>CM048658.1:11294292-12494292 GCA_026401315.1 Dysphania ambrosioides
TAAGTTGCACCTCTTTACTTCACTCTTTCAACAATATTTCAGATACCCACTTCTGGATTCGTGTTTTTTTTTATGGGTATATGCTCACTCCCTTTAATTCTCTCCCTTTTTATGGTTTTTTTATTTTTTAAGTTTTACCTGAAATGAAGGGGGGAAAGGGGTGCTGAATGAGTTAATGATGTGAGAGATGCCCTTGGATTTGGTGTTGAGTTGGAAAAATTTACTTTTTTTTTTTTGGGTTTTGTGAAATCTTTTGATTCAGTGAATCAGGAGTATTTCAATGGTATATGTGCTTGAACTTTCTTTGCAGGTCTCCTACATCTATGGCCTACCCCACTCAAAACCCCACAAAATAGAAACATGAGAATTAGGCTGAATTTTTCAATTTTTTTTTCAAACTTTTGTTTTGACATTGTTTTCAATGGTGAGTGGGTAATGATGCCTGACATTCTCTTGTGTAGTACCTGTGTAATGATGATTGGTCATTTCCTTCAATTTTGAATCTTGTTTTTGTGAATTCTTCTTGTTTTCTCTCCTTTTTCTTTTTGTTCTAGTGTTGTAATTTGATTGGTAAAATCACACTAGTACTGGATTTTTCTCATTTTGTTCTACCCGCAAAGTGTTGTTTCTTCTTTTAAATAAGACTTTTTTGGGATCATCTAATTTTGGTGGGTATTTTTCAGAGTCCAGCATGAGCTTTTCACAAGATATGGACGATGAGTACGAGAAACTCATCAGAAGAATGAACCCTCCTAGGTATGTATCCATTCCTCAATTTTGAGCGGCCTATTCGAGCATCGTTTGATTTTTTGGTCGTTTGTTTCATAGGGTGGTGATTGATAATGAAAGTTGCAAGAATGCAACAGTTATACAGGTGGACAGTGCAAACCGGCATGGGATACTCCTTGAAGTTGTTCAAATTCTTACTGATCTTAATCTTGTCATAACCAAAGCTTATATTTCATCTGATGGTGGATGGTTCATGGATGGTAAAAATTACTATCTTCTGTTATTATAAATGGAATGTGAGAAAAATTAGCACGATTTTTAACATTTTTGTTTACCCTTTTCAAAATCCAGTTTTCAATGTGACGGATCAAGATGGGAACAAGATCACAGATGAAGAAATCCTTGATTATATTCAGAAGGTATAAAAAATTATAGGAATAGTTGTTGATTTTTTAATAATTTGGATGTTTTGTTTCATATGTGAACTTGAATTTTCTTTTTTTTGATGGATCAGTCTTTAGGTCCTGATTCTTCATGCTTTGGAAGATCTGTTGGAGTTCTGTCATCTACAGATTACACTACAATTGAGTTGATTGGGAGAGATAGGCAAGGGCTTCTCTCTGAGCTAACTGCTGTACTGACTCACCTGAAATGCAATGTGGTGAATGCTGAAGTCTGGACTCACAACACCAGAGCTGCAGCCGTGATGCACATAACCGATCAGGGAACCGGCTATGCACTCACCGATCCAGAGAGGCTGTTGAGGATCAAGGAACTCCTGTGCAATGTGCTTGGTAGTAGTCATTCTAGGGAAGCTAAGACTGAGGTGACTCATGTTGCTACACACTCTGAAAGAAGACTCCACCAAATGTTGTTTGATGATAGGGACTATGAACAAGTTGGTGATGAGGAGGACGAGGACGATAGGCAGAGGCCGAACGTGAGCGTTGTCAATTGGTATGATAAGGATTACTCGGTGGTCAGTATTAGTTGCAAAGATAGGCCAAAGCTTCTCTTTGATACGGTTTGTACGTTGACTGATATGCAGTATGTCGTTTTCCATGGTAGTGTGGATGCTGAAGGGCCTGAAGCTTTTCAGGTAGCTTACTAGGTAGTTGATGATTTTACATGCTTATTCAAGTCACTGTTTTTCGATGAATTGCATCTGATGTTAAGGCTTTTATCACAGGAATACTATATTAGGCATGTTGATGGATCCCCTGTTAAATCAGAGGCAGAGAGGCAAAGGATCATCCAATGTCTTGAAGCTGCTATAAAGAGAAGAGTTTCTGAGGTATACCAAGGTTACAGTAGTTTTAATACTGTACTTCTTTATATTCCTATATGACGTTTGCGTCTGACTATGATTTGCATCAAAAAATTTCAGGGATTGAAGCTGGAGCTGTGCACAACTGACAGGGCAGGATTACTTGCCGATGTCACTCGAATTTTCCGCGAGAACAGCCTCACAGTCACTCAAGCAGAAGTCACTACAAGAGGTGGCAAAGCTGTGAACATCTTCTATGTACGCGATGCATCAGGCTACCCTGTCGTTGCCAAGACCATCGATTCGATTAGGCAAGTTATCGGGCAAACGATTCTAAAAGTGAAGGGAAACAGCTCGAAAGAACGGAAACAAAAAGTGGCTAAAGAGTCTCAATCAAGTTTCTTATTTGGGGGTCTCTTCAAGTCTAGATCATTTTGTAATTTCGGCTTGGTTAGGTCTTACTCTTGAACGCTTTGAATAGCATTCTACTTCCTCCTAACTTTTGTACATCGCGAAAAAATGTTTAGGCCAATGCAGGTGCACAAACACCATGATTTCTGATTTAGGATAGGAGATAGGAGAGGCTGCCAACTTCTTAAGACCATTGGTTTCTTAAGTTCATCTCAGGTACTGTGCTGCTAGTGGCCGTTAAGTAAACATAGCTTACATAGAGTAATCTTAAGTGTAAATAGTAGTTGTTGGGTAGTGGTTACCTGCCTCAGCTAATCTAATTATTATCTTCTGATTATTATTTTAAATTATGCAAACTTGGTGTTTATTAGTCTATTTTCTCTAATACTCATTTGAGATGATCTTTTCACCTTTCATTCAGTGTCAGAGCTAGTTCCGATATTTGCGGATTATTAGTAATTTCTTCGTTTTTCAAAGATTGCTCCAAGGATGAAAATAATTTTTTAAGACACAATGAAAAAAACCTCTAAGGATAGAAGTAGTAGTAGATTTTCACTTATATGACCAATAATTCCAAGAATTATGATATGCATTCAATATAATTAGTAGAATAGACAGGAGAAGCCAAGGGGTCCTAAAATAGGTACTCGTAAAGTGCAGGCAAGGATTCCCTCAAAGCTTATGTTGAGTAAGCAACCACCAATGACAGAATTTCGCCATAACTCACCAATCAAATTTAGCTAATGGAGGGGTCCTCTGTGGGCTGGCGGCTGATTAATGGAAGCTATGACTTCTTCAAAACTTCAGAATTTTGTAAATGCTCTGCAAATTAATGGTTGGGTTTGTTTGCAAGCTAGCTTATTGATTACGTAGTACAAATTCACATCCCTTGTCACTCCTCAGGGTAGTACACGGGCTACGCTCCATATTATAAAGATTTGAAAATTGTTGATTTAGTATATAAAGATTTGATTTATGGCAAAAGATTTTATGGACCTTCTAATATGAAATAATACTTCGTATTATACACACGCTTTATCCTAACATTCTTACCTCTCACAAAAAATTCTAGATCTTTAATACTCGTATATTTTTTTTTTAACGGAAGTCTCTGATAGACATTAACTTGCAAGTTTATATTGAATAGTTGTATCAACAGTTTTTTATTTTTCATACCAGACAGTCTCTTTTTATTAAAAAAAGGGTGACGACTTCAAAAATATACAATTTTCTTCTCCATTATATTTAAGTACTACCTAAAATAATTATGATGAGAGATGATTAGATAAATAATGCCTTTATTAGTTATCTAATCCATCAAATAAATATAGGGGTATAAAATTGGGACGACTTCCAATAGAAGATAGGTCAAGTAGGTTTCACAAAATTCGACTTTAATTGGTTTTCAGATTGGCTTCTAGGTTGAGCACAATTTACAAGCTTCACCTTTTATTATATAGTAGGTTGGATTCCCCTTGATATAGTTTGATGTTGGCCAGATTAGCACTTCGATTTGAAAAGTGACAACTCTAAATAAGCAATGTAAATGAGCAGTGGCATAACATAGCAATAAAATGAGATTTAAGTTCCAAACAAGTTCGTAGAATAGTAGCCATCTTTTTTTTAGTGTCCTTTTCACACTCAACAAAGAAATTAATGGCTAATCACACTTGGATAAGGAAAAAAAATCATATTCTAAGAAATATGGACATCAAACAGCCACTAATAACTCCAAAATCTTAAAGTGAAAAGAACTTACCATCAATATAATGATTAATAGGGTAAAAATACAACTATTTGAAGTTCCACTTGATTCTCAACATTAATAAAGCTCTCATAAACATAAGGATATGGTCATCTGTTTGATTTTGATACGTAAAGGGAGAAGATATTGTGGTCCCTTATATTTTAATTTGTTTCAGGCAAGAAATCTTTATAATTCACTAGAGTCCATACCTAGAACAAGTATTTTATGGGGTTGGATATATTTATGATGATTTTATCACTTTTTTGGTTTCCTTTAGTTGTTATGAAGTGTGAACCAAGACATTGAGGCAAGTGGAGCCATTTAGTTTGGGAAACAAATCATTCCTTTACGTATGGTGAGTGGTTATGGTGTCTTTCAAAGATTTTACAAGCCCATAAGAAGATCAAGAAATTGTAGCCAAGATGGATCTAAGTTACTCGTAAAATATTGAACCTAAAGTTTATCTCGAAAGCTAGTAAATTCTAATTATACTATAACAAATAATATATTCAAGTAATCTTGTTGTAAGTATTCGAATGTAAATTTTTTGAATATTAAGTTTTCATAATTTTTTGATTTACGAATTCAAAAAAAAAACATTTTAAATTATGTATTAAAATGTAGAAAAATCAAATATAACAAATAAAATGAAACGAAGTGTATGTCGTTAAACAAGATTATTCCTTAAATACGAGTAGATGAACATAATACAGAGTACGGAGTATCACTTATTTTTTATTATTCAGTCATTGGATTTGCTTTTCAGATTTCTATAGTATGTTGGTAGTCGTACATCTCTGCTGTCTAATGTCTAGTCACATTGTCTGTCAAATGTTTATGTCTTAGTCAAAGGTCATAGTGGACACCATTGGTCTATCAGATTGGTTAGTGCCATGTGGGGTGTTGCCACTTGGCTTGTCTCCCTTCTATCATCCTATATGTATTCTCACCAGAAAATAAGATAGTCAAATGTGGATCGATGGCTCCAATATGCCGCAGATTGCATCAACGTTTATGACTAATCAAAGTTATGTGGCTGCCAGGCATTACATGAAAAAAAGTGATGTTTGAAAAAGAGCACGTTGACCCACAGGGAAGAATATATTAAATGGAGCATTGTGTGGCAATACAGTAACCTTTTCTATCAACTCAGGAATGCATTTCATACAAGAAGCATAAAAGTAACGGTAAATAGAAGTTAGTCCGTTAGGGTCTTAGGGATAGTTCATAGTTGTACTAATCAGAACATATTAAGGTGTACAATTAAGTTATAGCTGTGACAAAACGCACATGGGATGCAGGACACTATCAAGAATTCCTCCATTTGTGTATTGTAGAGTGATATTGAGCGTAGATTAGTCGGAAGGAGACTAATGTAAACTTTGTGGACTAGTCTTTTTATTGCCATGTAATTTTAGGATGGAACATTATTTGATTTTTTATGAATAGCCTCTCCTCTTATAGTTGATCTTGACCCCATACCCAACAATTGAAACATTTTTCCAAGGAAGTATATGAAAGACCTAAAGGTGCTTAGTAGTCAGAGAAAAGATTGTCCCTATTCGATCAACATCTTTTCAAGTGTAGTGTTAAACTGTTAATCTGGTCAAATCTCTGTTTAGGCAAGGCACATATCGATTTGTGGTAAAAGGCTACAAAGAGCGACAGTGATGGCAAGAGTGAGATTGTTATGTCACGCTAGTCTTGCGACAGTGGAACAAGGGAGATGAGGTTAGGGCATAAGGATCAAAAGCAGCATGTTCATATAGTTGAGCATTTTTTGGATCAATTTTTTTTGGCTCGTATAAACTATACAAGGGCCATGTGTAGAGTTGGGCCGGCAAGGCCTACTGTCCACTTCGCAGATTGTATGTGGTGTCGCTTATTACGAATTTTTTTTGGGAAAGAGCACGACATGAGCCCACGAACAGCTAGCCAATTTGATATGAGACACGTACACGTTGGTAAATTGATTGAATATTTTTTTTTCGATTTTATTAAGCACCTTGTATTTTCTTACAAAAAAAAATATACTAAGCCAGCATGTGACACGACACTCCACGTACATAGGTAGTGGCAAGTCCATGGGCAAGCATGAACAATATGGTACGAACAGGCTTGATCCTACCCATCAAAAGGCCAAAGGCTAAGCATGAGCAGTCACGGCCAAACCCACCTCCAGCCATGCGCCAATTGCTTCCAGTGCAAAGTAAGCCGCATATAGGTACCATGTTATTATCACAAGCACACCAGTTACTTTAGTCACATGTAGCTGAAAATTTGCCTGATATACAAACATATTTTCTCATCTATAGCTATTTAAATGATACAAAGATCATTAACTCATCAAAATTTTATACTTCACATGGACCAAAACTAAGCATATAAATGTACGATAATACGAAGCGAAATGTATATCACATGTCACATGATATGGTTCCCAATAGTTCAGCCAACTTCTTAAGGTTTGACCAAAGCCCTTAATGCTGGCAGTCGAACATGTTCTAAGTGATGGAAAATAAAGTACGCATTTATGATTGTTTCATCTAGCAAAAAATCTCTTTACACATACTCTACAGCTAACAACCTTCTTAATAAGTCTCTTTACACTTGCTAGCTACTATTTACATGTTCTGAGCACACTGTCATATAGTCACGTTGGACTTTTTGGAGTGGTGAATAAACCTAACAATACAATCATGAATTACAAAATTCTGGCTACCAATACTTTATTTCCAGATGAAAGTATGAAGTAGTATTGGCTAGTCACAATGTCACGTAGATCTGTCTTAAAAGGGAATAAGTTCAGCAAAGGCCATATATACGGTACAGAATAAAGAAACCTTTGTCGTGGGAGTGCTAATTCCTAGGTGAAATAGCACATCTTAACTTCTTCAGGGTAGATTTAGTAATGTTGTTATGTTCGAGGAATCGAGGATGCACATCAGTGATTGTGTACAGGATACACAAAATCTAAGGTCAATTGTATAACAGACTATCGAAAACTATGTACAGGATTCTACATTTCTACCTTATTGTGTTTTTGTGTACCCAAATTAAAGAGTATCATCCACTCCACAATGGGGATATTGACAAAGATGTAGATTGGCAAATGTTACGGGGTTAAGTCATATACACGCTAGATATATACTTCTTTTATACCTAATTTTTTGTCCTATTTAATTTTTTACAATATCCAAAATATACATTTTTATTTTCAAATCCATAAGACATAAAATAATAAAAAACTGATTTTATAAAAATTGAAATTGAAATACATTTAATAAAATGTTATTTGAATATATTATTTTTTATAATATGATGAAAAGTTATGGTCAAACTTTTAAAATAGGAAAAATAAAGATAAAGAGGGAATATATGAATTCCTAATTGTAATGCATTCCCCTTTCCTTGTAAACTTTCTTCCTCCTCTTGAGAGGAACATATTCTAAACGTAAGTTTTTTTTTTTAGAAAAATTCATTTTCATTTTTGGGGTGTCATGTGCGGGTGGAAGATTCCAGAAAGCCTAAAAACGACTTGGTCAGCAGAGGATGTTTCATGTTTATAGACCCTACAACCTTTTCTGGATCCTGCCTGTTGTTTTGGCGTTTAACCCTACTTGTTTATACTGTTTTAGGTTCACTTTTGCTGCACAATTTGGTAAAAATTTTAATGCAACGCACATGAATTCGTGACTCTCTTACTCTCTATGACTATTGTCTTTCCCATTTTTGTATTTTTGCCACTATTTTCTGACAATCACCATCTTGCTGCAATAAAAACATGCATTATAGTTTGATTTCTTGCCTTGTGCAGTGATGTGATTTTGTGTCATGCAAAATAAAAAATCTCCCCTCTAGTAAGATTTAATTATGCATATGCTCTGATGCTCATTAACATCAACCTTAGGTTTATATTTACGTTATTCATCATCTAAGGATCCATTTAGTAGGGTTTAAAACGTTTTTCCTAAAACTTGTTTTCTTCATTTTATATTGTTTGGTTTGGAGTAAAATATAGATGTAAAACTTGGAATGTAAATTCATTTTGCACCCAATTGAAAATATTTTGCCTCGCTTATTTCATGAACTCCTTTCATTCTCACTTAGGTACCAGTTTAAATCGGATCGAGTCATAGGGTATCCACTTAAACAAGGTACCTGCTTAGTGGGTATCTGCTTAAACGGGATAGGGTCATAGGGTACCCGATTGAAACCCTACTAAAACTGCAAAACCAGATTTTAAAAAAATTATTTTGGGTATCTGGGTACCCGATTACATTTTTTATTAGGCCCATGACCCGACCCGAGAGCCCGATTTTTTATTGAGTCTGGTACTCGAGTCAAAAAATCAATTTTTTTTTAAAAAACCCGACTATTTATTTTTTGGTCATTGAGTAATCGGGTTGGGTAGTTTTGAACACCCCTCCTTGTGTTGTATAATGCCAAAAGCGTGTCTCCTCGGCCCTGCGTGGCAACCCGACTCATGCCCAGCTCATTCTTCATTTTTCATTTTCTCGGCAGCCTCTCTCTCTACTTCACACTCTTTCTCTCTTGAAAATTGGGGAAAAAATCCATAATTTCTTTTCATCTTATTCGATTATCATCAATTAAGTATGTTTTCTTCGAATCTCATATCTTGATTATTAAATTATTGTATTATATCATGAATTCGAACAAATTTATCCATTTTAGTTGAAAATAAAAAAAAACCCTAGATTTTCCCCCGATTCAATTGAACCATGAAAGTTTTCTCATAAAATGTGAGTAATCAATAGTTTATTTGAAATTAGAGTAGGATTTTTCTTTATATTATAATTTAAATGTAAAAGTACAAACTATTACATTACAACCATTTGATTGGTTTACCTGCTTGGTCGCAAATACATTTACACGTTTGATTGGTTCGTTTTATTTGAATGCAAATACACCTTTATAGTTAGTTTAAGGTCTTTTTATAATGTTGAACCATATATTTTTTAGAGTTTTCTGTTTTTATAGTGATATTCTGTATAATATAATATGTTATTTAAGATCAGATAAATATATTGTAGATTTTATAAAAAAAATTATTTGTTGTAGCATAACAAATTTAGCTAATGACAAACAATTAAAAAATACAATGGAAAAAAAGAGTTAAAATGACAAGAGAATACAACTAGAAAAGTTAATAGAAATTATTGATTTTTAGTTCAATCACACAAAGAAAAAATGTTTAAATGTAAAATCATTTTTTATGCAACCAAACAAAGGAAAAGTTTCGTAAAAATGAGTTTTCCACCGTAAAAGGTTTTTCATGCAAAATCATTTTGAATTGAAATTTTTTTATGCGGAACTAAATGGAGCTAAGTGTCCTGACACATTAACGTTGATGATGAATTCATTTATATACGTTGCAGTGAAATTTGATTTAGGCACGGTGAGTTGGGGATAGAACATTCAAGAAACATATTCTTGAATGTTGAAGGCTTCAATTACTGCTTCATGCGTGAAACTTCTCCATGTTCAAAAGCATTTCCTATTCCCACGTAACAAATAAGAGAAATGTGATGGTTTAGAAATAAATTCATATTCCCAACCACATTTCCCACATACCAAACACCCATCAAAGTAATAATGGGTTGGGCTTAATGGTTGGTTTGTTTCACAAGAGAAGTATTTAACATTTTTTCTTAACTGTACTAGGTACTCAAATCCAAAACGGATCCAATGGATATCCGATTTTCCACCGAGTACCTATTCAGTGCAGGTTCCTAAAATCTAAGAACCAAAACTGGAATTGATTATGACCGATTCTTAAATTTTGGAACCGAAACCAGTCTAGATAGGAATAGATCCGAGTTTGGACCTAGCAGATCTAGGGATGACAATTCAATCGAGTCCGATCCGATTTGAAGGACCAAACCCATTTAAAAAAACTCCGAATTCGAATCCGATAAAAAAACTCCGACTCCGAATAGGAGATGGATCGGATTCGGATATTATATTACATCCGACCCGATTGTGATCCGAGTCCAATTGTCCGATTCGAATGAGTAATAGTAAGGATAGTATTAAAAAAAAGACAAAATATAATAACCTAAAATAAAAAATAAAATAAAATAAATAAATAAACTATGGTATTTGCTTGTGTTGTATAAATTTTTTTAATTTACTATATATTTTATAAAGGAATTATAGTATTAGTAATGAAATTAACAAAAAAATAAGTAAGAAAATATTATTTTTTGGATCGAATTCGAAGGTCCAACGGATCGTATTCGGAGGTCCGACGGATCGGATCGGATTCGGATGTCCGATGAATTCAGATTCGGAGTCGGAGTTTGCGGATTCGGAGTCGGATTCGGATCCAAAATTAAAGTCTGCAAACTTGTCGGATCGGATTCGGATTTTGTTGGATCCGCTCCGACTCCGATCCATTGCCATTCCTAAGCAGATCCTTATGATTTCGGGTCCGAGATCAGGTAACCCAATTAATTTGCTAACCCCTACCTACAGTTTATCACTAGTTTCGGTAGAAATGTTTGATGGAGAAGGGGAAGGGGGGTTAAGAAAACAACCGCATTGATATAGAAATTCAATTGACAATTCTAGTCTCTGAATTTGCCATGTGACTCTACACACTGCTTAACTTGAGGTTTTGCTCGTCTTATTATCGTGTTAGACAACGAGGATTGCTCAAACAGTCAAACACAGACATTGGGGGTGAAACTTCTATATTGGAACTTACTAGTGAATAATACAATTTGCATCCACTATTTTAGTGAAGCAATATTACTGTATCTTGCCGTTACGACTAGTAACTATTGAGGTCATATGTCTCTACATAATTCTGAACATTATATTTGTAAGATATGATTGAACTAAGGTTTATGAGTGCCTATATCGGTAATATTGTAAATAGGCGATTCAAATGATAAGGGATGATTATGATTTTTGTGCACCTCTGTTGAATTACATTTGCATATGTTTTTATGAATTGAAAGTACATATATTTTCAGTTACAATAAGTTCAAAACAGATATATGTGTTCGTTCAAAAATAAAAATAAAAAATAAAAATCAGATATATGTGTAATTGTGAATCCTTCGTGAGCTCTTGCTTTACTTTGGGAGGCCTTGGCTTTGATGACATTAGTTAGTGCTTGGACATAATTATGGACCTAATTTTAATTGTATCATTCAGATAAATAATGAAAATTATTAACAAGGTTAAAATCTACAAAGTATAATAAGATGAAAGTGAATGAGATTTTTCCTTTGATTGTGGGGGATGCTTGCTAATTATCATGTGGGTAGAACAGAGTATGTCACTGAAAATCATGTTCTTATACATAATAAAAGCACTGATTCCCTCCCTCGCATAGTCACGTGAATGGGTATAGTAAGATCTAAAACCACGTAGAAGAGTGTCACAGGATACATTTTTTGGTCTTCTAAATATCACTCCAGTCAACTGCCAAATAACTAATCCCTCGTACTAACGGCAGCGTATTAAGCAGTAAGGTACTAACCAAATAATTTGCTCTATTCACGCCAACACCAACATATGATATGTTAAATAGTACTCCGTACACCAACACCAACATCCCCCACATGAAACACCTACCATACACCCCATTACTTTTATGAAATCTATGGACCAAAAAATTTATTCCACCAACCATAGGTTATAATAAAAATTCACTGTACGTAACGTGACAACTTCTCTTTGGTTTAATTAGCTAGCCTGACCAAGACATCCCCATCTCTTCCTTCATCTTTACTATTATTATCATACTTTATATGCCCATGCAACACATGCACCTTGCTTCATTTCATTTTAATGTCACTCCCCATTTATACTACTACTAATAATATCTATTCTATTTCATCTTCAAAGAAGAACATGCTGTGGTGAAACGAATCCTACCAAACATTAGACGCAGTAATAAAACTTAGGAATCATCATCATATTTCCAGGGTTTGAAGAGTATGATCCTAAGGAAGAGTAGGAACCAACCTTCCATGTCTTTCAAGTACGGGGGTACCCCTCCAAGATATTGTTTGGATTGTCATAGTAATTGTCTGCAGCATCTTCTTTGAGTCCGATTTACCTGAAGAAGGATGCAATCCAATCCAATCCAATCCAATCCAATCCCTCTTCTTTCTCCATCTTTTACTGAGAAATCTTCTTTTATTATTCACAATGAAAAAATTACTGCTAAATTTCATTGATTAGGAAGTAAGTCCAGCAAATATATTTCACAATTTTGCTCATACTTAATTCCTTTATTCTCATACTTAATCCGGCTATATATTATACAATTCAAACGCCCACTACCAACAAGAAATGCGGCAACTAGATTTTGGATATATATATATATATATATATATATATATATATATATATATATATATATATATATATATATAATACATGTAAAATGTAACCGTCTTTTTTCGTAAGTGATCACAGCAGTATCACTCTTACAAGTAGCCAATATCCAAAAGCACTATATTTGCAAACGAGTGACAACTTGGGGAAATGCAAAATAATTTATATGTGAATTTGTAAGGATAGTTTCTTGGCAACATCCTTGGCAATAATAAGGTGGTAATGATTAGGTGACTAATGAAAGTTATGTCAGAAACACGTGTTAATATGTAGAGTTGTTAGTTTTAACCCCCAAGTACTAACTTCAACGACAAATACCGGAAATTCAACCTAATTTACAAACCCGAAAAGTGAAAATCGCAATCCACCTAAACTTAAATCAATCTGAAAATCGATCCAAAAGTGACTAGACTTGAAATTAACCTAACCCGTAAAAAAAAATCAAAAATCAATTCAATCCAACAACTAACCGACCCCATTTCAACTAGCATACTTAAGAACAACGTATTACCAATATTAGACTTGATTTCACCCACATTATTCGATTATTATGATACTAAATTCTTAAATTTTAAGAGTATTTTTAATAAATTATCATGTTTTAAGTTTTAAAATATATAATATTATATGGATTGTAATGATTCTACCAATTATATATAATTCTTATGGTCAAATGATAAGATAAAATATTGAAATGTTAGTTACATTTGGTACAATGAAGTCAATGACTTAATTATTATGTAATAATTAGATAGTTGGTACAATAATACCGTGACACATAAATAATATATATCATGTACTTGTTCAATAAAATACTATTTATCCGTCATCACCTTATGAATTTTCGTTTTATAATTACTTATCAACATGACGACGTTAATACAATAGTACATCATCATTATCAAAGAATTGAACATCATATATTAGCAACTAGAGAAATAACACATCAAAATAACCGACATTCGGCCGGAATTTCAACCGAAACTAAGATGACTTGTCCAAATAAATTACTCAAAATCTATCTAGCTCAAACTAAACTATCTTAAACCGTCCAAATTTGAGGTAGATTGACTTGAATTGACCAAACTCGACTTAAACCGAAGTCCATCCAAACCTAAAGTAAACCGTCTTAATCAGATCAAACTCTAAAATCGAGTAAGTAAATAACCGATTGTGTGTGTGAAGCTAGTCGCACAAGTGGGCATGATTTAAATGGAAAATAATACCAAATCTTACGTAGATTTTAAGCAATTAAGATGGTAGTCATCCATGCACGTGCTAAATTAATACCTGTGCTAAGTGTCACACAACCAGACTGGCAGACAACATTTTAGCAAGGAATGTAGTGTTGCAAGAGACTTCAATGCTGAAAAACTGTAAAATAATCACATTATATCATTTTATTTGTTACAAAGAATTTTGAAGCAACGTTAGATATTTTGTGAATTAGCATAGAAACATGTTGGTATATCTTAATTTTGCAAGGTATCATCTCAGTACGCACACTATGAAAGTGGGCTTAGATTTTATTTTTTTAACCAATTTGGGCTTTAATTTTCCATAAAGACCATTGTATGCCTGGATTTCACAAGAAATACGTGGGCTGCGATTTTTTCACAGTAAAAGTTGTCAGAAATTGGGCTCAAGTATAATTGGGTTTGACCTATAATTGGCCGAAGAAAGAAGCAAGTGGACCTTTTGAGTCCATGAAATCCTCACCTTTCAAAAGTTGGTCAAGTTTGTTATTTTCTGTTTTGTGAAAACAAAGCAAGAGAGCTACTCGAGTCTCAAGCTAACAAATTCCGTGCAAATCAAGAGTTGGATAATGGGATAATACTCATATACCTAATTACCTATGCAAGTCATCGACGGAATAACTCATCAATTATGATAAAAATGAAAATCAATCGGATCCGATTAGCATAAAGTCAGCTGCTTGCACTAAAATTTTTATGTCTCTCATTTTCTTTGGTTAAACACTCCTTGGTTTCTACCATTTATCCTCTTCCCTTTGTAACACATGAATGATATCTCAACCCCCTGTATCACCGGAAGTTATAGGTGACAGGTATAAGGGACGCAGCACGATGAAGCAAACTATGGTGCCCACTAATAGTAGGGCTGCAAATGAGCCAAGTTTGTAATATTCGAATTTTCGAGTAGTGGTGGTCACAGGGCCGGTCCAGGATGGGGGATTGGGGACCGGACCAGTCCATGGGGTTGAGATTTTGGATTCGTACCGAATCGAACCGAATTAACGAATCGAATTCACGATTCGAATCAAATCGAATTCATGAACTGAATTGAATCGAACCGAACCGAATTTCACATAATGACATTTAGAAATTAGAAGAAATGAATTGTTTTGAAAGTAATTAAACGTTTATATTCACAAATTACATCTTGACATTCGTTGTAAACTTTTATATTCGCCTAATCACTTTCATTTTTCATTTCTTTTGTCGATATTTTTCATTTTTCATTACATATTTACATAAATTACATATATTACATATAATCACAAAAGACATAATCATATTTGATTCATATAAACTAAATTATATTCGACTAAACTAACATTCATTGATTCATATAAACTAAGCTATATTCAACTAAACTTATATTATTCATATAAACTAAACTAATATTCATTGATTCATATAATGAATAAACTAAATTATATTTAACTAAACTAACATTCATTGATTTTTATAAACTAAACTGTGTTCAACTAAACTAACGTTTAGATTCAACTAAACTACGATTCAACTAAACTAAGATTAATTGATTCATCTAAATTAAACTATATTCAACTAAACTAACATTTATATAAACTAAATTATGTTCAACTAAACTAATATTTATATAAACTAAACTATATTAAACTAAACTAACATTCACTAATTCATATGAACTAAACTCTATTCAACAAAACTAACATTCATTGATTCATATAAACTAAACTATAAACAATTCATCTAAACAAACATTCATTGATTCATATATATTAAACTATATTCAACTAAATTAACATTATATAAACTAAACTATATTTAACTAAATTAACACTCATTAATTCACATAAACTAAACTATATTCAACTAAACTAACATTCATTGATTCATATAAACTAAACTATATACAATTCAACTAAACTAACGTTCATTGATTCATATAAACTAAACTATATTCAATTAAACTAATATTCACATAAACTAAATTATACTCAATTAAACTAACATTCATATAACAAAACTAATATTCATTGAGTTGTATAAACTAAACTAACTTTAACTATACTAACATTCATTGATTCATATAAAATAAACTAACATTCCTATAAACTAAACTATATTCAACTAAACAAACATTCATTAATTCATATGAATTAAACTAAAGTATATTCAACTAAACTAACATTCATATAAATTAAACTATATGCAAATCAAGTAACATTCGTATAAATTAATTTATGTAAACTAAAATACATTTAAATAAACTAAAATTTACAAAATTAGAAGATTTAGGCGGGCCAAATAGGGTCGGACGAGTTTAACGGGCCCAACCGAATCAGTTTTAGTGGGTCAAATCGATTTTTTTGTGGTTCGAATCGAATAGGGTCAGGGTTTGAAAAACCGAAATTGTATTCGGCCCAACTTGCTGGCGAGCCAAACCAAATCCGAGCCTAGCCTTTAGTGAGCCGGGCCAGAACCCTGTCCGAATTGGTGCTGGGCTGGTCAGTCCGACCTAGTGGCCACCTATATTTTCGAGTATTTTTGAAATAGTGTTTTGGTAGTTTGAAAATAATTATTTGATTTTATATAATAATTTTTAAATTTAATTTAAAAGTTATTTTGATCAATTTCTAATTCAGTTCTATAATTTTTTTTTTTGACATCAAGGCCTTAACTTGTATAGTTTAAGAAAGTGACAACTTTGTTTATGCAAGAAAATAGTGGTTAGAAGCTTTTGTATAAGAAAGAAACTTTAACTTTTACTCTCTACAAAGTAACAGTACGTTTACTGTAACAATATCTTCATAAAAGTATTTCATTATCTAAATAAAAGTTTTGCAAGTTGAATTACTTTTACTTGTTGGCATATGGTAAATATATTGCATAGGTTGGAATTTTATATCATGTAGGTGTTAATACCAAGTGACTATCAGGTAGAATACCGTGGTTCCAGGGATTGAAGTAAGCATTGGTATGAATGAAAATAGATGATTTCAAGCTCATATGTACATGATATAGTACATATATTTCGTATTAACTTCGGGTTATTCTATATTATTTGTAAAACAGAGGTTACTAGTATGTTTACAAGGTAATTTTCAATGTCAATCTTGTTGTAATGTGAATGTTGGTGTTGGTCAGGTGGACCTTATTGAACAACATAATTGTTTTGGATATGAAATGTAATGGTTAGATTTGCACCCAATGAAACTCTGTTAATGGACAATGCCTAACTCTAATTAATTTGAACTTTTGTTTCCTACTTATGACTTATGTGTCTTCTCCTTGTAATCTACTAAAAAACATGTTATGCTACTAGATGTTCTTTTGGTGCACAATGTTATTACCCATTGCCCATTACACTCTAGTAGACTTCTATTCTTATCATCTATTGTTTATCTTCCTTCTAGTAATTTGATAATATTACTTTTTATTATTATTATTATTATTATTATTATTATTTTCTGCCGTAGAATTATATATTGAAGTATATCACCTAGTTAAACCACTGCAAATTTATAGTTGAGTAATAGTATTTGACTTTATGTTATTAAGTGGTAATAATATTCTTGTATTTATCCAAAAAAAATTTAAAAATAAATTAGCATTTTTGATATATGGAGGAATATGAAGGGTGTTATATTAATTGATCTTTAAATGAGTAATTTTAGTAATTTTATGATCCCAACTAGTAATAACTAGTGCACTCGGGATCAAAATGTTTATATGCAACTCAAATAAATAACTATAATATAGATTAAATAATAAAATTATTACTTTTTAGGTTATATTATTTCCACAAATATGTATGACCTATTTTTTGAGTAATAAACAAACAATTTATGAGTCATTAATTAATGAGGTATAAATTTCTTTTATTAAAAAAAGGTATAAATGGGATATTCATAAACACGAGTTGAGTCCAACACTATTCGAATAATATAAACGAGCCTTAAATATTTGTTCAGACTTGTTCATATGCTTAATGAACAAGTTTTGAACAAGTTTTGATCAAGTTTTGACAGAACTTATTTGTAAGTTGTTCACATTATATTAGCTCATTTGCACCCTTACCTAGGCTAGCCTTCTTAACCCATATGTTTAAGGCACACATTATGCATCAAATGTTACATTAATGTGTTGAGAATCAATATACTTCCAACATCATAAGCACCCTTTGGGCCGTCAACGGTATGCAATGTTGTTCACATATTGGAACACATTTTCAAGGTTTTCGTGAGTTTGAGGAAAACAATTAAACATAGTATTATTTTGTTTACAATTTACAAAGAGTCAAAAATGCTTTCTCATCTCTTCTTTGCCGATAATGCGTTGTACTATTTTAAGGCAACCCCGCAATCTTGCGAGCTCGTACGTAGCCTTCTTAATGAGTTTTGTGAGATCTCTGGTGAAATGGTGAGTTCTGAAAAATCATATGTGGTCTTCTCACCAAATACTCCAAGCAGGTTTATAAAGTTCATGAGGAAGCCACTAGGGGTTAAGAGCAAGTCCACCTTAGACAACTACCTAGGTCTATCGGTTGATGAGGATGGAAAAAATTGCTCTATATTGAGTTTTGTGTATGAAAGGATTATTCAGAAACTTTCATCTTGGAAGTTTTGTAAGCTCTTCCAAGCAGGAAAACTCATTCTCATTGACGCATTTTTTGTTGCTTCAACCTCTCATGTGCTTTCTGTTTATTTCCTCCTCAAGAAGCTGACGTAGAAAATCAACTCAATTTTTCTTAAATTCTGGTGGGGGTCATCCTCTAAGAAAAGGCCGATTTATTAGAATAAGGAACAACTACTGTAAAAATCAAATAGTGAAGGGGGTCTTGGACTAACCAATATAACACATGTTAACAGAGCACTTCTATTTAAACAAGAATGGAGAATTCAAGTCAACTCAACCTTCCTCATCTCAAGAATACTCTCTGGGAAATACAAGACTTCCCCCATTACAGTGGCCAAGGAAAATCATAAATACCCAAGAAGCTCCTGGGCTTTTAGAAACCTCCTTTCCACAACGGCTTTGATGAAGAAGCGTATAGGAAAACTGGTGGGAAATGGCTAACACAAAAATTGAAGAGGATTTATTGGTACCTCAGGGAAAAATCAAAATTTTCTTCTAGAAGATTGGGGATTTAGGAAACTAGGCCTCTTCTTGATGCAGAAGTTTTTAATGAAAAAAGGGAATGGGATATGCATAAAGTGTGGAGATTTTTTAACTTAAAAACAATAAAATCCATTCTCAGTTTCATATCAGCTTTCATGAGGAGAAGGATAAAGAGATTTGGTGGCTCTCCCAAACAAGTCGCTTCTCAGTTTAGGACGGTTGCTCTTTCTTGAGAATGAAGGAAGCCTTATTGTCGGTCTCCCTGGAGGAGAATAACCACCCAACTTTCTGGAAAAGATTTTGGAAGCTTCGTCTCCAACCAAAATGTCTGATGTTTGGAAAGAAGCTTATCAATGGAGCTCTCCCTTCAAGAGTTGGTCTTCTTAGGAGAAAGGCCATCCTCAATGATGTCTTTCCAATGTGTAATAGTCAACCAAAATCACTCGAACACCTTTTCAGAGACTGCGATGTCGCATCTCACATATGGGTCTCTTTGCTTCTAGCGCTAAGAATTCTTTCACTAGACCCAGATATTGGCTCCTGGTGCAGGAATCAGATCTCTCTTTTCTTAAAATCTAATACTGACCTAGGAATCCCTGAAATGTTCATTCTACTATGCTGGAGCATCTAACTCCACAAAAATGAAGTTTGCTTCAATTCAGCCCTACTCAACCCTAATGCCATCTTCTCTATCTTCAATCAATGGAATTCTAGGAGAATCATAATGAATGGTTCTCCTGTTATTAATAATGTTCTCCAACCCCCCTAGTTATTCTTGTGTGGACAATTGGAAACCTTCGAGGAAGGGCTCTGACTATTGTTGAAGTGGATGACGCTTGGAAAAAAATGAAAATTAAAAATCAGGGATGGCAAGTGGACGCTGGAATTGGTTGGGTCATCTACAACACAGATGGTAGAACGGAAGGAGGAGAGCCAAAAGTATGGTCCCACTCGGCTCTTTATTCAGAAATGGTAGCAATCCATAGAGGAACGTCGGAGGCTGGTAAGGTAGGTAATACGTGTTTAATTTGTACAAATTGCGCTACTGCTGTGCAAATTTTTTGTAATCCTACCGGATCTCCGAAAGAGTTGCGTCAATTAGTGGATGACATTCAACAACAGACTTGTTTATCTGCTTTTTTCTCTTGTTTTAAAGTTTCAAGATTTCTTGTTGATAAGGCCCACAAATTAGCGGTTACGGCTAGAAGTGTAAGTGTGACTATTATTTAAATTATTTATATATATCATTGCAAAAAAAAAAAGGATACTAGCATGTTACTCCTAATACTACGTATGTTAGCATTGAGATGTTAGATATGTACTTTTAGGAAGCACATGCGTTGCATGTCCAACACGTATTAGACAAGCGTAACACACCAAAATATGTGTACGACACGACCAGATTAAGTGTCCGATTTTTTTAAAAAAAAACCCTGGATAATTAGATAACTTAGGATTGAAAACGTGTTGGGCACATTTTGGACACAATCTATATACTTGATGTTTGATGGCTTGTTTAGTAGTATACTTTCGCCTTTTTACTTGGTTTTTGTAAAACCATGCTGATTACTCGCTATGTCTTATTTTATTTGTCACATTTGATTTTTACGGTCCTTAAAACATGACTTTAAATATTTTTTCTTTAAATTCGTAAAGTAAAAAATTATGTAAACTTAATATTTAAAAAATTTATATTGGATACATCCAACAAAATTTCACCTGAAAATATTATTTGTTATAATATAATTATAATTTATGGTCAAAATTTTTAAATTTTACTCCAAAAATAAAAATATATCAATTAAAATAGGGCAAAGGGAGTATATAGTAATTTTTAAGACTTGAATGTATAAGACACACATGCGCACACGCGCGCGTAGCGCACACATTTAAATTTGATTTTTTGTATAATTGTTTCGTTTTTTCATAAATTATAAGGTTTAATCATTTCTATGCTAATTTTATTTTTTTAAAATGTATATCATTATTTTATTACTACAAGGAATATTTTTTTTATTATTATTTGTCGTATCCCATGTCTATGATTTTCAATATGATGCTTTATTTTACACTATGTACTCTTTTCATGTGTGTATATATCAATATATGTATATTGTACACAAAATTATGCATGTATACTCGACCTTGATTTGTCCCACATCGGTCATCGGAGTAAAGTGTAAGAGAAGAGAATTTTACAAAACTTGTGTGTGAATACTTCTAAAACAATTGCCTGTGTCTAATGGGCTAAGTTTGTCTACTTTTTAAAACCTGCAAATAGTTTGATTTCGGGCTTATGGCAAGAGCTTGCTTGATTAAAACATTTTAACTAGTTTGACTAGTTTAACGAGCTCAAGTTTATTCGGTTCCATCAATAGGCTCTAGTGTAAAAATCCATTAATACAACCGGCTATGAGCTCATGTAGGAGTTAAAACTATGTAGAATCAGATTGACAGACTATATCGCATGAAAGAACATTGCTAGGTAGCCATATGACAAACTAGTTACAAATGTACTTTTTATGTATCTTTCACAAGCTAAGTGTCCATAAAGGAATTTTGCCTGTCCATAGGCTGCAGGGAAACCACTCTGTAAGCAATTTCATTCCTTCACCAGAAGAAGTAGGTTTAATAGTCAACTTCTCCAGCATGGTTGACTTTGCAAGCATACGATTTTCAAAATCCAGCTCTGGTCTAATCCTACAAATGTTAATAATTCTACCTACTCAAAGCTGGTTAAACAAGCATTCTATGTAAGTCATCTCCTCCCAAAAGGCTGGTCCTGTTTTAGGAACAGATTCATCCTCTGCGCGATCCCACAAAAGTCATGTTGTTCTCTTAAAATATATCATGCATGTTCACAATTCACAACACAACCCACAATGTATGAAAGTAGCTCAGAAAACCAAGTTGGGGGTATTCAAGACTTGAATAAAAACAACTTTTACCATTTTACTAACAAGTCCATGGTTAATAGCATTCCGATATAAAAGGCCATGTTATTCCACTTGGTGTTTTAGTGATGATATTGCAAATACATTTGACGATTGTTGTCTTAAATTTTGCAAAGGTCAAAGGGACAAGTTTCGAAGTAGGAACGAACATGGAGTTTTGGAGGTCATTTCACTAAGTCAAGCAACTTTAGTGCTCCATTATGTATGAAGTCATGCAAAAATCAATTACATCAAGTCATCCTTGGAGCTCAAGTCAAAGTTCTAATTGTTGAGGAATCGAGTTCCAAAGGAGGAATTCCGCCAAGAGTTTCTAAGTGGAAGCTTCAGGCCATGAAGTTTATAAAGTCAAGAGTAGGAGTATATTTTAGGCTTGTGTAAGTATATGGGTGGTTTTGTGTGATTGGAACATCAAGACATATTGTTTTGAACATCAAGACAACTTATTTTCAACACCAAAGCATTTTGTTTAGAAATTGTTTTTTTAACGATATAAGTTAATGCCTTTTGAAAATATCTGTACAATATAGTTTGTTATTGACTGAGTTTGAATTTGGTAAGTAATTAAAGTTTTCTTAAAAGATTTGCTTTTTCATAAATCATGTTTCCTTGATTTGTTCTCAAAATTTGATTACTCTAAACTTGCACGACAATAGTTAAATACCTTACTTAGTAGGACTTTTCCCTTGTTTCAAGGAAGACGTAAGGAAGGGAAGCCATACTGGAGTTCGGTATAAAAGACTTTATTTCTCATTTTGCAAACCACAACTAATAGTGCTCTTACATGAGTTTTGGGAAAGAAAAACTAAACTCTAATTCAGTTGGGATTAAGAGTCTTAAGCCTTGTTCCAATCATCTAAGTCACCTTGTATCTAGCATTTTCACTTGTATTCTTTTGATCGAGTTTTAGTATAGAGTTGTACTAAGGGAAAAGGGTTGAATGTTTTGTAGGACTTAGAGTTAGGTCCAATGTGTAAAGTGAGAAAAGAGAAAGAGCACAAGAGAGGGAAGGGAATTCAAAGTTTTGAGTAAAACTTGAGTTGAAAAAGGATCTAATAAAGTGTATTAGATTTGCCCATATAGTGAAAAGAGTTAAAAATCTTAAGTGGGTTGTGATTTTACCTTTGAGTTGAGCACAAAGATTTTCCATGATAAAATTCTCTTATATTATTTTCACTTGTTTTTTTTAGTATATGAGTCCCAGTTAATAATTTTGTAACAAGTTTTAAAGATACTATACTTAAAGTTCACCCCCTCTTGTAAATGTCTATTAACCCATCAAGCCATTAACCAATAACATGCCTCTTGCTACTATGTACAAAAGCTTCGTATTGGCAATTGACGTTTACTTTTGAACAAAAGTGAAGAAAACGAAAGAACAAAATTAAATACCATAGGAGACATTTACATGTATCTCAAATGCAAATAAAATTAGAGAGTTTCTTAAAAGGAAAAAAGGCAACCCTATACCTATAATATATGGTAGAGAAAGCATGACTTAGCTGTTAGGTATGGAATAGAGGGGGAGAGGGGGTGTTTGGAAATTGGTAAGTGAAAAAATACGAAATTTAATGAGTTTAACTTGTCACGTTGCAGTTATACATAATAAAGTGATAAAGAAGGAAATCAATAAAAGTCATATACGAGTCCTTCCAAATCTAATGTGTTGAGACTAATGGTGTTTACTTTTTAAAAATTGGCAAAGAGTTTGATTTTCGACTTTTAAAAAGAGGTCGATTAAAATATTTTACTTAGGTTTGGCGAACTTAATGAGCTCATGCTTTTGAAAGTTGATGAGTTTCGAGCAGAGTACAAGCACGAAAACGAGCCGAAATCAATATTTTGGTAAAGAGCTTGATCTAAGCTCAACTCAAATCTTGGAGCTTGACGAGATATGAACATGAGCCAAGTTCAAAACGGGAGGATACAATAGAAAAAAGTTAAGTTAAAAAATCACCAATTTACCCCTAATACCACTCGCCCCTTTCGTGCTCCCAATATTATTAATCCCTGAATCCCATCACCCACAACTTCTACGTCACTCTATATCGGCAACCAGCACATCGTCAAATCTCCACTCCAATTTCTATATTCCTGTAAAACCCCTCAATATTCCCCTCTTTTCAATCCTCCATGCCTTGTTCTTGATGAATTTCTTAATATAGATCAGAATTTCGTGGGGTTCACTGGTAAATTCCATTTGATTTCATTAGTTTCTTCACATTTATTTATAATTCGTATATCATCATACAATTCCTTATTTTTTTTTATTTTTTTTTTGTCTTTTAATTGCTGATTATTGTCATGTTGTTATTGCTGGTTTGACATAGTCGTAATTTACGATTTTAGGGTTTGAACCTCAATTTTGGGGATGCAATTGTAATTTCTTAAATATCGAATTCATAGGCTTGCATTTATTAGTCGTTATTTATGCTAATTAAGATCATATCAATGTCGTGATTTACAATTTTAGGGTTTTTGTTTATGCGATGATAATTCGTTAAGTAAAGCATACGTGAGGTTGTTATTGTTGTTGTTTTTAGAACTCAGAGACTTGCATATCTTGCACCGGTGCACGTGCACATCTAACACTCGTGCTGGTGCTCGTGCGTGTTAATGATTTAGGTATTGTGTGAAATTTACTGCAGTTTAGACGATTAATTGATTGACGACGTAGCAATCGGGAATATGTGATTAATCGATTTACATGTGCTCGAGCAGTCGTGCTCGGCCTCGTGTGTGTGAATGATTTAGGTATTGTGTGAAATTTACTGCATTTTTTATGATTAATTAATAGACGGAGTAGCAATTGGGAATATGTGAATTCTGTTATAGGAGTATGCCCTTCTAAAGTAACATATCCGAATTAGTTGTCTAATCCTGTTATTGTCGACATGTCTGTCTAACTGCAAAGTTGTGGATATATTCTTTTCAAAGCGCTTTTATGTATATATGTATATATATGGTTTTATTGTATTTCTTTGTAGGAAGAGAAATGGGAGCTCCTCAGGTTTTAAGTGATCGTTTTATGCCTAAATCGTGTTTCTGTAAGAGAGTTTTGAGTGAGTGCACGAGTAGGAAAAGGGATAACATTGTACTTATTGAAGTTGACTCTGATGATTGTGGTGATGTGATTATCCTCGATGTGCCTGAGTCTTTCCAACGGAAGTTTAAGAAAAAACCAAAGCTTGTAATTAGCATTGATGATGATGATGATGATGATGATGGAGGACGAGATGAAGCTAGCAATACAAATAGGAGCGCCACCTCTAGTGACAGTATTTCTCCGACTGAAGCAGCTGTTCCCTCAACCAGTGCTTATGTTGGCAAGGATGTAGATGAAGGAAATACACCTGTAAAACTCTCCAAGTCTAAACGAACTTACTCCGGAAAATATATGTCAAGGAATCGGTATGGACTAGGTACTGAATCTACAGTGTCTGAAGGAGATTGGGATGATTGTTTATCTGAAAGCGACTGCTCTGATTGTGAGTTAATGGAAGGATCTGTGGACAAGGTTCGGGAACAGTGGGAGAAGGCCTCTTTTAGAAGAAGACATGACGCTAGCTGTGTTCCTTCTAAATTTGGAAATGAAGCTTGCACATCAGCACCCAGTCATCCCGTTCATGATAATGCTGGATCCCCTTCTAAGCAAGGCAATGCGAGAAATGGTTCACCTTATCAAAATGGAGACATTGCTTTTGCTGGTTACTCCCAAAAGTTTTCTGAGGAAAATAAGTCCTTAGAGCAGGATTATGATCCTATGGAGATGGATGGAAAATTTACAAGGACAAGTGATGAGTATATTAGTTCTAGATTTAATGATAAAGAAAGAAGTGGTGCTTTGGACACTGTAGTTCCCGTTCACTTTGATGCTGAGCATTTTACTGTACAAAACCCGCAGCCAGTGGGTGATTTTAGTGGTTCTACTGGGAAACATGCTGAAGAGGTCATGGATCCCCCACAGGATTGTGATGCTAAGACAACAAATGAAGTATTTGATAGACAGCAGTGTTCACAAATAGTTGGTATGCCATCAGACCCCAAATTTAGCTATGGAAATGAAGTAGTATCTTCTTCTGGCCAGAATGACATAATAACTGATAGACAGAAGATCAAGGAGACTGAGGAGTATAAGCTTGCTTTGGAAGAAGAACTTGCAGCTAGGAAACAGCAGTTGTTGATTCAGGTATGGTCATCGTTATTGACGTTGTTCATGTTCTTTTGATTGGAAGATTGAAGAAATGCCTATTGAGTAACAAATAAATATGACTAGCAGTAGATAGGTCAAGACTTTGCTTATCAACTGCTAGTTCTTACAGAGATCTGCTTGGGCTATTGGAAGGCTATTACCACTTGCTCTTTTCATGCAAATTATTTTTTCTGGATAGGTTAGGGATTTTTAAATGTTAGCAAGATTTGCGTGGGAGATTATGCGACATTATATTCTGGGTAAAGACCGTTCATCTGATCAGTGCACATTGATCTAGATTCTGATCTTTGTGTATTTATGGACATAGGTGCTTCCTGTTGATGCTTATACATTCACTTTTCTCTTATATCATAATGTTATTTCTATGATTTAAACATCTATGGATGATTGAAACATATATGGAAGGTTATGTTGAATTTTTAGTGTGCTTTAAACGTTTAATCCAATAAATCATGGTTTAAATTGTATGATTTATTTGACCATGCATCCTTTTGGAGTATCAGCAATATTGCCACTCATCATCGATTTAGTGAAGTTGCATTGTCTGAAGATGTTAGTACTCCTTATCCCCTTGAATAATTATACATTTACAGTGATATGCCATAGAGGGAGGTCCTTATGTCTGTATTTCCCTTTTGTTCACATCTGCGACATAAGCAATATTTGGGTTACTATATACATGTGAGCCAGGTTTGCCAAATGTGATTTGCTTCACCCCTAACTGATTAAGCCAAGGTCAAGCCCATCATGGTTTCCCTTGGAGATCTGCTTCATATTGTTTTTTTTTTTTTTTGTAGTAAATTCATTGTATGTAAGGAGTTCAAGGATTACCCATGATTAGATCCGCGAATCTTATCCTAAGGATTTGCCCCCTTGTTTGTTGGATTTGGAAGTGTTAGAAAATGGCCTACACAGCTTTGGTTTATTCATCTTGTTGCTTTTGGGAGAATTTGACCTGGTTTGCTCTGTTTACTGGAAGGTTACTTAGCTTGAGGTTCAAATCCCATCTTGAAGAGAGGTTTCCTTTTTGTGTCTTGAACTTTTTTCTGCAGTTGTTAGAACTTCTCTGTAGGGGGTTAAAATTTTGTTTTTTTTTGTCACTCTTGGTTGGGAGGTTTTAGTTATGGTTTGTTCACTTTAGCAACCATACTCACATTACTCAGCCTTCCAATATGTTAGGACAATAATGAAGTAATTAATTTTTTCCAGATGGATAGTATTTAGGCAGTGTTTGGTTGGACATCTGGGAATGAGTTGGAATGGAGTTTGAATCCATTGCGTTGTTTGGTTGAGCATTTTTACCTTGGGCCTCATTCTTTAGGGGATTCTAAGTTTCTAACTGCATCTCATCCCCTTAGAATTCCATACCTATCTCCTCCCACAAGATTCACATTCATTTCCCTCTAGATTCAAAACTTCATTCACAAGAGAGGAGAGACATACTGCAGAGGTAGTAAATGGTATCACGAACTCATATCTTGTCGGTGACCACAATCCGGTGAATGACCTATCACCCTTAGACCGTCCTCCCTCGGCATGGGAGATCTCAGAGAAGCTTTGAGGATTAAAAACAATGGGTTTCTCTTTTGAATATTTCCTCTATCAGATTGTCTTTGTAATTGGTTGATTTCTGAAAATATCTGTGTATTTGATATTTTGATTTGGTAATTTTGCTTTACATTTTGTTCTACTGCTCTTCATCTCTTCAAGTCAGCAGTTTTTCATGAGTTGTTTTTTTTGAGAGGATTTATTTCTTATTTTTTGGATAGCTGATTTTCTGGAACAATTCATATACCAATAGTGTTTAAAGTTAAAACAAATACAGCTTTAGTGGACTTTTTTTTTTTTTGGAATCTAGCTTATTTTGTTTAGTAAAGTTAAAACAAATACAGAATATTTTTATAACAAAAAAAATATACTTAAAATGAAAATCCATTCCAAAGGTAAACCAAACATGAAAAAATTGAATATTCAATCTAGGTTGAACTAAACAATCTTACACTGGTATGGGTTTTGAACCCATATCTCCCCGGAATGGATATATATACCATTCCATTTTGTTGAACCAAACGGTTTCTTATAGTTGGCTAATTATTCATGCCAGGAATAGATTATGTAATTGTTTATTCTGTCTTGCCTTCATTAGTAATAATCTTGAGTTCCTTTTTGCCATTCTGTTCCATTAGCGTGAATGTTAGATGAATTTTTTTCATTTTTTTTTCCCACCTTTTGTGTGTTTTTTCTACAAATCTTTTGTTTCTGGTCCATTTGTTCTGTGCCAATGTATTACTTATTTGCTGACAAATCTGTGCATATTTCATGTTATTTGAGACCAGTTGCGTGTTTTGAGCTGTGTTAATGCGAGGCTACTATTGATTTAGCTGTGTAATGGTGTTTGAAATGTGTGCTTGTTTATATGTTTAGGCCGAGGAAGCACAGAGATTAAGGAACAGGAAAAAAGCAGAAAATATGCGCATAATGATGAATGAAAGAAGACAAAAGCAGCGTGTGGAGGAAATACGGCAGTCACGTAGAAAGGTATGTTTGCTTTTCTTGGATATCAGATCAGATTGGATGGTGAATAGTGGTCTCGCTGGAATAACTTTTTTGCACTTTTTACATTGCTCTTGCACTGTCTTCGCCTTTGTTTATGATGGACGAGTTTGTGGTTCATTGCATTCGTTGGGTACTATGTTTCTTTTTTTTTTTTTTTTGAGAGTACTTTTGTTTTGTGTTACTATAATGGAGAGAGTTTTAGTGTTTTATATACTTTTAATATTTCTGAAAATGTCTCATTGCAGGACGAGGAAAATTTGAACCTTAAAGAGAAACATCGCGTGGAAATAAAGAAGGAGCTGCGTAGGATTGAGGCTATATGCAGCGATATGGCCTCATTACTTCGATGTTTAGGGATTCATGTTGGTGGTGGTCTGTACCCTTCTCCAAATGAGGTAATTTTTCTTTCTCTATCCGAGACATAAAATCTCCTTTTGAAATGGTTTTGGACTTCTGAGTCCACTAGTCTGTTAAGGTGGATCTTCGGGGGCTTTTTATCACAAATTTGATGACCTACTTCTCGTCCAATTTTTAACCGGCGGATTTCTGCTGTCCAGGTCCAAGCTGCATATAAACAAGCATGTCTAAAATTCCATCCGGATAGGATGTCAACAACTGACTTGCGGCAGCAAGTTGAAGCTGAAGAAAAGTTCAAACTTATTTCTAACATGAAGGATAAATTTTGTCTACATAGATGACAATTATCTCAACCTAGATTTTGGGGGAAAGAGAAATAATTACCTTAGAACCTCTTTGGACTTTGGTCATTATCTTTTCTTTGGTTTGTTATTTATTGATGTTGGCTTGCTTAATTGCTGCCATTATTTTGTATTGTATTAATGTCTTTCTGCCATGTAATTTCAGTAGGAAGAAAGGGCAGAACTTTTTTCATTAGTTCCTTTTTTTAAGGTAAAGTTACATCCTTAAAAGTAACGCCATCAATGAACAAGATGTGATGAGTAATTGGCCTTAGGATGGTGTCTTGGGAAACTTGTTTTGATGCTTAAGTTAATAAATGCTATTTAAGATTAATTAAAGTATTCTAAACAAGAGTGTAATTTGGTGTTTACTCACTACATGAGAGGATGTATTGTGTCCTATCGCCAATCGCCATAAATGAGATACCTATAGGCCATGAATGAACAAGAGGAGGTGATGGGCTTACAATATGTTGGATGTGTCTTGACTTAATACTATTAGGCTAGGTTTAATGACTCCTCAGTCCTCATGTACCTTGTACAAGTTAGGTAATAGGTTATTGATCATGGGTTCTTGACCATGCTTAAAATTTCTTTTAGCCCATAATCTAGTAGTAGACTCATATAATCTGCCCTTAGACCTATTGGTCTATTGGAAGACAGATGGATATTCCTCGTCTCTATATAGATTCTATCTGTCGTGACAAAATAACATGCTTTTGACTTGAGATCATGCGGCAAACTGAGCATACCTGCCTTAGTATGTTTTCTTATTCTGATTCAGACCCCTTCAGAAAGGGTTTTAGTGGACTCATTTATCAAATGAACTGCCTTACATAATTTTCTCACATTCTAACATTTTTAGAAGTTAGAACTTTTTCTAAAAGCACTCAAACTTTGCAGAAGAATTTGAATTATAATTATTGACTTAGTGGGGAAGAATGTTCCATTAACCCCACAAGTTGCAAGATTTCAGGTCACGATTCCCTCTTGAATACAAACCGTTGATTCAAACTCTATAAATTTCGACCCTTTGGTGGAATTTGAGAATTTACAAAGAATTTTCATTACAAACTTTCTCATCGAACTTTCTCTCTTCTTTCTAGCGGATTCTATTTCTCGACTTGTAATCCACCTACTCCCCCGGATTCATGCAATCTAGAGATATTAAAAAAAGTACCCTAAATTTCAATATATTATTCTACCTACTCTCGTGGAGAATTCCATATCCTTAATTAAAAATAATCAATTCGTTAAAACCTGATTCCCACCATGATAGAGACAATGGAATGACAACAATGTAAATTAGCTTCCTAATCTATTATTGTTGTGAAGCATCATCAATTAGCATGAACGAATAAATAATCGAATGAGAATTTAAAGAGATAAGTCACATTACTAGATCCATGACTAGGGTTCAATAAATCCCTAGATTAACAAACTACTCTAGCATAATAAAAATAATAAAGCAAAGCATATAAAGAAATGTACAAGAGAAAAAATAAGGAAAAAGAATAATTGAATTCGAGAGCGAAAGATCGAAACTTAGAGGAGTACAAAGCTCGATAGTGTTAAGAGGTTAAAAGTATATATCTAAGTCCACTATACATGAATTAGCAATGCTGGGGTAATATATAATAACCAAAAAAAGTGTGGGCTTAATTAAGGAAAACCGTGAAAATAGGCCCAAGGAGACATACTCGGATGAGTCCTCTGCAAATTCGACGAGTCTACTCTTAAAATGATAAAAATCTATTTCTAACAAAAACTCAATTTCTAGGGCAAACTTGGACGAGTCTACTCCCCAAATGGTAAAAAACTGTTTCAGACTAAAACTCACTTAAGGAAGACACATACAAGTCCTCTGCAAACTCGTTTGAGTCTCCTTTCTTTTGGCTCTTCAATAGCTTTTGATCTTCTTCTTCCAAGGGACTTGGACATTTGTGGCATGGACATGTCCATGCCTAGGCAAAGTTCACCACACTCGAGTCTTTCTTGCCACGTGAACTCTTGGTTGTCCAAACCAAGGTTGAAACATTGTCTTTAGACCTTAGCTTCTTCGAACTAGACACCAAGGCTTCGTGAACCACTTCTTTGATACTTAAACATTTGTTAATCCTTATGGTGTTTCTCTAATATTTCTAAAATCCATTTAAAATACTAAAAACACCAGTGACTGCACCATATGATGGAAAGTGAACTAAATCAAGTGAATGTATTCTAAATGAATCTAATCCATATTCAAATACTCCTAAAAACACTCATAAAATACGCACTAAATATGACTTGTCACTGCACAATTATTAAAAAGCATTCAAAATCAATTAATCATTGTATTAGTAATTGAAATTATACTACCGCATAATTAATTTTTAGACAGAAGACAACTAAAGATTCAATACGAACTACAACTAAATTGATAATTTAGATACTTGGCAAAATTAAGATTTTGAAGGTTGATGAAGAAGGAGACCTGGGATACGTTAAAGGAGACGTAATTCCCCTGCATAGGAATCACAACGAAATAGATTTATGACAATTCACATCAAATAAGTCATCCTTATCAAACAAAATCGAACAAAGTGAACAATTTTACAAACAATTGAAAAACTCAAGGGAAATTAACGAAAATAAACAATAATTGCAATTTCAACTAGATAAAATCAATCAAATTATCATCTAAATTGAAAAGAGTCGAACAATATTATTAACAACTTTGAAGAACTAAAATATGAAATTCCTCCAACATGGTACAAAAAAAAAAAACTATCTAAAGAATGTTTTACTGACGGTAGGTTGGTATTTATTAATTATAATGGTAACTGCTTTTGCATGAAATTAGGAGCATTGATATTTGTGGAAAGATAGAGGAATCTGACTATTATGTAGACAATTTTTTTTTTTTTTAATAATCTCTATTTCTAAATGTTGTGTTTTGAAAAGTTCTAAATTTTGGAGGGATTAGGATGTTTTGAAAACTCTAGGCGAGAGTGAATTATGATGCTCAATTTGGGTTTACTTTTTGGAAGCCTCACAATAAAGTTGTTATTTCTATTTACAAAGTACATTAGTTAGATTAATGGGTTTAACATTTTGACATACTTTATATAAAGACATGATTTCATCTAGTTGTCTTTATTTAATGTATGGTATATAAGTAATGTTGGACACGTTGTCCCACATTAAAGATTGAGAAAAAGGATAATCAACATATAAAAAATAATAGTAGGCTTGTCCTTTTATTTTCAATTGGTTTTAGGATGGAACTTTGTTGGACTTGTATGTGGTTAGACTAATCTTCGATATTGGAGTTTCACCAATCTAACACGGTTGATGATCCTAGCCCATTATGAACACTCGATTTTTAGAGGGCATGATCCATGCAAGATGGAGAAGGTTTTGAAGTCAAAAAGCACAATGGAATGGCAATGAACCCGAGTAAGGTAGGGTTGGGTCCCTCATGTTGGAAGACCAATAAAGGTCCAATGAGGATATTATGACTTACATGAGAGCGAGAAAGTGTAAGAAATATATGATAAGTTATCTCACGTTGAGAAGAAAATGACTAGCGTATAAGACTACAAGATAAATAATCCTTTTATCAATTGGTTTTAGAATGAACTCTAATAGGATTGTGTGTGGTAATTGGTAAATATATCCCCGGTTATAATTTATAAAGTTCTTGTTACGACAATTAGGTTTTTGTATTGATTGTTTGCCATGTTACAACAAAGCAGGATCATTAGACTACATTTGACAGAAGTAGGAAACTTCTTCACCAAATTTAATCAACGGTCGCCCCTATTAAAGGGACCAATTACCAAAAACCACTACCAGTAGAAAACTTTATTCCATCTGCTTTTTGGGACTCTAATATCTTTAGGTTTTCACTGTTTAAGTCACGGACTAGTCTATAATTAATATTTCTTTGTTAGTATAAATCCTATCAACTCACTGATGATTCAGACAAATCGACGGGTATGGCAAACCACATTATCTTGAAACTAAACCAATCACTTTCCTCCACAAAATCCAATGCACTATCATTTAAAAACTTGTTCGGCATGGTCCTCTATCAGCAGATGAATGACTGGGCTTGGGCGTGGGCTTTCGTCTTAGTTATGTTTCTCTGTTTGTGTTGCTGCTTGCCTACAATATTCCGCCTCATCGCTTTGATTCGGTCGCTGGAAGTTCCTCGTCGGGTTGTTCATGTACTTGTGGGGAGTATGCTGTTGTTGTACTAGGAGATCTTTTACGATGGTGCAAATGGAACAGTTGTTCTTCCAAGATCTGTTTTTGAAATTTCACCAAGATTTTATTTTATAAACCTTCATAGTATTTTCTAGATGTGGGATGGTTGACAAGAATCCTCTTGGTGAAGAGGAAGGAGCAACTTGACTAGTATGCATCATTTTTCTCACACGTTCCGATTATAAATAATTTTCATTACCTTAAAAAAAAAAAAAAGAAGATGATTAATAAGATATATTCAGCTCTGAATCCTCCTAAGTTGGGTGGGTATTCACTATTCATGTTGTTGCGATGGTGCATGCGTATAATAATGTCGAACCTTAATTTCAAATCAATCGTCACATTTAATTACTGTTTAATTTAACTAGTAATGTGTAACTAAGTCTGAATTGAAGTAGTGTGAAATCTCATCGTATTTGAAGTTGTAAATTTGTTGTACGTTTTCCATCATACCCCCCAAACATCATTGAGCTTTCCACCTTAATATATTTTAGCATCTCAGTAGGTCCCTCGTGCATTATGCCCAGCAAGCTAACTATTTTAAAACCAAAATTTAATAAAAAAATATCTTGACCTGCGATCAGAGTCAGCATGATGTCACTATATGCTCGTCATCAATGTTAATTTTTTATATTTATTTTATGATTAAATATAGTTAGGGAATTAGGACTCCCTTTCTTGGGAAAACATCAATATGTTGTACGGAGTAACTCAATATTAGGCCGTAGCTAAGACCATATAATTATAAACATTATTATCCAATGCAAAATTTGTGGAGATTGAAAAATTATGGGAATTTGAGGAAAGGAATATTCATCTGCCTCCTTCAAATTGTACGTTTAATTTGTCTAATGGCCACCTATAATTGGCTATTATATATTTTCTTTAATTTTTTTTTACATTTTAAATATTTAAATTATTAGAAAATTTTTATTTATTTGTGATATACTTATAAGTTTTATAGAAATACCTTAAAATTTTTAATTGGGATAATATTTTTTATCATGTTAAATGAATAAATTATTACAGAAAAAGTTAGAGAAAAAATATGAAACAAAGAGAAGAAATAAATATAGTTTTAAACGATTTAGAAATTTATAGTCACATAATTTTTTATGTATATCATTTTCCAATCTAATATTAATGTAAAGTAGAAAAAAAAGTAGATGACGTCATCTTTAAAAAAAGGCGGAATTTTTTTATAATAGCTTGACATGTGTTAACTATGACGCCAACAAGAATTTTGCTTTAGTAATAGTTACTAGGTAAATCTTGTACAATGCATGGTTTGATAATAAATTATCTTGTTAAATATTTCAATTACAAGAATATTTTCATTTATTGGTAAAAACTTATAGGTTTTATAAATTTATTGTAGAAAATTTAATTGGAATAATAGTTTTATCATATCAAATAAAAAAAATTATTATAGAAAAAGGTAGAGAGAAACATGAAATGAAGGGAAGAAATAAAGGTAGTTTTAAATGATTTAAGAATTTATATAGTCACACAATTTTCTATATATAACATTTTCCAATCTTATATCAATTTAAAGTAGAAAAAAAGAGTAAATGACATCATCTTTATAAAAAACGGGAATTTTTTTTATAATAGTTTGACACATGTAGTTAAGTATGACGTCAGTAGGGGTTTTGCTTTAGTAATAATTATAGATAAAAGATTTGATGATTTTTTTAATATAAATTATCCTTATGAAAAAATAAAATTACGTAGAATCTTGTTAGATTTTTCTTAATATACAATTTTAATATATCAATTCTTATAATTTTTACTTATAAATAATTAAAAATATTAACGATTAAAAATATGCTTTGTGGTGCGTGTTTTACACAGCGTTATAGGAAAAAAAAAATATATAAGAGTACTATAGAAGTACTAATGTGGTCATGTAGCTTGATATAGTTTCCTTGAATTTTCAAACTTTTCAATTAAAAAAACACAGTCACAAAAAAAAAAACTATTCACCAAATGATATGCTATTCTTAGTCATCATTGTACGAATAGCCAATAATCCATGGAGAACTTTATCCTACTTGTCGGCACCCTTAATTTCTTACTTTCGAAGTCTACTATAAGTCTACTCTTCATAATTAATTAGTCACCCTAAATTCTATTAAAAAAAAATAACCCGATCTTATCTTTTTTGTATAAATACATTCTTACACTAATCACTAGTTCACTACTACAATATATCAACCTTGAATAGTTAGGAGCTAGCCTAAGAAAAATAGAATGAGAATGGCTAACCACATTTTCATGAAACTTAACCAAAATCTTTCATTTTGTTCAACGCAATCACCTTGTGGCATATTCAACAAGATCATACCCAACTTATTTCATTCTCTTGTTGCCAAGTTCAACGAGGCATTCCCCCCGGAAATCCGAGAGCAGTGGCTAGCCTCTTTGGCGAAACATTACATGCTCGTTGGGTTTGGGGTAGTTTTCGTCTGCTTGTGGTGTTGCTTCTGCTTACCTCCGATGATTGGCTGCATCGCTTGGATTGTGACTGGGGTGTGGAGACTTATAAGTGGGGTTTTTATGTATTTGTGGGGCATGTGTGTGAGGGTCTATAGATGCGTCTGTTGCTGTGGGAGGAGATCTAGGAAGATGATGAAGGCTCCTGGTCGAGGTGGGAGACATTTTATTCCAAGAGCAACCTTTGAAAATGATCCTTTAAATTATTTTAGGAGTCTTCGTGCTACTAGTAGTAGAGTTGTTTCAAGTGATATCTTTTAAGTTTTTGATCAAGCCAAGCAAGGATGTTTGTAAAATTTTTGTATTTTATGTTTCTAATCGACTTGGACAAGTTTAATTAGCTTGTGGAGTTAACTATTACAACTTCTTGCAAAAGTGAGTGAGAGTTTTGTGCATCAAGAGTCACATGAATGTGATTCTCACTGACTTTAGTCTTTCACACAATCCATTCAATAACTCTGAATAAACTAATGTGACGTAAAACCTCAAATTAATAGAGTACTCCCTTCGTGTCTCTTTAGGTAATACTCTTTACAAAGTATATTGAATGTTTTCCTAGTATACATTCCCTCGAATTCTGATATTTACAATCTACATAGCTACCTCTAATTTGCTTGCTACCTATAATTTAGCCCCAGTTAAAGGAGATTGAAAGCATCATAAATCCTACTAATTAATCAAGTTAACTACTAATGTGATATCAGTCCACTGATAACTACGTACCAAGTACCTACCTTAAGTCTATCCAACATACAATTTGAAGATATATATATCTTCTTCAAGGCGTTCAAGCTTAAGTTTGGCAAGCAGACATGTTGAAATGGGAAGGGTCCTATTAAGGTTTTAATCGGTCTGTTTGCAAAAAGGTTTAATCAATTATATACTTAATTGGGTTGATATTTTAAAGGGTTATGTTTTATTGGGTTCTTAATGGATCAATAATGGGACAATAGTTTCCAAGACTTTTAAATACTATCAGATAATGAATCATTTCTACTTACTTGCCGATTGTCCACTGCCAAAGATAGGAAGTGATACAAGCAAACTATCACCCTTTATAGATGAAAAACTATATTCTCTTTGGACGACCCGACCCATTTTGTATCTTTTTTGGCACGACCCGACTAGGTCCATTTTGCGTCTTCTTTAGCCCATTCCGACCCGTTTTGCATGTGATCCATCCCGACCCAAATCCGACCCAATATACAAGTCTATTGGCAAGCACGAAGAATATATATCAGACTTACCTATAAAAAATACAAATTGATGGCATTGTGAGAATGTTTAACCGTGGTCTTGATATTTTGTATTCTTGTTATGGTGGCGTGTTTATGCGTGATTAAGATAAAACAACGGGTTACACTGTGATTTACATCAACTGGTGTTTGCAGTTCAAATTAACAAATAGAACTATAAACAAAAAATTAACAAATAGAACTATAAAAAAAATTTGAATATTCATGTATATATATATGAAGTATAATTATGTTCCAAAAAACAGAGTATAAATAAAATAAACTAAAAACTAAATTTAATAATCATCTATCAATTTTATTTTGTAATTGTCCGTACTACTTCTTGACCTCATAACTCGTAATCTTTGCATTAGTGTCCTGGTTAAATGTTATGATTAAAGATAAAAAGGAGTGAAGATAAAGTAAGATAAATAAAAAAAAAAAAAAAAAAAAAAAAACAGATCGTGCAATGAAACATCAGGTAAATGCGCTTTGATTCCTTATCTACTTTATCTTTATGGATCACAACTTCGTTAAGATCATGTGACTTAAATTTTGAATTCGTAGAAAGTACACATAAATTTATTTTTTTATATATAGATTTAGAATATATTTATTTAATTATAATAAGTATAACAAAAACAAAAGCATCCAAATGTTAATGAATCTTCCAAAATGTTAATGAATCTTCCAAAATGTTATTGCCAGTGTATTCTTGTGTTATTACTCCCTCCGTTATTTTTTTCTTCTCGATCGGAGTATGAGAAGAAATCAAGATAATATTAAATATAATTAAGATTCTATATAAATAATTCAGATTAATCTAAAAATAAGGCCAGATACAAATGGGTTGAATATTAAATAAGTAATAAAATTTCTAAAATTTATGGCATTAAATAACTAAAAAAATCAAATAATGGACTACATATCCATTCTGATACTGGTTCTTGTGAATTCTAATATGAGAAAATTATTCAAATTTTTTCGGAAATCAACAATGCCTCATTTTGCTTACATTTCAAACTGTAACCTCTTCATTTCGGCACGTCTGCTTCTTAGTCTCATAGTTACATCTAGATTTGTACATTGGGTCGGGTTAGGACCGGAATGATTCACATGCAAAACGAGTTGGGCCGGGTTGGGCCAAAGAAGATGCAAAAAGGGTCGGATCGTGCCAAAGGAGATACATAACGAGCCAAGTCGGGTCGTCCAAAGAAGGTATAATTTTTATTTATAAAAGATGATAGTTTACATGTATGACATCCAGTCTTTAATAGTGGACCATCAACAAGTAAGTGGAAATAATTCATTACCTAATAGTTTTTAAAAGTCTTGAAAATTATTGGCCTATTATTGACCCAACTTGACTCATTAAAGATCCAATAAAACATGACCCTTTAAAATACCGGCCCATTAGGCCTATTATTGATTAGACCCTTTTATAAATGGGCCGATTAAGGGCCCTTAATGGGGTGACCTTTCCATTTGAACATGTCTACTTCTATCTCTTTCTCTGGGGTTATGCTGTTCATGTGTTAGGGATTCTATTTTGGCCAGTTTTCATTATGTTATAGTTAATTTTATTTCTGGGATGATCTCTAAACCTTTTATGTATTCCTTGTGCTTGAATTTCTGGATTAATTTTTTGTTCATTTATCATATGGTTCAAATAGTGGGCTGTTTGGATATAAAGCAAATTTATGTAGGGAAATACTTTACATTCAAATATATAAATTGAAACTGTTGAATACAAAGAATTAGTGAGGTTTCGAATGGGCTTATCATAGTTTCATGTCCGTTTGCCTCTTATAGCGACATCAAGAATGGGTTTGGGTAGAGGTGGCCAGTGGGACGGTTCAACCCGGCCCAGCCCCAACTTAGCCTACTAGAAGCCCGGCCCTGACAGGCCCACTAGAGGACTGGGCCAAGCCCGATTCAGCCCGGTTCTTTAATGGGCTGAATACGAATCCCGAATTTTCAACCCTGACCCTATTCAATTCGGTTCATAAAGAAGTTTTCTTCGGCCCATGTATTCGGACTGGACCGACCCACTGATTCGGACCGGCCTGGCTCGGTTCGTTGATTCGGTCAAAATAGCCGTTGGAATGTAACCGTTTGTAATCGTTGGAGTAAACCCTATATAATGCCCTCAATTCGGTTTCAATTCCTCACAAACTCACTCACAATCTCTCAATCTCTCAATTACTACTAAATATCATTAGCTTACTTATTAATACTAATCTTCTTCTTAATTACTCTCTTAATCTGTATTAGTTATCTTAATTACTTGGATTATTATTCTTAAGTTACTTGTTTACTACTACATTTCATAAAAGAAATGGCTTCAAGAGGTAGACTCAGCGTGAGCAGCTCCTTCGATAATATCACGGAGTTTGCTCAAAACTTGGAGCAACAACTTTTCGGTACTCCTGCTGCTCAAGTTCCTCAAATTCCAACTTCGTAGATGCGTCCGCCTCGTTCTACTCCTCAAGATAACTCTTAAACTTCTAATTAATTAATGTTGATATGAAAACTATTTAGTTTAATTAGATTATTTGATTAGTTATGTTAGATTATTTGATTATGTTAGATTAAGATGTTGATGTTTAATTAGTTGATAATGTTGAAGTTAAATTGATAAGTTAGTTAGATTAGTTGATTATGTTATGTTAAGATTAGTTGTGCTAGATTAGTTGATAATGTTAAAGTTAAATTGATTAGTTGTGTTAGATTAGTTAAATTACTTGATTATGTTATATTTGGTTGATTATGTTAATTAAATAATTAGTTAGTTAATAGACTAATAATGTTAGTTTTTGGTTTAACTTGATATGAAATGAAGGTGAAGGTGAAGATGATGAAGGTGGAGTACCCGAGTCTACTCATTGTAGAAAGAAATCTTCACCTGTGTGGCTACTTCCAAAGGGAAGAAACTCATATGTTATTGCTTAATATGTAAGCAACAAGGGAAGAAATCAATAACTTTTTATTCATGGAAGACCGGTTATGGGACGAGAACATTATCCCGTCACTTGACCGAAGTACATGAAATAAACCTGAAAGCAGATGAATCCGCAGGCCTAGCAGAATCTTCAAGTCAGACACAACTTCACGGGTATATAGGTTCCATGCCCGGAGGAGGTATGCCTTTTATGTATAACAGAGATAGAATGATTGATGAAATGGCTAACTTCGTGATTGCAGATGAATTACCGTTTAGCTATGGTGAGAGTCTAAACTTTGAACATTTTGCTAGAACCTCTTTATAACCCCCACTTATAGACGTGTCCCTAGGAACACGCTTAAACGCCATACCCAAAATTCTTATTACAAATATAAAAGTAGTTTAATAGAAATATTTCGCACTTTTAGCGATCGTATTAGCCTTACTAGTGATACATGGACCTGTTGTTTTGGTGAACCTTTTCTTTGGGTAACCGCCCATTGAATAGATGATGAGTGGTATGTTAAAAAACGTATCATTTGCTTTGAAGCTATGGAGGTGAGACATACCGGTTATAACCTTAAGGTAAGGATAATAGAATGTCTTAAGACCTTTCACTTGCTTGATAAAGTTTTTTCCCTTTCCTTAGATAATGCTTCAGCAAACACAAAATGTATAGATTATTTAATATCAAAACCAAGCTTAAATTTAATAAACAGTGGAGAGCTATTATATGTTCATTGTTGTGCACATATTATGAACCTCTCGGTTCAAGAAGGTTTAGCTGAGTTAAGTGACTTGCTTAACCCTATTAGGAGTGTAATTAAATGGATTAGGATTACAGCCTCAGTTAGAAGGAAGTATATGGCCTTGTGTAAGGAAAGAGGCCTTAATAAGAGACAATGGAGTCTCGATACACCCACCCATTGGAACTCAACATATAGACTGTTAAATGATGCCATTAAATACCGTGAGGTTTTGACCATTATTTATAACGAAACCCGAGCGACTCCTGATGAACTTATTATTGATTTCCATTGGAATACCGCAATTTACATCCGTGATATTTTAGAAGCATTTGACCATGCAATCAAAATTTTCTCTTATGTTTACGACCCTAACATTCATTTAGTTATATTAGAGTGTGTTAGCGTAGTTAACACTCTTAGGGAACATATCAACATCACCCAAATTAGTGATGTAATTACTAGTATGCTAAGTAAATGGTACTCTTACTTTAGTGAATTCCTCGTCATATATGGTATAGTTGCTATTCTTGATCCCGGGGTCAAGACTACGGGTTTAGAAAACTGTTAAAATTTTATTATAACTCTCTAAGTTTACAATGCGATGTCAATGCCTATATAGAAAAATATAAAAATGTTTTAGCTAGTTTATATGATCATTATGCTTCTATTTATGCACCTTCCCAAAATTTATCGTCATCTAGTGGAAGTTCCGGTACGCGATGGAAGCCAACACTTAGTAGAATTTTAAAAAAATCAAAAACATCGGCTTCGTCTTCTTTTTCTTCTTCACTTTATACTATTCACGAATATCTTTCTTATCAACATGAAACCGCTTATCACGAATGACAATTTCCCATTCTGGCAAGAATTGCAAAGGATATCCTTGCAATTCTCTGCTCCTCTATTGCTTCCGAGTCTGCTTTTAGTGTAGGTAGACGAGTACTTGACGAGAAGAGATCCCGCTTATCTCCGGAGAGTATAGAAATATGCGTATGTAAGAAAGATTGGGATTAGGCAGATCGTAGGACCCAAGGATTGAGGGAGGAGGACAACGACGAAGATGATCCTTGGATGATGATGGACACGAGCGAATTAAGCGACAACCCAACAGGTGAAGGAGATTCGGGCCCTTCGGGGACTATCCCGGCTAGGCTAGACACCCCTCGAGGTACATAACAGAACTACGTGGGCTTTGATTCATTCGAGATGTATAGGCAACTTAATTTTGAAAATTAATATTTAATTATTTAATTAAATTTTGATTTCCTAAATTAAGTGCAAGCCCTTTATTTTTCCCCCAACCCCTAAAACATGTTTAATTAAATTTATTTTATAAAAGGTTAATTAGTTTATTTAGTTTATTTGCTTTAATAATATGTAAATATGAAATTAGGTAAATATACATAATTAGTTTAATAATACATAATTATCAAGAAAAAAAATAAAAAACGACCTTATTTAAAAGTTTACAAATGTTTAATAATACATAATTACAAATGATTAATTACAAGTAAGTTTAATAAAAGTTTAGTAATACATAATTATAAACGTTTAATTACATTCGAAACATTTCCTTTATTCTAATTTGTAAATGTGTTTATATGTAATTCGTTTTGATTCGATTCGGTACCGAATCACCCAACCCCAACCCTGAACCGGACTGGTCTGGTCCCGATTCCACCAGACCGGCCCAATGCCAGGCTCGGCCCAGCCCGCATTGACCGGCCCGGTGGCCATCTCTAGGTTTGGGGATGAGAAAGTCAATATTAACCAACATATGCTCAGGCCTACTTGATGCAATAGGATTTACATGCTGGTGATTGATGAACAATTTCTAATCACGTTGATAGGGCCTGCCAATATTCTGTCCTCATGCTTTTATATCTTACCCAAGTATATGTATGGCCTTAAATACTCTTTGTTGCGGGCCTTGCCACACGAAGAAACGACTATGCTTTATACCCCAAGACAACCCATAGTCCTTACAGAGCGAGCAATACATAGACCAACTCCGCAACTATGGCATATAGTCCATACGAATAAACGCTTATGCTATTTTTTTTTTTTGGCAATTATCATAAGAAAACTTAAATAACAACCACACTTCTAGCCATAACTGCTAGTTTATAGGCTTTATCAACAAGAATTCTTGAAACTTTAAAGCCAGAGAAAAGTGCAAACAATAAAGCATGACGTGCTATGTCATCCACAAGTTGACACAACTCCTTTGGTGATCTGGTAGGATTACAAAGAATGTCAACACCGAGAGCACAATCTATACGGATTAAGCAGGCATTGTCTCTCTTAGCAACTTAAGCTTGTGCTTTAAGGTTCGTATGTTGCACATGTTTAATTTTCTTCCAATACAAATGTATAGTAGTATAATCTATAATTTTTCTAAGATGATCAAAATACAAGTCCTTTTATCCGATTAAAATATAAAAGACTAGATACTATATGTTTATTTCCTAAAATTTGTAAATAAATTTTTTTTACACATGGATGGTGTCTTGGATGGTGTTTGGACTTTAATTTATAACCTTAAGGAACTTTCAAACTAAAATGATAAAGAAACTTAAATTATTCATCTTATATTTGTTTAGTTGATACTTATTAGAAAAGTTTTTTTTTTTAAAAAAAAATATATACATCTTTTTTTACTATAATATTATATTGAGTAAAGTCTTTATCTTATAGCTTCGTTGACTCTACCTATTTTTTAGATTATGGTTATTGCAGTGTAAAAATTGTTAAAGTATAACATAATTGTAAATTGTCTAATATATTTCTCTTAGAGAAAGAGTAATTTATCCCAACAAGAATTGCACATCATAGAATATTTTTGTCCTAAATGATGTTTGTTTATGGTTTCGAACAATCATGTATGATTCTATGAAACATCTTATAATTTTTAATGAAAATCTGAAAAATTTCACCAAAAGAGTCAAAAATCACGGATATTTTTGAGTTTTTTGTTCATGAAAAAGTAACACATGATACTTCCCATAAGTATTAGGAGGCAATAAGAGGCCTTAAGGGGTCTAGGAGATCATACAAACCCAAGATGCTAGGGGCACTCAAGGTTTTTTATGTCCTTTAGAAACCCATTTTTAAACATAAATTTAAAACGGTTTTAAACATTTTTATGGCCTTATATGAGGTGCACAATGCCATTAGAACAATGTTGGACATTTTAAGAAAACGACTCAAAAGCAGTGTAGTATAACCTTCCTAATTCAGCCATTTAACGAATTGTTAACTCGGTAAGGGACCACCTTGAACTTGTTTCTAGGTCCTTTTCATACTAAATAAAAGGTTTATAGGAATAATTTTATGCCTTATTTAATTTCAAAAAAAAATCAAAAATATCTCAAAAATAGTGTATGAAAACCTTCAAAATCCAGTCATTTTGGATAATTTTAGACCTTGTGAGAAAAACTTTGATATGCCTACTATGGATCTAATAGGGTCATCTTAGGACCTAGGAATGAAAAAAATAATTTATTTTGATTTTAAACACCCATTTCAATCGTTTTTTCAAAAGTCTTATAATAGGGTCTTAAACTTATTTTTATGGCCTTTAGAAACTAAATAGAAGGTATTAAATGGTTCTAAACTTCCTCTTATGACCCTAAAAAGTATCTTTCACCTTTGTTCTAAGTTCAGAAAAATTTTAAATTTTTTTTCAAAAGCAATGTATAAAAAAACCCTTAAAAATTCAGTTATTTGGAACAATTTTGAAATCAGTGAAAGGTCGCCTTGATTTGTTAACCATTGGCCTTATATGATCATATTAAGCCTTACGTGTTATTAGAACAATCTATTATTCAACTCAAAATAATTTTTTTAATTGATTTCCAAAGCTGTCACACTTAATTTCCTAAACTCCTATCTAGAATCTTTAAAGACTGAATATAAGATATTGAATGATTTTTTTCAAACCTCTAAATATGACTCTAAGTAACATTCTCCGATACATAGATGCTTCCTAGCCATTTTAGGGTCATACGGAGAGGTTGAACCATTCAATATATCTTATAAGAGGAGTCAAACTGTGTAAGTATGAAAGTGAAGTGGAGACAAGTCAACTGAATCACCTTCATAAGTTTAGTTTATTACTGGTTACAGTAACAAATCATGACCATTTGTCCAACTCATACGGAATACTATAATCGATTGGAAGTGATGAGCAAGAAAATAAATCATACTCATTTTATGGTCGTTTATATCAGGATTTGAGAATCGAGATGATGCCCCAAGAAAGAAGTGGGATAGAAAGTATTCAACAAGGCTTAAAAAAACGAAACACTCAACATACAAAGCCTTGCACCATTCGGAGTCGAAGAACAAATATACAAAGCCGACGTTAGATGATTATCTATCTAATAACAAACAAAATAATTACATCCTCAATTAATTCAACAATAGGTTGATCAACCAAACAAACTTATAAATACTTCCTAATTAGAAGAGAGTTTAATCACAAACAAGTTAATGAATTGATGTAATTAAGAAATTAGTTTAGTCCAATTCTCACCCATCCATAAGTTCAAAGGAGAAGTGTATCTAGACATATTATAACTTAAAGGGTAAAGTAATTTGGAGAATTGAAGTCTCAGTTTTGGAATTTATAGTAGACTTTGTATGGCAAATCAAAGAAATTAAGAAAGGAATAACATAATAAATAAATTAATTGTGTTAAATGACTAATTAAGCAAAGAAAGGAATAGAATGAATTCGGTTTTAAATAACCTTAATCAAGCTACCACTTATAAAATATCTTTGAGAAACAATTAAGAAAAACATCCCTTGATTTGAATTACTATACAATCGAGTTAGCTTAGTTCATAGAGCCTTTTTTTTTTTTTTTTTTTAATCATCATCTATAGATCGACACAATGCAACTAAGCTACTAATATAAGTTTCCAATTTTGAAGCTAGGTGAACTATGATGGAAGCAAAAAGAACTCAAAAAAAAAAAAAAAAATTGACATTTATTTGTACATATGATGGAGAATATACATTCTCCTCTGGAGGGTTACAAAAACTAAAAAGAAAAGGCCACTAATAATATGGTAAAAATATGAAAAATCCAAATAAGTTGATATTGAAGATAATATTCCAAGAAAAATAAAAGTAGCTAGGTGCATCAAACCTTGACCATCATCATCCTAGGAGGTCTTTGTGATCTTCTGCTGCAACAGCAACAACACATGAGAAGCAGGAGAAGAACAGTTAGTACGATTGCTGGCACTGTTAGAGACCTCGGTAAGTGAAGAGAATGAAACAAGTCCCCTATTTTGTGGGCTATAGATGAGCTAGTATGCGACACCCATTCTTTGCCACCTTCCATTATACTTTTGCTTTTGTTTCAAGTACGCAGTAAATGAATGGGGATTGGGGAAACACCTTTTTATCTACATCTCCAAATGATTTGTTCTATGCTCTTACTATATATTGCTTATCATCTGACTTAATGGTTAAGAAATATTTGTATTGGGTTTTGGGTACCTACATTTAACTTTCAAGTTTTAAACAACCTTTCCCATTCTAGATATACGTCACTCTCCGATTTCAAAATTCTCAAGGGAAAGATTTAAAATTATGGGGTGGTCCTCAAAATCCAACTCAACTAGCTAGTATTTCTACATAAAATGTATTATTGTATACAAGTGTTAAGTTTTCACCCGATATAATTTTTACGTGTCTGATATACATTTAAATGAATCATTTTAAATATATATAGGCTCTAAATAGTATATTAAAATTGTGGCTTAACAACACAATAATACCACTAAATCTTGCGTATTTCAAAAACGAATAGATTGTGGAATAGAATTCTTATTTTTGCCCCAAATCGAAATTTAACTCGCAAATAGTGTAGCGAGACAATTAAGTACTCCGCACACTCTTGTTTAGTTCCTTGTAAGTTTGTATAATATTGTTCATTTGTACCCCTAAGAGTAGGAGAACCATCAGTCAATAGTCAGCGATGGTGTTAAAGAAGTGAACTTAACAAAGTGACAAATAGTCCCCCAAAAGAAGGGAAAGAAAGAAATAAAGAGTGACACAACCAGGAGCCTTGAAGTACGAAACGCGTGATTTATGCTATGGCATATTACACTCGACCAAGATTGATCTTTCCATAACGCTGGTCTGGACAATGCAAGTGTATATTTTGATCCGATGGCATTAAGTTTCATGGTTTGATTTGGATTAAATTTATGTCTTGAATTGAAAAAGAACGGAATAAATAGAAAAAAAATCTAGGATTTTGAAATCTATTTAAGTTGGGATACCATGTAGAGGTGCTTAGTAGAGCCGAGTTGAGCTCAAGATTGGCTGAGCTTGACTCGAACTCGAGAACTCGTGAGTCAAAAAATAGAAGCTCAAGTTCGACTCGAAAACCCAATTTTCAAGCTCGACTAAAAGCTCGTTCCATGTTTAAGTTTGAACTCATTTTTAACATGTTTAAAGCTCAGTAAGCCTAAGTTTATATGTCCAAATTGGGCCAACAAGAAGCTAAGTTATACTTTCAATAAGCTTAATTTAGTCTTAAGTGAAAACCACTATTGGGTTTATGTATAACAATTCCTTCAAACCATCAATTATATTTTAATTAGCTTCTCACGAATTTTTCGAGTCAAGATTTGATTTGCTCAACTTGACTCATTAACTTATCGAGCAGAGTTTGATTTCGAGTCAAATCCAATCTAGTCGAGATTTGACCGAGTTGAATTTGAGTATCTTAATTTAACAAACACTCCTAATACCATGTATGAATTATTAAGATGAATATGTGTCTCTCCTTGAACTAGAGAGACGCATATAATCTGTACAAAGAATAATACAAGACTTGCTATATGTAATTACTTAAATGTCCTTACAAATTACAATAAACTGTAACATAAACAATGGATACCACGAAATACTTACAGAGAAATTAGGTATGTCAATGATAGCAGATTTACGTACACTATAGTAGAATTGATAGATATCATAATAATGATATAATTTGTATAGGATAGATTTTGTTAAATCTTATCATACTAAGTTTTCTAGTATGCTTAGAACTCTTATTGTAATCATATAAATAATGATTCAATGATACACACTCCACCTCATGGAGTTTTTCCAAAATCTAACATGGTATCACAACTCTAGTGTTTCCTTCCAATTTTTTCTTTTATCCTTTGCATCTTGTGCCGTGTTCTGTTCCACTGCCTAGCTTTCACATCTCTTCCCCAACACCATGCCTTCGGACTCCACCACCATCCCGGCATTCGATGGAATACCACCCAGCCCTTTCTGTCAATAATATCAAGAATGCAATTCCTCTAATTCTTGATCGTGAGAGTACTCACTACTCCAATTGGGTGGAACTGTTTGAGGTTCACTGTCATGCCTTCAATGTGCTCGACCACATTGATCCAACACTTCCCAAACCACCTGATGTTTCCCCTTCAATGTGGCAAAGACTTGACTCCATTGTTAAGCTATGGATTTATGGAACAATTTCGGTTGATCTTCTTCAAACCATCCTTTGCAAGGGTGACTCAGCTCAACAAATCTGGGATAAACTACAAAGTTTGTTTCAGGATAACAAGAACACAAGGGCAGTGTTTCTTGAAAATCAATTCAACGCCCTCCATCTCTCCAATTTCTCGGATGTTACCTCCTATTGTCGCCAATTGAAGACATTAAAGGACCAACTGGCTGCCATCTATCAGCCCATCACCGACCAGAAGCTTGTAATTCAGATGGTTTCGGGACTTGTTAACATCAACTATGACACGGTGGCCACCATCATCCAACAATCTGACCCCCTTCCTTTTTTTGAGACAACCCGGTCTCGTCTTCTTCTTGAAGAGGCCAGACGTGCCAAGGCCCCATCAACGCAAAGCCACGCCTTTACTACCCACTCGCCATCGCCTTCTCTTGCCGAATCTCCATAGTAGAGTTCACCACGCTCTCACCAACGAGGACCCAGCAGTGGCGGAGGTTAGAGCTCCGGACGTGGCCGCGGTCGAGGGGGCTCTTATCGTGGGCGTGCTCGTGGTGGTAGGAACCGGGGTGGACACGAGGGCATCTTCGTCTCCTACTCTCCCCATCAGCACCCTATTTCTTGGGGTTCTCTTCCTAATGCCTCCCCGTGGTCCTCTTTTGGTCAAACTACAACTTACCAACCGTGGGCCCTAGCTCCTTTCCCCTTCCCTCATAAAATACCACTAAGACCAAGTGGACATCCTCCTAGGCCCAATCAAGGTCTTCAATATTCCACTCCCCAAGCATACTCGGCCCAAGCTCCACCTGATTATGCATATGGGCCCGTAATGACTCCTACTGAATTGAGTGACTCACTTGCCACCATGACATTGCCGCAGGACAACTCTTGGTATGTGGATTCGGATGCAACATCTCACATGAAAAACAATTCAGGTACACTCATGCCCCAATTTAATTAAAGCAATACTAATCATGTTTTAGTTGGTAATGGTAATCGCATTCCAGTTACGGGTATCAGTCAAACCACATTTCCTAACTCAACCCCCCCATTACCTCTGCGTGATGTGCTTGTAGCTCCTCAAATAGTAATAAACCTCATTTATATGCAAAAATTCACTTCTGATAACTCTGTTTCAATGGAATTTTATCCTTTTGGGTTTTTTGTGAAGGATCTTCGTACGGGCAAGGTACTAAGGAGATACAATAGTTCAGGGGGCTTGTATCCTGTTACTAATAATGCCAGCTCATCCACTTATCTTGCAACTTCCTCGCTACCATGGCATGATCGCCTTGGACACCCTGGCAAGACAACTTTAAGCTTACTTAGATCTAGATATTCCCTTTCTTCTATCAAGGATCCAGACTCCATAGTTTGCAGTTCTTGTCAATTAGGAAAACATGTGCGTTTACCGTTTCATAAATCAAATAGTTCAACTTCTATAACTTTTGAAATTATTCATGCTGACTTATGGACTTCACCTATTCGCAGCATTAATGGTCACAAATATTACATAGTTTTATTGATGATTTTACCCATTTTGTGTGGACTATTCCATTAAAATTCAAATCTCAAGTATTCCAATGCCTTTTAAATTTTAGATCCTATGTTCTTGCTCAATTTGAAATATCCATTAAATCATTTCAATGTGATCACAGGAGGGAATTTGACAATATGGCCTTTAAGTCATTTTGTGCGACCAACGGAATAGTTTTTTGTTTTTCGTGTCCTCATACCTCTTCCCAAAATGGGAAGGCCGAATGCATGATTCGTACTCTCAATAATATACCCCGCACTCTCCTCATTCATGCTTTGATACCTCCACCATATTGGGTAGATTCCCTAAAAACGGTGACCTACCTTCTAAATATTTTACCCTCCAAGGCCATAGCCAATAATATACCATCACATGCGTTGTTTCGTAAAATGCCCGCTTTTGATCACATTCGAGTTTTTGGGTGCCTATGTTTTCCTAACCTTTCAGCTACAGCTCCTAACAAACTAGCCTCACAATCAGCTCCCTCCGTCTTTTTAGGGTATCCCACAAACCATAGAGGATATAAATGCCTAGACCTAGCTACCAACAAGGTCATTATCTCCTGACATGTCACATTCGATGAAACAACATTTCCTTTTCGAAACCTTTCACAGTTTTAGATATCACACTACAGTTTCCTCAAAAATTTGGACCCTAGCCCTATCCTCACTCCTCCGTGGTAGCCCCACTTGATTCAGCCTCCCCTTGACCCTCCTCATACCGATACTTCTTTCCCCAACTCCTGTCAGCCTCAACCCACCGCCCCTCCCTTACGTAGTATAAATCCCCTTCAACCTACTAGGCTCCCTCTCCATCCTCTCGTGTGACTAGGAGTCAAAATGACATTTTTAAACCAAACCCCAAATATCATACATCCAACTTATCCAGTGCCTCTAACCCTTCACCACTCCCTAAGTTATATAAATCTGCCCTTGCTGACCCCAGTTGCAATGCGGCTATGCATGACGAATATAATGCTCTCATTGAACTGGGACTTGGGAATTAGTACCTAGGCCTCCGGGGGTGAACATTGTAAATTGCATGTGGTTATTCAAACATAAATATAGGTCTAATGGTGACCTTGAAAGGCACAAAGCTCGTCTTGTTTATGATGGCAGATCGCGGGAAGTGGGGATAGATTGTGATGAAACATTTAGCCCAGTCGTCAGTCAAACTAGCTACTATTCGCACCGTTCTCAGTCTTGCAATGGCTAAAAGTTGGTCAATTCATCAATTTGATGTTAAAAATGCCTTCCTGCATGGAGATTTGGAGGAAAATGTTTTTATGCACCAACCTCTAGGTTTTGTTGATCGGAAGGCACCCTCTCATGTCTGTCGCCTACGTAAGGCGTTGTACGGGTTGAAACAAGCTCCTTGGGCTTGGTACTAAAGCGTTGCAACTTTCCTGATCAAAATTGGCTTTGTTATTGCTAAGAGCGATAATTCTCTCTTTATTCTTTGCCAAGGCAATAATATGGCATATTTTCTTCTCTATGTTGATGATATCATTCTAGCCACTTCCTTTGATAAACTGCGTACAAAGATTATTTCTCAACTACAAATCGAGTTTCCTATGTCTGATTTGGGCCCTCTAAGCTATTTTCTGGGTATTGCAGTAGCTCACACTTCATCTTATCTGTTTCTTTCACAGTAAAAGTATGCACAAGAGATTCTAGAATGTGCCTGCATGAGTTCTTGCAAATCTGCAGCAACTCCTATTGATACTAAGTCCAAACTTAGAGCCAACTCTGGTCCAACCTTCCAGGATCCTACTCTGTACCGTAGTTTAACAGTACAATAGGTGTGTCTTTTTATGCATGATCCTCGTGTCTCTCATTTTGACGCATTAAAGCACATTTTGCGCTATATTCACGGTACCATTGATCACGGCCTACATCTTTATTCTTCTGCTCTAACTCGATTAATCACTTATACTAATGCTGATTAGGGAGGCTGTCCTGACACCCGATGCTCTACCTCGGGCTACTGTTGCTTCCTTGGAGACAATCTTATTTCCTGGTCATCTAAGCGTCAACCTACCTTATCCCGTTCGAGTGCTGAGGCAGAGTATAGAGGGGTTGCAAACGTTGTCTCTGAGGCATGTTGGCTCCGTAATCTTCTTCTAGAGCTACATAATCCTTTGCCACATGCTACTATTGTGTACTGTGATAATATTAGTGTTATCTACCTCTAGCAACCCAGTCCAACATCAATGCACTAAACACGTGGAGATGAATATTCATTTTGTTCGTGAGAATGTTGCTTTGGATCATGTTAGGGTCTTACATGTTCCTACTAGGTTTCAGTTTGCTGATATCTTTACAAAAGGCCTACCCCGAGACATATTTTTGGATTTTAAATCCAGTCTTAGCATATGACCTCCTCCCGCTATGACTGCAGGGAGGTATCATAATAATGATATAATTTGTATAGGATATATTTTGTTAAATCTTATCATACTAAGCTTCCTAGTATGCTTAGAACTCTTACTGTAATCATATAAATAATACCTATTGTTCTATATTCTAATTCTAATGTTCTAAAAAACTATACTAATGTTCTACAAATCTATACTAATATTCTAAAATACATAATATTGCTTGTATTGTACTTTATTGTCTTATAGCCTGAATCTAATGTTCAAATAATCGATATTAATGTTCTAAATATAATTATAGTATACTTATAATTCTAAAATAACTCTTTTTTTATATTGTAATTCTAGTGTTCTTAAAATGTATACTATTGTTCTAAAATAACTATTGTTCTATGTTGTAATTCTAGTGTTCTTAAAATGAATAATGTTGTTCTAAAGGTTTATACTAATGTTCTAAAAGTTCTATAATTTTGCTCGTATAATACCTATTGTTCTATATTCTAATTCTAATGTTCTAAAAAACTATACTAATGTTCTATTCATACAATTGTTCTATAATTACAATTCTAAAATTGTCATTGTTCTATATTCTAATTCTAGTGTTCTAAAAATGTATACTACTGTTCTAAAAATCTATACATACGCTCGTATAATACCTATTGTCTTATAGTCTAATTCTAATGTTCTAAATATATATTCTAAATGTTCTATTACTATTTCAAACATAATTCATTAAAGTTTTTTTTCCAGTATTAATACATGCATGAAATAAATTCTTTTCGATATAATAGAAGCATATAATTTTTTGGTAGTGATACGAACAAATTAGAAAATCACTCGTAACTTTGATGTATTAGACTAATCAATAAGATATGCATTTACTTATCATCATATTCAAAACACTCTATACGATATAATGTATTAGAACATTGAATCAATTGCAATTTTTTTTTGAATCACTACCTTATTTTTTAATCCCAAAACAGCGAAAGTAGCCTTCGAATATGATATCTAGCTAGCAAAAGAAGAATTCGAATAATGTGATTTGAATATATAGTAACATGAATAATATGGAAACTACTGATTTTTATAGAATATAAACGGACATCTAGGAAACTATCCAATAGTCATGGAAAAAAAAAAATCTTTTTCAACTACCAAAATCTGACTTTATTATAATTACAATTTTGCCATTAATATAGATTCAATCACAGCCATCTATATATAATAAACCAACGATATTAGATGAGTTCTTATATAAGAAGGGTTGGGTTCTCATATAATTAGGGGATTTTCACATGATCCCATATATATATATATATATATATATATATCCTATTCCATTGTCCAAACTACATTAGATATGAGTATATGACAATACTCCGTAAGATACAGGGCCAGCTTGCAAGTGGCATATCTAACTTAACCTAAGTCCACATCATTTTCTTGTCCTCGTTCTCATCCATCCATAATCTATTGATCAGCAACAAAATAAAGTCACAAAAGCCAACAAACGTTGTGCGGTGGTACTCCTTTGCTCTAAAACTACACCATTCTCTTACGTCTCTATTACCTTACATCCAACCACTACCTCTAATAAAACTCTCTGGCACCAAACACAAATCACTCAAAAAAATATGGTAGCGACTACAGACATTTGTGATGCAAACTCAAGCCTCCTCTCAACAGGAGAGCTTAAGGTGCTACTCCCACTCTTCAAACCTTATGGTCGTCGGCGGGCTTTTAGTGGGCCCGTCGTAACGGTGAGGGTATTCGAGGATAACATCTTAGTCCGGGCTTTGCTGGAGTCCAAGGCCCATCAAGGGAAGGTGTTGGTGTTGGATGGTGGGGGAAGTATAAGGTGTGCTCTTTTGGGTGGGAATTTGGCCCAGTTAGCCCAGGACAATGGGTGGGCTGGAATTATTGTGAATGGATGTGTTAGAGATGTGGATGAGATTAATGCTTGTGATGTTGGGGTTTGGGCTTTAGGAACCAGCCCAGTAAAATCTCATAAGAAGGGTGTTGGAGAAAATCATGTTCCTGTTCATTTTGCAGGGGCTTTGATTAATGATGGTGATTGGCTGTGGGCTGACAATGATGGTATCTTGGTCTCCAAGCATCAACTCTCTGCCACTTCTTGAGACTTCAGAGTCTATGGTCTATGGATCCCACCCTTAAATTAGAGAATTCCTCTGTCCAAATATTCTAAGGCCTTCATATTTCAGTTAGTCTTTTTATGTTTTGCTTTAAGTTAGGATATGTGATTCTGCTATCTGAAGTTTAGTGTTCTTGATTACTTGTACTCTGTCGGAAGTATCACACTAGAAGTATATTATAAAATAGCTGCTCAACTTGTTCAATGCCAAAAATGTTTCCTTCCATCAAAATGGGCCATCTTCTAAGCAGATACTGAAGTCGCAAATAACTAATACTCAATTCCAATCCGATTACCCCATTTTCCAATTTTCCATTTATACAGTTAAAATTCAAAAAATTTTACCAAAAATTCTCATCAAGTCATAAAATATAGTATATTCATATAGAATCTTATTAGACACATCTTGATGTAAATTTTTAGAATATCAAATTTACAAATTTGACAATAAAAACGTTTAAATTATATCTTAAAAATCACGAAAAGTCAAATGGATAAAAACAGTGAAACGGCGGGAGTATCCCTAATAGGTTTCTCTACCTCGTTTTTTTGCTGATGGCGATTTTTTTTTTTTTTTTTTCTCATACCATATCACCGGATCATATGAAAACTTGGCGCACCATATCACCAGATCATATAAATACTATGGTTTATTATGAAAGAAAAGAAGGGAAAAGGCTGCTGAGCATAGACAAAACAAAATATGACCCAGACTAAAGAACCAGAGAATTGGAAAAGATAACCCAAAGTAAAAATTTTAAACACATAACTACACAAGGATCACTGTAGTATAGCATTTCCTATTAAAAACAAAAATTTTAATTAACCAGTTCACAGAATTCTCTGATTTTCCGGCCAACTCACCCTGCAAGTACTGTCTTAGTTCCTACGGGTTTACATTTTACAACGAAAATCTAACTCTTTCGGCCGGTTAGCATGAAACCCAACAGTCGGGGCGCCGGAATCCAACACCAAAAACAGGATAACCAAGATGCCCCACCTGATTAATTTTTAGACGAATCTAATAATCTAGCTTAAGATGTGGCACTATAGAATGTTAAGATGGGAAAACTCAAGGGAATAGCATGGCCACGGTACGATGAACTTCAATTTCCAACAACTTTGGCAAGCACCTGGAGGATGACGCATCAAGAGCAAGAAGTAATTTCCAACAAAGTAGACAAGGCCAAATGTCTAAGGCTCAAGATACAGAGTACCTCACTACCACACCTCATTGACAGTTGAAAAACCTTTTATCGTCTTCTCTTACGACCTTTTCCAAGCTGCCCAGACTTGAAGTTATGTTCTTGCTCTTGAAGCATAGCAATTGCCTTACCACGTTTTTCTGCTCTCTCCTCCTCCAGTTGTTGCTTTTCTTTCTCCTTCACCGCTAGGAGGAAGTGGTTATCTTTCCTTAGCTCCCTAATTGCTCCCCTCTCTTCTTCTCTCTTGAGTCTCTTCATCTTCTTATTCTCAGCTCGAATACGATCAGGGTCATAATCCCTACCCTTTACGAAACTGCATAACAAATAAATGTCATTGCCTATCATAGCAACAATATCAATCCTAACAAAATAATGCATAAAAAGAAACCAAGTGTAAGAAAAGGCATTACTTCTCCTCAAACTTGGGATTTAATAATTTGATAGGCACAGGCTTCTGCTTCCGCATCTGAAGTGGTAGTCGGAGTTCATGATATTCCTCGGCTTTCTTTCTTATGAGCTTGACTAAATCTCTAAGCTTTTCTTGCAAAGGAATAGGCATGTTTTTTTTATCCGCAACTTCAACCATCAATGCTGATATAGGCAAAAATATTTCAGGGAAAGCTTTAAGTTCTCCATAGACGTTTACAAATCCCTTAAGGGTCTCAACCACTGACACAAGGACACTGGCCCTGCATTTCACCATACACTATTACTGAAAATTGAAAACCCAGATAAATAAGGGAGAAAATGGAAGGACTCGTTCACATGTAAGGGAAAATCAATTTACACCACAACACATAATAGAGAGCAAGCTATTTCACAGAAGCAAAAAAAAAAGGTAGTCTGCGACACAGTTAATCATCTAAGAGATTCACATTAAAAATAAATCATTAAGAGTTTACAATTGAACCAATCCATTTATCTAAAGAACCAGCCTTTAAAGTGCCAAACAATTTTGCTTCAATCCGCTCTCCTCCTGAATAAGCTAAGTTTTACCTTGCGCTTAGCCACAAATTCTTTGTTTATTCTATTTCTATCAGCGAAACATAATATACTTATACAATTACGACTAGAATTTCTGCCTGAATGCATTCCACGATTACGACTGAATTTCTCCCACATCCAACTCTATTGCAGGATTGGGAATAACCATAATAAAAGGGGGGAAAGAGAGAGAGAGAAGATATGTTCGTTACACATTTCCACCAGTAGCAAACAGCATTTTGGATGCCTAAATATTGCTTCACAAATGCTACATCCTAGATGGCTGTCTAGAAGTGAAATTTGCCAAATCACTATAGCAAAGAAACTTGTTACACAGCTTCAAATTGTTAAAAGAAAGAATGTAAAGGCGTACTTTGCAACATAAGTTTTCCTGTCAAATCTTTACAAACAGAAAAAAATAATAGTCTTCACTACACTGACCTGAAACTATGACTATCAAAGTAGGAGGAATCTTCAGGCAAGTTCATTATCTTGAGGAAGTCCAGAGGCTTTATGTCATTTATGCTCTCTTCAATGCACAATAATGGCATGGGTGCTTTGATCTCAAGAAGATGTTGATGCATCTATATAAACAACAGCAGGAGATGTCAGTTCATCAAAGTTATCAAGCATGATCAACACAATGAAAAGAGACCCTTATGTAGACAGGCAAGTTTCATAATCATCTAAGTTTTAAACCATGAGCTACATCTACTAAGAATAAAATCAATATGAGAGCAGTAGCGAACACTTTCACCTGAGATTCCCTAGAGCATCTTGGATCTCTATCCATAGCGGCAAGTAGTAAAGCCTTGAGAAATATTAAAGCTTCAGGACAGAACTTCTTAGAGTGCTTGGTCACCTGCAGGCGAAATTCAGGTTATGAAATTCAGGTTATCATTTGTCAACAATGAAAAGTAGTAATTGCAAGTAGCCATAATTGATTCCTACTGGAATAAATGAAACTCGAGAAACACTATGTAAAAGCACATCACTGAAAGTCTATGATCATGGCATACTATGGGTTAACACAAGTCCGTCACAGTAATTTTAATAAAACTAATCTTGTAGTCCCTCTTAGTTGTGGTGTCTGATGTATCAATCAAAATTACATGGTTAAGTACTAATACAGCTAAGATACTGTCACGACAAAGCCTTGTTGTGCTCTGACAAGAGGTAGTATTTTATTTTATTTTTTAATTGGAAAATGAGAAGCAAAATAACATGGACAAGACCAAAAAAAAATTACACCAAGGGAGAGCTGGTTTGCATGAACCGCAGAAGAAAAAAAGTATAAATTTTTTTCCAGAAGTCAGTACATGCCTCCCATTCCATTCCTGTCTCTTTGAATATCTCTAAATATCCATTCCTATTAGCAAAGCTCAACACCCATCAAACAAGCAGGACAGAGGTCCTAGGACAGCCAAAATTCTGAGGACTGGCAACAATGGAATGGCCACAGGGAAACATGAATCTGCATACACTTCCAAGTACCAAGAAGACAACATAAGCAGAGCGAGAGACACATCCTTGAAAATATTTGTGGATATATATTTAGAATGTGAAATCAAAGTTAGATGAAACAAACCTCCATTGTAATTTTCTGTTTAACATAGAGTGATTATAAGAACTAATGGAGTACTATGTTTTCTAATCAATCCAGGTCGTAGATTGACTCCTCACTGATACAGTTATCTCATATTGTTCGGGATGATTCCATACTCCCTCTATCCCAAACTAGTTTTTACACTTTCCTTTTTCATCTCCCAGTTTAGCTTTTGTAATTCTATTTTGGAAAAGATCTCACTATCACTTTAATTTATCTATCTTTCCACTAGCAAAAAGCTTTGGTCCCCCATTCTCTCACATTCAACTAAAGTTGTCTCTTATTATTTGGGATGCTTCCATACTCCCTTTGTCCTAAATTAGTTTTTCCACTTTCCTTTTTTATCAGTCCGAAATTAGTTTTTATAAGTTTATTTTGGAAATGATCCCACTATTATCTATACTTATCGATCTTTCCACTAGTGGTCCCCCATTCTCTCATATTAAATTAAATCCACTATCTCCCATCATAAATACTTTTTCAATAAAAAAATTAATCATTTACTCCTCTCACATCTAACTTTTTCAATGAATAGCAATTAAAAACCAAACAACTTATCACCTAAAAATATGTGCATTGGAGTGTAAAAACTGATTTGATACAGAGCGAGTATATATTTTTTTCAGATAACAAAATCCATATTTTGTCCCACCGCATTTATCATCTGACGTGAAATAACTTAATAGAAGTTGTCAATAGTAGTCAAATACACATATATGGTAAACATACTCCACAAGACTGCCTATAATCAGATGAAGGGTGACAGAATACATCAGTATGCTACAATGCATTTACATAGTGGGATGAAAACAACCTACCAAGAGAACTATGGAGCATAAGAAAGACCCAATTGCAGCATCACGGACAGACAGAACAGGACAACGCATCAGATAATCACACATTAACAAAGAAGCTGGTGTCATGACAACATGACGGAAGTCAGAGCATGGAAATATCATGGACCAAAGTCTCAACAGTAGCAAGGTCTTCAGGGAAGGCCAGCAGCTTTTATCTGTATACATTCAATTGGATAATAAAAGGGGAAACTTCAGTCATTAATTTCAAGAATTGCTCAGTAAAATTGATGATAAGGAATTAAAGCAAAATAGAAAAAGGTTTATGGTTGATTGAAAACCTGGGTCTTTGATATCCTCTGAGAATTTGGTACGAGTCCGTGAAATCCTTTCACGAGCACATATTGCTGAAAAATAAGGAATTTCTGAGCTCATTTCCATCAATGGTTTGACTAGCAAATTCAACAAATGAAAGTTTAATGGCTTTTGGTCAGGTATTGTAGCAAAGTACTGCAGAAGAAGACCATAGAACGTCTGAAAAGAAACAGAGGCACCTCAAGTGAGCATACTTAATAAGCAGCCAATTCACATTGAATAAGAATGTGTTCAAATACTGGACTATATCATATCCATGACTTTGAGATTCAACTACTACACATTCAACGCAGAACTAAACCACAAACAAGATGAACTGAAGAGCAAAAAATCAAAATTTTCTTACTTGCATTTTCTTCCTATTTTCAGCAGCAAGAGAAATAGCATTGCATATGCGGATTCTCCGGATTGCTTCAATAATATCCTCATTAGAACGATCTAGAAACAGTTTGCACAATTCCTCGATGCTGCCTGGAGCTTCAATTTTAAAAGGAAGTTCCTGCTTTAGGCTTGAATCCTGTGTCAAACCAGGATTCAGTGATGCAGTTTTCTTTTTCTTCTTTACATCAGACTTGACAAGCCTCTCATTCTTTTTATCCTTCATCTCAGCTCGCGTTTTATCATCTTTTCCTCCCCCGTGTTCATCTGATTTGTCCTCATTGAGAAGATGTGCACCAACATCATCATCATCACTCTGTTCCCAGTCCTTCAAAGTTTCTGCCTTTCCATCTTCCTCTTCATCTTCTGTCTCTCCCTCATCATCTTCATTCTCTTCTGAATCATCTGAATTTTCACTATCTTCATCGTCAGATTCTTCTGCATCATTCCTTCCTAGGATTTCATCAACCCATCCCTTTTTATTAAGTGACTTGTCGTCAACAGTGAATGAGTCACCAAGGTCATCACCAGAAACATGACTTTGCTTGTTAGCAGATGGCTTGTCATCATCTTCAGAATCACCATCATCCTCTTCACTGGCATCTTCAGTAGCACGCATCCTATCCTGCCGCTCTTGCTAGAAGTATCAAAAGATATGAAATTAGGGGAGACCATCTTCAGAAAAAATATTTACATCATGGAGCAATATCATTTAGTCCTTTGTCATAAGCAACTACCAAACCTTCTTTTTTTACAAATCCTTTACATATTCCATGTCATTCCTCCAAATAGCAGTACCGTAGAATTTTGAAATTATTGAATATGATATAGACAATAGAATCTTAAGCATATACATTACATATTTATCAAATAGTAAATAAAAGTCCAACTTGAGGCTTCATTAGTATAAATACAGCTAGACAAATACATAGACAAGTATAGAAAAGAAAATGACAGAAAGTTTATCAATAGCAAACAGCAATCCTATATGCACAGTTGAACGAAACCCAAAAAAAAACTGATACTGTAAATTTGAAACTCTAGTTTCTATTTTGATCATACCAAACTTACAAATCATGATTTGGATGCAGTTCACAAACATTTGGACGTTCAGTACCCTTAACAACTGACACTATAACTACTACGTAGTTGGTAGATAAACGATCAAGGGATAAAATTTGTAATAACAAGAATAGGATATATATTGAGTATGCTTCATAACATGCAAGCCTTTTTCTAACAAGAAAAACAATAGTGAGCAACAAGAGTATAATGTAAACTTTCCTATCACCAAAAGGATAAATGTCAATCAGAGTAATGCACCTAATAAAAAAGGGACCTATAAATTAGTAAGTTTTCACCTGGCACAAGCAAAACCACAGCAAAGAAATCAATAATAAACCCTGTGCCAAAGAACTTGTCCACTGAATTTGTGATGATTCTAGTGGTTTCGTGTCACAGATTCCTCAATGAACCAAAGCTATGAGACGAAGGGAGTACTAAATTGCGGCTATGACAGGTAAACATACCTCAAGTCGCTCTAGCCGTTCTTTTTCCTCCTCAGCAATCTCCTCTGGTGTTTTTGTCCTATCTGATGGACGAGCACGCATCTCAAATGCCATCTCACTCACCAATTTATCATAAATATCAGGTTCATCCTACATAGACACAGCAGACGTCGTTCATGTTTCAATTAGCTTCACTAACACAGTCACTGGCATGATATATAAAATGAAGAACTAAGTCAAGTTCTATAAATTAGAAGAAAAAGGAAGCAAACAGGGAAATAAAACAAGAAAGAAAAACAAACGATATTTCAAACAGAAAATATATAGTACCTGTTTGGAAACCTCAGAAACAGATGTATTTTTGAGCTCTTTTGAAAAATTCGGATTCACAAGAGCCTTCAAAGCATTCATCTTGCTTGGTTGAGTAAGAGACGATAAAGTCTCTGATTTAACTAAAGATTCAAAATCTTTGTCCAATTGTTCAACCAGCTTCTCATTTTCTTCTTTTTCCTTTGCTTTAAGTTCCTAGCAGAAAGAACAAAGTTGTTAATATCCCAATATGTTCAGTAGTCATGGGTGAATTATTCAGGAGTAGAGAACTAAAGGAAACTCAGGAAACTCATATAACCTCCAAGACGCAAACAAAATAACAGAAATATAAAAGCAACCAAAACTCAGTTAAATAGGTGAAGGTGTTTAGCTCTGAGTGAGAGCACACATTTAACATCAGGTTCATCCTGTCATGATCCATGAGTTCTACTTGGAATCTTTTGGTTGGTTTTACATTTTAAAAAAGTATATGGTCACAGAAACACATCTGCTTCATCATTCTTAAGCAACAATAGTGTTTGCCCATACAATATAAACATAGATACTCCGACATCTCCACAGCTAAATTCCTATGACAATTAAAGATAACACAATGCAGCATGTCCCTATGTACTTCTGTAGATAAGTAAAGTACCAGAAGGTAGATCACTATTCACATATTTCTTTATTAATAAGATTTAAAGAAGATAATATAACATCTATAACATTTTTTCTAAGTTAGCACACTTCTATAACTATTACTAAAGCAAAACACTTGCTGACGTCATACTTAACACATGTAAAGCTATTATAAAAAAAATTCCCGGTTTTTTTTAAAGATGATGTCATCTATTTTTTTCTACTTTAAATTAATATAAGATTAGAAAATATTATACATAGAAAATTGTGTGACTATATAAATTCCTAAATTATTTAAAACTACTTTTTTTTGTTCCCTTCATTGCATATTTCTTCTCTATCTTTTTCTATAATAATTTTTTCATTTAATGTGATAAAAAGTATTATCCCAATTAAATTTACTACGGTCAGTCCATAAAACCTATAAGTTTTTCACCAATAAATGAAAATTTTCTTATAATTGAAATATTTAACAAAATAATTTATTGTCAATTTGTGCATCGCACGGGACTTACCTAGTTTTGCATTTAAAGCCAAACAGCCCTATTTTTTCAAATGAAATGAATACAAGATTCACTTTTAGTATCATGAACAAATTTGCATAACAGCAGCCAACTGTTCAGTTCAGTAATGTTTAGTTTCCCAAGCCTTGTTAAATGTTCAAATAGCTTTGACAGTGACCAGAGAAATAACTACGACCACACTCAACAAATGACACATCGAGCATAAACAGCAATAAATAAAAACGTTTCAACGCATCAACAAGAACTTACCTTGAAAAACTTGCTTTTTTGAATGATTTCATCCATAACTTCCTTCTTGCTCTTCAGCCTCTGCTATAAAGACAATCTAACTAGTGTTAAAATGTAAAGACTGAAAAATTCAATGTGTATACTTCATTTTGGGAACAAACAAAGAGAAACTGTACATGATAAATTGACAGAACACTGCCTAATAATAAAGACAAAAAAATCACAGGAAAAAACAAAGATAAGGAGCAATTCAATAAAGGGACAAGCAGAAGAGAGGAGGTTCCTTCAGCTACAGAACAAGGAACAAGGATAAAGAAGACCTCCTTGCCAGCATATCTCACTCTTAAGTGATATGATTCATCAAATAGTTATGACACCTAGACACCTCATTTTGAACCAAACATGCATAATTTTCATTTAACGGCCATGTCTGAACTTGGACATGTACCTCTGTCTTACATTCATAGCAGGGACAGAGTAACATAGGTGATGGTAATGGACTCTTATGTAGAGCATTTTGGTAGCGATGGATTTGGTGTGGTGGATGGTAGCTCGCAGTGGGTGGCCTTGATGGGTGTTTTGGTAGTAAAATTGTTTAATCCTATTTTGAGACTCTTCCTTTTTCATAATTCACATGGCAATTTTTGAACAAGAATAAAACAGAGAAAAAAAATTATTCAGAATAAAAGACACAGTAAACTAGAAAAGGGGGAGTGCAGCTTAGAAAATAAAAATGAATTGAAAGATACTACGAAGTACCATTTTTTTTTACTTCCTTCCTAAACAACTGAGGGTCTAGTAAACATTGAAAGAATACCACAAGGCTCCAATATATCAACCACATGGATTTTAACACAAAACCCATGCTTAGTACTTCAACAGAGATCACAGTAAAACTCACAGCACAAATGATATTGGTCTTAACTTCATGAATAATCTTCAAGATGGGCAGTAAGCAATGAACTCAATCACTCCACCAAATAACCGACTAGTCACCTTGACTACAGAGAAATTCAGAGGAACATAGAATTCTTGTGGTATCACTTCTCATCACCATGTTTTTTATGGACTACCCAACCTTTTTTCATACCTCTTGACTACATAAGCTCACATTTTCTTGGAAGCCACAAGGTATACTACAAGACCTGCCCTAAAATGAATATCTTAATCAGTATCTATCAAATAGATCTAAGAGCATGTAATGGTAGTAAAGAGCAGTTTGCAGTTATTAATCCATGTGATGAGTACAGAACAAATATTAGCTAGAAAGTAGAATACAATTATCATCTTAAACTGCCTCCACATTCAAGTTCAACCATTAAAAAAAAACGATTACAAGATGGGACTACTAAGCAAAACCCTTACATTTCCCTCTCCCTCTGCTCCATCTGCACCCAATAATTTCCGTCCATGCCCAAGGATGGAAGACCTGTCTACAACAATCAAAATTTAGAAGATTAAAAGATGTAATAGATCATATAAGCTCAAACTCATCATCACCACACCAGAATGAACTAGAGATGTATAAAGAACAACTTCCATCAGTAAAGAAAGTTGAATATTTTCAATTGCAGAGAAAATGGCCACAATCACAAGGCTGACGTAAAGGCCTTTTTATCTCATATACTACCTCCATTCCTATCAATCTACAATGTTTGAATTTCACACTTTCAAACATGCAGTAGAGAGTAGAGAGTAGAGATAAATAGTAATTTTAATTATTGGTAAGCAAACATTATAAATAATTGATATTTGCAAACTACATATTGAGGGGAATCTAACTAGATTTCACATGACTATTTTTCCAAAATAAAAATCTCCGACATCAGTCAAATTGGAGTCTGTGAACAGTGCCAAAAGGCAAACTGTGTGGTTTGAAAAGAAACAGAGGTAGTTATTTTGACAAGCAGGTGACCACTGAATGAGAATGCAAAGGATGAGAAATTAACGCAATAATTAAAGGTTTAAAGAAGTTCATGGACAATGTAATCATCAGCAAAATTGACACAAAACAAATTAATTGCATCTTTCAACATTATCCACCAAGCACATGAGATCATCCTTGAAACAACAATCGAGTTCTTCCATATTCACCTTGAAACATTTCATCATCACTTCCACGTTCCACATCGTCATCAAAGTCATCCCTAAATCCACCATCAACATCAAGATCATCCTCCTCTTCATCGGATAAATTATACTTGCTCGTCTTTTTTATCTTCATCTGTAAAAGCAAAACGAGCCCAAATCACATACATAACAAATCATATTAGCATAAGCAACAGTGGCAACAAGTTCTTAAACACTACAACAAAGCTCACTTTCGTAAATTCCACTTAAGTTCCACTCATTCACTTGCTAATAACTGAATTCAATAATTCAAACTCGGCAAGGGTGAAAGACTAGTAACAATGCTAGAAACAATGTACTAAGCACTGAATTCGAACACGAGCAATAAACTGAATAAGACATATCCTCATAAACAATACTTGTAACAAAGCACTGAAATCGAAAACGATGAATAAGCAGAAAATGAGAGATGCATAAAAACAAGAATCGGGTCATGTACACAACTAAAATAGAGATGAATACCTGGCGTTCACGCTGGGAACGCAATATAGCCTTATCGAATTCACCGAGCGAATCATTATGTTCACCGATACGCTTATCAACGAAAACCGAAGCCTTGCCACTTTGCTCATACTCCTTCAACAGCGTATTCTTCCTCTACAAATAATAATGAAAGAAATTGAGTAAATTAATAGAGATAATTCAGCCAGAAATAAGAAGAAGAGTACCTTCTCGATGGCCCGGGCGCGGGCTTGACCGATACGCCGCTCTTCGCCTTTGCGTTTTTTGCCGAGGACATCGAATTTGCGGCGCGACCATATGGTTTCGAAAGGGTTATCTTTTGGAGGTGCTTTGTGTTTCATAGAGACCTTATTGAGCCCTGCTTTCTTTGATTTCTTCTTGTTTTTGCTGCTTGCTTCACTTTTGCTCGTCTTCGCCATTGTTAGAGCTTCGCTGTGAAGAGTGGACTTGGGATTGGGGTTTTAGGGTTTAATGTGTACCTTTGGTCATTTTCCTCTTTTTGTGGGTTTATTGATTGAGTTTACCGTGTGTAGTTCACCTCAATTTTACTACTGAGTATATTAAAATTACTATTTACTTGTTTAAAATTGAATAATTTTTTTACCGATTTAAGTCTGATTTTTAACAATTTCAACATTTTTTCTTTTATTTATTTTTATTTTGTGTGTATCTAACTATTAATTTTTTACTGATTAAGACTAGTTTTTAGTAATTAATTATTTTTTAAAGGTGAACTAAATAATACTTTGTATATTTTAGTGAAGCAAAAGTTGGGATTTTAGTGGGATGGAGCTCGTGTTGACCAATCTCGCACTTTCTCGATTTGGTATAATAGATCTTAAGGTTATTTGGCTAGTTGGTCATTTGGTCCTTCTACCTTCTCTAATATCTTCCCCAAATAATGTGCCAAAAAAGTCACTTGCACGAAAAAAGAGAGGAATTATAGTATGTCATCCCTAATTAGGCGAGGCCGCATTTAATTCATTTGATTTTGTTATAATTAAAATTATTTTTAGTAATTTTTACATATTAGAGGTAAATGAAACTTAATTTTATATTAATACAATTTTTTATTAACTAGTTGTCATTTAAAGGTGATTTAAAGGCCTTATTCGGTTTGAGGAATGAGATTGAAGATAAAAATTGTACTTTTCTTTTCAAACAATATTGTGTTAAACATATTATTTGTCTCAAAAGAGGAAAATCCACCTTAAACAAGAAAATAGGAAATAAACAAAGAAGAAACAAACTAAACTACAGTCTAAATGGCAAAAGAAGTAAGGAGGTTAAAAAACGGGGATAAGTAACACCACTCACATCCTCCTCTAAAATATGTTGAAAATCCAAAAGAGCACTTTCAATAAGTTGGAAACGAGATGGAAGATTAACCCTCTATTAGCTAGTTGGTCAGCTGCATGATTATCCTCTCGATACACATGAGACCATAACTTGCCGATTCGACAAATTTGCCATAGACCGGCATTGATTAAATGTGAATGCATTCCCCATAATGGTCCTCATATTTGTGGCAAACATTAAACCTCAACAGAGCGTTAAACGTTCAGCTTGAAAAGCTCAGCATCTCCCAAGACTAGTCATGAATGTGAATAACAAAATGCCATGATAGTCACGTATAATGCCTCTACAACCTATAAACCTTGGAGACCCTTTTACTACACCATCCGTATTGAGAACATACTGGTCTATAAGACAAGAATTCCATCGAACAAAGACTTCCCTTTTTGGTTATGAGTGCATTGTTCTACCTTCCTGTTGGCCTAGTAAGCTTCTATAGGTTTCATTATAACAAACTTGGACCTACCATCACTCGGTATTTCATCCGCCCTATTGAAGACCACGTACTCGTGCTAGTTCCATAACCACCATGCAGTTTACAAAATAAGTTGACAAAATAACGATGCTTGTACTACTATGCGTGTTAAGATTACACACCATCCAGTCACATAAGTTCTCCCAAAAGAAAGAAGGTGAATCAGCCAAGACACTAAGCTTTCTCCACACTCTCCTTACAGCATCATAATCACATACGATATGAAGATTAGATTCATTTTCTTTTGTGTAAAAGGGACAATAACTTGGTTCAAAATTCCTCTTGAATCTATTCTTATTTCCCATCAGCCTACCATGGCAAGCTAACCATAAGAAGCCACGAATCTTATGTAGGACTAGAGCCGACCAAATTAAACCCTAAAAAACATTGTATAATTCTGAATTTTTCTTTTTAATGATCTTCTAAGCAGATTTTATGTCCTCTTGATTCTCATGCGATTGAATTAGCTTTAGAACTTTAGGGGGTCTAAAAGATATGGAAACAAGTCTTGTTTCCATCCTACTCCATGTTCCCACATCTCCTTTACAAGCATGTCTTTAATCTCCTCCGGAATGGAAAGCAAAGCCGCAAATTTCATATACCACACCAAACAGTAGACATACCTTTTTTAGGATACAAAAAACTCAATATCATAATGGCCTCTACACTATATATGACACAAAACTTGAGACTAGAGAGTGTTCAATTTAGTTAGCATATGACAGTTTTGCCACCCTAGCTTGGTTAGGAAAGCAACATTCCATTATCTCATGGATTATAACCTAAGATCACCTCGATATTTAGGCGAATGGAAAATAGTCCATGAAAAGGGATGTACTATACCCTAATTTGATGCCCCATTTGACTTTTCACGGTTTTTGAGACACAACTTAAAACGTTTTTATCTTTAAAGCCGTAAGAATTAATATTCAAAAAATTTACATTGAGATGCATTCAACAAGATCTCACTTGAATATATTATTTCTTATAACATAATGAGAATTTGTGATCAAACTTTTTAAACTTTGACTCCATAATTAGATATGAAGCAAATATAATGGGACGAATGGATTATCTTCTTTACATCCTCATTGCCGCCCACATAAATTGTCTACTTTTTTCTGTTGATTTCATTATAAACACCTTGTGGAATTTTAGTAGTTTGCGTGGATTAGTTTGTAATTGTGTTAAGAGTGGACTTGGCAAGAATAATCAATGTAAAGGGGTCTTATATAGACCAAGGAGTTGGGAATGTTTGCGGGTTAATATAAAATTAAGATATGAAATTTTGAGAGGATTTTTATTTGAATCAAATTTGAAATAGGAGGGGAAAAGTGGGTCATTTCTTCTTTCTTTCTCAAATTAGCTACTTTGACTTGTGTTTATTTAATATTCAATAAAGTGATAAAGTTAGACCCACCACCTCTTGCCTTCTCTTTACCTACAAAAAAGTGAAAAATATTGAATGTGACAAATATTAAGGAATGAATGGAGTATAAATTTCGAAATCACAAATAGACATTAATTTCACTTAAGAGAACTATTAACACTTCTTTAGAAAGTGTCATATTTCTATGCATTTGCCTCATTAATTGATTGTTTTTAGTAATTCTTATTCTTCAATAGTTCACTTTCATCAAGGATGAATTCATCAATTGATAACAGTAATAGCTCATATATATAACTAACCTTACTGTTCCGCCTTCCCGCCTTCGTTGTACTTTAACTTAGCCCAAGGGCCATACCAAATCTCTCCTTCCCCTCTACCTTCCACATCTAATGCCTCTCCTTCCTTAGCGAGTGAGATGGTAAAGGGAGAGGGTGGGTGGCCCCTTATGCGCTTTTTTTTAGCAAGAGTTCAATGTAGTCGGATGGACTCAAGGGACTTCATCAGACTTCCTAGTCACTGATCACGGTCAATCATTTTGACTCTCACTACTACGACAGAGCTCAGAGTGATAGCTTGAAACACTTTTTTAAGGTAGTCCTTAACTCTAAAGACTTACTTAGGGTCCTAAACCTCAATTAAAATTATTAAATGTATATTTTAGGTTAAAAAACTAATGATATGTACACAACAGACCATTCACCCGTATAACTTGTGAAGCAAAAGAGGTAAACTAGACCAATTCGAGGAAAGTTGTTTCATTGATTGGATTATGAACATTGTATACATACACATCACACGTATAACAAACTTTATCTCTTGCCTTTCTCTAAAAAGATAAAAGAAAAATGAAAAAAAAATAGCACCAAGCCACTAATTGTTCATTAAGCTAAGAGCCAAAAATCTTTTTGACGCTTAGTTGTGATCAAATATCCTCCTACTCTTTTGCTCTTCCTTCGAACGGCAAGTGCCATACAACTTGCGTTTTGGATGCAATACTCCACCACCCCGCCACCGCCGGCGGCTGTCACCGCATTGGTTGCCCACATCACTAGCAACCGCCATGTCGTTGACCGCTTCTTTTGGCCCAAAACTAGTAAGGACACCTCTTGTTTTCTTGCCTCTTCTACAATGGTAGGTCCCTTTTCTTTCCCTTGTGCCATTTTAACCTCCACTTCAACCTACAATTTCCATCAAATCAAATGTAACACCATCATTGATCATGATGCATTGATGCATACGTAAAAAGGGAGGATGTTACATAAATGTATTGTCTACTTATCTTCATGATTGATTAGTGAGCACAACCCTAGCATAATTTTGAGATGTGTGAAGAAGGATATTGTTAAGTGCTAACAAAGGTACGACCACTTAACTTGCCCATTTTTAATTGTATAAATTTATGTTTTATAGTATAAGGTACATTCGAATGTTGTAATGCATAATAGACTTGTAGGTAAGCTAACCCACCTCTGGTCTCTTAGACTGACAAGTCTTCTTCATAGAGTGTAGCAACTCATACGCCTTAGGTGACATCTTTTTTCTTGTATGTTCCTTTTCTGTAATGTTGATAAGGACACAGTGGTTGATTAGGAAATCCCTCCAATAACAACAACAACAAAAATTAGCCAAATTTAATTCTTCTGAACTAGCCAAATTTAACTTAATTATAATATGAAAATTTAATTACTAGAAAATTATGCTTCATTATATTGATAAAGTTAGATATTGAGAGAGGAAAACGAGGTATGATTAGCTTGGATGAGTAGAAACTACAAAAATATCTTGTCTATCTAAGTTCAGAGTGGAATTAATTTTCACATTACTCAGTTCAAATCATATTGTCAATATAATTATTATTTTTAGACGGAAGGAGTAAAAATCAAATGGAATTGCTTGTTTTATGGATTCATAATGGAATTGTTTGTTGTAGCAAATGGAGGGTACAAACCTTGCTTAGTGTTGAGCTTAGCAACATAGAGAAGAACAATATGATCATGACTTTGAACCGTGTGAGTGAGTGTCCATTGAAGTGCAACTTTGGCTTCGGCGCTTGAGTCGACCACTACCATGATTTTCCTCTCTGCATTGGCCTTCACTTTCTCTGATTCTTCCTCAAACTTTGGAGTATTATTAGTACTACTATTATTTCCTTCAACTTGATTCTTCACATCAAGTTTCTTAGCACAACTTGGAGAGTTACTACCTAATTTGTTTTGTAAGGGAACCTTAACTAGTGGCCTAATTCTATTAACGCAAAAGGTTTGCAATTTTTTGCCCCCTGTTTTTCCCATCTTTTCGTAAATTATAGAGAGATGTTGAGTAATAAGGAAAGAGAGTGTGCATATATATATATGTGGAATATCATAATAGTAAGTTGTTAAATATAATGATTATTAAGAATAATGTCTTAAAATGTGAGTCATACACTCATACTATTGCTTTTTCCTATTTTATTTCATAAAGCTTAACTTTTTTCAATTATATTATTCAATTTATTTTGCTTTTGGCTATGCTATCATTTGGTTTATGTTGTTTTTATTTTCTCATGTGGGGTTAAAGTAGTCTTCAACGTGGTTGCCATCAAAGTGTAGGACCCTTTTGTCTTCGAAACTTTTCTGGTTTGATTAAACACTTAACTTCCATATACATGATTGCATGGATAAAAGGATCGGACGATCATTTGTATAAAATAATATTTTAGGGAAAAATAATGGACTAAGTAATTTTTGTTTATTTATTGATATACTTGATGTTAATATGATACTGTACTACTCCTAATAAAATTTCTAAAAAAGTGTTTTACAAACGCTGTAGTATACTATACAATTTTAAAATTTGTTACACGGATTTATTTTTTATTTTATCAAGAAGTAATTTTTGGTATATTTTCAAATTTCCTTTTCAAACATATCGCCAAATTGAACAGACTAATTTGACTAAAGTCTGTTACATGCACAAAGGTATTTATATCTACGTGCTTGATAACTTCCTCTGAGTTTTAATTCTACCTAAACTCTATCTTCTTATAAACAAGATAAATCTTATCCTATCTTCCCGTAATCTCATACAAAACTCTCCAATTCTATCTTATCTTTTCTACATATTCAATGTATTATATTAGATGAGTTTGGTCTATATACAACAAATGCCGACACAAAGCACTATTCATATCACAAAATGCAACAATTCGTTTCCTAATTTGACCTTAAAGATAACTAATTGTCATCATAAGCAATTCATAAAAGGTGAAAGGGTTGGTTAACATTATTTTCTTTAAAAAAGGAAGAAAAGAAAAGATAAGCTACACTGGTCTTTAAGTGCAAAACAAGCTTCCAAGCAAACTAAAATATTCTACTGTACTAATAATCTATTGCATCTTTATCTTCTTCTATAGCCGAAGCTTTATTAGATGCAATTTTATCAATTCTCTAACTTTTGAGACAACCACCTTATGACCCAAAAATAACATTATAAAAATTTTATATTTTTTTTGAGACAATGACAATGATGATTAGACATAATGTGGTGGAGGGTTTTTAGAATTTTAGTTATATTTATTTTTGATGGGGTTTTTTTTTTTTTTTTGAAATCCCTTTTTAATGGTTTTTGGGTGGGTCTATAGTTTGGTAATCAATTAATCATCAGTGTAAGTAGTCAATAATACACTATTGAACGTGAAAGCTCAGCTACCATACTCCATGCCATTTTTTCTTTCTATTTCTATTAACCATTTTGGAAGATTCTACATTATTCGATTGGCTGAAGAAATCCAATTGACATAAGGTCCATAACTTTAGTTCTTAAGATAAAGGGGTAAAATCATACAACTTCTAAAATAATAATTATCCCTAACCCAATGAAGCAATCTCAAGCATCAACATGAAATTTTTCGCCTATTATACTTTCCATAACATCATTGGATCTAGTAGCATGAACTCCTCTGATATGATAATGTTTCATAATATATGAAAATCGAATACTTAACATTCTTACTTTTTTTTGACAGGAGAAAAATATAAGCTAGACATAGTTACTAAAAGAAAATAAGGTATGTTTATTAGTATTAGCTAAGTCATGACCATGCTAAATATGGTCTCTAAAAACCTTTAGAATTGAGCACAATTTGAAACGTCTTCCTTCTTCATGTAAAGACTTTATTATATGGAAAATCAAGACTTTATTATATGGAAAATCTTTATAAGTAAAGTGACTTGACCATACTTATTTAAGATCCCTACTATAGCTATAGGAAATTGAGAATTGATCCTTAATCGATTCTTAGACGGGATATTATATCTTCAATCTGAGACTTATAATATGAACAAAACATAACGACTCAAATTGGAAGGAGATGAAGCCCTTAACTGATGGGAGAATAATAAAAATATTGGCCCCACAAAATTCATTAATGAAGGCCAAGACTTATGCCCTTTTTTTTTATTATTCAAGGACTTATATCCTTTTTAATTATAGAGATTACAGGGCTATAATTGGATATTATAGATTTATATATATCTCCTATTTAAATACTTTTTTTGAAAAAATAAACCTAGATATATCTCAAAGTTTATCAAACTTTTAAACTCTCATATTTAACCTAAATTTTTTTTGTTCCCTCTTTTTAAAGTCCCTCACTGAAATACACCCTCAAAACAAATTTTCTACAATTATTCTTCCGGTACCCAACTTTTTACTCCATTTACTTTTCAATCACATCCGTCCAAGAAAAATAATTAAGGTTTAAAAATTGTTCTTTGTTGTGACGGGGTTTAATGTTAGGATTTAGGGTTTAATGTTAGGATTTAGGGTTTAATGTTAGGATTTAGGGTTTTATAGTTTTTAATTAAGAGTTTTGTTGTTATTAATAAGGACTTTATATTAATATTTTGGAAGTCTTGTATGTTTATCAACGATGATTAATATTATTTTATGATTGTGATGCATAGGTATTGAGCAATGGGTATAGGTTGCTGCTTTCGAATAAGAGATCATCCTTCTGAAATTCCACATGGAATCGTTCCTCAAAATCGTTGGAACTCCGAGATTCAGTCCTTATTGAACAAGGTATTTTCTCGTTTAAATTTATATAATGTTTTCATTCCCGTGTGATGTTATATTTTTGAGATAAAAAGAACCACAATTGAGGTAAATAGGATTCGATTCCAAATTTTGAATAACAACCTTTGAAACTTTAATTAGTTGACATTTATTGATTATTCTCGTATTAATTTTGTATTTTGCCTTTTTATGTTCTCTACGGAAATCAAATTTTAATGACATATTGTCATATTGTTTTATAGTGTGACATTCATGAATATAATTATAAGAAAATACTTATGAAAAGAAATTTAAGATAAATTTTTGATGTACACGTACAATATTATTTTACAAATTAACAGTCCAAACTTTCTATTTCGGATTACAATGCGCCATGGAAGGATGGAGTTTAAAATTTTATCCATTCACCTTCATGGTAGGGGTAGAGGGACAATGTTCCTAAGGGCCAGAGACAGGGCTGCTAGTCTGCTACTCAGGCACTCGATCAGCTAGTGTATTAGCCTGTTTTTCCTGTAGTGAACATCAAATAGAAATTCTAGTGATGCCTTGTTATACTTATACCAAAGAAAAAAGAAATTACACAATATCTACTCCGTAGTATAGAGTATAATCTTATTTGGTTGTCCAATGTTACAGGTCAAATATATGTTTCATGGAAATGAAGTTCATCATACTCATCCTACTCAACCAGGAATTGGTTCTGAGACTTCGAATCTAATAAGCTTACATGACACTCTCCAAAATGTTGAGCGGAAACCTCCTGGGGTTGTTGTGATCCCAGACAAAACTGCTGCTTCTATCAATGTGGAAGTCACAGCAGAGACTCAAAATACAAGGGCACGTCACGAACACACAAATGCTGAGAGTGGACATCATCAGTCTTCTGAACAAAATCCTGATGTAGAATTAATTATGGACAAAGCTGGTACTTCTACTGACGAGGGAGTCCCAGCTCTTATGTTAAGTACAAGCTCGTGTCACGAACACCCAATTGCTGAAGGTGGACAATCTTCAGAGCAAAACCACAGGGTAGATGCAACACTTGACATAGCTGCAGCTTCTATAAATGCAGAAGTCCCTGAGACGTCGAATAAAAGCTCATGTCATGTTCACCTGAATGTCGAAAGTGGACATTCTTCAGAACAAAACCCGGAGACAGTTACAAATATTAACGAAAGTACACGTACTTTGTCCCAAGATGAGGTACTCAGTACACAGACTGAAGTAAATTCCAGCACTTTGGAAAACCCTTGGACTATACAAGTAGACCGCATATTTTTTCATCAAGTATTTCCATCTCCAGACGAGGTGGATGAATGTCCGACTTGTCTACAAGGTATGACACTATTATTCTGAGTTTCAGAAAAGAAATTTCAATTACGAAACCTCAAATAATGTCTGTGCACGCACGTACAAACGGGGCTTAATAAGCCGATTCTTCCTTGTATTGACAATTTATATTTTACTGGCTCTGTTTTGCAGATTATAATTCTGATAATCCCAAGATAGTTGCAGAATGCTCACACCATTTCCACCTAAGCTGTATATACGACTGGCTGGAAAGAAGAGACAAGTGTCCAATTTGTGACAGGGTAATTTTAACTTCCTCCTTTTCATAACTTACTAGATTTTTTTAATCATCTGTTTGCTGAATTTTTCTAAAAATTCATGAATATGAAACGATGTATTAACTTGCTAATTTGCCCTTAAAATTATTCAATGTAATTGTAGCTCATAGATATACATATAGTGGCTAACTGGCCAACCTAAATACCTCTAGGATGAGTTGGAGGATAAAGCCTTTAGTGCTTCATGTCATTAACTAACACCAAACTGTGTCACATAATTGACATATCAAAGTATGGAGCTGTTAAGCTAAAGATTTAGAGGACTGGTGTGTAACGACCTACCTACAGTAGCCAGTAGGTGGCCTCTCCAAACATTGACAGTTCATTCAACCATTGTTGTATGCTTGTATCTCGAGACCATTTTCCGTTCACTACTTTGTTGAAGAGGGTTTTAACGTAGAAAGTTTCCTGTGTCATATTATATACATTGTTCATCTGTAACTTCCAAGTTCACTTTGTAATATGTGCAGTTTTATATCTTCCTTAACAGAGTTGAGAAAGCTCATCTTTTTTTTTTGTTCTTGTAGTTGCTGGTGATAAATGGAATTACAGAGTAATTAAGAGCAAGATCATGGATATCAAGAAAAACTAAGGACAACAGATACCGAAGGAGCGTAGAAGAAACTAGATATTAAGGAAACTTTGAAACTTGGTTCTTAATAATGTTTTTAGAGCTCTTTGTTTTGTAGCTTTAGCTCAATCCATGGATCTTTTCACTCATCTAATGACAAGAAACTCATTCAATTGGAAGACTTGAGGAATTGAATTTCTTTTTCGAAATGAATTGCATTTTGATTCGGTAACATCTCTAAGTAGTTATTGTTTAGTGGTGTTTCGACCTATATATTTTTATATTCATGAGTGGGTTTTTGGTATTTTAAGCATATTAAAATCCTTATATATGCATCTCCTCCTCCCTCTACTCCTTCACCACTATCGCCACCACTCTCCTCACCACAATCATGCTCTCCCTATCTCATCGCAATGCAGTAATGCTCTCCCTGTCTCAACCACCACTTCTTTTACAAAATCTACATATCATACATCAAACTGAGCCCAAACGTTTCACATAATACTCTACCAAATAACAAATCTTCGTCATTATTCTATGAATTACTATGAATGAAGATATGAACTAAGTTTTTTCTTTAATATAGTAGAATATTGATGAATCCAGACAATGAGACAAATCAAAGGCAAGCTAAATTAGTATAAGAACATCTCAAAATTAGGTAGATTTTTCCAGCTTAAGATATCATTTTAGGACAGTGTATTAAATATTTTAATTCCTTTTCAAATAAACATCTCGTTATCTTTCATCTTTTTTCTAACTTTGCTTCTTCGGTGTGCCCCTACAAGGGAAGTAGTTTAATTGATTTGATATGTTTAGTTTTCTAGGGTCAATACTTCTTAGATTTATTTTCAAAATGTCTAAGATTATATTTTGGTCAAAGTCTGAAATCATAAAATGTATACCTGAGATTATAATCTCCACACCTAAAATTATAATCTTTATTCGTGAGATTATATTTTCAATGTGTGATTAAGATCATAAGCTTTATATTTGATATCATAAGTTTATACCTAGAATCATAAGCCCTATACTTGATATCATTATCTTGATACATGAGATCATATTTTATGTAATTGAAATAATTGAACCTTTTGTATCTGATATCATCAACTTTATATCTTAAATCATAAGGTATGTGTATGGTTAATGGGTAGAACACTTACAAGATGAGGGGGTTGAATTATAAATGCATTGGAGGTCCAACCATTTGCTGAAATCAATAAGAGAAAGGAACTTGTGAAAGAAAATATGAGTGATTTGAGAGTGGAAACCCATTGTGTCCAACTCAAAGTTATAACCACGTCTCCTTCGTGATTTTTCAACTCTTTTCACTAATAAAGTAATCCTATATTACAAGCTATCAGGAATTCTCTCAACTCAAGTTCTACTCAGAACCTTAGTCCCCTTGATGTGATTCCCTCAAACCAGCAACGCAGTCTTGCTCTATCTTTCTCTTTTCCCTCTTCTTACTTAAAACTTAACTCTAAGCCTCTATAAGCTTTCTCTACTCTTTCCCCTTAGTACAACTTTGTACGTCACAACTCAAAAGAACACAACTCACTGTGGTTACATGAATAAGGCTTTGGCAACGGGAACAAAGACTATGTCTTAATGGCAAAACTAACTTAAGAAAGTTATTCTCTTAAGAAAATATCAAGTTAGTCTGTTTTATGTTTATGAAAAAACAAAGCTTTCAATATATAGAGCTCTAACCTATATCAACTACTTCACGTATCCCTTGAAACAAGGAAGATGATACTACTACTTCATCTATTGGAAGAAGGAGATGAAACTACAAAGTAGGAAATATGTTTACCTTCTCAACCAAGGCAACTGGACGTGGAAACTAAGTAGAGTCATGGTCGATAACACTCAACCATAAACTTGTTGGAGAAGATTTAGGTATCTTTAAGCATGCATGTTTAAGAAGCAAGTTATAACACAAAACTATTTTTTTAACCAACCCAGTATAAAATTTGGCAGTTTAAAAACATTTTTTTTTTCCTAAAATGTTTTCCTGAAAAAAACATAGTTAAACTCTAGCAAAGAAATTCGAACATACTAAAGAACTTTGATTCACATTCATTATTGCTAGCTTGTTCCAATTAACTAAAGACTTAGACACAAATCATAAGTATATTCATACTTAATCCTCATACATCCCTTAGTTTAAAACATCTCTTTGGATGCTTCATCTTGAACTCTAACTTTGGAACTCGAACACTCAATTTATTTGGAACTTGGACTTAAGCTCCTATAGATGACTTAAACATTGAGTTTTTATGGCTTGCTTGAGTTCATATTTCTTTGTTACACTTGATGTCTTCTTGACTTAATATAATGGCGGAGGAACCCCATGTTCAAACTTTGGAACTTGCTTCTTTAGCCTTGACAATACTTAAACAAATAATATCAAGTGTGTTCCAATTTTCACCACCAAAACTCATCACATGGTGTACACAAAAGTATATGAAACCATAAGATCTATACTTGATATTATAATCTCTGCACTTGAGATTTTATATTTTTTTATACATGGACTTACAAGCTTTATACCTGACATCATAAGTTTTATATTTTAGATCAAAAAATTTAAAACTTAGATCATAACTTTTATTTTAAAAAATGTGTGGGCTGAATGGTCACGTCTTAGCCAAAATTTTCACAAAAATACAATAAGGAATTCATTTTGCTTCATTCAACTGATATTCCTATAAGAAAAAACAACCGACGTTATTGTTAAATATAAACTATTAAGAACTAGTTACTGGATTACTGCGACCAAAACTATTATACAAGCATATTGGTTTAATTTATCATAGCATTTGCAAAACCATACAACATACGTTATAAAGCTCTAATTGGTCTTCATGAGTAGTTTAGGTACAATACTATCTCAGTATCTCAAAACTAACTTTTAGTTGATTGTTTTGTCAATTTGGTAAGCATCCCATGTGGCACGAATATACTGGTTCTAGTGTGAGATCAAGGTCATTGCTCCTTCCTTCTTCACAATGCTCTCCTTGATATGCACCACTGCATGATGAATTTTAGTATTTTAGCAACTTTTTGGCATTGTTAACCGCAAAATTAATTTGATAAGAGGTTTCTAATATATTAATCATAGATCTTAATGAGAATTTTTTTTATTTTTAAGCTTTTTTTTTAATAAATGCAAAAATAAGCTTCAAACCAAAATATTTTAAAAAAATATGTTTATTTATGTTCGGGTAAAAATCGTTGTCTTGTGCAACGATTTCTAATGGGTGGAATTTTGAGGTTATATTCAGCCTATTGAAAATTATTGTCCCAGATAGCAATTTCTAATGGCAGAATTTTGAGAGTGGAATTTAGGTAGGGATTTTGCTATTTCAGTAAAAAAAAAAAATTAAAATCGTTGCCTTTGATTAAATTGTTATTTTTTTTGAAAGCGTTGTCCCATGCAGCAATTTCGATTCGAATGTTGTAAACTACACAAATAGCATTTTGGGCAAGCTAAATTCTAACTGACCCAAAATCGTTGTCTAGGGTAGTGACTTTACTAGAGTGAAATCGCTGCCTCGGGTAGCGATTTTCACCCGAACCAAAATAAGCTTATTTTTTAAATTATTTTGGTATGGAGCTTATTTATGCAATTAATTTTTTTTTTTTTTAAAAAAAAAAGCTTAAAAAAATCTTCTCGATGTTTAACAAGCTACTAATTGAATAAGGATGATAAGAGTAAATTAAGTAGGAAAAAAATATTACCCCATGTTTAGCGGAGTTGGAAATTGAAATAGGAAGTTTGATGCCTCAGGATTATTGGGCGGCGTACGGTGCTGCTTCTGATTCACCTGCATTTGTTGCACTTGCGCCAAGGTTATTCCTTTGTTCTTGATCTGCATATCATTATTGTATTTTGCCAGCAAAACCAGTAACCAAAATTAAGAGAGCCAGGATGTTCAATGGTTCATTTTTCTGCCAAATTTCTGTCTAATATATGTAAATGGTAATGTATAGCATGCTTAGTAGTAAAGGAGAAAGGAAAAAAATAGCAAAAATCAACAGATTGGCCCTACGACAAAATAATGAGATTATATACGTTATATTAACAGTACAACTATATTTTCAATTAAACTACTTATTACTCAATCATATACAAATTACAGGATCATAATGATAACTACACAAATGAATAATTGAAATACACTTAATTATTATACCTTCTTTGCCAGCGCATTGTTGTGCTCTTGCATTGCCCTCTCCTGGAAATACATAACAAATTAACAAGTCTAATTGGGTCAAAGTCAAAAAAGTCTATTGTGCTCAATATTGTGTTAGTATTGATGATAAACGTGTAAAAAACTTTAATCCATTTGTTAAACACGTTTGGCGAATTCAACCCTTAGCTAGTCCCATCATATATTATATATCATCCTTAATTTCTAAAGAATTTCAATATGAAAAATATATATAAACAGACTAGATTATTAGCATAAACATATTTTATATGTATGATCTGCATAAAATGGCATTACCTTTTTCTGGAGCTCAGAGATGGACTCATGCATAAGTTGGTTCTGTCATGGAATCGAAACTAATTAAACCCTGGTCGTATATATAAGTATATATCGACATGACACTGCATCTACTACCAATAGTTTTATATTATTATCGTATTCATTATATTTATTATTAAACATAGTTTTAAATTGCTAATTGATAATATACGAAGATAATAATTATATATGTTTACAGACAAAGTTACTACGTAGAACTTGGCAAGTCTTTAATATGCCATAAGTTTTACATAATTCCTTTTAATTAACAAATTAATTACTTCAAGCACGAATTTAAATTTTCTTTTTTTTTGAAAATAATAGCTGCAAAATAAGAGAAAGACAAACATAATTATTAAGTAGTAAAGTACTCCATAAATCAGAAATACAAATACCTTCCTTGATCGAACATTTTTTACAGCAGCATCAAGTTGCAGCTCTAAACTTTGGAGTTCTTTCATGTTGAGTGAGTCCAAATCTTGTCCTAAGTAGTGCCTGATTACGCATACATATTTAGTCTGTATACCTCAAACTAAAAGTTAACTTAACATATAGGAAAATAAGAGAATTCCCAGCCTCGTAAAGAGTGTGTATGTGTCAAACCTAGGATCATAAGATCTCCAAAGCCAACATTCAATCACACAAAATCAGTAAATCAAATCAAGGAAATATGCTAGAATCAGGCAATCAAATCAGAATGTCAAATTGTACATATTTAGCTTTAGCAAATTAGGCAACAAAGCTTGTATATAAACCTGTACTCTACAACATTCAAATTAAGCAATAAAAGTCCAAAAATTCACACAAATACTTAGAGTTTAAGCATGGTATCAGAGCGAGCAGCCATAAAACGCTTCATCATCTACCATTTAGATCACTTGAAATGGAGAATGATGATAGCTCAACCAACACCTACCAAGCCGAACAACAAGCTACAATAGAGAGACCAGTGAAGCTCTTAACAGAGTTTAACTTTAGCAAAACTCCATCCATTGAGCCTACCAATTCAACGGTAAATCTGTCGGAAAAACTAAACCGCCATAATTATACTCGATGGAGCAAACTGATGCACTTATCAATAAGTAGCAGAGGTAAGCTCAAACACATCACAGCCTTACCCCCAAACAAAACCGACCCAAAATACGCAATATGGGCACAAAGGGACTCACCACCGGTTATCACATGTATCATCGAAAACATTGAAATTGATCTAGCCAATCAATTTCTTGATTTCCCAATAGCATACGATTTATGGCAAGCAATTGTACACACATTTTGTAGCGAACATGATGCGCTACAAGTCTATGACCTTACGGTCAAGGCTAACCAAATGAGACAAGGCAACGATACTATAGAAGTTTTCTATAGTAAAATCACATATGGAAGGAGCTGAGATAGATCGAAGGCAACCAAACACAATGCAATGCCCAACCAACATAAACAGGTACAATAAGGACAAGGCTATACCAGTTTCTTTTAGGAATTGACGAATCACTAGACAAAGACAGGCGAGATGTACTAAATCAGGAACCCTTACCTACTGTCGAGAGGGAGCTAGCAAGGTGGAGGATCATGAAGGGAGAAGCTTCACCAACCACAGAGGCTAGCAACTCGGGGATATGTAGCGGCTTACTTACCAGTGGAAGAAGCAAACATCGGTAAGGGAAGCCACCACTCTAGCGTGAAGACGAGAAGGCAAATCTTCAGTGTACCCATTGCGGGGGCTCAAAACACACAAAGGAGGGTTGCTTTAAGCTAGTGGGTTATCCAGAGTGGTGGCCCGATGCACAAAGGAAGTGGCTGGAGGTATTGGAGAATCTAGGTTTTTAACCCTAAGTTCCCAATTTCTCTCTCTCTCTCTCTCTCTCTCTTGTTACTAAAAATCCAAAGCCCCACTATACTCATATGATCAAAACATAACCCAAAGCCCAAACTATAAATGACCCACGAAAGCAAGCCCAAACTTTAGTGGTTTATAAAACGTACTGTAAGAACCCGAAAAATAAAATCGAACCCTCACCTACAATAAAAAATAAAAATTGGCTTTTTGATTGTGGTGCTACTAATACAATGACTTATGATGTAGCGAATTTTCGAAAATTAAGTGAGACAGTTAAGACATGTATACAGATGGCAAACAGAGACACGTCTTTTGTTAATGGGATTGGTAATATCTCATTTAAGAAGGATTTGACTCTAGATAACTGTTTATATGTCCCATAATTATCTCACAAATTGCTCTCAATTAGTCATATGACCAAAGAAATGAACTGCAAAGTACTTATCTATCCTAATTTCTGCTTGGTTCAGGACATTCAAACCGTGAAGACGATTGGGCATGGAACTGAACGCGGAAGACTACTATGTTGATGAAGTGGTTCACCAAGACAAAGCATTGCTTGTTCGCAGGAGTACAGATCAACAAGTTTGGCTATGGCACCGGCGATTAGGGCACCCCTCTCCTCGGTATTTAGATTATCTTTTCTCAAGTCTATCTATAAATAATAAAGATTTTGCTTGCGGCATTTTTATTCAGGCAAAAAGCCATAAACAACCTTATAAACCTAGCACTAATAAAAATGATGTACCTTTTTCTTTGATACATTTGGATGTGTGGGGTCCTGCACCTAAATCTGGGAATCATGGTTCCACTATTTTTTTCTATTTATAGATGATTGCACACGATTAACTTGGGTATACTTTCTAAAACATAAATCTGAAGTTTGTGAGAAATTTACCCAATTCCACACCTTAGTCTATAACCAATATGGGAAGAGGCTACAAATTCTGAGATCTGATAACGGAGGAGAATGGTGTTGCAGAACGAAGGAATCAGACTCTACTTTATATCACGAGAGCTATTATGATTGAATCTCGAGTCCCTCAGAGTTTCTGACCTGAAGCTATTGTAACTGCCACTTATCTTGTAAACCGTCTTCCTACTAAGGTACTTCACTACAAACTCCCCTTGATAAACTAGCCACCTTTTCCCCTGTACAATCTATACTCTCTATTCCTCCTCGGGTGTTCGGATGTACAGTCTTTGTACATATTCCTAAACACCAAAGGTCCAAACTTAACCCTTGTGCAATTATATGTGTCTTTATTGGGTATGGTATGAATCAAAAAGGTTATAGGTGTTATGATCCAAAAGCTAGGCATGTTTATACAAAAATGGACTATGACTTCATAGGAACAGAGTTTTACTACGACCTTAGCAGTCAAGATGAGAGCTTAGATGACTCACTAAGTTGGTTGACCAACACAAATCTACCTAATCCGGTCCCACAAGAACAAGTAGGTGGAGTTACCGAACCGGCTTCTGAAAACATAGTAGCAGAACCTGAACATATGCCAGTCCTATCTCCTTCTCGGTCTAAGCATCTTGAGGTAAGTACTTCTCAACCAGAGCCACCTCCTTCACCAATATTCAATACTGAGAGTTTCGAAAATACTAACCCTCAAATACAAGAAGAATTGGTGGTACATGAAGAACCTCAAACTACCAGATATCAACTGCCTCCTTAGAGTACAAGAGGAATACCCCTGAAAAGATATGAACCAGAATACCAGCCTCGACAATCCAAATACCCAATAAGTAATCTTGCATAATTGGGTAAATTATCCAAAGTTGCAAAGGCATACAATACTTCATTATACTCAGAGAAAATCCCAAGAAACACAACTAAATCTTTAGGGAATAAAGTATGGAAAAAGGCTATGGAGGACGAAATCAGTGCTTTGAAAGAGAATGTGACCTAGGAGAAGTGTATGTTACCACAGGGGAAGAAGTCAGTCGAATGTAAATGGGTGTTCACTGTATAGCACAAAATTGATGGATCAGTGGAACAATATAAGGCAAGATTCGTAGCAAAAAGGATACACTCAAACATATGACATTGATTATTCAGAGACTTTCTGTCCTATTACAAAGATCGATACAATCCGAGTGTTATTTTCCATAGCATTTAACAAGGAATGAACCCTATATCAATTCGACGTAAAAAATGCATATCTCCATGGGGAACTCCAAGAAGTATACATGAAAATACCTCTGGGTTTTTACCATAGAGTTTTCAAATGGGGAAGTATGCAAACTAAAAAAGGTACTGTATGGATTAAAACAATCACCAAGAGCATGGTTTGAAAGATTCACTATGGTCATGCAAAGACTCAGATATTACCAGAGTAATTTTGATCATATCCTCATCTTGAAAAAAAGGAGTGATCTCATAACTTGACTTATCATATATGTTGATGATATGATACTCACAGGAAGTGACATAGAAGAAATAACGAGACTGAGAAAAGAGTTATTTAAGGAATTTGAAATGAAAGATCTAGGAATGGTGAAATACTTATTGGGCATAGAAGTTCTACGCTCAAAAATGGGAATTTTCATATCTCAGCGCAAATATATTTTGGATCTTCTAATAGAAACAGGGATGATTGACTATAAACCAGCAGAAACTCCTATGGCGATGAATCACGATCTCATGATAAAAGAAGGGGAAGAACAAGCTGACCAATGCCATTACCAGAGATTAGTAGGGAAGCGAAACTATGTGACACACACCAGACCTGACATTGCTTATGTTGTTGGAATAGTAAGTCAATTCATCCATAGACCACAAACTAATCATATAGAAGTAGTTTTCAACATTATTAGATACTTGAAGAAAACAGTGAATATAGGGATGAAAAATGGGTATCTCAAGAAAAATGGGTATCTAAAGATAAAAGCTTATATTGATGCAGATTGGGGAGGTGACAAAACAAAGAGAAGGTCTACTTCTGGGTAATTTACCCTTGTAGGAGGTAATCTGGTAACTTGGCAAAGCAAGAAACAGAAAGTTGTTGTCTTATCTAGTGCAAAAGTTGAGTTCAGAGGAATAGCTGAGTAACTGGGGTCCCATGACTAAAGAAACCACTTTATCAAAGAAAAACTTGAAGCAAAGATAATTTATCTTCCATATATTTGATCTGAGGAACAACTAGCAGACATCCTAACCAAGGAAACTCCAGCTAGTACTTTCTATGAAGTATTAAGCAAGTTGGGTATTAGAGATCTCACTATCTAATTTGAGGGGGAATGTCAAACCTAGGATCTTCATGATCCTAAGATCTCCAAAGTCAACATTCAATCACAAAAAATCAATAAATCAAGAAAATATGCTAGAATCAGGAAATTAAATCTGAATGTCAAATTGTACATATTAGGCTTTAGCAAATTAGGCAACAAAGCTTGTATATAAACAAGTACTCTACAGCATTTAAAGTAAGCAATACAAGTCCAAAAATTCACACAAATACTTAGAGTTTAAGCAGTATGTAATACCTATGATTTCTATGTAGAGGTTCAATCTTGGCCTTCAGTTTCGCGAAGTCAAAAGTCCAGTTTACCTATATTTTACAACAGGATCGGAGCAAGCGAGATGAATGTAGTTTGAATTCCAAGAACTCAAAGCAAACTTGCCAAGCTTTATGTAAAAGAAATTACATTATATTTACACAATACATATGTATACTATAGATTACCTGTGAGTCGGGATCATTTGAGGTTAGTCGTCTCTCAGCATAAGAGTACCTCTCATACCGCTCTAGTATATTCTCCATACTATGAAATAAAACATTAAAAATTTAGCATTATTAACGTATGAAAATATGTATTTTCTAGAATATTTTAGATTTAGAAGTTTCCATTCCTATATAAAGCTTAGCTACTTTCGTTATATAAATATATTTGTCCCCTATATGAAAGAATACATATATAAGAGTATTCCTTCATATTTCTCTCCTTTAATTCACTGACATTATCAGTACCATATTATTATTCTACCTCCCAATCAAATTATAGATCTTGACAAAACCACCCAGCACCGATTCTAGTCTATTCAACAAACAAACAAAAAGATTAAGAATAACAATGAACGAGGAAACAAGATGCCAATTCTCATTTAGAGGTAAATGTCCTACCACTAATGGTTAATAAAAATTATTGCATGAAAAAGTTATGTTTTTATGTTGACACTTGCTTCATAGCTTACATATAATTTTGTTTGGCGTCAAAATTATGTGAAGTCTATAAAATTATGAACGTATGACATAAATTGCCGTGTTAAATTGTGCTGCTAAAGTTCTATTTGGTTTCTTGGTTAAATTATTTTGGATACATGATGTACCATGTACGTCCAAATTAGACTCATGTGTGGGTTTCTCAATCATGATCATTGTCCTTTATTCAGGATAATATTGTATGTTAATACCTATGGTTTGCTAATTTTAGCGTACTTCAATTTAAAAGCTAGTCCTATTTTAATAGTGTACTTTCAAATTATTGATGATATCTATACCATGTTGATTACCATGCATGACTTTGTTTCCTTCAAAAACCTTCAAACATAAAATGGATGAGTTTTATATTGGATGTTTGACTTTACTCTAATTTTAATATCATAATGTTTGTATAATATCACTTAGTTGGTTTTATAAATGCTTAGTATACTACCATTTAGCAATGAACATTGTACTTTGTACTATGTTTTGTGTTGCATTGTTGTTGATTAGCAGCTTGACTTTCCAACTTAGATATATAATGATGTGCTAACATTCCCTTAGATAATAATATACTTATATGTTGGAAAAGATTTTCTATAGTGGGATGGAGGCTATCTGCTTTCTATACTTCCAACAAGCCAGTATTGGGCTCCAAATCAATGATATAACAATGTTAGAGTTTTTACATTCATTTGATTCACGAAGTTAAGTTTCATATACAATGATCAAAAATTTTTATATATGTTTTCTCATCCCAAGTGTATGGATTGGATGAGGGGATATAACTTTTAAGTTTATAATTTAGTGGCATATAGACTAAGATGAAACAGTGTTAAATGTGGTAGAAGTTTTGTCCATATCTTATTGACTCTTTTGATGATTATGTGTCTATAATATTTGTATACCATTCTGAAGATGGATATGTTTATAAAGTTGATATATATCACAACTATAATGGTTATTCTAGAAAAGTGAAAGCTATCCTACTATTAGTTTTAACTTAATTACATTAGTTTGTGTTATTACATCACATCACATGGCCATATTGTATTATATTATGAGTATATAAAGATCACTTTGGAAAGTTAATTATAAATTAGAAAAATCAAGTAAAAGATTTGTTTTATGAGATATTGAGGCATCCGAGCTAAATATTATTACCCATTTTGAGAACTTGAAGTTTCTTATGAAAAGATGTCCCTCAAATATTGTACTTATATGTTGAATTATTCAATGACAAGATATAGTACAATGAGGTTGAGTTATATTCAAATTCTCTATGATGAATTTTTGCATATGGAAAATACGAGTTAAAGATATATGGCTTATCCCTTAAATTCATTGGAACTCCGGCCAATGAAGAAATTCTAATAACAAAGGACTACTAGAAGTGAATAAGGACACTTCTTACCCTCGAAAAGATGATGAAGTGTTTCTTTTTCTTGAATTTTTCTATTTAAGTGTTATAAGGGCATTAGTGTACCTCGATTGGTCATACATGATGTGACATATTAATTGTAGCAAATTTATTGGCAAGATTTACCTCATATTTTATTCAAGGCATTGGAATGGAGTTAAGAATATACTCCGCTACCTCCAAGATACATGATCAAAACATTACAAATAGTTCTTTTAACCATTCAGAGATTTTGGCAATGCATGAAGCTAATATTTTTTCACTTGGTTTTTCCCACTAGGGTTTTCTTTGTGACATTTTAATAAGGTAATATTTTAGATAAAAAAACATCCAAAAGAGAGTTTATATAATATTATATGAATATCAATTATACGCTTGATATTTTTAGAAACATTCTAGGTTTAGAGTTTTCCGTTCCTATGTAAAGCCGAGCTATTTCCATTATATAAACATATCTTTTCCCTAAATGGAAGAATATACATACAAGAGTATTCCCTCATATCACTCTCCTCTATTTCACAACAAAATAAGAGTTCTACATACATCTAAAATCCATGTTCATACACCCTAGACGTATGTACAGTGTATAATCAGTTAAGAAGTACTATACGGAGTATATATTTGGCGTTATGCACTGTGCTCTTACTAATCTATAGAGTACAAGTAGAAACCATGAACGATGTTTTTTAGTCTTGTAAATGTATTTTTATTCGATATTCGCAATAAACGAATGATCTAGATCTTTCTAGATTCTAAACACGGAATAAGACCGGAAGAGAGTTACTAACAAAACAAGAGCGGAAAAGGGTCGCCTATATTCTAAAATTTTACACATAAATAATGGAGCATTTTATTTTTTTAGGAAAATAATGTTACTATGAGCATTATTTTTGCTTTATACACAATAAATATTCATTCTAGTTTATACACATACATAATGGAGCAAATAAATATTTCCAACATTAAGAGATTTTGTCCACATTTTGTAGTTTCTACCATACTCATATGAAGATAAATGAAGAACAGTTCATATCTTATGAGAGTTTACGCCGCTCCAAAAGTAATACTCAAGTAGTGTATGAATTAAACAGAACAAGAACAAGTTTACGCCTCTCCAGAAGTAATTAAAATGTTGACAAAAAATCGTTTTTATTTTGATTTTCTAATAAAATTTTTGAGAACTAATATTGATGAGAACAAAGAGGAGAATAATTCAAAGTATATAGCACATGAAGTGACCAAAAATAAGGGCGAAATTGACAGGAGAAAGTGGAAGATTAGCATGCGCCAATAAGATTGATGTAAATAAATCAAAGCTGAACAACAAACAATTAATATTTAGCATCATGTAAGGTCAAATCTCTCATTACCCATTGGTTCAAGTCTTTATACACTATATATTATAGTTTTGTTGATATCCAAAGTATTACATTATTTATAAACCAAGTATGCATCAAACTTCATCTTACTTCATTCAAGTAACAAGTATGTTCAATTTCTGAGGAAATTATTACTGTGAATATGCTTCCTTCTCATCATAACATCATTATTATTATCAAGCTTTGATCATATCTATACTTTATTCTTAAATAATATCTAAAAACAATATTAAGGAAACAAATTTATTTAATGATATTCATCATTGACATAGGCCAAGATTTTTACTTTTTTTTTAATGTAAAATCTTGGTTTGATCTATATACATAAGAAAAATTCCTAATTTATACTTAATATGAATATATATTAAGGGGCATTTTTATTGGCACTATAATATTTATACTTGAAAATATTTTTCTATATTTTTATATCTTTTTTATTTCTAAATCTAATATAACAATATATATATATATATATATATATATATATATATATATATATATATATAATACTTATATTTATAACAATACCTATATGAGATCTCAATATTTTGATATGATTTATATTAGATATGAATTAAAAAAGCCTGCATAATAATTTGTATCTATGAACCCATATCAATCATTGGTAAATCCATTAGTATTAAAAAACCTAATTTTGAAGGATCGGCGAATACTTTCTGGCTTCAAAATAAAATTAGGGTTTTATCGTCATTTAATACAATCTACATGAAGTGTTTTTTTAAAAAAAAATTTAAAAGTACCATCTTCAATTGTAATTTTCAGGCAATTTATGTATCTGGTTTTAGTATTCATAGAGTAAAAGATATCCAAGTAAAATTTGATATCCAATACAAATGAAGAAAGAAAATTCATCCCAAAACTAGCAAAGAAAATAATATAAATTAAGGCCCAAAATTAAGGAATGAAGATTTGCCTTCCATTGTAAATTCAGACCCAAATATAGAAAGAAATAGTTACTATTAAAGAGAAACTTACGAAGAATCAGAGGAATACTCAAATAGTTTTCCTCGATGAGAGAAAACAATGAGAGCAACTTCAGCATCACAAAGTACAGAAATTTCATGAGCTTTCTTCACAAGCCCACTTCTTCTCTTTGAAAAAGTTACTTGTCTGTTGATCTTGTTTTCAATCCTTTTAAGTTGCACTCTTCCTCTACCCATTTCCACAAAATTTCGAGAACTAATTTTGGCTAGCTAGCTTGGTTGATAATGGAAATCATGCATGATTTGTGCTTATGAAGTATTCATGGTGGGCTACTATACCCTAGCTATAGATGATAGGATATGATGGTATGTGTGGATTTTATGGGATAAAGTGAGGATTGTTATTGATGATTTGATGGCCTTTCATTAAAACCAGAAGTGGTTGTTTGGGTGTTGTGTTGTCGAGCTGCGAATGTTTTGTATAGAGAGGGGATAGGGACCCTGCCCTCGTTGGGGTATGCTCAATTGAGGTCGCCTAATGTTGTGGGTACTCTATTAGTGGGTACTAATACGTACATTAGGGGTTAGATTATCATAGATTTATGCGAAAAACTAGATGCAGATCGAGCTGTTCAACCTTGGTCTGTCCCTCCCATTACAACTCAAAATTGGTTATGTTTTTTAGCTCTCGTATTAAGAAGTTTAGATTCGATATGATGAGGTCAAAATCAACTTTATCCGATAATGTTGGTACAAGTATGAATTTTCCAAAACACTTAGTCTCATATTATATTGATGGTTGAAGAGAATTTGGATGACTTTATAAAAAGCTATATTCACATTTGGTGCTACTAATGAACTTTGTAGATCTTTTGAGCAGCGAATTTGAGATGACCATAATGGAAGAGCTGATTTTCTTTCTCATTTTGCAAATTAAGCAAACAAAGAAACATATAGACCAAATATTGCATTTAGAATAGGTCTTTGTGTCAGGTTCCAATCAAATCCTAAGAAATCTCATCTAATGACAATGAAAAGTAAACTATGGTATCTAAAATGAACAAATGATCTATGCTTGTATTATCCTTAATGTGAAACTTTTGATCTAAGAGAATATGCTAATACCAACTATGCTGAAGCATCGGTAAACCATAAAGTACAATATGTATACATGGTTCAATTGTGGATCGCTAAACATATATCGCCCGTGATTATCTACCTATCGCCCGTATTTTATATGTATTTCACCTTTTCTTTACGATATTGCCTATATATAGTTATCTAATATTTATATTTGATAGCCTAATTTAACCTAATTTACTAATTATCTAACATTTTAATTTACTAACCTAATTTAACCCATTTACTAATCTAATCTACTAATTATCTAATATTTTTATTTACTAACCTAATTTACTAAGTATCTAACATTTTCATTTACTTACCTAATTTACTAATTATCTAACATTTTTATTTACTAACCTAATTTAACACATTTAATAACCTAATTTATTAATTAGCTAATATTTTAATTTACTAACCTAATTTAGCCCTTTTTTATGTCATCTATTTGCAAATCTAATCTAGAATGTACTTATTTAATCAAGAAACTAATCTAATCTAAGCTAAGAAGATTGTGCATAATATATTAGAAATAATGTATCCTAAAAGATGAGAAAATTTAAGAAATGATCAACCGTGAATCATATAAATTCAATATTCTATTATGATCACTTTGTTTTGGCACGCAAAATCGCGATGAGATTTTACACACAAAACAAACAACCACTTAATTTTTCATAGATTTTGGGTGCATTCCAAGGTTTTGGAAAATTCAGAGATGTATATATCTCTTAGCCCGACTATTTTTAAAGGTACTACATAACCATGTTTCTCCTTAATGGCCTTGGTGGCTTCTTATTTGAGATATTAAAAAAAAATCTTTGACAAGTCATAAAATTGGCTATGAGACTCCCAATTGGGCGTATAATATGTCTAAATTGGGTATTTTTTCGAGATATGCATGTAAAAAGCCTCTAACGGCACATAATCCATTAAATTCTATTTTTAAGGGTTAATTTTATAGGAACACAACAATATAGCATGCAAATCTAAACACAAAGGGATTTTTTCGTCTTTAATTAATGTATAACAACTTGACAAACAAATAATTTAAAGTTTATTTTGATTTCTAAATAATTTAAAGTTTATTTACATGAATTTATATTTTATATTTTGATGTTTAATAATAAAGATTATGTGTTGTATTTTGTGTATTGTTCTGATTTTCAGATAAGATGGATTGATTGAAATTTGAAGAAAAAAAATTAGGAGAACCCTCCAAATTGGACGGTTCCACCATGGTAGATTTTTTTAATTAAACTAGTTTTTTTTAACCATAATTGTAGTTAAATCATTGTTAAATCAAGACAAATGATTAATAATATGACTAATTAATATTATTTATTAGTTAAGATTATGTACATATTAAATTAGTTAATATTTATTAAATAATATTATTAATAATACATATAATAATATTTTTTTTGTAGTTAAATCATGTTTAATAGTTAATCATATACTATGCTTAGTTAATAATTAGATGTAGTTAAAAAATACTAATGTTATTAGGTTAATATTATTATAATTAATAATTATAATTCATTTTTATATAAATTAATATATGTTGGTTAATAATAATATAAGATTTGTATTAGTTAATATTACGTGTTAAGTATATTGAAGTGCAAAACACTGAAAAGTGAGAATAAAATTGAAATAAAGTGAAAAACTCAGAGTGAAAAATAAAAATGAACTTATATTGAGTGGTGAGAGTGAAAATAAATGCAAAGTATTTATATACAAAGTAAGGGCAAATTTGGTAATTCACGTATGAAATACGGACAATAGCTATAGATTTCAGGGCGATGTTTAACAAACCCCGGCTCAATTTCTTGGTCTATGTAAGGTGTCTTATGTTTCTAAGAAACAGAGTACCATTACGTTATCCACTGTCGAAGCAGAGAACGTTGCGTTGTTGCACATTGTTTCCAAATGTTATGGATAAAGCAACAATTAAGATATTTTGGCATTATTTTTTTACTGTGTTCAAATTACCAGTGAAAATTAGATTTGTGTATTGGGTTGAGTCAAGATCGAGATAGGTCACATACAAAACGAGTCAGGTCGGGCTCGCCAAAGAAGATGCAAAATGGACTGAGTCGAGTCAGGCCAAAGAAGATACAAAACGGGCCGAGTTGGGTTGGGTCGGGCCGTGTAAAGTGAGTATAATTTTTTTTTTATCTATAGAGGTGATAATTTGCCTGTATAACCTCTAATCTTTGGTAGTGAACCATCGGCAAGTAAGTGGAAATAATTCATTACCTGATAGTGTTTAAAAGACTTGGAAAGCATTGGCTCATTATTGACATGACTTGACTCATTAAATAACCAATAAAACATGACTCTTCAAAAGAATTACTCAATTAAGTTCATAATTAATTAAACTCTTTTACAAATGGGTCAATTAAGAGACCTTAATAGGGTCCCTCTCATTTAAATAGGTCTAGTGATAATTCAAGTGTCATTTGTATCTTTAAGATCAAGTACATCACTCCAAAGTAAAGCATATTCACATTAGATATAATTTTTTAAAAGATAATGTTGAAAAAGGCTTTATAAGATTGAATTTTTGTCAAATTGAAAAGAAAATGGCTAACATTTTGACAAAGCATTTGAATAGGAAAAGTATGAAAAGATGAGAATGGAACTCAACATACTGCATATTTAGTGAGTACAACTGAAGTTCTCTTGAGATAAAAATATTTATGATTAACGTACAATAAACTTAACACAATATTATTTTTGTGATTACGCCTAATTAGAGTCTTGTCATGCAAAAGTACTTCATGTAATGTTCCTATTTGGTTATAACTATGCACTTATGTGATTTTTAATTATCAAGCATGGTTCCTTGTTCTGATTCATGCTAAGGGATTAAATTTATTTTATTTTATCCTATTTGGTATTTGAATTTTATCTTCTTTTTATTATTTTATCCATCCATTTATTTTTGTTCACTCCTTGCTGTGTATATACTTTATCTTCTCCAAAATGAGCTTGTAGGAAGGCAGTAGAAGGGTAAGAAGGAGGCAAGCTCCTAATGTTCCTACTGCTGCTGGAACACCCAAGAGGGCAGTAGAAGGGTAAGAAGGAGGCAAGCTCCTAATGTTCCTACTGCTGCTGGAACACCCAAGAGGGTACCATTTAGTGCAATAGAAGCGTCAACAATACGAAAGGAACTTTAGGACATGATGATATCATTGCCTCGGTCCTATCCTCCACTGTAGACCTGTTTAAATGAGAGGGGCCCTATTAAGGACCCTTAACCAGCCTGGTTGTAAAGAGTCTAATTAATAAAAGGCCTAATAGGCCGGTCTCTTAAAGGGTCATGTTTTATTGGGTCTTTAATGGGTTAAATTGGGTCAATAATAAGCCAATAGTTTTCAAGACTTTTAAACATTATTAGAAAATAAATTATTTCCACTTATTTGTTGTTCCAATATCAAAGATTGGAGGTGATACATGTAAACTATTACCCTCTATAGATAAAAACTATACTCGATCTCTTTGGACGGGCTGACCCGACTCGGTCTGCTATGTATCTTCTTTTACCCGACCCGTTTTTTTTTTGTGACCTATCCCAACCCTGACTAGACCCAATGCATAGGTCTACTCCACTGATCAAATCAATGCTAGACTTTTGACTCTTTAAAACAATATGGGGGCATTGACTAACTCACGGTGTACTGTCACCTCAACCCAGCCATCTCTTCCTAGCCATCCTTTAAGCCTTAATGAGTTTTAAGTTAGTATATGTTGGATATTTTGTTAGATCTTTGTTATTTTCTTTCACTTGCTAAACTCGATCTTGTTTTATTTATTGTTGGATGAACTCTAGTTTCTTTTATCCTAATTAGTCTATGCTGAATCTAGTTTGGTTTTTAATTAATTCGTTTGTGCCATGTTTATCACCATCATGATTGGTACTTCACTAGTATTGGTACTTAATCTATGATGGTCAAATTCGACATCATTATTCATACCCTTTGAGTGTTCAAGTACAACGTGCATGCATTATTGAGGGACATCCTTATCACTTGGTAGCTTGACCAAAAGGACACAATGAGTCAATGAAAAATGCCCACACATGGAACTTATAGGAGTTTCTACTTAAAAAGCATCATCGAGAGTACTCGTTATGATTTATTCCTGCTAATTGTTTATCATTAGGTAAAAACTAGTTTATATGCTGGTTAAGGGCTTACTAATTATTCTACTCAAATCAAGGAACTCATACACAAAAACCACAGAATTAAACCCTTTCCATTCATAAATTAAAGGGTTTTTTTTTATTTATGAATCAATTAAGCTCCAAGCATAGTCCTCCTTTATTGTTGTCCAAAGGATTCTAAGAAGTATCTCCACCTTCCCCAATAAAAAGGGGTACAGAAGTAGACAAATTTACCCAACCAATTACAAATTATACAATCTTATATAGGGCCTCATCATCCGCTTATACAGCCTGTGCTAAACGTAAATTACAGTGAAATGTCCGATATGTATAGTTAGATTAACCGTCGGATAATCTTATTCGTAAACTTTGAATCGAGTAGTTTAGAGCAACCACGGTGGTGTTAAACCATTGTCATTCTGAGTTGAAGTTGTCGCGTTGTTGAAGTGGTCTTGTGTCACTGCTGCGTTATTATAACTGCACAAAAGCCGGAATTAAGGAGTTAAATTTGGGAGAAATTCCAAATTTATATCTTATATGAATATATTATGGGGCATTTTTGTAATTTTATTTCTATATTTGAGATCATAATGTATATATCTAATTTACATTTTTCTATCATTTGTATTTTTATATCTGATATAACAATATTTATATCTGATATAATTATCTTTTATATTTCTATATCTGATATAACAATATCTATATATGATTTAATAATAAATATATCTGGTATAACAATATATATATTTTAAATCTTAATATTTTTTATATAGTTTATATCATATGTATATTACAAAAGTTCTAAATTTAGTCATTGAAGGGAAAATACGTGATTTGAAAGTGGAGATGAAGTGAAGAGAAGGGAAATTTACCCGACTGTATTATTGCTACATGGCAACGGCTCAAAGAAACCCTCATTAGGCTGACGAACAAAAGGAGTAGCAGTATCTTGTGCTGCCTCAACATCCCATCGTTGCCTAAGATATGCACAAATTTCCTCCAACTGCGAGAAAACCGTGCAGTGGCAAGTTCAATTATGTTCCCTAACCCTAATTAATGATCCTATACTAATTGGAAACTGTGTATCCTAATAATTCTGTACATGCTAGTTAATCATGCGTACCTTTGCCTTCAAAGCTATATTGGACTCCATCAACATCTCCTCCTGCACCAGAAACCATGCTACGTGTATTATTCGATTAGAACATCTTTGAATTGTTGAATACAATTCATAGTGAATATCATAAATAAAAAGAGAGTATCTTAATTCATATCGGACATAATTTATATATTACAATATTGAGATATTAGATATTATTATTATTATATCGGATATTATTATTATTATATCGGATATAGTTATTATTATATCAGATATAAAATTACGAAAATACTCCTAATATAATAGTAAATTTTACTTTTATTAATACAATACCAGAGTTCAAATCGAAAACCTCCATATGTTTCTAAGAGGTGTTATTATGCCTCGCCTATTTAATTAGTCTTAGGTTAGTATTAATGTATATAGAGTAACCAATTAATATCAAAAGCAACATTCAAATATTGTTTGATAGATGAGTATAGCGGACCCAATGAAATTAAATTAGTTCAAAGTAATTAATAAGACCTAGCTAGAGCAAAACCTTCACTTAATCAACAATAATGAATTATGGGACAAGCTTACCTTTTTTTGAAGATCAGCAAGTTGGTCGAGCATATGTTGGGTCTGCAAATTATTGACACAAACACATATATCAGAGTTATCAATACTTTACATAATACTTAAATCATGTCCGATTTAAATGTCTTTATATTAAGTTATGAAAATTTATATGTACCTTAACTGATCTGATTTGCCTTAAAGATTTGTCTAGCTGATGGTCAAGCTGCTCCAGCTCCTTGGTGCTCAACTCGGACAAATCCTCCCCCAGAAGATTCCTGCCCATTACTCAAAGCTTAGGAACAAGAAAAAAATTAATAAACAGAACAAGAATACAGTTTAAGAACAGTGTTAAATTAAAGGTGTATTTTCTCTAATTGTTTAGACTAGGTTTTGGTTAGACAAAAGGCTAAATAAGTTACAGATAATAATGTAGCAATTATTTTATCATGCTCAAATAAGAAAATATGAAATCAGAATTATATGTTTTAGTTATTCACAAAAATTAAAAAAACAATCCTAATCAACCTGTAAATTGAGATTTTTAACAATAATAACACTGTACATAATCAATCTATAACTATTACTAAAGAAAAACCCTACTGATATCATACTTCACGTGTCAAGCTATTATATATATATATATATATATATATATATATATATATATATATATATATATATATATATATATATATATATATATATATATATATATATATATAAACTAGCCTTTTATTTAAAGATAATGCTTCTACTTTTTTTACCTTTACATTAATATCAGATAGAAAACGTTATACATATAAAATTATGTGACTAATAAATTCCTAACTCATTTAAAACTACATTTATTTCTTTTTATCATTTTCTGTTTTCTCTTTACCTTTTTTCTATGTTTTTTCATTTAACATGATAAAAAGTATTATCCCAATTAAATTTTCTACGATAATTTAATAAAATCTATAAATTTTCACCAATAATTGAAAATATTCTAATAATTGAAATATTTAACAAAAATAATTTATTATAAACTGTGCGTCGCACGGGACTTACCTAGTGCTATATAAAAGAAAAAATAAATAGTAAGAAAATAAAGTTTAATGTAAAAGGAAATATATATTCTAAACTAATTTAAAACAATGATCAAAGTTAATACTTTCCAAAATTGTAACAAAATGAAAGAAATGTTTTTCATAATAATTTTACAAAAAGTTTAGAGGGGAAAATTTTCACTCTCTAATTATCTTTTAATAATATAATAATAGATAAATAAATTAGCCTTTTTAATTAAAATTACTCAAAAACAACAAAAACTTTACCCGGAGGACATTGCAGAGAGGCAGTGAATCAGGTAAATTACAAATTCGAATCATAAATATCAAGGCCAGTGACCCAATCTACTACTTGTGCAGTTGTGCACTCTGTAGACTGTAGTACACTACCAACTTATAGCCATAGGACTCGTCGTATAGCGCCCGCTTCATCTTCATGACAACAGTGCACTACTCACTTTCTTTCTTGTCAAAGTTAAAAAATTAACTAACTTATTTTCTAGAAAGCTAAAGGAGTCTATAAAGAGTTTTTTTCCCCTAATTTTTGGGTAATTTGAGGAGAATGAAACATATGGAGGTGCTAAACCTTTGATCCCATATTAAATGTAATATTTTGACCGATCAATATATTATTTCACTATTTTCTTCATTAATATTTGTAATTACATTAGTAAATATTATAAAAATTAAATGTTATATATGAAAATATACATTATGACTAATTCAATAATATTGGAAAATTCTATAATATACTCATGTACTATTGCGTTTTCTACATTGTGTCCAGTAATTTTGAAAAGCCTACATTATACCCCTGAGGTACGTTTAATAAGCACATTGTACCTTTTGCTAGATGACTTAACTGACAGAGTAAAGCTCCATTAACGGGCGTTTTACTTATTTCACTTATTCCCTCTCTTTCACTATTTCACAGTTAATACACATTAAACACTCTTCCTCTCAGATACTCTGTTTCATGCAACCACCAAGGACGATCAATTTATGAGCATAATTTAAGGCAAGAATTACCGGTGATAAGTTTGAGAACACCGGCGATAAGTTTATGTTGAAGGCTGAAGGTGTCAGTGAAGGTAATTCTGATCCCTAGGTCTGTCGAAAATTGTCGAATTTTGTTAAAGATCATGAATTTAGGGTTTAAATCTTGCGATTTGTTAAACGCCCGTTAACAGAACTTCACTCCGACAGTAAGTCATCCAACAAAGGGTACAATGTGTTTACTAAACGTACCATAGGGGTACAATGTAGACTTTTCAAAATCACTAGACACAATGTAGAAAACGTAATAGTACAAGGTTATATTGTAGAATTTTCCAATAATATTTTACATGATAATATTTCATTATTGCAATTAATATGAGACAAAGAGAGTAACTAGTCAGATGAAAAGTTATACAATATGCATGAAGATGCTAGAAAAATTTAAAACAACGTTGCTTAATAATATAGTGAATTGAACTAAGATGCTTCACTCCAGTTCTTTATTATTTACTCAATACTCCTTATAAAAGAAGATTAGAAATACACCAGTGCAACAAGTATTTGCTACCTAAGGTTGGTAGTCAATAAAGTCATATCTTGAAAGTAGTAAAAAGTTAATGGGTTAAAAAATTAAAGATAAAAGGGTACATAAATAGTGGTAGTAATTTTTTTTTATTTTTTTTATTGTAGTCGAATTATATTTAGTTTTGAATTGATTCGCTATTGTGAAATGACAAGTAACAGCTCATTCAAATCCATTTGTTAAGTGAAAACGGTACACCTAACCCTCATACTTTGAATGAGGTTCTTCAAATTCAAATCAACTAAAATAATGACAAGATATCGCAGCATCATCCTTATTTTATACGTTTGCCCTGTTGCCCATCAATAATTATTGAAATATCTAGTCAAAAAGATTAAAAACTTTCATGGTGTGTTTCCTAGATAAAAGCTAATTAAACGGTTTTTAGGGTCTATTTTGTTCAGCTTATTTTAACAAAAGTAAAATAAGTAACAAAGATAAATACTACTAGATATAGACAAAATAAGTTCGGACAACATAATTTCTAAAAGCAACTTTAGGAAAAATAAATTCAAATTAAATACCATAAAATAAAATAAGTTTGGATAAAATAAATAAGATGCAATGGCAATAGCTCCCATTACTAATAGTAACATTTTGAATGGTCTTCATCCATTTATTTTTTCATAAATTTCTCAAGTCGAACAAAGCAATGCTCAGCTAATGAGAATCTGATCTAAAGCTGGGCAAGCTTGAGGCACTTACAAGGCTGGTATATAAAAGGTTAAGCAACACTTATATTAACACACCCAGTGTATAAAATTATGAGATTCACCTCTGATTGCGTTGTAGGACATCAACTTTGGCTTTCAGCTTTACATACTCCTGGTAGCTGTTCTGCTTGAGATACAGAAAACGCGAACATACGATCGAGTTTAATCAATCAGTTGAATGCCCAGTTAAGTTACATTGTGGGCATGGTCAGTACTTAAGCAACTTGGATACAGAAAACGCCAACATACGATCGAGTTTAATTTTTTACCTCATTCTTCTTTGAAGGTTGGCCAGTTTCAAGTGAACCATAGCTGCATCTTTGGTACCTCTCCAATGTTTTTCCCATACTAATGAAATTTATAAGCAAAGAAATAAAATCCACATTAGGGAGGCTTTAATTTGCTCACTTTGAAGAGCATATACGTTTCATGTACTAGCTCTGATAACATGCATAAATAGTGTAAGGACAACCCATATATCTCGATATAGACAGCACTGGCATAGAATAACTTCATATACTTCACACCCATATATTGTATGCGACAGTTGATCATTTTGCATGGTCTTATTATAAGTCATTAATTATGTAAGATGAATCCAGTGACAGAAGAATGAACCCAAAGATGAGCAATAAGATTCTAAGATTCGACATCTAAACCACATCGTTGGTCGACATATCGAGTCTAGATTACGTTATTCAAAAGTTAAAATACTTCTTCCTTCAAAAAAATATGTTTAAAATACTTGAACTTATACAAAGTTTAAAGATATCTAGGAGTGGATCACATATTTTCACTAGGGTTTTGCATAGCCGTATAGGTTTGATATCCAGTACAAAATTGCGCAAACAGTGGCCTTATGGGCAGTAGTCATACGATATTGTGCACGCATACTGATCCTGTACTCACTGAGTGCCTGAGGCTTCAACTATTCATGTTTGATTTCTTATATCAAGCATCTACAAATATCTTAAAGATGTTACAGTAACCTTGCCATGAAGCTAAGATAACGACTAAACAAAATCAATTACCTGAAACTGAGCGTCTAAATGAGATAAAATGAAAATGCATGATTAATTTCATTTTAATTTTAGATGTTTATCATTAATAGTAGAATGTTTGTTAATTTTTGCCTAGAGAAAGCAGTATATCACCCAACAATATCGATCTTAATGATTATCTATATTTTGGATCAAGTTTGAATGCTAACTCCCATAAATTTCTAAAGAAATCAATACTCATAGACATACTTGTCGATACCTGTCAAAATGTTATCATACAATACTTTTCCATTCCTAAACTCCCAGACTTATATCATGTCCAAGTACAGAACTTTATCAGAACCTTTACTTGTGATTTCTTGTCAATGCCAGGATTCTTGGCGTGCATAGAAACTAAAAAGTACATACTTGTACAAGGGTAAAAATTAAGAAGTTAGTTTAATTTAGGCGTTCTAAATCAAAACTACTCCATATATATGACACCATAACCTACACTACTCCATGGTTAATGTACATCAAATCTATTGGAAATTGGATATTACAAATGTTATGAAACCATTCATGTTTTAAAATATTTGAGCCCCTTAGCTAATTTAACAAGTACGAATCCATTTCATCAGCCAAATTTATCAGCTTTCATGTACTAATCCCAATATCCAATAAGCAAGCTACAAATACCAAGAGTATGTCTTATCATCAGTGCAAGATGAGAAAGCAAAAGCGGAACAAATAAAAAACACTTTTTGTACTGAAATTCCCAATTCATGTTGAGATATCCATGTGTATGTTATGAGTATTGTGCTCCGTACTGTAGTGTTTCTTGCATTTGCATAGTTCATTGAGCACAAAAAGGTATAATTCAGGAATGCATGGGTACGTATCGTACAAATTAGTATGCCACTTAATAGTGGAAAAATTGTATATTCATTGTTTGTTGTGGCGTCTTTATCTAAATGAAACTTTCTCCGGCAATATAGTATAGTATGCACCAAGATCAAGACCGACTCGTTTATAAAATGGTCTAATTATTTATATATTTGATTGAATTCGTTTTTTAAATGGTCATATTTTATTAGGTCTTTAATAATCCAATAGATTCCAAGGCTTTTAAACACTATTATGTAATAAATTATTTCCACTTACTTGTCGACGGTCCATTGCCAAAGATTGTAGGTGATACAGACAAACTATCACCCACTATAAATAAAAATTATACTCTTTTTGGACTGTCCGACCCGACTCGACTCGTTTTTTATGTGATTCATTGCAATTTTGACCCTACCCAATGCACAGGTTTATGTCAAACTATTTTGCAATTCCTTTTTTATTCATGTAATGAGTTTAAGGTTAAAAAAAACTGTAGCCATTGGCTATATTCTCCAAGAGTTATAATCAAGCTTTCAAATGGGATAAGATTTTAATCATATACCTAAAAGAAAGACAATTGATTGACAAGGATGGCTTAAAAAAAGACATAGAGATCCTCCCAAATTCTAGGGAACGCATGTTTCCAAATGACATATTAGGAGCACATACACAATTAATTCACTAATCCAACATGTTTGGAGGTTACATTGGTTTCTTATAGGCTGTAAAAGGATCTAAACTAAGCTTTTACACGTAATTTGTTAGGCATACCAATAAAGCTAAACTGCATGTACTCGTATATGTTTGGAAAAATATAGGAAAACATCAATTGGTGGAGCAAACATTTTCAGGTGAGTAAATTTAAAGACTTACAATCACGTGTTAGCTTGGTACTAAGGTCTTCCCAAATAAAGAAAAAGATCAAAAAATATTGGTACGTACTATGGGCTCTTTGATCAGAAACTGACATGAAAAGATAAACTACACATAGAATTCCAAGGAGTAATTACCAGTAGCAAACATGATTCATTTGTTAACATATAATTGAATTTATAACACATTTCTTATATTTAGGAGAAAATATAAATTATTATAATTTTAGTAAATGATTGATTTTTCAAAAAAAAAATTTGCTTACAATTTTATAATTTTTGAGACAAAATAGTGCAAATGAAGTAGCTAGAATGACATCATCAAACTATTGAAGTTATATGCATAAATGACCAAATAAAAACTATATATTTATTTTAATATATAGTCTTATGATTTTTCACATCCTTGAATAAAGAATATTTAACACACTAACTTTATACATCCACTAAGTAAAGCATCATATATGAAGTGAATTTCTACTAATACTAACAAATGTTACAAATCAAGATGTTTAATATATTTGCAGATATTTTTTTTCTTTTTAATTAGATCTGGCAATCTGAAGTCAATTTAAACCAATTCACATGATCTAGCTTAATTAATTAGTCATCAAGCATATGATATGGGAAATCAGAATCCAACATAGAACATTATTTCTTCATTGGTGAGCAGATCAAAATCCATAGAAATAAAAGGGCTGAAAGCCAGATCCTTTTGCACTAACACAACCAACACAAAATCAAAGCATAATATATATGATGCACACGACTTCAAAGAGATTGATCGTAGAAGACCGATTTTTTTTTACTCCCTCCGTTCAAATTTAGTTGGTAAGGTATGTACGGAGTAAATACATAAATCAACATGAGTATCAAATTGAACGCATGGAGCTAGCTTAGTAATCACTTTTATTTGTGTACATATTAAGGTTTACGAATCCAAGAAGAAATTTGAAACAAAGGGTGTACCTGGAGCTGCTGCAGAATTCATAGAGTTTACCGCGGTTAGAGAAGATGATGAGAGCAACTTCAGCATCACAAAGAACAGAAAGTTCATAAGCCTTCTTAAGCAAACCATTTCTCCTCTTTACAAATGTTACTTGCCTATTTATTTTGTTCTCGATTCTCTTCAACTCTACTCTCCCTCTCCCCATTATTATTTATAATATATAGTTTATGTTACTGATAAAAAATATTATCATGTATGTTCAGAAAGAGGAAATATTATGAAACTTCACTGGCTAGCTAGGCAGAAATAAGTTCTGATAGAATACTAAATATAGAACTGCTGGGTTTCTCAATAGCTGTTGCTTCTCTGAAACACTTGACAATCTAGGCCATATTAATTGGGGTCTTCTCTTTTTGTTAACCTGCTTGGTAGGTAACACAAACTAGATAGAGAGATGAAAAGGAAAGCGTGGGTGAGATAAAATGGAAACCCTTCAATCATGGTAAGTGGTCTACTTTTCTCTTATCGCTAACTTCCTGAGAGTTTGATCGAGTAGGCTAGATATGTAAGTATGACGTATATTTGGTAGAACTAGATTTAGATACTAGTCTCATCGACCTTTTTCCTTTCAAGGATAAGGGAATATTACGGGGCGCAGTTATTACTGTCGTACTTGTACACAGTTTCTTCCATATGCCCACAATATATATACCTCTTTTAAACCAAGATCAAGTTAATGGTTTATTACTTTTTAAAGTGTTTACTATTTTGAAAACTCGTGTACTCTAATGCTAGCTAGACTAAGATGTTTCTCTTACATTGTCATGGTTCCATATTCATTATCTCGATAAGAGTCAGGTTTTGATGGATTTTGTTTGTTCTAATTAATGAGAAGAAGTTCTTCATGGGAGTAGTTAGAATGGACTATTAGAAAGTTAGGATTTTGTGTTCATTGACTTTAACTTACATGATTTCACGATATTAGGTATGACTAGTTAGTTCTTAGGAAAATCATAGATACTCGGGAGAGGTCTACAATATTTGTTAGGGCGTGTCTTTCCTATTGGATGCATTGATCAATTTGCTTCAGGGTAAGATTTAGTTTTATATTAATTTGTGATTAGTTACTTGTAATAGTTATCAATCCGGCCACTTTTTGTTATTGTTACTTGCTTAGTAGAAATTTAAGTCAATTTTACCTTTTTAATATGTTAGTCTCTTGGATTTGACCTTACTCGCTATGTAGAGGGTATTGTTAGGTTATGTTTCATATATTTGCAATAACCTTGTCAAATCCATGAGCATGAACCAAAATAATATTTCCGTGGGGGCATTTTATATTCAGCGATGTGTTACACTTCTTAAACGTAAGTGTAGTGATAAGTATACTAGGGTTTTTAGGTTGTCCGCCAAAATAACTCCCTAATTTGTTCCAAGTGTCGTGAGAAATGAGTAAGGCACATATGTTTTGTGAAAAGGAGATAGAGGAGGAGTGTGGAGACTAATCTATGCATTGCATCCTGAAATGTAGTGTCACTTATAGAAAAGTTAGTTGAGCTAGTGGAGGTAATAAAGATGATTATTAATATTTTGTGTCCTTAATAGATAAAGTGGCTTGGACAAAGAATAAAGTTATTAGACCAAGGAGTTATAAGTTATGATACTTAAGACAAGTAAAGAATAGAAATAAAGTTGGGCTTATTATAGATGATCAACTCGTAAATGATGTTGTTGAGGTTTATATAAAAGGATGATAGAATTGTGAAGGTAAATGTCATTTGTGGAAGAGAAATTGTGAACTTTAAGAGTGCATATACACCCTAAGTAAGTGGACATACTCTTACACGTTAATTTTGGAAGGACCTAGATGAGATGGTATAAAGTATTCCCCAAACAAAGAAGCTTCTTATCGAAAGAGACTTAAATGATCATGTGGGTATGAATGCTTATGGGTATGAAGACGTTCATAGAGGTTTCAGGTACGGAGTAAGAAACGAAGGTAGAGAAACCATCTAAAAATTCGTGTTTATGACGTATTCTAACTAATACTTGGTTCGAGAAGCAAAATATCCATTTGTTGACTTTTCAGAATAAGGCAAATACAACTCAAGTAGACTATGTGTTGATTAGGAGGATGGATAAGAGTAGTTGTTAGAAAGGAATTGTGTAGATGATCACTTAAAATAGACTTTGATTCATTTAGCCAATTCAACCTTTTTTTAGAGAGTAAGGCTTGGTTTTATTGTTATAGTTACAGTATCGTATATACCTTTTTTTACTAAGGTTCACAAGCCAATTTTGAAGAAAATTCCGCTGTACGTACACATATTCAATATTCACGTTAACACATATGTGTATTCCTAGTTACTAAAGACCTTATCAAAGACTTTCAATACACAAAATATAGAAAGGATAAACTAACGCAATTAAATTCTTATTATGGTTCTAAAAGAAACTACTCATGCATGCATGTTTATGAGATGTAATATTATCTTAATTCGATCTGCTCATATACAGAAAAATCTCGGCTAACCAGTCGATATGATAATAATGAGCAATGTCTGAGTACTCCTTAATGAATTGAGCTTATTATCACCTGAAGTGTTATTTGAGAAAGAAAAATAGTACTCGGATCCGATCCGATATGATCCGTATTGTACATGGATATGTAACTAAAATTTATACATAAAGACTTAATTACAGTTGTGAATTACGGAGTCTTAAGCTCTTGTACCATTTCATTCATCAATAATTACACCGTATACTAACAAAAATATCCAGAAATCCATTTTCAGTTCAAAGTAACAGACTATAAATGTTGTAATGGACAGTATAATCATAAAGCAAATTAAATGTGGAGTAATGTTACTCTTACTTTTTGGTGAATGGTGATTGCTTGTTAGCCTAATATTTGTGCTGTGCTATAATACTTGATCGATCTAACGGTCAAATTGATTGGAGCAATAAGCAACGCAATTGAATGATTCAAATTATAAAAGGTTTCAGAGACAAAAAAAAATACTTTCACAAGTATTACCATACGGAATAATTCTTGATTGAATATGACTCCGTTCATCCGTATTTTCCCAAAATACTGAATAGAAAAATTCATAATTTACCGCAAACATCATATGAGCTGTAACATCAACTACCTTAGTACCTTCCTAGGGTTTTGACGTGTCGAAGCCTCAATCAAGGAGACAAGGACCACTTCTACTATCAATTCAGATTAGGACCCCGCGTACGATATAAAGCAAATAATTTGTGGAATAAAAAAGCGAAAATTAAGTTGCGCTTGATAACTTTTTTTTTTTTTTTGTTCTTCTAAAAAATTAAAAATAAAAAGCGATAGTTATTATAGACCCGCATACGATAAAGTAAAATATTTGAGAAAAAAAGCAAAAATTAAGTTATGCTTCACTTTATTTTATTACTCTCCCAGTCCCTTAATATTTGTCATATTTAACCATTTGTTGTTGTGTTGTAGAAAAAATTGAAAAGCGAAGTTTTACAAATTTTTAGGAGAGTCATCGTATGAGCCAAATTGAGTAGCGAGGGCGTTTATACACTACATTGTATTATTCTTATACGAAAACTCCATTGTTTATAGTTAGAAGGAATGAATCTTGTGAAAGCATGACTTAACAGAAGTGTAAAAGCAAAATTGCTACTCGTATAGGTTTTCATTGGTATGGATGTGCTTTATGAGTTCCTAATTTCCTACCACTTTATATTTGTTCCAAACTTCAAAGCCTCACAAAGTGAAAGAATAGAATAGTAATGAGTTTATGACTATCATTGGGTCGTACTTAATCAACGTACTGGAGGAGTGGAGGAACATTCAAATTATATTATTTCACGTACATCCGTAAATGCAGTCTAAAACTTACTAATCAGTTCTATTGCAACAAATGAAATTCTGAAACTCCATATATAAGATGAGAAATGAAGCGATTTTTATTTTCCGTCCCACATCACATGATTCAAGACTTGTACAAGCAACAATATTACAAGTCCTAATACTACACATGATTTGAAATATGTTAGAAAGTTCGTTAATTAGATCACATCGAAAACCTAATAAATTGGTGATCATTTAATTAATAAGCATTTTAAATGGATCCCTACTAGTCAAGTAATTCATAATTATCTAATTTAGTCATAATTTCCAAATATAAATCTTATTTATTGTAATATATAAATAATAAATATACAAAATATAATAAATGTGATAAAAAATGAATCAAACATAAAATATACAAAATTAAATATATATTAATAATATAGAAAAAGTTCCAACAGAAAATACGGTTAGATCATACATATCATGCCAATAATCATATTAAAAATGTGAAATGATAAATCAAATGCATACATTCTAGGCCACGCCAAGCATGAATATACATATGGATATAAGTCAATAAATAGTTATCAAACAACAAAGAAAATAAAAATTGTTACTTATGGATCCTCATATGTTATACCTTAGTCACCTAGATTTTATATGATCGAATTTTATTTTATTTTTTTTAAAAAAAAGGTGCTCCAAGATCTTGTAAATCTAAGCTTCGAGAATTGTGCAGAATGATGAGGTAAATTGATTGATGATAATTGATAATAGGTTGATGTGATAATTATTTATTAGTTGAATTAATATGGGACATAGAGGTGTTTATATAGGAATTGGCCTGGGGAAAATAATCCGGATGGATAGGGTGTCAATCATAGACATTGGAGTTTGTATGTCAGGCAATTATGTTTGCGCGACTCATATAGTATTTGTGGGTACGCAAAAATAGTTTGCTCGAGATGGGATTCAACGATTGTTCTTTAGGACATAACTTTTGCGTTATACCTCTAGACAGGGCCCTTAGTATATCAACAAAAAAAGGAAGAGAACTTAATCAATGTCTTAAGAATGGAGTTATTTGGATGAAAATTTCAAAAGTTAAAATCTATTAGTAAAAGTATCTAAATTGAGCTGAATTTTAATAAATTATTCATAACTTTTTCGTTTTAAATTCGAATTAGGCTTATAGTATATCATTGAAAATCTTGTGGGAAGAGCTATCCATACAGATAAAATTAATGGATATACTCGATTTTGAATCCTTTAGACATAATTAGTATTGATATTTATGAAATGTTTAAAAGATTTTACCAAGTAAATACATCGATCCATGAGTTTAAGCAATATTCAACAAGTATGTCTTTTTAGTTTAAGCCAAGTGTGTAATCTGTATGATTAAATCATTTAGTAATAAAAAGGGTTAGCCTAATCTTTGTCTCTACAAGTGCAACAATAATAATACCCGTCATAATATGAATTAAAAATAGATCATTTTTAATAAATATATTGATATAAAATATAAGATATAATAATTAATTAAAAGAGTCATTATAAGTGAAAAAAATTATTTGATCATTATGAGTTAAAAAAGAGTCATTATGAGTACATAAAATATCATCCGTTGAATTTAGGAGATGAAGAGCTAAGATACCTTCTAATCTTTCTCATTTTAAGTATTTTCTTATTTTAACTTTTAATACTTCCGGCCTTTGTGTTATACTATGTCTTACTACATTTTAACTTTTGCTTAAGAAAGTTTATCGTTTTTTTTATGTAACTTATACATCATCCAAATATTAGTACTCTGTAGTATTTTTTTTTATCAAAATATGCACTTTTTTTATATAGCCAAAAAAATTGATGATAGCGTACTAATTTATATATTCGTTTTAACATGTACTACACCCGAGTCAATTACAATTTACAACTAACTTATAAATCGGCGAGACTTTCTGGCACCTCACCTTATCGCACGAGTCTTCTTCTCAGAGTCCCAGCTCATCATTCCAGTGGGATAGGCATGGCTGAATGGCTGATTAATTAATTATCTTGTCCCGAACTCAAATTGTCATCCTACACTCAATTGTCAATTTATCATACTCCGCATACACGTACATGTCTGACCCCAAACAATACGGAGTACCTAGTTAACTACGTACGGAATACTTGATATAACATCATTAAAATCCAGCGGAAAATGGAAAATTACGTAGTGAATGGTGCATGGATAACCAACCGCCCATCCATCTTTTTGTGGAGAAACCGTTGGTATTTTGCATGTCTAAAAAGGAAACTCCAAGACTGATGAGTGATGAGTGATGAGTGATAAATGACTCCACCACTTCTGTCACTGTCACTCCTTCAATTCCTCTTCGTTACGTGTCGCATATTTATTCGAATCTTACAGCGTCGTACTCCACCTATGTTTAAGACTTTGATTAACACTACGTATTTTTACTTTTTTTTTTCTTCTCAAGTCCTTCAACTTTTTAAATGGTGCGACTTGCGAGGAGCAAAACATTGCCATCTCAATTTCCGTAAAATATTCCACTACTGCTTCGACGATGTGTTCCGTACTATACGTGGACAGCTGTCACGTTTGGAAGTTGTGGACTTTGCTCTGGGTGTTAGTGTTAATACGAGTACTGTACGAGTATCATCAGATCACTACTTAACTATACAGCGTAGATTTTTTTAATTAGTGCCACTTTGTAAATAAAGTTCTTATTATACACCGTAATAAGCAAGTTTTGCATGGGTGTTTATGTGCAGTAATGTATAGCAAAGCATTTTGGAAGTTAATATCAATAAGACATTATGCCTATATATATATAGAGAGAGTTCTTTGAAAGAAAAATGGAAAATAACAATTATAACTAAGCATAGGTGCATAACTATTACGTTTAAAAACATGACTACTTCATTTGAAAGATTGCTTAATATGATAAGTTAAATGGGCTGGCTAATTTATTCATGATTATCAAGAATTTTTAAAATTTTAAATCCAAAAATAAAAATATAGCAAACAAATATGTAAAATTCCTCAAGTAACATGAAATTCCCGAAAAAAATGTATGAAATCGCAAATTTACAACAAGATCTCTATGAATCACATAAAATCTTGACGAAATGACAAAATCTCAGCCACAAAAATAATCGGAATAACTCTACAACAGCTAAGCTACAACTTCCAGATCTTGAACCTGAAATTGGCAGAACAATGGTCGAATTTGTATTTTACCTAAACTTTTGATGTCTACTTTTCTCGAATAAACGCTTGCAAAGTGTTCTTCATCGCTGCCGCCAACTGCATCGAAACTAACGTGCGAATTAGGTAGACTGAAAAGTTTGAGAAATGATTAGTTGTTTGGTTGACAATAAACGGTAAAAATGTAGGCAATGGAATTCCCTCAAAACATATAGATTTAATTATCAGATATCCCTTGGTAATTGAAATTTTCAATGATTTGATGTATTGTCAAATTATAAAACAAACTCTAAAAAATATTATTAAAATTCATTTATTGGGGTGAGGAGGGTCAAATAGTAAATTAGCATGAATAAAAATGAAAATCTTGGTAATTATACCAAGGTAAATACACAAAAATGTGAATTAATTTCAGAAAAATAGTAAATTCCCAATATTAATCAAGCAGCCCATGACAAATTCCTAAATTTGACGCGGAAATTATTCTAACAAAATACAAATTTCTACAGCAATTTAATTCAAAAACTGGAGTCAGTAATTCAAGCTGCACGATTGCAACTCCATTTGTAACAACTAACAGGCCCTCGGTCAAAAAACAGTGTATAAATAATGTAAAAGACAATATTTTGCACTTTTAAAAAGGAACAAGTGTAAAGAATTGAAGTGGAGTCCGGAGTCAAACGACACGCATGCAATGTAGAAATATTTTTTTAGAAAATATATATATAATATAATAATAATTATATCTAATATAATAATACTTATATTTAAAATCTTAATATTATTATGATATAATTTATATCATATATGAATTAGAAGAGTCTCTGTCATAAATATAGTACAACTTAAGAAGTACTCCGTATTATTTTTAAAAACCTAGACAAGGGTCAATATCACAAATTAAAAACCCACCTTGTGGGAATTGAAATCCTCAATCTCACATTTTGCATATACAGAATACGGTACCGAATCTCGTGAGTCACGATGGTGCATCGGATGCGAAGGTAGAAGTCGGTCATCATCATTCCTCCGAAACAGAAGGTAGATGTCGGTCATCATCATTCCTTGTGAGAGTTCCTAGTTAATGACAAACCCCTATCACAGAAATTTGCCATGCCACAGCTTTTTTTTCTCGTGAGATGTTTACTTTGGACCAAGCACAAAAAGTTATTTTCACCAAAAATGATCAAGGGTAATTAAATACATAGGTGATAGGTTTACGTTTGAAAATTTTTAAAGCTTTTTTTTAAAAAAAAAAAAAAACTAATTTTCCAAATAAACGCCAAGTAAAAATATTTTTAAAAATAAATTTTTCTATTAACAATTTTGCTTAATTTAGTCTTGGGTCGAGGAATTGTGCTCTAACCGGATAAAATTGTTATTACCATCTTGTTCTCATGCCCAAATTTCCTCTCGAAAATCTTTTCTCTCTTCTCTTCGAACCAAACCTTTCTCTTCTCTCTCTCAACCGACTGCGGCGTCACGTCTATTACTCCTCTTGCGAATACAGTGATTTTTCGGCCACACAAGCATTATTCCTCTGTTATCGGTGGGTCCATCCATTTGTTAGCGAATTGAATTAGTGTTATGAAAATTTTTAGTTTATTGAATTAGTATTGCTATTAACAATAGTTAGTATAATTATTAGTGAAAATTAGAGGTTACATTATTTTGTTCAAGTGAGCATTGAAGTGTCGTGATGATTCAAGCATTTATAGTTAGTTCATTTTCTCATTATTTTATGATGTTTTTGAGATAAAATACTTATTGAAGGGGGTAATTTGGTAGACTACAAATGAAAAAAAAAAAATGCCAGATCTATTTTGGTAAATAGTGATATGACTTTCGCTCAGTTAGTTGATAGGATAAAATGATTTGTGTATGCCTATTAGTGGATAGGGTTTAAATGTAATTGGTTGGATTGCTTGTGATATATGGTGATTGGTTGAAGTTTTTTAAATTAGATTATGTTTGTACGTTGTATGAATTGTGAAATGGTAGTAGATATGGTGTGATCTTGGATGTATTATATGTTGATGTATATTGGTTGGTTTATTAGTGTGGGGGTCGAGGTAAAATAGTTGGATGTATAAAAGGTTATGTGGTTGAATGCATGTTGATTGGTTGAAAGTTTCTGTAAATGGTGGTTTGTGGATTTATATTGATGTTGTGGATGCACATATGTTGATGTATGTAGGAAGATAACTGACTTTGGTTATGTTGATGATGCAAATTGTCCTAGTATGAAAATATATTTGAGTGAAATGACACAACAACTTTAGTATAGATGAAATTTAGGCATAAAGTTCTGAACGAGTGAAGCTCTTTGTCAAAATCACAGTATGAGACATCGATTTTTATTAAAATAAGATCATTGTCTTTGTGCTCCCAGTCCAAAAATCATTTAGAATAATCAATGTGTGTGAGATTTATTTAAAAAGTAACTTTATCCCAAATCTGTAAGAAGTTTTATAAAATATTTTTCGCTAGAAGCTTATTTTACAATTAAAAAAAATTCATTTATGTTCGGTTATATTTAGGTCGGGCTACGGTTCATATCTTATTTCCCACTTCACTTTCTCGTAAAATTGTAACAATAACAAAACTCCACTAAGTTTCCCGACCACCAGCCGTTGACCACCACGGTGGCCGTGAAATTGATCTTGAACTGACGAAAATCGCTTTTTGAGACGCCAAAAATCACTGAAACTATGAATGGGCCGTTGTCGACAACGTCGCAGATAAAAAACTTGAATCGGGAACGAAAAAGGGTAAAATCAATCATACTGGTGGGCTAGCCGTCAAAGAAAAACGGCTAGCCCAAGGGCTTGCCGTTTTATTTAGAAGGCTAGCCTCTGAGATGAACTTTTTTTAATTAATTTTTCTTTTGTTTTTATAGGTTCCGACAGAAGATTTTCGCAGCGATGATATTAATTATTACCCTCATTTCAAGACTTCGAAAATATTTCTGACGAAAGAAATGGCTTATGTATGGGCTAAATTGGTTGCCCTACAATACAGATATTTCAATTGGTGCATTTGTCGTACAAAAAAGAAAATTTGTACATGTGATGCAATCGAGGAGAGAGAAACAGATGAGCGAATAGAGATTTAGAGAATGTTGAACGACCGGGGACTAAATCTCAAGCTTGTGGTTGTAAGTTTCTGATTAATATTTCATGTTCTGTAGAGAGGTGGTTGATAGTTTGGGTCCCGAGGATAAAGGTAAGCACAATCATGAAATGATTAAGTATTCAGAGGGAAATCGGCAGACGAGTGGTCTTAGCCTTAGAGCGAAGAAATTGGTTCAGAATATATTTGTGGCTCAAGCAAAGCCTAAGGTTATTTTGGCTGCGGTTAACTCCATGTTTCCCAAAGATCATCCAAATGCACAACATATCTACAGTTTCAGAGATAGGATGAGAGACGGGAGGAGGCCAGGCTAGTCGACGGGATTTTATTAGTCAATTCCTTCATCTTGCTACTGATAGCAACTACGTGAAATTTTTACGCTATGATCCTAAAACGAATGTTGTACCAATGCATTTATGGCGCATCTTGTATCTGTGAACTTGTTACGTACGTATCCATGAGTTTTGGACATGGACTCCACTCACAAGACGGAAATGTACAAGATGCCCTTGTTTAAGATATGTGGTGTCACTCTTTGCAACAAAAATTTCTTGATTGCATATACATTCCTATTTGATGATACTACAGTTAGCTACCTGTGGGTGTTAGATAAGTTGAAGATCTTGTATGGAAATGACTTGTCTCAATCGATAATTTTCACCAATCGAGAATTAAGGCTGATGGATGCTATTTGTGAGGTTTTCCCGGAACTGGAAACTTACTATGTACATGGCACATCAGCATGGATGTGGAGAATAGAGTTGGTAAAAATTACATAGATAAGAAGTTCGGGTAGAGATTCAAGCAAGGAAGATGGAGGAGTATCATGGAAGCGAAGACTCAAGACGATTATGATCATGCCATAGAAGTTCTTCATGAGTCGTGGGGAACTACATTCCTTACTATTATCACATACTTGGAGAGTACATGGCTCGTTCACGTCGAGAAGTTCATGAAGCGGTGGATGAATGAGAAACTTCATTTTAGGAATACAACTAAATGTCGGGTTGAGAGTGCTCACTTTATGCTAAAGAGTTGGTCGTCATACTCTAACGTGTCGTTTGATAGTGTTTGGTGTAAAATTAACATAGCCATCGATGCACAACTAACTGAGATTTGACAAACCCTCGAGGCATCGAGACGTACACATGGCCAACAATATCGACACATTCCGTTCCAGCATCTGGGTGGACGGACATCCAACTATTGCTTGGAGCTGTTGGTTTGACGAAGAGAAGCGGATGAAATTATTGGGTAATAAAGTGCATGATCTATGTGATTGTGCGTACCAGATAAACCATGGGATACCATGCACATGTCAGATTTACGATACTATCGCAGATGGCTAGTTTTTTAAATTGCAGCAAGTCCGTCAATTTTGGAGAACACTGGAGGTGAATTAAGGAGATAGTGCGCAGGTTCTTCTCGAACCTAATTCTCCAACGCAAGACGTGCAATTTTTCCAGTCGCTCATGAGTGAGGTTACCGGAAGTGATTTTGATGTTCTTCGTCATGTGTCTCGGATTATCCACGCACAACTCCATCCAGAGGATTCAGATTACGTTGAACCCGAGCCGAGGATGTCGAACCGAGGACGACTTAGCACACACCGTGAACGATCCTCATGGGAGTACTCAAGTCAAGGGTGTGGACGAGGTTCGCGTACGACGTCTAGCCGTGGGCTACGTTGTATGTCGTCGGTGAACATGCCTGGTACGTACTCTTGTTATAGCATTGTTGAACCTTTTTTTTGTAATGATGTTGAAATCTTTAAAACTTTGGCTTTTTCAGGTTGTCATGCAGATATTACAGCATACCCGAACATGGATATGATTCCGACGATCATGCTTGAATACGTTATTGACTATCTCGACGTTTGGGGTGATGGTAACTGTGGTTTTTGAGTGGTAGCAAACTTATTCTTAGGAGTGAGGAGAATTGGATCGAAGCGCGGAAGATCATATGCAATGAGTTGTTGGCGCATCGAGGCATTTACTCTTACATCTTCTACAAAGGTGTTGACAATGCCGTGATTCGTATTACATGGTATGGAGGGTGTTGCTCTATTGATCATTGGATGGAGATCCAACAGGACTTATTTCCAATAGCTCAGTTTTGGAACTATACACTCATATTTCTCAGTGTTGGGTTAGATGGATCTGGTTATCCTTACATGACTGTATTTCCATGGTCTGCACCCGTGAATGTTATTCCGCCACAAAGGGAGATATGCATTGCACACCTTGGTGCCTAAAACTATTACATTAGATTAACTTTATCTCGTGACTGTCCTAAGCCGCCCATATGTAATTTGTGGTTTCAGGTACGAGATAATAGTGTTGTAGGCTGAGAGCAATTGTATGAGTCAAGAATAAGACTTTGGGGGAATTTGACTAATTTATGACGTGAACTAAACCTATATATATATTAGAGAGTAAGTCATCTCGTTTGATAGCATATATATTTGATGATATTGTTGATAATATTTGTTTATATTAGAGAGTAATTCACTAAAAGATAACATATTAAAATCCGAGTTGATGATATTGTTGATAAGTCACGGAATTTGTAACATACACATGCGATATTTAAAATAGCAGTTTTCAACTTATTACTCTCTTTGACAACGTATATCTATACAACGATTATGAGGCATTAGCGAGGAAGTTGATGGAGATGGAGGAAGGATTGAAGGAAGGAGAAGTATGTCTTGTGCAAACACAATGACATACTTCTCCTTCTTTGAACCCTCCTCCATCGCCATCAACTCCCTTGCTCTTGCCTCGTAATTGGCGACGAGAAACTATGTTTTCAAAGATTGAAATAATTCGTAAACTAATATTTAAGAAGAATCCATACAAAACATTAAAGTCCAACTACATAAATCAATACAAAATAAAATAAACCGTACATACTTTTAAATTCTAAATATATAATAACTACATATACAAAGAGTCTCATCCAGCGTAATACTCATACATAAATGAGTCGTTGGCGTCAGCACAAGCCCACAACTCGGGTGTCAATGCCCTAGCATCAGTGATAGGCTTGACGATACTCAACAACTTCTCGACCCACTACAAATAAGAAAAAAATGTATAAGTAAGTGGGAATATAACATAATATAAACAAAAAGATAATCAAATTCTAATTAAACTTACGTAATCGGTGTTCTTCCTCTCCGGTGAAGTGGGAACAACCTCCTCGTCAATCAGGATATGGCGAGAGACCCGATAAAACCACTGAATGTAATCCGGAGATGAGGCCATTGGGAAGTCCTCTGTTGGATGAAACCGCCCAAGCTCAAGTCGGAAGGCATTAGGAAAAAAATGCCACGCTGATTCTATGTCTGACTTAGCAAACTTGACCCGATAAGTACCCTTCTCGGGTCTAGATGCTGACTCCGGCATCAATGGTGCCATGGGAATCACCTGTACAAACCCGAACTGACGGAGGACCCGATGATGTCCTGATATCAAATCTTTCCATTGAGTGTCGACCTCGAGGTACGTTATGCTGTGTTAAATCCACAAGGGGTCCAACAAACCTAAGAAAACAAATGTCAATACCTCACATTATTCAATATAAGTACAACTAAAAAACTAAATAGAAAAAAGTTTGTGTAATACCTCAATAGGCTGCATACAGTCCAATTGCCTCCGGAGGGCTACCAATCAGCCCGCGTCACCTGGCTCTTTCCGAGGAGTCCAAAGCGCAGTACAAGGTCGATTGTGTCCAATACCAACATGATATGGATGAGGCCGCAGAGAGGGAAAGTACTCTTAGATCCATGCTTGCAGAAGGGTGAGGTAACTTACAAGGTGTCTGCAACCCGCCCTACTTGCCTCTCCTAGCTCTCGATATAAGATAACCAATGTCGCAGCACCTCAAGAACAACTCCCTAAATCACATATAGATCCGAGTCTAAGCTCATGTAAAAACTGGGGCCACATCATGTTACCAATCTTGTCCACGAACAATGTGGACCAAAACATGTACAACAACCAACCAGCCTCAGCAACATATCTATCACCTTGATTCACGCCGTGACAAATGTCAAGAATAGAAGTCATAAGTACACCTCTCTTATCCCAGTGAGTTTTCGTAAACTATGGCAACGTCAATCCCATAAAATCTCTAGCCTCCTCTATCAGATCATCAGGGGCCAACATCCAAGAAACTGCTCGTCTCTCAACAAGAATACATAGAATGTGCCACACATCCAGTAGTGTGACAGTCATCTCCCCGAATGGGAGGTGAAACGAGCTCGTGTCAGGCTACCAGTGTTCATTAAAAGCTGTAAGCAAAGCCATGTCGAGGTGGTCAAAGAGGGAATACGACAAATGAGACAATCCTATACCATCAACAACAACTTTAGACTTTTCTAACAGAAGGCCCTCCCTCCAGGAACGCAATATGGCGCAGCCCTTCATCTTACCATGGCACTTCAGCACCTCTTCTCCACTCTAGTCCAAATCCCCCGTGCTAGGTGACCCCCGTAGCTAGGAATGACACTACCATCTAGCGGCCCACCCGGCATCGCTCCACGTACAAGTCAGGTGTCGTGTATAGGTGTCTGGCGCTTATGACTACGTGAGCTCGTGCTAGTGCTCGTGGTCTCTACCCTAACAAACTGACCCCTCGACCGAGATGGGTCGCGACAACCCTGTGACTAACGTGGCACAAACTCCTCGTCAAGTGCCTGGTCAAGCTCCGTAGCAAAGTCCTCCCCATCCTGATCAATATCCTCGTCATCATCATCATCCTCGTCCTCTTCATCGAACGGACGGGAACCAGAAGCCCTAGAAACGACAGCTCGGACGGTCCTCGGGGAAGGGAGAGTCAAACGCTCTAGCTCTGGCTGTGGGTGTAGCTGTGTTGACCTCGCCTTCCTAACAGAAGCGCCCACACCTCGAGCCTGGGTGTGGTGCTGGCTAAAGAACTCGTACGTGGTCATGAAATCGGGAATGACATGTACCGTAACCCTCTATTCAATAAATAACTACATAATTTTTAGAAATAGTTCCGAATTTCCTTCATTATTTTCCTAACTTTATTTTCATAATACTTTATTATTTTCCTAACTTAAATAACCCTTAAATTATATTTACTTACTTTATTTTCATAACTTATTATTTTCAATAATTTACGATTAATTAGAATACAAAAGTTATTATTTTCATAATTTACGATTATTTTGATAATTTAATCAATCATTTCATAATTTCATAATATTTTATTGTTTTTAAAATTTACATTTAATAACTTAAGTCAATATTCCTAAATTTTAATTTTCCTAACTTAAAATATCCTAATTAAAGTTAATATTCCTAAATTATAATATTTTCCTAAATTCAAATATTTTCAAACTTAAACTACTTACTTAAAATATTCAAAAGCTAACATAACATATTCCTAAGTATGTTATTATACCTAACTTAACTTAACATAACATATTCCTAAGTTAATATTCCTAACTTATAATTTCCATAATTTTCCTAACTTCATATTTTCCTAACGTTTCTAACTTAACATATTCCTAACATATTCCACAATTCTAACTTATAATTATCAAAAACTTAATTTTATTTCTATTATTAATAATCCTAATTATTAATTATTTTATAATTATAATCTAAAACTACCGAAACTATTAATTAACAACAATAATTAACAATAATAATAATTATACAACAATTAACTAACAAAAAATTAAAAATAATAAATTAAACAATTTAACAATAATAATAATTAAACAATAATTAACAAATAGATAATTAACAATAATAATAATTAAATAAAATTCCGCGCGGGTGGGCTTGTCGTCTAACTTTTCCGGCAACCCCTTGGGCATGCCGTCTAAAATTTCCAGCAAGCCCTAGGGCAAGCCGAAAATATTATACGGCAAGCCCAAGCCATCTAATATTTTTGGCTTGACCTAGGGTTTGCCGGAAATTTTAGACGGCACGTCCAAGGGGTTGCCGAAAAAATTAGACGGCAAGCCCACGAGGCTATTGGAATTTTGGACCGGCGCCTCCCACCTTCCCAACGTTATTTTTTTTAAAAAGCATACCCTAGCACGTGGTGGTCTTCCTCCCTCTACGGTGGATGCAATATCCTTTTCGGGATGACGATTCATTTTCAACGACTTGACCGTGGCTCGGCGGTTGGCAACGGCGGCGGAAACCGGTTGGCGGCGATGACTAGGTGCGGTAGTCTAGTGACTTGTGTGTGAGAGTGATAGAGAGTGATGGAAGTGAGGAGGGTAATATAGGGATTTACGGGGGCGGTAAATAACAAGCCCAAAGAAAAATCATGATTGTGTCGCTCTTATATTGTAAGGGTATATATATGAATATATGATGGTAATTACTAGTGGAGACATGAAGTTTTTAGTGAAGTACGTATACTCCTCTGTTCCCCACATGAACTAAACTTTCATTGGGTTTAACAAGTATTAGAGGCACATCTACAATTAACAATATTCGATATCTTTGTTTGAAACTAAGCCAAGTTGTCCTTAATTTTGTGAACCCTCATCATTGGAAGTGATACTACTGTAAATTAGGAATTCTTTTTCTGAGCTTTTTTTTATTTACTTTCTAAACTAATTTAAAAAATAAGCCAATTTTACTTCAGGCAATATTCGTTGACATAGGTAACGATTTGTAATAAGTTGGAATAGGAAAATGGCAGAAACGTGGGCCAAGGAAAATCGTTGCCTAGACAACGATTTTTATTTGACTGAAATCACTGATTTTAAATGAAAATCGTTGCCTTGGAAAACGATTTTCAAATATATATATATATATATATATATATATATATATATATATATATATATATATATATATATATATATATATATATATATATTTGAAAATCGTTTTCCAAGGCAACGATTTTCGTTAAGCTAAAATCGTTGTTTTAGGCAATGATTTTTCTTGGCCCAACTTTCTCTTATTCCCTTAATCCAGTTTACTACAAATCGTTGCATGGGATAACAATTTTTCCTTAGATTTAGGCAACGATTTCTATCAGAGCCTAAATTGACTTATTTTTTAAATTAGTTTGGAAATTAGCTTATTTTTGCAAATTTTTTTTTGAAAAAGCTTAGAAATAAAAAAAATTCTGCAAATTAAGTTCACTTTTATTTGAAGCAATATATTATTTTCTTAGTTTCTACCTCTTAATAGTTAAAATACTCATTATCATATAAACAAGCTTATATATTTCATCCGTGTTCCAAAAAACCTTGTTACATTTCACAAGTATAAAGATAAGCTAGCTTGTTAATCGAAATGAAACATTAACATTTCACAAGTGAGAGTAGTGCAAAAAAAAAATTAAAAACCTAAAGATGTTTTCTTGCTTAAATAATATAATACATTATCTCATACCCATTTTTGCTGATTAACTATATTTTTATGGACAATTATTAGTTGCTTCCTATGACTAAAACTGCCTAGAAGTCGTCGTTTGTTTTTTAAGCTCCAAGCCTCCGACTTAACTAACCATGCACTCATAATCACGGCCTGTATCAATGCGATCATTCATGTATGAAACTATTAGCTCAGCTGGTTAGAGCGTCGTGCTAATAACGCGAAGGTCGCAGGTTCGAGACCTGCATGGGCCATTGTTTTTGAAAACACAGCAACTCGGCATGACAATATAAAATACCAAGAACAAAACTAATTTCATTATCTAAACTTGGCAATTTTGTAACGTTCATGCTCGCAAGCTTTATTTTTATTTTTCATACTCCGTAAAGCTCATGCACTCGTTGTTATTATTACAGTGATGGGTTGTCTGGTTAGTAAAGCATATTGAGTTGCCCATAATAAGCAAAAGTAGCACAGGTTACTAATACAATCTTTCAATCGTAATATCTCTATCTTGAGTTGATAGTATGTCATTCAATCATAGTCAAATGGACCTGGATTGGAGTACTTGTTAACCTAATAAATCAGGGTCATTTCTCTCCCATTCTCGCATGGAACACAATACTTCCAGCCACATCGTCGCATGCAGTGGGCTGGTCAAGACTCCTGAGATTTCAAAATTCACTACTCTTACAATCTTCCAAGATATACAATAACCATTGCAGAATTTTGAGGAGAGGAATTTGCAAACATTTCGCCATGATGATTTCACGGGAAATGCTATTGATCAACGTCAAAAAATTGACATCTTTAGAGGTACATGTACAAGGTATTTTGAGTGTAAGCTATAATAATATCTCTTACAAAGTATCTGCATTGATTTGTATAAGAGAGTAGTGAAGCTAATTCTTTGAGGGCTCATCGTCTATTTGAACCACTACTTTTGTCTAAACAAGATATGGAGCATACGATACCCCTAATTTGGATAAGTCTAATATTGTCATAGTTGAGAGTAGACATTGAATTCTCTCGCATAATTTTTTGATTGGACTTGAAAATGAATGATTAAGAACATTATGAACATGAAATTCTGGCTGATCCACTAATTTTGGGGTGACCATAAAAAGTTGTATTCTATTTGGGAGACACAGATTCTTAAAGGCAATATATGTGCATTTAAAACTGCCACGTCCATAAGTTGAGATATGCTATAAACAAAAATGGGGACATTGAAGTTTCACAATTTTGTTTTGTTTTTTTTTTTTTCTGAAATGGATCAGAAATAAAGTTTTTATGGAATAAAATTTGATCAGAGAAAGCCGCATATACTAGATGAGTTATTTACAAGATACAAATAGCCTGTAAATTATCATAGGAATTGAAGTAATTTACTTTTTTTTTTTTTTTTTTGACATATGGTAAGTAATTTACTTAATGAGTAGATAAAGTACTTTTTCCGAATAAGATCAGATTTATTATAATGTTACATAAGGTTATTTAGTGCATTCTTTGAGTTCATGTTATATAAAAAACATTATCTCATCTTCTTATCTCTTATTGGAATTGGGAAATTGCCTAACTATGCAAACATAAATGGCATACATATTTTACATATCCTGCCAACCATAAACCATAGTCAACAAAGTTGCAGATTGTCCCTTTATGCAACAACAATAAGCACATGATTGGGCCCTTAGATTTGGACCCGTAGTTTTTCCTGATTTACTGATCTGTAACTCTATAAGTGGTAAGAATTGAGGATTTGAGCCCAATTATAGAGTGAGGTGATTCAGTTTTTAATAAGTTTTTACTTGGGTTAGGAGCTTAGGATAAATATGACTTTAGGAGTTTGCCTTCCAACTTCTTTGAATTGCCCATTAGAAACAGATTGATTTTGATGACAAGAGGACAAAGAAATCAAGGAAAGTGCTTTGTGTTCTGGGCCAATTTCTGATTGTGTTTAAGCTCTGTTAATTGAGTTGTGTGTATTGCTTGAATGAAGAAAATACATCATAATATATAGTACAAGAGTTTCCTAACTATAGAAACATAAATATGGAAATTTCTTATTTTCTAGCTTTGTTATCTCCAATTGATACTATTGCCTTAATTTTTTTTATTCTTTTTGCCTTATTGTGTAGGTAAATATTTACTTTCCTATTTTACACTCCCCCTCAAGATAGGTGTTGGGATCCCCAATGCCTAACTTGTTTAGTATTTCTTGGAAGGATTTTGTAGGCACTGCTTTTGTTAGTATGTCTGCTAACTGTTCTTCTGATCGAATATATGGAATGGTTATGATCTTATTTTCCAGCTTCTCTTTAATGAAATGTCGATCAATCTCAACGTGTTTTGTTCGATCATGTTGAACTGGATTTTCTGAGATGCTAATTGCAGCTTTATTATCACATAGAAGTTCACAAATTTTCTCTAGAGGAAACCCAATTTCACTTAAGAGTTTTTGTAGCCATAGGATTTCTGTTACCCCTTTTGCTATACCTCTAAACTCTGCTTTAGCACTTGAAAGAGCCACTACTTTCTGTTTTTTACTTCTCCAAGTAACCAAGTTGCCTCCTACTAGTGTGAAGTATCCTAAAGTTGACCTTCTTCTTACTTTATCTCCTCCACAGTCTGCATCGATGTAAGCTTTTATTTCTAGGTGACCATTTTTCTGAAAGAGGATACCATATCTCGTAGTTTCTTTTAGGTATCTAATGATTCTCATAACTACTTCCATATGCTCATTTTGTGGTTGGTGCATAAATTGACTAACTATTCCCACAACATATGCTATATCAGGTCTGGTGTGTGATAGATAGATTAGTTTACCTACCAACCGTTGGTACTTTTATTGATCAGTTAGTTCTCCTCCTTCATTCAGCGGGAGTCCATGATTCACTATCATGGGAGTATCTGCTGGCTTACAGTCTATCATTCCTGTTTTGGCAAGGAGGTCTAGGATGCATTTCTTTTCTGATATGTAGATTCCTCTTTTTGATCTCATGACTTCAATTCCTAGAAAGTATTTGAGCATTCCCAAATCTTTCATCTCAAACTCTTTAAATAACTCCTTCCTAATTTTTGAGATTTCTTCATAGTCGTCTCCTATGAGAATCATATCATCAACATAAATAATCAAGCATGTTACACGGTTTTCTCTTTTTCAGAAATAGGGTATGATATGAGTTTCTCTGATGATACCCATACTTTTTCATTGCCATTGTGAACCTCCCAAACTAGGCCCTTGGTGATTGCTTGAGTCCATACAGAGCCTTTTTTAGTATGCATCCTTCTCCTGTTACAAAGCCTTCAGTAAATCTAGGAGGAGCTTCCATGTTACCTCTTCTTGAAGTTCGCCATGTAAAAATGCATTTTTTACATCAAACTGATACAGAGGCCAGTCTTTGTTTGCTGCTATTGAAAAGAGTACTCGTATGGTGTCAATTATTGCAACTAGAGAGAAGGTCTCTGAATAATCAATACCATAGGTCTGAGTATACCCTTTTGCTACCAACCTTGTCTTGTATCTTTCTATGGATCCATCTACTTTGTATTTGATGGTAAACACCCATTTACATCCTACCGGGTTCTTTCCTGAAGGCACTTTACATTTTTCCCATGTACCATTCTTCTTCAAAGCTTCAATTTTGTTTTCCATGGCTTTTCTCCATACCTTATTCTCCAATGCTTCCTTCACATTTCTAGGCAATTTTTCAGAGTATAGGGAAGTTTGAAAGGCTCTTGCCTTCCTTGACGTCTTCCACTCACTAATTATGTTGGCCATAGGATACCTGGACTGTCGAGGCTCATACTCAGGTTCATACCTCTTGGGTGGAATCCCTCTAGTGCTTCTTGGAGGTAGCTTATATGTTTCCTGAGATTTTTCTTGAGGTATCTATGTGTCATCTTGAGTATTTTCAAGGTTAGTCACAGGAGTAAAAAATTTAGTTACCTTATCAAGACTTTGAAGTGATAAAGAAGGCACAAGTGTGTTGGATTGTGCTATATTTTCAGATTGCTGCTCGATGGATCTGCCTACTTGTTCTTGTGAGACAGAATCACTTATAGGGCTAAGTAATCAATCTAGATCGTCATAGTGTGTCTCCCCCTGATAGCTAGAGTGGTGTTTATAGGAGAAATCGGTTTCAAGGAAATCACAGTTTAAGGCTGTATGGATGTGTTTGGTTTTAGGGTCATAGCACCTATATCCTTTCTGATTAATTCCGTATCCCAAAAGAACACATTTTATAGCACATGGGTCTAATTTGTTTCTTTGCTGTTTAGGGATATGAACATAGACTGTGCAACCAGGTATGTTGTTGTTGCAGTAGCCTCGGGCCAAAAACTTATAGGAACCTTAGAGTTAAATAAAAGAGCTCGAGCCATGTTTAGAAGGGTCCTATTTTTTCCTTTCAGCAACACCATTTTGTTGAGGGGTGTAAGGACATATATTTGGTGAATTATTCCCTTTTTAGTGCAAAATTGACTCATAAAATTATTAACAAATTCCCCTCCGTTATCAGATCGAAGAATTTGAATCTGAGATTGGTATTGGGTTTGAACTAATGTGTAGAATGACATAAATTTGTCAATAACTTCAGTTTTATGTTTCAAAAAATATACCCAAGTCATTCTAGTACAGTCATCAATAAACAAGAGAAAATACCAAAGACCATGTTGTCCAGAATGTGGAGCAGGGCTCCATATCTCAGAGTGAATAATTTGAAAAGGAGTATCAACTTTGGAACTACTAGGTTTATATGACTGTCTATGACTCTTAGCCAAAATACATGTTTCACAAACAAAGTCTTTATTAAATTTTGCAAGGGATGGAAATAGATGATCTAAATACCCGGGAGAGGGATGACCTAAACGATGGTGCCATAACCATACTTCTTGATCAACTGTCCCACGAACAAGCATTACTTTTCCTTATTGAGTAGCGTCATCAACATAGTACAATCCTCTACATTCAGTGCCATGCCCAATCACTTTCCCAGTCTTGATGTCCTGTACCAAACAAAAGTCAGGATAAATTGTAACTGAACAATTCAATTCCTTTTTTAAGTGAATAATAGACAAAAGTTTATGAGATAAGTCAGGAACATAGAGACAATTATTTAGTTCATTATTTGAGAAGAAATTAATTTTCCCGATTCCATTAATCGGGGATATGTCGCCATTTGCCATATGGATCTGAGATGTAGTCCCCTTTTTAATTTTCATGAAATCTGAAATATCATGAGCCATCGTATCTGTAGCACCACAGTCAAATATCCATGTATTATTTTTTTCAGGAAATAACCCGTTTTTCTATGACTTGGGTTGAGCATAGTTACAAGCATTCATTGAAGCATGCAATTGGGCCTTATCAATTTTGTGAGAGGGATAGGCCGTGTGATTTTGGCATAAATTCTCTTATTCCTTTGATACCCTAGACAGAAAAGAACAAAAGTTAGGTTTAGGTTTTTTAAACCTACTCCTACCTTGAGTCATGCGGCTGCTACTGCCGTGCTTCTCTCTTGTGATGGTGGTTGCTGCTCCTGTGTTTTTCCTCTCTTCGTGCTTCTCTTCATGGTCATGGCTATCTTCTTCTTGCTCCAATGTCTCCTTAAAGACAGCTCCCCCTATCTTCATCCCTTTCTTCTTCCGATCTTGCCACCAATCGAGATAACCGATTATCTTGAAATGCCCATCCTTTGTGTGGCGATTTCCACCATAGTGGGTGCATTTGAGATGGTTTTGTCGCGTCGAGATGATGACCCACTTGATCGGTTGTGGTTTTGAGCAATCAGACCACTACCGATTCCCGAATTTTGGGGATGGTTTGCCGGAGGTAAGGTTTACTGATTTATGATGTTTCTCCGAGCAATTTCACGCCTTATGGTGTTGTAAGCAACCTCAATTGACAGTAAAGGTTCTAAGTTCACAAGATCTTTGCGATCTTTATTAAGGCTTTCATCTAGCCCAGCTAGAAATTGGTATAGCATTTGCTGCTGTGTTATTCGCTAGTATACTGTCTTATCTTCTGCACATGACATCGGGTTAGGCATTCTACGATCTATTTCTTTCCATATTGAAATCAACTTACCATAGTATGATTCAATTTTTGTTTGGACTTTTTTGATTCGGTTTGCTTTGACGTTGAGATCATAAACTTGCAATCCATCCCTGCCATTGCTGTATAATGCCTCGATGCCTTGCCATAGTTCTCTTACTGTTCCAAATTCTAAGAACTGGTTTACCAGTTCTGGGTCTATCTTGTCAATTATCCAGGAAATAACTAGTAGATCTTGTTGAGCCCATTGTATGTATGATGGCTCGTCTGGCGGTAGAGGATCGACAATGATGTGCCTAAGCCGACCTCTTCCACCTATGGCTATCTGCATCAATCGTGCCCATTTCGAGTAATTCTGGCTATGTAATTTTTCGGATACATTGACTGTAGATGGTGTGGAATTACTATTTTCTGGGGTGGTTTTGTTGGTGTTTAACTCCTGTAGGAGTTGCAACAAACTACTCACAATGATGGTTGTTTCTGGGTTTTTAGGTGGAGAACTCATGGTTCACAGGAAAGCTATGGTAAATGATGAGATTAATGGATCTCAGGTTTTAGGCTTTTCCTAATTTCCCGTTCCGATACCATGATTGTGTTTATGCTCTGTTAATTGAGTTGTGTGTATTCCTTGAATGAAGAAAATACATCATAATTTATAATACAAGAGTTTCCTAAACTATAGAAACATAAATATGGAAATTTCTTATTTTCTAGCTTTGTTATCTCCAATTGATATTATTGCCTTAATCTTTTTTATTCTTTTTACCTTATTGTGTAGGTAAATATTTACCTTTCTATTTTACAATTTCCAAATATTACAAATGTAACTTTTTAAGCTAATTCAAAGTGGTACGGATGACCAAACGTTGAGGGGTTCTTTCACAAACGACTACTCTCTCCATCCTCCAAATATTGCTCCATTTCTATTTATAGAGTCAAAGTGAGATCTTATTGGATGCATCTCAATATAAATTTTTAGATTATCAAGTTTTTATAATTTTTTGTCTTACGTATTTAGAGATAAAAAGGTTTAAAGTCGTGTCTTGTAGACCGCGAAAAGTCAAATGGGATAATCTTTGAGGGATGGAGGGAGTACTTTGTATGCATTAAACACGGCTTCAAAAAAACTCTCTGCTCAATTTCTTTTCTTCACGTCATAGTAAAACTGGACGAAATTTTTGCAAAAGATTAGCATTGTCAAGTTCAAACGAAACGTGATTTGGACTCAAGTAACCCAAACTTGAAATGAAGATAGCTAAACCCAATAATGATCGGGAATAAATCTTACCTTAATAAAAGGTTTGAACTGAAATTAAAGTTGAAAACCTTTAAAATGGAATTGATAAAAATATTGACCCGAGTTTAGTGATTTGATCTAATCTAAATTACACCTCAAATGGACATGAAATGAAAGTAATTAGATATGTGTATTGGGTCGGGATGGGTCACATGCAAAGCGTGTAAGGCAGGGTTGGGGTAAAAAAGATGTAAAACGGATCTAGTCGGATGGGGACAAGGGAGATACAAAACGGGTTGGGTCGGGCGAGGCCATATAAAGAGAACATAATTTTTATCTATAGAGGGTGATAGTTTGCATGTATCACCTTCAATCTTTTGCAGTGAACCATCGACAATTAAGTAGAAATAATTCATTATCTGAAAGTGTTTAAGAGCATAGAAAACTAATGGTTCATTATTGACCCAACTTGACCTAATAAAGACTCAATAAAACATAATCTTTTAAAAGACCGATCTTTAAGCCTATAACTAATTAGACATTTTACAAATGGACTGGTTAAGGGTCCTTAATAGGGCCCCTCTCATCTGAAGAGGTTTAAAAGTAATATCAAGTGTGACTCTGATTATCTATCTATCATAGAATCCAATTTTGCAATTTCTCCAAACTAAACCGTTTCGAACAGTAATATAATCCGAATCACTTGACTTGTTTGGACGTTTGGCATCTCTCGAAAAGTAACAGCCACACCTTTATCCTAGCGAAAAACGGCCACAAATTTCTTGGAACAAAAATCAGTACAATGAAAAAGTATAAGCAAAAACTAAAAGTTGGTTGATTTTATTCAGTTGGCTGTTTCCATGCACGCATAGTACTTCAGCCTCCTAGCCCCTACTACCCTAGCTAGCTAACTAGGAAAGCATAGGATTGAACTAAAACCCGAGTATGTACAAGTACATCTCCACTAGACGAAGTAGTGCATGTGTGGTCCCTTCTGCATGTCATCTTACTGGATAAAAGACTCCAATTGGTCCATTATCTTAGAATTCACATTCATAAATCCATATTTCTATCCATACTAATTTATGAATATGTTAAGTCAACGCCAGCCGAGCTAAGTTTTAGATACTTCTCCAACATTATAAACAAAAATTTGGCATTTACCGTCCGATCTCACTTATAATAAAGGGCAGATGAAGGATATAAACGAAAGAGCTTGTTCTGATCAATATCCGGTAATTTTAATAGTACATGGTAAAATTATAATTTTTTTAAACTTGAAATTTTTAGGGTTGAAGTTGTACTATTTGCAAATGATAATATACTTATAAAATATTAAGTTGTACTATTAGAAAATAAAGTTGTATATAATTCACCATTTTCGTGTGAGTTTGTTGTTTTACCTTTATTTTCTTTGTTGGAGTTTCACTTTTGAGAATTGAAATTGTACCATTGGCAAATAAAAATGTATTTATAAAATATAAAGTTGTACATATTATTATTATTATTATTATTATTATTATTATTTTCGCATGAACCCATTGTTTTACCTTTATTTTTTTCGTTAGAGTTGTATTTTTGAAAATTAAAGCTGTGCTATTTCTAAATGAAAATATATTTATAGAATATGAAGTTGTATTATTAGGAAATGGAAAAAAAATTTGCGATATATGTTAATATATGTCCGATATATTTTTGGAAGTTCTCATAGACGGAAGTTGAGTAAAACATAATCTACATTTAAAGAAAGACATGAAATATCCCTATCTTCAAATATATTATTTACCCAAATATAGAGTAGTTTAAACTTTTAAGGATGAAGACATTCAAACGTGGCAACTGTCTCATTTCCTTTGGCAATAGCCATCTTGACACCAACTATGCAGAAATAACTAGCTTAAATCAATCCATCATCCAAGTAGTTTTCCTGATGTGAGCCCTTCATGGTTCTAAGATATTGGACACCATAATAAAAAATATTATTCATCATACATGCTTTAAGCCAAATCTTGATGAAAGACTTATAAAAAAGGTGTGGTACACATACACCTAGTATCTATGTTATAGAAAATGGGTGTGGTCATGATAGTTTTAGTGTAAAAATATCAAATCGTATAACATATGTGTATCTTTCTTTGTGGTCTTTGTGTTTTTGATTAAAATCTACATGTAAGTCATAACTATTTGCACCACTTTTGTGCATCGATTGCTCAATCATGATCATGCTCGCTAGCCCTTTAATGTCCTTGAGTGTCACCCTTGAAATCAAAACAATATCCTCCGACGAGGCCGGGCCTCTTAATTATCATAAGTTGAACTATCATATACATCATAAAGAAAAGAAAACTTCTACTAGTATGATTTTTTAACCTGGCCTCTTCTCTTAATTAAAAAGTACATTACCCTAATGGGTAGTAATTGTCTTAATAAATAGATGATATTAATATATTCCTGCGATCTATTTAAATATTGAATATCTTTTATTCTCGACCTATACTATATATATAATATAACAAAATTGTAATTTTTCTAAGTTGGTAAGGCTATGGTCCTTTTTTCTTCGGTGTTTCTTTATTTGATCTGATTTTTCCCATATGAAACAACGAAGACAAGGGGAGGGACCGACGAATAATAAAATAAAAAAAGCCAAAGCTTGAAGGGGTGCCCCAAGTGTTATATAATGTCTCTGTAACAGTTGGAACAACAGATGTGTGTTTGAGTTCGTTTGATGAGTTCTGTCCTCACCTCACTTCCTCATTTCCCCAAACACGTACATATATAACTTACGTACACCACAATCACCCAAAAATTAATCTTGCTAACGTAGTTATATATTAACTCTACACGTAACTTGCGTAGTATAGCTAGTATAGTGTCCTCCAAAGAATCCAAAGTATGACAGATCGCACTATGCCCCCCCACAATCCCCACTACAAGTCTATTATCTTTCACTTACCTCAGAAAAAGGATAAATGTGTGTATCACACATGACCCCTCTTGAATTTCCCACACTTTGTTTTATCATCTCTCCATAACTAAAGCTAAAAATTACACGTCTATAAATTATGTGTATGTTTTGTGGGACTACCATTGCATTAAACTCTCGTAATATTATTACCCTTCCTTTCATCATTTTATCTAACACCTACACCTTTTGATTATTGTTATAAAGCAAACCATCCCATCTCCCTCCCTCCCTCCATCACCGTAAACATCACCTCCAAAGCTCCATCAATCTAACCATGTCTGCTACGAACTACAAGAAGCCCTTCCATCGACGGAATGACTCCGGTGAGCTCGACGTATTCGAGGCTACCGATTACTTCTCCGGCTACAATGACAACTGTACGCTAATTGGTGGTGCAAACTTGACACACAAAGTGGTAAGCAAAGATGAAAGACGTGGGTTATTGAGGGATGGTCGTAGAGTTAGCCTAGACGTGGCTTCTCTTAAGCATTACTACCACTCAACAATAGTTGAAGCTCAGCAACATCAACTTCAACAACAACAACAACAACAACAAAAGCCTAAGGAAAAGAAGAAGTACAAGCAACCAAGTTCTCCAGGTGGTAAGATAGCTCAATTCTTGAACTCTCTCTTCAGCCAAACAAACTCGAAGAAGAAGAAGACGCTAAAATCTTTGTCCTCGACGCAATCAATGAAAGATCATGAGGATGAAAGTTCGATAGGGAGGAGGAAGAGGAGGAGTAGCGTTAGTCATTTTAGGTCTACTAGTAGTGCAGTTGATGCGAGATCATTATACTCGAATTCGAGTTCCGGGTTTCGAACCCCTCCTCCTTACAATGTCAACACTCCTACAAAATCTTGTAAGGATTTCAGGAGTTTTGATGATTACAAGGATGTGCTAGCAACTTTGTCCAAGTACGGAAATTACGGGAGTAGTATCAATGGGAATAATGCCAAGTATGACAAAGTTGTTCACAACTTTGATTGGATTGATGAAAAGCTAAGGATGGTTGAGAAAATGAAGAATAATAACAATAATAATCATGGGTACCTAAATCAAGAAAAGAAAGAAAATTGCAAGAATTTTAGTCATGAAGATGATGAATGTGATGGGGCTGATAGTGATTCAAGTTCTGATCTTTTCGAGTTGCAAATCGATTGCGGATTCGAGTTTTGTTCTAGTGGTTTGCCTGTTTATGAGACTACTCGTATGGATAACATTAAGATATCTTCATCACCTGCTATCACCAATTGTCCCATCAAAGCTTAGCTTGAAATTTTTTGTGTTCTTAATTTTTTTTTTTTTTTTTTGCAGAAAAATGGGGATTGATTGTAGCATTTATGTAGTGAGAAATTAAGACAATTTGTTTGATTAGTTTGTTGTAAAAATTAGTTTGCATTTTATGTATTTGTTTGTGTTCTTGTTCAAACTTCAAAGATCGATGTAGCAAAAGACTTCCTTTTTCTTTTTTTTGGTTCTGTTATGTACAGTATGGAATGTTTGTTTGTCTTACCATATTCTTTATTTTATTGGGTTTTGGAGCAAATTCTAGAGCAGGAAAAAAATATGCAAATCAGTTCCAATCCAAAAAATGAAAAAAATTGCACGAGTAGATTGTGGCATGATTGACGAGTATGAGACAGTCTCTGACTAAATTTATCTTTTTCTACTTTAGAGAATTTGTAAAGCATGATATCTACAATTTAGATGGGACAACTTTCTCACGTCAAATGGTACACTTACTCCAAAAAAATGAACATTATCTTTATGAAAAATATACACTACATACATGAAAAATGTATATAGTATACATGTCAGCTATGTGGAATGTAAAATGTACATTCCACATACATAACTGACATGTGTATTATGTACATTTTCCATATATATAACATACATTTTTTTAAAGCGGGTGTACCATATTTGCACCCTCTAATTTGGGCTTTCTTATGGCATGAAAAAAAAAGTGGAGTACATGCTTATTAGTCTTGTTATTATGATCAATGATTTTGTATTTGTATTGAACTACAAGTTGTGTGTAAGGATAAGTCAGCATGATTAAATCTGAATTTTAGACAAAGTTCTAGTATTCGGATCAACAAGAATAGCCCCAAATCTGGAGTGGGAATTCTCGTCACATAATAACCAAAGTTGATCATGTTACGTGATTTTTTTTTTCTTTTAAAAAAATTTAGAGTTTAAGTGCTTATACTAAGTCATCACAGACTTGTATAATTGTATTGAATAAATTATACGAATTTAGTGACTCAACTGATGCTTCAGTAATGTTTAATTTAAATTTATATGTTGAATATTCAAATTTAATTTGTTTGATTAATACTCCGTGGAAAGCTGTTGTGGTAGGATGTACCCGTGGAAATTTTAATTATTTTACTAGCATAATGTACTTTACCAATAAGCTCCAATTTTTTATATATCTAGACAAACATTAATTCTAATAATATCAACAAGATTACTCTGTCTAAGGTAGGCATTGATCATACACAATTTGGTGGAAAACTAAAAAAATCAACATAATTTATAGATAAGGTCTTGGACTAATATATTGATGTTTGTATTCTTTATAAGTTTATACGAAACGTCCTATAATTCAAACTTTAGTTTGTTTAATTTCACTATTTTCACTTTAAAAATTAGTATCAATATTGACTGATTATCTAACTGCTAATCGTAATCATAACCTATTTAGACAAAGAGATTGAATAATGACATAAACGCGAGTTCTTTTCATGGGATTGAGTAACTTTTTTTTTTAATCATGAAACGTAACCACCTTTAAAAAGGAAGCATAATGCACAAAATTAGCATAAATGAGACTGATCCACATTCCACAAGGATAGAAGGCTGGGCATACTAATGAAGAATAGTACTAATCTTTTATTATTTATAGTTGATTGATGAAAGATATGATTGGATTTTAGGGTGGCAAACAAAGCAGGTTATTTCAAATGATTGTTCAAGATTTACCTCTTGTCTATGAAGTATATACCAAGTATGAAGCCAATGCAGAGCAATGACAAGATATGTGTGGGATAATTACGGAATATTGGGCCAAAGATTGACAAGAGCAAAACCTACATTCCCTTAAACTTTACTCAAGTCGATAATTACTGTCTTGCTAAATAAGAGATAGAAAGGTAAAACCCAACTCCTTTCACTAAGGCTGTCTTCTATGGTTATATTCACCTTATTTTCACTTCTTTTCGAGTTATAATTATTTAGAGTTCAGTTCAGAAAAAAAATAAAAATAAGATTGACTAAATTCAATAATAACTAAAATTAGTTCAATTCAATGAAGATGGTTTGAACCAATTAGTATATATAAACCCAATAGTGTTTTTCACTTTAAATCAAATTAAGCATATTAAAGCTAAAACTTAGCTTTCTTGTTGGCCCAACTAGGTATAAGTATTTAGGCTTATTGAGCTTTTAAACGAGTTGAGCTCTATCGAGCTTCAATCGAGTTCGAGTTCGAGTTGAGTTTGAGGCGAGGTTTTAATCAAGTTCGAGTCGAGCTCGAGAATTGAGTTTTCGAGTCAAATTCAAGCTTTGGTTTTTCAGCTCACAAGCTTTCGAGCTCGAGTCGAACCAAACTCGAGCTTGACTCGCTCATAAACACCCCTACACAGGATAAGGTTTCACCAAAACAAAAGCCCGAGTTGCTCCAATCTCCACTGTCTTTTTAAGTCTTTGTCCGCCAAATATTTTTTGTCAAACTCATTGAACTTTTGCATACTTTCCATCAATTTCGTGAAGTGGAATTAGTCCATCAAGAGCAAGTATGTGAACAAAGCAATGTTCCATGCCTTATCAATGTACGAAAATAATAAGGTTAAATCAAATTATTTTGTGGGTTTAATTTCTCATCAAATTAAACTTTGTTACTTGTCTTACTTGGACAGATGCATAAAGAGAGTTCAATTCAAGGTGTATTTCTGTTCATTAAGGTCTTTTAATTAAAATGATTGAAGAGGTCCAAGCCTATCCACCTTGAAGTTTAAGCACCTGGGATGACTCCAAACAACCCCTCCCGTTTGCTGCGACACTTGGACTTATACTAACTCATTTTTGGTCCAATGTATTATTTTATTTTAGTCCAATATACCACTTTTATTTTCTGTCTAGTAGTTCAATGTAAGTTGTTAAGCCCTAGCAAGCTTTAATTAAGCCTTGGAACTCACGTTTGATTTCCTTGGTTGCTAACCAATTGTAAAGGAGATCAAGGGTTGATTTCAAACTAGAGTTCCTTCTTAGCTTTCCCCTATAAAATAGAGCTTCATGCTCTCAATCGAAAGCATGACAATTTAAAATAAAAACTTGATCTTTGTGAGTTATTTACTTATAGCCCATCATTTACAAATCAGGAGTGATTTAGGTGTAATGATTGAGAGTTAAAGTTCAAGAGTGTTCTTTAAACTTTTATGATTTATTGTTTGAAGTTAGGAATAATCCCAAACACTAAAATATCTAGTTACTTTTAAGTGTATTCATCTTCCATCAAGCTTAAATTCGTATTCCATGAAGTCTAAACCTTTCCTTAGTTTTTGAATTCGCATCCTTTCCTCCATGGAAAAAATGTACAAGCTTTCTTGTTGATTATTGACTTAGATTTTCATGTAAATACAATTTTCACCTTAAAAAGTAATATTTAGTAAAAAGTAATTTTAATTAGTAAAAATAAGTTGCAATAAGTAAAATTCAATTTTAATTAGTATGTTGAAATTAGTATCTTCAAGCACAAAAAAAATAATAGTGAATCAACAAAATTAATTCTAATCAGTAAAATTCAACTTTAATTGGTTAAAAATAGTGGTAGTTCAGTAAAAATTTAATTGAAAAGAACTAGGCCTTACAATACCAAATGAATCAAAAAATTAGGCACCCAAAAAAATTGGTCTCTTAGAAAATGTAGAGTTTCTTATGTGCATATTGATGTATGGTACACCCTCTCACATGAAAAAGTTTAAATGGTCATGCAAGCCTTAAGAAGTGGACTAATCTCTCTTCTCCTTATGAGTATGACCTATGTGCATTGATGAAAGTTTTTACAAGCTAAAAACGAATATTATCTAAGAAACAACCTTTAAAAAACCGAAAAATCAAATAATGAATAGAAGTGGCCAAGAAAAGATATGGGCTAAATGCCCAATACCTAATTTCTAGCCATATAGACTCAAGGGAGTTTTGTTGTCAGTTATTCAAACTTTTTCTCTCTTTCTCAAAATAAAGTATTCCCATTATTCCCTTTTATATATTCTATTCAAAATACTACTGTGTGCTGTGGACATTGTTCCGAGCGGAGCTTCTTTGATTTTTTTTTTTTTTTTTTTGTCCAATATCTTATTTGTAATAGTCTAACATTTAAAGGCATATTGCATTATTTTTCATGTGATTTATACATTTCTTTTTTACATGCCTTTGTTATATTCTCCTCTTTCTCTATTTCTAACTATTAGTAAATGGAAATTGCTATAAAAGAGTTGTAAGAGAATATCCTTCAACAAAAACTAAAAAATAAAAATTTTAAGAATTTCGAAGATTAATTACACTGATCTATGCAGGATTTTATCATTAATTTCCAAATTTATACCATTTTAAAACTATATTTAATGCTTAAATACAATCCTAAATGTTTACATATAGCATTATCCTTTAAAGTACATTTATATTAATTTTTTTTAAAAGTACATTTATCTTTATAAATTGGACTATTATATGCTCGTATTAATGCACGACAAGTGAGTAAAAGTATGAATTTAATAAATATTTCTTATCTATTTTGGAAAAATGTGGATAATTGACATTATAATGCATTGACCTAAATCGTATTCTAGACAAAACTATAACATGAATAGAAAAAAAAAGTAAAAGAAAGCACGATAATTAATCAAAATACTATTCCAATTTCAACGTATGATACTAATTAATAAAGTTGAAAAAAGCATGATGACTAATCAAAAAATTATGGTACATACAATGCATGCACAACATTTAAAATTTTACAAATCTATAAGACTTTATAAATATAGTTGATTAATATATTATGAGGGATGAAATTATGAGACTAATGGGAGTAACGACTTATTTTAAGAAATAAGGTATTACTAGTATTTTCCCGTGCCAATGCATAGAAAACTTGTAAAAAGTATTAATTTAATATATTTTTATTAACTACTTTAGGAAAAAGTTTTGTAATTAACATTAAAATAATATTTTTAACTATATTGCATTTTGGACAATATATAGAGAAAATATAGCAATTAATGAAAATTTTTTATATAATTATATAGTCATAAAGGTATCCTATTATATTATTTTGGAAATTTTTTAATAAGTTGACACTTTTCAATTTCTTACTCAAATGTCGAAACCCATATCGTTGATTTCGCAGTATGTCAATCTTCATCACCAATGTTTAAAATAGTCAATCAGCCCTATCAAATATAATTCAAGCAAACCACGAACAAATATTATGTCATTATACTAAACTCAATTCAAAAACATTAAAAATTTCAAAATCAAAGAAAAAAAACATTAGAACTAAAAACCTCGTCATATAAACAAATTTTAGAAAACTCACATCATCTTTGGTTATGTTTGAAAGTAGGGAAAAAAATCCAAAAAAAGGAAAACTATCTAGTAACCAAACCTCTCAAGCCTCCTCAAGGATATGCATTGTCAAAATCAAGTGTATTGCAGTGGTCCGAAACATAGAGACCACCCTTTAAAAACACATAGAAAATCAAGCCTCCAAATCATATACTAAGTACATAAATGAACACACATAATTGATACCATCCTTTGTAAAGTACCCAATTCGTCTTGAAATAGTTGTTGCATAATGCCAACATAACGAATGATCAAATAGGATTATAACCGTTTGATAACCTATGTAATGAGAAAATCCAAGTATAATCCTTATAGAATTGAAGTAACCTTTTTAGGTACAGAAATAATGATCTCATATATATAAATAATATTCTCATGTATAGAAATAAAATTACAAAAATGATCCTTGATATATACACAATGATTTATACTACGTAGGAATTAGGAAAGCCTCTTATTCCTAGTCTCTCAATCTCGGTAGCAAAAACTTGTTTGATTTTTATGTTTATATTACCAACTTAAGTCAGTATTATGATAATATTACTTCAATATGTATTGCATTTGACAATATTAATGTTAATATTTTTCTCTTAGGTAGTTATATAGGTTAACCTTCTCTTGAGTTATTATTGCATTTGACAATTACTAAATAAGGTTATTATTGTAAATACCTAAGATAATGTACTAAAAAATCCAACTAAATAAGCATAATATAATATTATTAAGGTCCATATACATCACTTTGGTGATCTTAAATATGTACTTATGAAAAACTGTTTATTATCTTCTACCTCAGAACAACGCAACAATAAGCATGACCAAATACATAACCAATGTAATCTTCACAACAATGTTGAAAGAATCAGCAAACTCGTTGGTCTTCCTCACGTAATTAACAAAAATTTCCCTTAACTCTTTAATAGATACAACGTAATGCATTGATCTCTGTCCATTGCTTTCGTAAATGTTCTCTTCACCAACCTAGTTGAACAACTAACAGTGCTTATATTTGCATTACAACTTTCTAGGATTGGTTAATGGTGGTTTTTCTAATTTATATACGATATATATCAGAATATTGAGATATATCTTAAATATAAGTATTATAGTATTAGATTTATCTATTGTTATATCAGATATATGTATTGTTATATCAAATATAGAGATACAGATGATATAAAAATACAGAAAACGCATATGAGGAATAAATATTGTGATCTCATATATAAAAATAAAATTACAAAAATACTCCAAATATATTTATATCGATATTCAGGTATAAATTAAGAATTTCTCTTGGTTAATAATTCAAAAACACGTGCTTTAGCTAGTCTTGCAGGCACACAGTTGCAATTGACATGTTTGAACCACATGCTTCGGCCATTTATGAATTTTGACGATGGACTTGAGTCTTTAGAAGCCATTGATGGAGACGATGAAGAAATAAGATAAAGGAAAAGGAGAGTCACTTATAAGATGGAGGAAAAAGAAAGGGAACATTGGTTTCTATATAAGAAGAGAAGGGTATAGTTGCATTCCAGGAGGGAAGTTTTAGGAGGAAAATAAGTAAGGTTAGGGTCATTTAGGCCGGTATTTTAATAAAAAAAAAAACTAAGTAGAATTACTAACAGTAAATGTTCATTTAACAGTTTTTTTTTTTTTTTTTATCACTGTAGTTAGGTTGTCTAAACTCAACAATATCAATGATGATAAACTTTCTTTTCATTAATGGTACTAGTGAGAATGTCAATATTTTAGTAGTACTGTCTTAGTAGTACTATCGATGATTACCCTTTTATAATTATGGTGGGAGGGTAAAAATGATAGTTCTCATAATTGACTCCATTTTTTTCTTTATGTAAAGAGAGTCGAAAGTAACAAGACAATAACCGACAAAGATAAAATTTAATCCCGAGTTTTGGATACCGCCCTCCAAAACGTTGATACCACAAAAAGAAGGGGGAAAAAATAGACTTCACTTTTTTGACACTACTCCTGCAATAGTTTTTTCTGGTAAAACTAAGTAATTCATTGAAAGCAAAATGAACTTTTTTGACACTACTGCCTATATAAGGGTTTTTTTGGGGGTAAAGGTTAGTAATTCAATGAAATCAAAATAGTACAAGGGAATAAGAAGGTGCATACCCACACCCAAGGAGAGGAAGAAGGTGGCCTGTCTTCGTTCTAGGAAGGGCTTCAAGCTCTAACCTACCTGAAGTTAGCAAAAGCACAAAGACAAAAAAGCCATAAACAAATCAAAAGGAATCAGACCATAATCTATTACTAAAAGAAATATTCCTAGGAATGATTAGTCTAATCCTAATAATGATATCAGGTTTAATGGACTCTAGAGTTGACGAAATGGCGGCTTCTTGTTCTAGAAGACATCAATCCTCGCTATCTAAATACTGTTAACACATGTAGTTATGGCATATTACTATATTAGAATTGCCTCTTGAACTTATAGACTTTCTTTCTACTTACCCATTTCTAAAGGTTCTCAATATTCAGGACTCTACCGTCGAGCTGTAACTGAGATAAGACATCCCGTAAAACAGATTCACTATAATGACAGGAAAAGCAGCGATGATTCAAGCTTTTTTGTCCCCATGGTTGGCTTATGGTCTATTAAAGCAAAAACCATTACTAAAGCAAACACCATACTGACGTCATACATAACACGTATCAAGCTATTATTAAAAAAATTTCCATCTTTTTAAAAAAATGATATTATCTCTTTTTCTTTCTACTTTACATTAATATTAGATTGAAAATTGTTATATATAGAAAATTGTGTGACTATAAAACTACCTTTATTTCATGTTTCATCTTTACATTTTTCTATAGTAATTTTTTACTTAATATGATAAAAAGAAAAGTATTATTCCAATTTAGTTTTTTACGGTAATTCTATAAAACCTATAGTTTTCACAAATAAATGAAAATATTCTTATAATTGAAATATTTGACAAAAATTATTTATTATCAAACTATGCATCGCACGGGACTTATCTAGTAACTATTACTAAGACACAATAGGTTAGAAATACAACTACGCTCATGTAAATTTTTTTTTTTTCCTTTTAGGGCCATATTTAAGTCTAACCAAATTTTTGTTTGTTGCACAAAACCTATTTTCAAAATTTTCTACCCAAAACCATGCATTTTTCTGGTTGGATGATGCTACTCTGAATCATCCCTAACACTTTGGTACTTTTTTTTTTTACAAAGAGGAATCAACCTAACTCATCCTTTTGGATGATGAGGGAGAGGGGGACATTACAAGGAAAAAACAAATCAAGGAATGCTCTATCCTTATTCACTACTCTCTCCATCAACTAAAGATTGCCCCATTCGACTATTGCGTTCTCCGAGTCACAAATTTCAACGTTTTATTTCAATATCCGTAAGGAAAATTATTATAAAAACCTAATATTCTAAAATTTTACATTGATATGCATCCAATAAGATTTCACTTAAATATATTATTTCTTATAACATAACGAAAGTATGAAGTTAAACTTTTCAAACTTTGACTTAATAAATAAAAAGGAGGCAATATTTGGGAGATAGAAGAAACAAAAAGTTACTTGCGTGGTTTGACTTCATAAACTCATGGTAAAGTACAGCTCCTCCATGACCAGATTTCGAACTCCCACGGGTCATATCCACTTCACAGTTAATAACCAACCACTAAGGTGTATCCCTCGATGATCAATGACATTTGACATCCTAGCCCAAGAGCAGCACAATTAAGTATTTCCCTCATATCCATTGCTTATGCAAATAGGATAGAAGAATCTTGAGGAAGAACCATGCCTGGCACCACTTGTAAGAAAACAACCTTTGTCATCTCTGATTAAGATATCTAAAACTTGTCAGAGTTTTCACCTTTCTTTGCTCTATTAAAGTTTAAGTTTGAAGAAGCCCGGGAAATATGAACACGAGAATAATTTTAGAATCCCTATCTTATTGTTAGGGACATGTTCTTGATTTTCCACTTAAGTTAAGTTAAGCAATTCCAAATAAAAAAGTTGAACATTTTATTTCTATAGTATAGTTTAAGTTAAGAGAGTTAAAATGTTACATTTTTTTTTTTATGTAAATGTTACATAAGTAAACAACAAAATAGATTGACGTGAACATAAACATAAACATAAATGATTAAAGTAAAAATAATTAAAATTCTTATTTTGTTTTTTTTTATTGTATCATCGATTTCATCACCAAAAATCACAACAAAAACCACCACCCCACAACAAAAAAAAGTCCCATTCAACATCTCCAATTCCACAAAGCAATAAGAAATTCTATTCCTGTATTAATCCAAAAGCAAAAAGTTGTTGAAAATTCAAACCTAGGTTCCATTGTGGGGTTGAATAAGACATGTTTTAATATAAGGAAAATTATTATTGGACAAAAGACTAGTGGGCCCCACCTAGAAGTGGACAGGCATCTGCCTCTTTAATGGGCGAAGCCCGGAATGTGGCCCTATTCCTTTAATTCCATGGGGTATCCTCAAATGAAACAGAATTCTGACATTCCACCTAATTATCTTCATTACCATCATCTTAATTACCTCTTAATTATGTCATTGGCGAGGATAATTAATCCTTAATCCTCCCTTTTTTGTCTCTTTTTATTCACAAAAACAAAATTAATTAACAACAAAAAAAAAATTAGTGAACTTGTAAGTGATTTATGTGAGAGTGATGGACATGAAAGATCCTTGAGACATGCTTCCCCATTCAGATTTTGTGTGAAATCTGCCTCCACTTTCTTCCTTCACTAACTTTTTTTTCCTTCCGTCCGAAAGTTCATATTTCTTTCATTTTCAGCTCTGTAATTCACTCATTCTCCTCCTCTGCTTCACTATAATTCTGGTACGTTAAAACCCATCTCCCATTTTGCATTGATTTAATGATTTTCTTCAATTTTTGTGATTAATTACTCAATTTCATGAATTGGGTATTTCAAAGTTTTGATCTTTTTCGGTGTAAATGTTTGGTTTAAAGTTGAATGTGGAAAGGGATTGAGTAATTATGGTGGGGTTTTCTAATTTAGCTAAAAATTGAGTTATATATATTTTATGGTTTTATTATTGTATTGTATGATTTATATTTGCAGGTCAATTGTGATGGATTCATGGAAATACATGTCAGAAGGGAAGAATGTTTGGTTATCTGAGGAAGTTGATTTTCCAATTGATAGTAATGGGTGTATGAACAAAGCGATGGGATGTGAAGTAAAACCCATATTTAATGTTGAAAGTTATCCATTAATCTCTAATACTCAAGCACTTGACAAATTGGATTTTATGGATTTGGGGTTTGCTGATGATATCAGGAAGTCATATTCAATTTCTAGTGAACCAAGTGGGGAGGTGTTTAGTGATGAAATTGGTACTGATTATCCCCAATTTGGTGAAGAAAGGGAATCAGGTTCAAGGGTTTCTGTTGATTTTAAGCAATCAAATCAAAAAGATTTTTCACTTGTTGATTTGAAGTTGGGTAGGCTTGAAGATGGTGGGATTGTCAAAGATAATGAGTGGTCTAAAGCTAATAATGTAGGTGCGCCATCTAATATGTTGTTCCCTCGGGCAAAGAAAGCTCGGTTTACATCAACGAGTATTCGATCTACCTGTTGTCAAGTTCTTGGTTGCAATAAGGATCTGAGCTCTTATAAGAGCTACTACAGGCGGCATAAGGTCTGTGATGTTCATACAAAGACTCCTAAAGTTATCGTTGATGGGATTGAGCAAAGATTTTGTCAGCAATGTAGCAGGTCTGTCCTTTATCTTTGCTTGCTTTCTCCTTCTAGTTTATGAATCAATTTAATGTTGTTATCGGAATAAAGATATGAATACATATGATTTGTATCTAGTTTTTTATAATTTCTTGCCGGAATCAAGAACCTACTGATAGACGAGCAATTTAGACACTTCAAGCTTATTGCCCACTCTGAGTGCAATGAGATGGACTAATTATTGACTCAATCCAGTGGAAGTTTTGAGCTGCAGCTGTTCATTATATTATGTTAATTTGCCCAGATTTGCCTTTTTTGATCAGGAGAAGGATTCTCATTTCTTAGTTTAACTAGTTAACAGTGCTTTCTGTGAGTAATACCTTATGGGATGAAGCTTAGTTGTCAGCTAGAGATTTTTTTGATGCCTAGTAAATCCAAACAGAATCAGATTTTTCTGCAATATTTAAGATATGGATATGCGAAAGTAGATTTTGTTCTATGTTAGGGAACTATTGATGGTAAAACTAGTTAGATCTGCTCAACAAGATTATTATGCTATCTTTCTTGTAATACAATTTCGGGTACTGAATCCATGAGATAAGATGGTATGTCTGGCTGTTTCCTTTTGTTTTTCCTGATAATCAGGATTGGATATTCAATACATTCATTTCACAGTCTCATCATATAGCTTGGTGTCGTTTATGAAAATACTGTGAGTTAACTTCTGTAAGAGTAATTGAAGGTTTTTAAACTACGCTGTGGTGCTGTATATTAGGATTCAACTTTTGGAGTAATCGACATCGTGAGCTTAGTGTCTTGTCTATTTTAATTTTAATTCATGAACACAAATTTTATTTCACTTACTGGTGATTGGATTGTCCAGATTCCATCTGTTGGGTGAATTTGATGACATCAAACGTAGTTGCCGTAGACGTCTTTCTGCTCATAATAAGCGTCGAAGAAAGCCTCAACTCACTTCTGAACCAGGTGAGTCAAAAGGTGTACAAAGTAACTAGACCAACTTCTTTTCTGGCAACGAGAATTCTTTTGGTTTTCTTTTGCTGTGTGTCGGTTGTATATGTGTATGGTGGAACTGCAAATTTTGAGATGCGGGGAGGTGGAGATTGAGTATCTCATAAGAGAACCATGCAAGAACATTTCTGCTTTGTAGGTGTGAGCTTAACTTGCTCAGGCTCCCACTAGTTGTAGGTATCTAGCCATCCCATTTCAGTAGTGTCTTTTTGAAATTAAATGCAAACCTATTCAGCTAATGATTTTGCATTTACAATTTAGTGAACTAATTCTGGATTTTGGTAGATTTAAAGTTGCATGTCTGCAGCATCTACCGTCTACGACAACTACGAGACAATATTCTGTCAATTTTCATGAAGGAAATGTGAGAATTATAAGCCGAGTAATCCACCTCTTTTCATATTTGTCTGGATGTTGTATCATCATCATGAGTGTCATTTTCTCTCTCTTTCCAAAGAGGGTCTCAGTATTTCATCAATGATCAAGGGTCTTTAGAAATAGTAATAAAATTCTAATGGTTGGGGGATAGGGCTACCTAATAACACCTGTATCAATAACCATTGGCTGGGAGCCTTGGTATAGGTAATAGGGTGTACTACAAGGGAAAATTTGAAAGACTTGGTCCTTCAACAGGAACTTCATGCATTTGTTAGGGGCAAACCAAGAGAGAGACATATGTAGGCAGTTTAATATAGTGGAATGAGCATTTGGCTAAGGCTTAACTATCACAGTTTATCTACTCTGAAGTTACCAAGTTTCAAGTTTTATTTCCTGATTATCTATTTCTGTTCTTATGCTTCTCACAAGCAACATTCCAGTATAAAGTTGTGTCAAATCTCTATGATGCTGTTTGTTATTTTTTAAACCCTTTTGAATGAACATATGATAGTGGGGATTCTCTATCATACCGGAATAGTCACCATCTGTTTTTCTACAATTTGCAGGTGGTGGGATTATTGACTTTTCCTCGTCACTTGCTTTTTCAGAAGTGATGCCTAGTGATTTTCTTGGTCCAAGTAAGTATGAAGAGGGGACTGAAAATTCTATCAAGAGCTCAAGTTTCCTTCAAATGGGCTGTGTAGGAGAAAAAATAAATAAGATTCATGCAAATGTTAAGGATGACCTTATTGGCTTTTCGAAACCGGCGATAGAAAATTTATCTAGCTTACAGCAAACTAGTCGTGCTCTCTCTCTTCTGTCAGCTCAATCACATAGCACAACAAACCAGTTGATGGAAACTGCAAGCATGACACTGATAAACAGAAACAGCCATGCAGATTCTATTCCAGTGCATTCTCTTAACCAGTCAGCTGAATATTTTGGAAAGTTTGCACCAAGTGGGCCTCATGAAGCTAGAATTTCCTCTATGGAAGCTGACGAGAAAGGACCCACCACGTTCATCCCTAGGAATGGTAACACAGTTGGCCTTCATCTCCCAAGTGGAGGCATTTCAAGCAGGCCAAGTTCAAGGGACAAAGACGGTCACAGTTCTAAGGAGCGGGGCATCTTCCTTAACTTGCTTCAATTATCTTCAAATCTTCAAAGAGTTGAGCAGCAAAGGCACTCAACTGATAATGAAGCTGGATAAATAAAATTATTCCAAAACAAGAGGATACGCCTTTTCCTGCTCTGAAGAGCAATGCATGCATCATGGTATGTGACGTCCTCTTGCTTTTAAAAAATACACATTATTATTGCTGTCCCACTGGATTCCTGGCTACTGAATTGGCATCAATTTACAAATTCCAATTTGCTATTACAGAAGAATATAGGCTGTTGGGTCACAAGCCTGACTTAATGCTAGAATCATAGAATACGAGGTTTATGGGGTAAAAAAAAGTATCATAGAGAAAGTGGCACGTGTGTGGATGTTCTGAGTTTTTTTTTTTTTTTTTTGACAGCTTCTCGAGATACTTCCTTCTCTGGCGTTTGACAGAAAAGCACTTTGTTTTCTGTAAGACTAAGGCTCCTTCACTTTGCATGAGTATGAGTTTCTATAATTTTAGATCTTCATGAATATAGGACATACCCCGTTATTTTTTGTTTTAATGATTGCAACGTTCCTCTTATTTGAAGTTGCATGTTAATTGCACTATAAGATTGATTATTAGCTTTCTTTACTATCCCTCTCTGTATCACTTGGGCCCCTTCCTGAAATAATTGTTTTATAGCAATTAAATTAAAACGGAGAAAGTATAAGCAGAACTGACATCGATCTCATAAGAGATCTAGGGGACACATTTAGATCCAGGTTGATGTCCTTCACTAACTTTTTATTTTTGAGAAGTGCTCACCTGGGCCTATTTAGATTCTCTTTGTGCAAGTATGGAATCACAATCTTTAGTGGGTAGCCAACTTAGTATTTTAATGGCAAATTAGTGTTTTTCTCTGATCTCTGAGTCATCAATATAATAATAATGATAATAAACCTCGTCTGTGGAAACTGGAAAAGTTCGCCATATTCTTTTTGCCTCTCATTTAACTATTGAAACCACAAATGCCACCGAAGCTAAGTCATAGGAAGGGAGCCTGTAACTGGCTGTCTAATATAGTAAAACAAAAATCAGGGCTATTTTATATTTAATGCATAAAGGGTCACTTTCTAGGCCGCCCCCTTCAGGTAGATCATGGAAACCTAGGTGTCATTATTTTATTTGCTGCTAAATGATAGCGTATCATAGCTGATTTATGTTCCTAAGACATCGTGCTTGTGGACTCGTGTTATTATTCTAATATTCAATCACTAATTATTGTTTAATTTTGCTTATTCTTGTATTCCTATCAAATTTTTCATCACTGGTCAAACATATACGGCAGTGTACGTTATATACTAGGTCTTATTTCATTGTCAATATGTCATCGTGAACATCATTATCCAGCTGCTGTCAATTTGTTGTTTTGTTTGAGCCTATCAGATAGATAAAGGTTTCCTGAGTGGCCTAATAGCATGAGATTCATGATTCTTTCTTCCATTGTGACTACTCTCATGGTTCTTTAGGGGGAATACGTATTTCAGGAATGATACCCCTTTCTGGCTGTAACCATACGAGTTTCATTCTGCTTCATGCGGCCTCATTATCACCTCCAGGTTGGAACCTATATAAAGTAGAAGAAAAAAATTGGGAACTTGAGAAAAAAGTATTCTGTGGAAAGAAAAGGCGCAACTAGTGCTTACATTTACTTAGGTCAGCTTTTTGTTATGCCACTATGCCAATTTTTTTTGGCCTGGAAAGGGCCATGGAGGGAATTTCTTAGACCGGACTCATCCCTCGTCTTGGATACACCCCCCTCAAATGATATGTGGGATGATGATGAAATATACTAGGAAGTAGTCGGAACCTTGTTTGATTTGTTAACATCATGCATTTGTATTGTCGTTGTGCTTGCCATGCTGGTGAATTAATCCTTGTATGTCGTTAGTTGATAACCATAGTGCTGAAATGCATCAATATACTCGCTTTGATTTGAGCCCAAATTAAGGAATATAGAAAACACAATGATAACTCTTTTGTAGGAGAAACGTTGTTAAGTAGATATAACTTTAAAAAAGTCAACATAGGATACAACAATGGGTAAGCTATGCCTTGCTTTAGCTCTTGGGCTTAGCATACCTGAGGAGGGAAAATTAAAAATAATTATTATAGCAAAATTGGGACCATAAAATTGTTGGCTAGAGAGGTAAGCATTTCACCACCAGCTGCCCTATATAACTGAAATTTCTTTGTTGCCACGCCTTCAATGTTCGACTTTCTCTTTGAGTTTCTGATTATTTGAGTTGGAGTTGTTTGTGTTAGTTTAGGAGTTCATGTTTCAGTATCCAATTCTCATCCTCAGAGGAAAACTTTGTGCATTAGTACCACACTCTACGAAACTATGATACTCTTTGTGTACAAACTTGACTGGATTGTGTATTATGATGCATTTTGCAGTGTCTTGTTGTCGAATCAAAATTTTGCTATGCCCAAAGTCGGTACTTCCCGCCAGCAGTAATCAAGCAATGTATGATATCAAGAACATTAGAAGTGGGCGTACAATAGTGATATACTTGCTACAGAAGTTGTCCATTGTATAAAAGTTAAACAAGAAAAATAAAAGAACCTAAGGTAGTTCTCTATGCTGCTCCTTTTAAGTGGCAGATGTTTTGATAATGAAAGTGCATGTATCTAATATTATGTGTTTTCTTTTGTAATTAAGCTTAGGAATCTTATACTGTTTTTGCATTCATGATGCCTCCCAATTAGACTCGGTCAAATGGTAGAGGCTCCGTTAAAGGCTCTTAATCGGCTCTTTTGTAAAAGAGAATAATCAATAATGAGTCTAACGGGTCGGTGTCTTAAAGACTCATGTTTTATTGGGTTTTTTATGGGTTAAGTCGGGTCAATAATGGGTCAATAGTTTCTAAGACTTTTAAACACTATCAGGTAATAATTATTTTCACTTACTTGCTAATGATCCACTACCAAAGATTAAAGGTGATATATGTAAATTATTACCCTTTATAAATAAAAACTATACTCTTTTTGGATGGGCAGCTTGTTATGTGTTTCCTTTGACCCGGCCTGGCCAGTTTTAGATCTTCTCCTATCCGGCCTGTTTTACTTGTGACTCATCTCGGTCCTGATCCGACCCAATATATTCGTCTACTCTTGTGGATGAGTCATTTGTTTCTATTGCTTCCCCTTTTCTCAACTGCCCTTAATTCTTTCCTCTCCTCCTATGTTATTTGTGGTATGCTGTAAAAAGATCACTAGGGGAGTTATTTTTGGAAACATAGGTCATGTCATTTCAAGTTCAATTGATATCTTTTTACTGTCAAGTTTTGGCTCCACTATTTATACTCAGTTGCTTTTATCAGGGTTGTTTTTTTCTTCTTTAGAGTTTTATTTTTTTTTTATTAGAAAATGATATTCACAACTAGGGATGGCAACGGACCGGATCTGGACCGGGTCCTGATAGATCCAGATCCGGATCCGTTTTTCAAGGATGGATCCAGATCCAGATCCGCTGGGTATGAAAAGTAAGGATCCAGATCCAGATCCAACGGATCCGGGTCCAAAACGGGTCCAAAACGGATCTCATATTTAGGTGTATTTACCACCATAAGGGATAATTTGGGCGGGAAGACATTTTTTGTGCTATTATATTATTGTTTATAATACTCCGTAACTAGAAAAATGAATTTGTAATTGAAATTATGGACTTTATTATACACATTAGAACATTTGCCTAGACATTAATGAGAAAAGAACTTTATTTCTCAGATCGAATTATAAAGAAAATTACAGTATTTTAAATTAGACAAATTAAAAAAATGTTATCAAAATCAATTTTTCATTCTTTTTTAATAGATATCCAAATCAACCTTATTTGAATACTTCTTACTAACGGTCGAACTTTATCTTACTATCATTCTCTCCTTTCTTTGTTGGTTACTGGTTTGTAAATATATTAGTATCACGAAAAATATTTCAAGACGGGTCCAAAACGGATCCTAAACGGGTATTATGGTTGGACCCGTACCCGGATCCGTTTTTCAGTCATAGGACCCGGATCCGACCCGGATCCGTCGGGTCTAAATTTTGAAGACCCATATCCGTAAAAACGGATATGGATCCACGGATCCGGGTCGGGTCCAATACCCATTGCCATCCCTATTCACAACCTGAAGATTTCCACAGGGTCAGGAATTCAGGATAGGTTATTTTTTCTCTAAAAATATCTATTCGAATATCATGCTACATTGTTTATTGCTGTTCTAATTCGCTAATTATAATAATTTGTTGATACTTGGTTTCAACATGTAATATTACTACTATTTGTTTATTTTTTTTACAAGGTTATCATAAAAATGAAAATATTCATTAATTCGAAGTGTTGCGACAACTTCCATACCAAACGAACTCTCAAGGCTTAGTAATGACGAATAAGTAACGTCTTTTAGAGCTAAATTGGCAAGCTGGTAAAATTATTACAAACCAGTTACAAAGGGTAAGCAACAAAGTGCAAGTAATGTTTCCATCCTTGAAAATTTTGGTTATAAGAACTGGGGGTGATAATGGATTTAGGATCTAATCTAGATCTAGTCAAATTTAATCTATTTATAATGGTATAAGTATTAATTTTAAGATCTATTAGATTTAGGTCAGATATGGATCTAAATATTTTTTGATCAGGTTTAGGTTTAGTTCTAGGTCTAAGAATTTTAGGCACAAATCTAGCTTGTAGACTTGCTTGTATTTTTGAGAAATAAATAAATGAGTGATATTTTGAGTTGTAAAATTTTAATAATTCAAAATTAAAAGTAAAATATGACGGATTATGTTGAGTTGTAATTTTTGAAATTATTTCCTTCAATTAATAGTTTTTTCAAGAACTAACTTGCTAGATTCATTTGACTAAAAGAAAATTTGCAAAAAAAAAAAAAAATATCCTGTTACAAAACTAAAAAAAATATATGTTGATGATCTATTTTAGACTCAATACCTGTTAAACTTGATACGTTTGAATTATCATAAGTGACTGCTAAACATTACTAAGTTGAGTTGCACAAGCAAATTGTTTAGCAAAAACAATAGGAGTCGCATACCTTGAGAGTGGTGCGTCCTATTGGCTTAGTTCTTATGACCCCCAGGGAGCTAACCCAAGCGATCATACAAATATTTGTCCTACATTCATTTGGGAAGGGACTCCTAGTGGTTTAAAAATTATATCAATGGATTTTTCATCTTGCAAATAAGGCATATCTTGTTTGAGAATTTTTTTTTGAAATGGGTAAGGCCATGAGGGTTTGAATGTTTAGGACCCGATTAAATTTGGGATGGATCTAGATCTACACTTAAAAGAACAGGTTTAAATATCGATCTAACTAGATCCCACTCATTGTCAAGAACAATACATTTTTACTTAAATACTAACCACGTTTCTTTTTTATTTCTAGTGTTAGGCAATTCTTTTTGCATCACTGTATTCAACAGTGTAAGCGATTATATAATTGTGTTTACTGTTCACATCAATGGTATCAATTGATGATCCTCCAATAATGATAAAATCAACCCTACTCCTTTCCATACATATACATATTTTTAGGTGATAAGTTCTTTAGTTATTAATTGTTATATTATTGAACAAGTTGGACATGAAAAGAATTAATAGGTAAATTTTATACTGAAAAAGTAGATATAATAGGAGATAATGGAGGATATAGTTGAATGTAAAAAAAAATAAAAAAAAAATAAAGGGCATAACTTTTTGGTAAGGAAAAAATAGATAATTTATAAGTTGGGACCTTCCCAAAGTAGTAAAAACTAATCTAAAACGGATAAAAAAAAGTGCAAAAATTAATTTAAAATGGAGAAAGTAATAAATTTTGCAGTAAATATACAAATGATCACAATTGTTGTAAACATAATTTGGATTGAATGAGATACTCGATGACATCTCAAGCATGAGGCTCATCTAGGAATCTACCTTTTCTATGTTATAAGCATCAATTTTCTAGGCATAAGAGTAGTCCTTTCTTTTCTTTTTGGTTCAACAATTTATGCCTCCCATGTGGAGGCTAAGCTATTGTTAGATAAAGGTATAGTTAAGTGGTGGACAGGACTCCACTCAATCTTTTTTATGCTATGACTATGGAAATAGCTAGAAAGCATAATAAACTTGCAACTTAAGTAAGCTCTTCATTAAGAAAGTAAATCTTAATTAGTACAATATTGTACATCAAACGTCTGCATTGTACATGTATCGATCTCATCATGCAGATAGTTACTTGTAATTCGTGGTAAAACTGAAACATACACTAAAAACATAATTTCGATGACTAAATTTACTTAGGTAAACTCAAGTAGTACAGAGGTAATATATAGACTAATCTTCTTCATTCTTTTACACTGTACCTTTAATATATATATATATATATATATATATATATATATATATATATATATATATATATATATATATATATATATATATATATATATATATATATATATATATATATAGCGCTCTGACCAGTCATACCACAAGGAGATGTATACACTTATACATACTGGCTTCTTTCCCTGCATGCATCATAATTCAGCTAATTAGCGGCTTGTTCTTACCATTTACTCCTCCACATGAAACATATATAATCGTAACGTCGCGCATGCTGGGAGAAAATTTTCGTTTTTCGTAATTCAGTAATGATTTTTGATTGGATGTCTTAATATTTTCATATTGATACTTGACACATTCTTCGGAATCAGTAAATTTCTTGAGAGGGTAACCAAAGAAGTTTTCCTAACTCATATCCGATATAAATTATATCAGATATTAAAATCTCATATATAGGTATTGTTATATCAGACATATAATTATTGTTATATCAAATATAAAAATATTGAAAAACTCACATTAGATTTAGACATCATGATTTCAGATATAAAAATTAAATTATAAAAAATACCCCTGATATATTTATATCAGATAAAAATTAGAAATTTCTCATAAAATATATTACCTCCGGTTATTAAAAGTTGCAACATTTACCATTTTTGGATGCTCAATATAAGATGCATTATTTTTACTTTTTTTTTACTCCTTTTAGTAACTTTTTGGGAAAAAGACCCATCACTATTTTTAATTATTTATATTCTCTCTCTACTTTATCACATGTATATCTCCTAAATACCATTATCGAATTTCGCTTAAGAGTCCATATTTTATGTGTTTGTTGTAACTTACATTAAACGGAGGTAGTATTATATTCTAAATCACTTTTTTCCGGTTTAAATAAATACAATTATATATGTGAACAGTACTATACGTGACCATTATGCAAACTGAGGAAACAAGAATTTTGCTTACATAGGCTAATTAGTGTTGCTGCTCTCCGCAAGTCAACCGGCTGAGGAGTGAGGAAGAAACCTTGCCCACTGATCATATTCATAAACATTACAAGAATGAATAAATCAAAGTTCATTTCAGATATTGAACCGTAAGTGGAAATGCGAGAAGAACGCAATATCTTTGAAATTAATCACGGAGCACTTTGAAACCTTCCTTTTCCCTTTGTCCCTCGATAACATGATACTGTACCATCAGTTGCTCATTATGCAGAGATGATGAGCACAGAGTAATTGTATATTATTAAGTCCAAATAGGCACTAAGGGGTAGTTTGGTATAAGTTATGGGGTTAATCCGTTAGACTTCATACCTCTTTGACCACAAATTTTAATTATATTCTAAGAAATAATATATTCAAATGAGAATGTAATTTTATTAGATACATTTCAATGTAAATTTTATAATATCAAGTTTTTATAATTTTTTGTCTTATAAATTTAGAGAGAAAAAAACGTTTTGATTCGTATATTTAAAATCGTAAAAAATAAAATGTAGCAACTAATTTGATACGGATCGGATAGAGTGCTTTATATATAGGTAAAAGTTGAAACGAGAAGGGTCCTTAAAATGAAAAGGATGAGAAGATATCTTGACTCTTCATCTAATAGATCCAACACATGACATTTTACGTACATATAGTGTCCTTTTTTTTTAACTCATAGTGACCAAAATAATTTTTTTTTTTACTTATAATGACCATTTTCATTGTTATAGTGACTATTTTCATTGTTATAGTTAGAGATGGCCAGTGGGCCGGTTCAGCACGGCCCAGCCCATGCCCAGCTCGAACCGGCCCACCATCGAATCCCCATTTTCCAACCCTAACCCGTTTTGATTCGGTTCGAGAAAAAATTCAATTCGGCCCACAATTCGATTCGATTCGGCCCGGCCGTTGATTCGCCGAATATGACCACTAGCCGTTATTTTCCCGTTGCTAATGCCTATATAAACCGATCAATTCGGTTTCCATCCTCACCAAAATATCTCTCAACTCTCTTGATCTCTCAATCTTTCAATCTCTCAATTATTATTAATTATAATTAGCTTAGTTATTAGTACTAATCTTCTTCTTAATTACTCTCTTAATCTTCATTAGTTATCTTAATTAGTTGGTTTATTAGGATTACAACCTCGGTTAGGAGGAAGTACATGGCCTTGTGTAAGGAAAGAGGCCTTAAGAAGAGACAATGGAGTCTAGATACACCGACCCGTTGGAACTCCACATATAAATTGTTAAAAAATGTAATTAAATACCGTGAGGTTTTGTCCATTATTTATAACGAAACCCAAGCAACTCCCGGTGAACTTATAGGTGATTTCCATTGGAATACCGCAATTTACATCCGTGTCATTTTAGCAGCTTTTGACCATGCAACCAAAATTTTCTCTTATGTTTACGACCCTAACATTCATTTAGTTATATTAGAGTGTGTTACCATAGTTAGCACTCTTACCGAGCATTTCAACATCGTTCAAATTAGTGATATAATTACTAATATGCTAAGTAAATGGTATAACTACTTTAGTGAATTTCCCGTCATATACGGTATAGCTTCTATTCTTGATCCCGGGTTCAAGACTATAGGTTTAGAAAACTGTTTAGAATTTTATTATAACGCTTTAAGTTTACAATACGATGTCAATGCATATATAGAAAAATGTAAAAAGGTTTTAACTAGTTTATATGATCATTATGCATCTGTTTATGCACCGTCCGAAAATGTATCGTCTTCTAGTGGAAATTCCGCTACGCGATGGCAGCCAATACTTGGTAGAATTTAAAAAAAATCAAAAACATTGGTTTCTTCTTCTTCTTCTTCTTCACTTTATAATATTAAATGAATATCTTTCTTACCAACATGAAACCGATGCTAATTTTTCAACTATTAAGTGGTGGCGCGATCACGAACGACAATTTCCCATTTTGGCGAGAATTGCAAAGGATATCCTTGCAATTCCCGCCTCCTCTATTGCTTCCGAGTCTGCTTTTAGTGCAGGTAGACGTGTTCTTGACGAGAAGAGATCCCGCTTATCTCCCAAAAGCATAGAAATATGCATTTGTAAGAAAGATTGGGATCAGGCGGAGCGTAGGACCCAAGGATTGAGGGAGGAGTACAATGACGAAGACGATCCAATCAAGCGACAGCCCAACAGGTGAAGGAGGTTCGAGGTCTGTTCCTAATTAGGCTAAGCACAACCGCACAAGCACCCCTACATGTACGTAACAGAACTACGTGGGCTTTGATTCCTTCAGGATACGTAGGCAACTTAATTTTAAAAATCAATATTTAATTATTTAATTAAATTTTGATTTTCTAAATTAAGTGCAAGCCCTTTCTTCTTATTCCAACCCCCAAAACATGTTTAATTAAATTTTGATTTTCTAAAAAGTGAAATATGAAATATGATTTTAGTTTACTTATTTTAGTATATGAAATATGAAATATGAAATTTTGATTTTAGTTTACTTATTTTAGTATATGAAATATGAAATTAAATTTGAAATATAAAATATGAAATATGAAATATACTTTATTTGATTTTCTAAAAAGTGAATTAGTTTATTTATTTGAAATATTTTAGATTTTCTAATACGTAAATATACGTAATTAGTTTAATAATACTTAATTAAGAAAACAAAAAAAATAAAAAAACGACGTAATTCGGTTCGATTCGTTTCGTGATTCGGTTCGACACGATTCGGTTCGATTCAGTTATTGATTCGGTTCGTGATTCGATTCGATTCAGTTCGTGATTCGTTTTCGATTCGGTTTGATTTGGTACCGAATCAAAAAACCCCAACCCCAGCCCGGTTCGGACCGACCCGCCCCTCAGACCGGTCCGAATCTGGTCCCTTCCCCCCAGCCTGGCCCAGTCAGCCCGAACCGGCCCCTTGGCCACCTCTAGTTATAGTGACCAATTTTTTTACGTAAAATCTCATGCGTTGAATCTTAACACTTAAAGGATCAAGATCTCTTCTCATCCTTCTCATTTTAAGCATTCTTTTCATTGGATCCCTCTCCTATATATATATATATATATATATATATATATATATATATATATATATATATATATATATATATATAACCTTCCTCTCAACCTTTATCAATATTGGTGCTCATATTATTTCAGAAAAAGTAAATAAATTAATACCCACATCACAAACCACCACCAAAGTATCATCCTTCCATCAAAACTTCAATTCTCAAAAACATAAATTATCAGCCTTCCATCAAAACCTAAATTCTCAAAAACATATCAACAATCGTAAGCCATGGAAACAAGAAGCAAAGTTAATCGTCCATCTGTTAATATTCAAAATTTTCACTTAATATTATTTAATTTGTTTGACAATGGGAGTTGTTCTAGGTTGCTTATTCAGTGGAGTTTGTAGTACATATGGAATTGATTGGTTTGGAAGTTGAAGATGAATAGGTTGGGTTGGGCTTTGAAGATGAGTTGACGAAGACAACTTCCGTTTGAGATGACTTGAATGTCTAATTCAATTTTTATAATTTTTGTTTTTGTGTTTGTTTTTTGTAAGTTTTGTTGATTCCAGCTCAATCCACCTCCCCTAATATGAGAAGCCGATAAGAATAGGATTCCATGTATCCAATTTATAAAAAAAATATGGACCAAATAAATGGTATGAGTTTGGAAAACTCATACCCAAACACATACAAGAGATAAGCACAAGTACATGAAAGTGAAAAGAGCGTGAAAAAGTAATACATACTCCATATGATAGAAAGGGGAAAAGTACAAACAAGTTTAAATTTGTATTTTGAAACTTGTAAGAAAGTAAAGGCTTAAAATCTTAAGACATAAGGAAGTATGGAAACCTATTTGTTTCACCCTCAATATTCGATCTTCAATATTTACTTAAATTTTTTATAAAAAGTTTACAATAAAGTACAGATGCATACACATAAAATTAAGTTCGTTCTCAAATCATTCCATAGGTAGTTATATAAATGATACAAAAAAATTCTTATCACTTTGTGTTTGGAATGAAAATTTTATATGTTAAAAATAAAAAGAAATTTATAATTTAAAACTGATATAAATATATTATGAGATATTTTTGTAATTTTATTTCTATATCTAAGATCATAATGCTTATACTTGATATACGTTTTTCTGTATTTTTATATCTTCTGTAATTATGTATCTATTATGTATTTGATATAATAATACATATATATGATAAAATAATAGCTATATCTGATATAACAATATATATATTTAAATATATAATATCTCAATTTTATAATATAATTTATATTAAGTATGAATTAGAAAAGCCTCTATATATAAGTCTTATATGACTTTACATCATGTATACATTGCAAGAAACAGTACCATGACAATGATATCAAAGAAAATATAAACAAGTTTGCATATTTTCAGGTTTTACTCGTAGGTGACTTGCAGGAAATTTCTTAATTGATTATCAAATTGTACATATTCAAAATATGTTTGCCGATCTAAGGTTAAAAGATCGAAAAAAAATTAGTTTAAGTACGGATTAGTAGCTAACTTACGTTCTTTGCGGCTGAACTAAAAGCTTCCCTATGAGGTATCTCTGGATTTCCTGCTTTGATGCGATGAATCTCCTCCCTAATTAACCAGTCACAAATAATTTCATTTAGCCCCTTACGTGTAGATAATCTCCGTCCAAATTTAGTTGTCTCGTAATTAGTTTAAATTACACTACATACCCTTGTAACTTTTACTTCCGGACTGAAAGAATTACGAGTAATTAATAAGAATGAGTGTTAGATTAAAAGTCTGACACTTACTTCATGAACCTGTTGTAAGCTGATGGAAGCCTATGCTTCTTCTCCGGAGCTGCAAAAAAAAAAAAACTTAAATCTTTGAAAAATTCTGATTCTATAAAATTAAAGATGTGTATGTGGATTAATCGTTTCGAAGAAGAAAAAAGTGGCACGTACGTTTAACAACATATGGCCTTGGGGAAGCAGGCTCAGTAGTTATGGTGAAGGACGAGGAAGAAGCTGGTTGACATTTCTTGCTGTGATGATCAATAGTGCTGCAAAATCCCCCTGCCTTCTCCAAGAAATTGAACCCCTAGCATACACATACATCACGAAAGTTATTCAATATAATATTCATACATCTTAATTATATTATGATCCTAAACCACTTTAAAATTGTGAGTATCTTTCGAAATCATAAAAAGATTATAATTTTTAAAAGCTATGCTAGAGTATGTATAGCGCATGTCAGTCTTTACTATAAGATGTACGGCATGCATAAAGAATAGATCTTGAGATAATTGTAGCGAAGAAACCTTACTTGAAGGGTAATTTGGTGGTCAAGACATTGGCCTTGGAGGGGAGGCCGAGTGCTCAGAAAGAGACATTTCCACAATGCCCACATTTGACTGTTATCGTGTCCAACAACCTCTTGCACGGGATCACAACCTACACCCGGAAAATGATAAAAAAAAAACAGTACTCTACACTTAGCATAATGTTTTTGCTTTTACTCATTAAAATCAAACACAAACGAAGCTAACAAGAAACTTATACCTATCCAGCGGCTTATTCAAATCATGCAAATTTAGCTATAATATTTAGTCCAACATGTGATATAATTCATTTCAGACGAAGTGAGCATCAATTATGGTACAAATACGACAATTCAAAGTCTTTGTAGATGGAGAGCGTTGTTCTTAACAAGTATTAATATCAGTAAGGACATAGGTACGTAGGTGATCTTGAGAAGTGTATGTCATACTTGTAACTTCGTGAGTACTAAGTACGTAACTGAATATAAATAGTTAAGGTTAGTTGGTTGTTATACCGCGAGAACAGTGTTGCAGTAGCTGCAGCGAGCGTAGCAAAGATGGTCAGGAGGTGGTGGAGCCAACTCCATGCTCACTTTGTCTTACATCATGTTGGCGTCCATATTTTGAGTAGGCGATCGAGAGAGATGGAGAAATTGGTGAAATAATGTTAGGTGCTTTGAGAAAGGGAAGAGAAGAAACAGTTAAGATCGGGCAGAGATAAAAGGAAATATGTTTAGGTTTTAAGCTAAGGTATATATTTAGAGGGAGACAGCTATATATAGTTGCCTAAATATTCATGAATTTGTTGGAGATCGTGGAAAGTGAGGTTTAGGGTTTCCTATTTGGTCACTGCTTTGGTGCTTATTTTGCACGTCCAGAGTCTTTACGTACACCTATGCTCCTCAGATCAGTTCTTTGGATTTATGTTTTCTCACTTGTCTATTAGATGATGACCATTGACCTATAATAGTGCTAGACATAATAATTAGCTAGATACAAAAACATATAACGGTACATTAATCTTCATTTTATTAATTTATAGCATATATAAAAGTTTTATTTTTCCTAAAATGCATGATCTGATGATAATTAGCACTACAAGTTTGCATGCAAAATAAACAAAATCATAACTAGATATGATATACTGATATAGAACATGGTAAAATTCAATTTTGATGTCACTTCTTTAAAAAAAAAAAAAAAAAAAAAAAACAGAGCTAAAATTGTTCTGATTTGATTTGATAAAATTCAACGATTCGAAGAAAATGGGGCCTTTGTACTAATCTAATCCTACCTGCCAAAGGAACGCCATAGTTGACTTCATATACACAGTATATTGTGTTAATATTAAAGAGGGAGAGGGGACTATATATATCAACCTCATGTGAGTTATTTATTGAGTAAACAAAAATTAAATTTACCAAGCATGAAAAAAAAAGGAACTAAGCAATTAAATTGATGAACATGCAAGGTGACAGTTTAGGTACGTTAAATTCTTAAAAATGCAAATATTAATCTTGTACGATGGAGCACTAACTAGCCACCCTTATATTCATCAATTAATTATAAACAAAAAATATGAAAAGAGGACAACATCCGATGACCAATGAGTTTGCTAGGTTCATAGAAGAATGGAGGGCAGGGAGATTGGCTAATCTATTTGACAAGTTCTGTCCTTAAAAATGATTTGTAAAGGCAATAATTATTTATGTGCCTGAATTCTTTTTGGTAATTGGAATTTTGGTATAAAATTTTTACCAATTTGTTTAGGAATTTAGGATATGTCCAAGCACATTTTTAGTAAACTACATAGTACTAAACTCTACCAAACTATGAAGTAATTACTGGGTAGTACAGAGTATAATATTCAAAATATTTGGCCCATAAATAAGTATTTGGACCCCTACCGACTTCATTAAAATTAAACTCATTACTCCATTTTTTATCTTTTCCGTTTGAGATGAAAGGGGGAACCAAGACAAGTTTACAAGAGCATAAATTTTTGTATTTTTTATGAAAATTAAATAATATTAAATATAAAGATTTTTTTATTATCATGGTTTTATGAGTTAAAATAAAATAAAATTATAAAAGAGAGTGAGGAGAACATTAGAAGAAAAAAGTGAGTAAATAAAGGAGATTGAAATATGCGAATGAGGGAGTATTTTAGATGAATGTGAATAAAATAATAATTTATATGGATTAAACGGTAATAAAAATTTGCCTAAAGTAAAATAGATTTAAAGTGAGAAAAACTTATGAAATTTCCTAATGAGAAATATGGAAAAATAAAAAAAAAATTAGAAGGTATACGTATAAAATCATACTGTTTAATAAAGTTAGATTTCGTAACTGCGCGCAAGAGAGTGACACTTGGTGGCACTAATTTATGTCGATCAAGTGTCCTGCCACTAATACATGTCATATATGATACTCCTTATTAAACAACCCAAATTTGATATAACTTTTTTTAACATAGTAAAGTTTATAGAGTTATGTTCCAAATCGAATTACAAAGCTACATGTCCAATAAACCAAAAATAAATTTAATACAAATATTATAAAGTTTGGTATTAGAGAATTCGTATAAAAATTTACTTTTAAACATGATCCATTTATGCTAGATTTTAATATACTCAATCTTAATAGATTAACATATAGAAAAATCTAAAGAAAACAAATATTTTCTACTATGAAATATTATTTTGTGTTCATATGAAATAAGATCAACATTCATACCTGTAGAATTAGGATATAAAGAGTGAGAATTATAAAAAAAAAACAAATAAATAAACCAAATCTAATACCAAATATTATTTTGTACTTTCATACGAAATAAGAATTGCTTATGTATAGGATTACAATATCACCATGGAAGTTTATTTATATTTAATGAGATAAATTTTTTAACAACTCAAGATAATACCCGAGATACATACTATTAAAAACTTAAAATATTACTCCATACTTCTTCTTTTGTTCTTCTCATTTGTTTTTGCGTACGTAGATTCTGATGTAAACTTAAATTTTAAGTATATTCAATTGTGTGTTTGCAAAAAAGTTGATATTTGAAAAATATACATTGAGATCTTGCTTTTAAGATCTCATATAAATAATATTTTTTCTTATAGATTAAGAAAAATCAATAGTCAAAGTTTGGCTCTATAATATATAGATTCCAAATGAGAAAAATAAAAAGAAATAAAGGGAGTAAATAATTTAATGTCTTCTTTATTGATTTATTTTTTAATTTTAAATATTGTATTGCACATTACTGGCTCATATATAATTACTCACTCCCGTTCTATATGCCAGATATCTATCTGGAAATTTTGGTGAAGAAGTGATGAATATTGGATATAATAAGGACTAATCTGAATATCATCTGATCATGATATTGTGACAACTGTACTTAAAACGTGAGTAAAAACTATTATATCAAGTGCTTAATATATTGTTCAGTTTGGAAAATACATAGCCTATATAGTTACAAAACAACTTATATTGAAAAATAGAAATCACACCTGAGTTATATCTTGCATGATAAGGGGAAGAAAGAATGATCTCCATGAAAAGAGTCTGTTACTGCTAATGATTTCCGTATTAGATGGAGGTATGCAATCAATTAGACTCTATTTGTATCATGGCCTATTCTTACCTCGATCTCCAGGGAAATAATTATGTACTCCATAATTCAAGTTATCATTGTTGGCTATTTGGCTTAAATTTATGAGCTACACATCTATTATAGGAGCCGAGGTGTCTCCTTTTCATAAGAAAAACCTAGGAAAAGCTCACAACACGAATTTAAACTACATTATCCTTATGGATGGATGATACGAGCTGAGAGAGGGTAGGATCATAGGAGGAATGCCAAAAGTATCTTTAACTGCTACTTAATTCGCTTCTCTAAGACAATGATTGATGTAGTAATCCCTAGCATGATTAGGGATGACAAACCTTGGGAAGAGTACAGGGCTCAATGTTGAAACAACAACATTTTTACGAAACCAGATCATCCACTAGATAGTAGTTATTTTTCCTGCTACTGTCCAGCCAACAACATTTCTAACATGCTCGAGATTATCCGTTGGATCTTTGCATAAGTCAAGCGGAATGTTAGGGATGAAACCTTGAGTTTGAATATATAGGTAAGGTGACAAGGGGTCACCTTGTTTGATTCCCCCCGTGGAGAAGAACTAGTTAGTCGGGGCACCATTAACTAAGACCGAGAATGAGATTGTGGTAATACGTTCTTTAATCTATCGATACAAGTTTAAATGGAACCCAAGTTCCCTAAGAGTTTCAAAAGACAAGTTCCACTCTATATGGCTGTATGCCTTCTCCATGTCTAGTTTGATAGTTCGTTATCTACACTTTCTTACCTTTATTGACTAGAATATTTGAAGTAATCTTATTGATTGTGGAACAGTACACATGCTAATAGTACGTCTAAAAATGGTTTGATATTTGCTAAATTATCGATCTTAGGAATAAGGGGTAAGAAAGTGTGATTAGTTTGCTTAAGCATTTTACTTGAATGAAAAAAAAAACCCCTTTAATAGCTCTAATGGCAGATTTCCCTACAATTTTCTGTAATTTTGGAAAAGGGGCCTCTTTAATTTCCTATTTTAGGTACTTTGTTTTAGCCTTTTATTTGCTAAGGAGTATAGCTTTGATTTCTTATTTAGGAGGCTGCCTTGCTTAGTAATTAACCTATTAAGAGAAGTTGACTTATCAAACAGTACATACTTTAGCCTTTTGATTTGGTCACCCATATTTTTGTAACGAGGCTTTTCTATTAGTTCATATCTGATATAATTATATTAGGATATTGAAAGCTCATATATATTATATTATATATAATTATTGTTATATTAGTCATATATGTATTGTTATATCAGATATAGTAATACAACATATAAAAAAATACAGAAAAACGTATATCAGATATTGAAATTTGGCAAAAGCCTAAGAAAGTAAAACGATGATGATTGTCTTATTCCTTAAATTTGGCTAATCAATCTGAGCTTGCCATAACCCAATCTGTCCTCTCATGGATAATTTTGGGGACTGATTTATTTATCCTCCAAGTGAATGGAGAGCCAATAAATTTCTTATTTATTTATTTATTTATTTATTTATACATGAAATCAATCTCTTATATACCAAATTACATACTAAAATTACCACACGTGAAGATGGCATCAAAAGATTAGTCCAAACGAAGTGCTAGTTCGTTCACACAAAAAAAAGGATCAATTTCTTAATCTATCACCAATTTGAAAATTTAATATCTTAGATTGGAAATGAAAAGCCCTTGTATAACATTAAAACAAGATCTTGGATGCATACGAGATATAATAAAATTATTATATTTCAATAAAAGTTATCTTTAATATAACAAAAATTACTTCTTAAGGTTTATAAAGATTGAGATATATTGTGTTGAGTGATAACTTTGGTTACATTAAAGATAACTTTATTGGAATACAATAACTTTAATGTATCATATTTACATATAATATCTTTTATAATTTAAATAAGGCAAAGATGAAGAAGAAAAAGACAAAAAAAAAAAAAAAAATCGTATCTATGTGTTACTGGATTGCTACCATGTTAAGAAAAACTGTAAAAGCATTGATTTGGACAAGTGCTGAAATCACTAGTCACCATCGCTAATGAATTATGGGGAGAGGTGTGTTGATTGAGACCATTCAGTTCTTAGATTACCTTAATGGGGAATTGGCCTACCTTTGCCCTTTGATTTCCCAAACTTTTCTTGTTCGTATAAAGTTTTGTTTTTATCATTCAAATGTATATGATAGGTTGTTAGGTGTTTAAACAAGATTTGTGATTTTATTTGGTCATGAAGTTGTATGGACTTTGGAGCTTATGGGCTACTTCATATATGATACATATTCATACCCTATCAGAATTAAGAAGGAAGAGAAGCCATTTGACTAGTATACGGTTGGCAAAACTAATCAATTATATGAAATCTCGTAATAGTTTAATTTAATTTGCTGAGTGGATAATTAATCTACTCGTTTGTATTGTTTATTGGTTAAATGTCAACATCGATTTGTGATTGAATATGTATTGTTAGAACCTAATTGTAAAAGTAGGGTTTCTTTAAATTCATGTATTGTTTGTACAGTAACTATTTTCATCAATTAATTTCTTAAAAAAATTATGAAATACTATGATTTTATGCTAGTAATCACTAATCACTATTTGTAGAACAATAGTGATGTACTATGATTTTACGCTACTAATCATTAATCAAAATTTGTAAATTTTCTTTTTGAAAGAAAGTAATTACAAAATTTAAGTAGTAATAATCGTGCGAAGTGAACTTGGCCATAGTTGAGGATAGATGGTCTAAGTTACTGTATTACTTATATATATTAGTTTCAATTTCATTTTATGGATTCTTAATGCTACCCTAGTACCCCCTTAAAGGAAACAGCATCTTCACAACAATGAATCAAAGTCCTCGAAAACTGCCCAGCCAGCAGAGTAATTGAACGCTTTATATGCAGCTGCTTTATAGATCAGGTACGTTATTAACGGATTTGGTGCTAATGATTTGATCTACTATCAATCTTGACTTTGCACATTTATACTCTATTTTTGGGAACTGTGAAATTTGATGAGATTTCTCTCTATCATACTTTCTTCATATGTCTCTAGCAACAGCACATAGAGAGGGGTACAGCATTATGGTAGTGGCCTGACTGCATACCTGCCCGAGTGCCCCGCCACTGCGTAGGAACGTACTTGAAAAAACACACGTCTCAGCTTCAACTTTAAGCCTTAGAGTCACTTACCCATGAAAAGATATCCGGCCAAACTGAAATGCACTTTAAGCTTTGAAAACTCCACTTTAATTACTAATGTTTTTATGTTTAATGATAGAAGTCAAAATATAAAGTCAAATAAAATTGACAATGTGATGAAAGTTAAATTACAAAGTCCAAAAAAGTTAGTAATGACTCAAAGTGCTCAAGCTTTTTGATTTTAATGTGCTTTGCTAACCTTGTCTTTTAGCTTAAATTGCTTTTAACGTGTTGCATGAAACTTTTCTTGGATAAATGATTTACAGCAAGCACGTCCTTAAAGAAGTTAGCAAAGTTCCATACACTTTGTCAAAGAATAATAATATTCTAAGGGGTTGAATCTTGTGTTTCTATCTTTTTCTTATTTTACTTATTTTATTATCTAACCTAACTTATTTAGACATGATTTTATTGTCAAAGGTATCTATTGATTTCAGCAAATTTTTGATGCTCATATCAGCTGAAGATTCTTCAAGTTAATTTTGATAGTTACCAAATTTTCACCATATTTATTTTGGAAGAAATCAATTTGAAGATTAAAGTGCAGCAAATTAAGTGGAAAGATTCTTGTTGTGAAATATTCAAAATATATCAATCTTCAACAACCACAAATCAACGATTCATTTACAGCTATATTGGAGGAAATCATGCTAAAAATATTGAAGATAAATCAGATTTTCATCAACCTAATTTCAGCCATTTTCCAACAGCTAAGTGCTAAAGTTCAAATACATATCCTCATGCTTTGAAGCTGAAGAATGCAAACAAGAACATAAGCCATAAACGAGAATATCAGTCTCAAGCTACAACAACAAGACTTCATTATTTTCTCTCTCCTTATCATGTATTTAAATTGAGAGAAAATCAAGTATAAACTCTTGAGTATTTAAAAGAATATTTTGAGAGAGTGTTATATTAAGAGTATACCCATAATAATCAAACGTATAAAAAAATAGAGAAATCTTTTTATTACTGAGATCTAAGATGTTAAAGTGTAGTTAGGGTGCTATGGAATAGAAGATAGGGATTGTGATCTTGTAGTGTGCTTTAGGTCTCTAAGGATAGTAATAAAATAGAGAGTTAATAAATCATAAGGGTTGGACAACCCTAAGCGGAGACGTAGGCAAATTAGTTGCCGAACTTTGTAACAAATCACTGTGTTTTGTCTCATTTACTTTATGTCTTTATTGCTTACGTTTTTATGTTTGTTTTATTCATTGTTCAAAGCAGCGAATTGTCAAAGTTTGAGCAACAACCTTTGAAACAAATTTAAATGCCTTGACATTCAGATTCAAAGTTAAGCCTCAAGCTTATATTCCGCCTTTCAAAGTCAATTTAAGACCTTGAGCTCCTAACTGCGAAAATCGGACATACGTAATTCATTCCCCCTCCCCGTAGAGTATATTTAATCATATTCTATCTCTCGCTCTATTGATTCTTCAAACCTGATTTGGTCGCTGTTTTTATAACTAGATATTTGCACAAGTGTGAAATTAAGTCCATCCTTTATCGTTTGGTCTGATTTGAACAAAACAATAATCATCTGCAAGGAAGAGTTAGGCCACTCCTACTAAAAGGGGTTAACCTACGTATAATTCTTTTTTTATAAAAATAAGTAAAATGTATACTTATAGATCGAGCCGATTTTGTACACTCTAATCAACTATTGTTGGTGGAAAAATTCTATAGCCATCGTTGAGATATAGGTAGCACTTTAAATAAGATCATTTGTCCAGTATACTGTCGTATACATTAAAAAAACATATAAGCTAGCGTCATTTATTATATATTGCATACCTTTACACTTATTGTTACAGTGAAGATGTAACTGTCATGGCTAGGCATCAACAAATTTTAGAATGTTTTTTAAGCTTTTTTTTAAATAAAATTGCAAAAATAAGTTCCTAACCAAACTCATTTGAAAAATAAGCCAATTTAGGCTTGGAAGAGAATCGCTGCCTCGGGTAGCGATTTAGTTTAAGTAAAATCGTTGTCCCAGGCAACGATTTATATTGGGCAAGCATTAAGGCAGGGGTTGGGAACTGGGTCACTAGAAATAGTTGCCCGGGGCAGCGATTTCTGTTGACCTAGTTTATTTTTCTTTACTTCTATTTTCTTCCTTTTCCTTTCTTCCCCTTCCTTCTTCCCATTTCTGCGTTTATTTGCCGCCAATACTCAACCCCTCAGATCTACTTGTTTCTGGTAGCCCGTCTTTCAATTTTCATCTCATTTTCTTCCCCTTTCTTCCCAAAATCAGGTGTGTTCTACATTTTAAGTTTTATTTTATTTTTTTTGAGTTTTTTTTAAAAACTTTTTTTTTTATTTCGTTGATTATGGTTGAATTATGGGTGTATCATGTATGGTGAATTATGGGTGAATTACATATTTTTTGTTTTTTATTTTCGTGAATTATTTTTTTTGTTTTTTTTTTTGTGAAGTATTGGTTTATTATGGGTATTATGGGTTGTTGTGAATTATGGATTGTTTTGAATTATGAAGTTTTGGTTAATATTTAGTTTAGGTAAATTATGAAAATTAGGTTAGTTTAGGTTAATTTTTAGTGTAGGTTAATTATAAAATTAGGTTAGTTTAGGTAAATTATGAAAATTAGTTAGAATTAGGTTAATATTTAGTTTAGGTAAATTAGGTTAGTTTAGATTAATATTTAATTTAGGTAAATTATGAATATTAGGTTAGTTTAGGTTAATGTTTAATTTAGATAAATTATAAAAAATAGGTTAGTTTAGGTTAATTTAGGTAAATTATGAAAACTAGGTTAGTTTATATTAATGTTTAATTTAGGTAAATTATGAATTTTAGGTTAGTTTAGCTTAATATTTAATTTAGATAAATTATAAATATTAGGTTAGTTTAGGTTAATTTAGGTAAACAATAAATATTAGGTTAGTTTAGGTAAATAATGAAAATGAGTTTGAACTAGGTTAAAATTAGGGTAAGTATATATATTAGGTTATACAAGAGATATAATTGTAAACAGTTTTATTCAAAAAATGAAGCAAATAATAGATATATTAATTACGTTTCTCATCCAATGATACCTTATTCTTTTTCGCACCCAAATTGATGTAGATGTCTTTTCAATATCCTATTTGTGCTATATATCCACCACAAGCACAATTTGATTCAACTGAATTGGGTGATTACTTAATTCAATCAATATGGATCTAGGACTCTAGAACTCCTAGAAGTATATATCATTATTTTTCATTATATTGGATAGTCAATTATATTTGACATGCCAGAATGTAATGTACAAGATAAGGTCATAAGGGTTATGGTATTCCTCTTTAAAACAGAGGACGTAACAGTATGAAGAATACTTTGTAACTTTTTGAAAATTAAATAAGGGATTTGTATCAAAGGTAAACAAATTAGACAACTCGAATGATGAGTTGTATCAAAGGTTTAGGAATTCAAATGTTGATAAATATATGTTTTTTACAAAACTATCTTTTCCCTATTATCATTTTTAAGTTTTTTTCAATGATTTTTTCAAAACCTTTTTATTTGATTTCCAATATTTTTCTAAATTTGTCCTATTTTTATACAATTAGGATTGAGTGAAATCATAGTGAAATTGGTTGAGATCATTGTGGGATTGTGATTCTAACAATGTGGATTGCTACTTACCATTGATATTTCTATAAAATTTTGATAAATTAGGGATATTATGGATATTAAATTAAGATAGTTTTTTGAATAACAAGGAAAATACGTTATGTTAAAATATGGTACCTAATCTATATTTATTTTTATCGGGATAAAAAACTTATATTTGGACCATATTAAGAGAATATAACCTACATATAGCAGAAAGAAAAAAAAAACAAACAACAAGGATAATGTCTGAACTTCAAAAGCTAATACATTTTTTAAGTCTTTTTACCGTTGAAGCAGAATGGAACTATTAATGGTTCATGAATCACAAGCTTGATACAAACCCATTCTGAACAGATAACCCCATAACCATAATCAATCAGAATTCATGAGGTCCAACAACCAAAATATACATTATGCTATATGCTTGGTTTGATCCATAAGGTCCAAAAGTTGAGAGTGGATCATCCCCTTATTCAAGATTTAGCCTTTGCTTATGAATACTATGATCACGAATGATGACCGAATTGACGGTATATTTCAGCCCACCTAGGAAGTTAGGCCCATGTTCTAAGTCTTCAATTACTCTACTTGCATTTGTTTAATTACATACATCAAGTCATCAACTGCCTAATTAGAATTTTTTTTCTTTTACTTTAAAAAAATCAGTGCGTGTTGAGTGATCCCCCAAATTTAAGATAATGAAATACTTCCTCTTTCCCTAATATATTGCCTCATTTAACTTTTCACGGTCTCTAAAATATGACTAAAAATGCTTTTATCACCTAATCTGTAAGGAAAAATAAATTATAAAAATTTAATATTTTAAAAATTTATATTAAGATTCATTTAACAAGACAAGATTCTACTATTAAGAATCCTTGTTCAACCTATCCTTGGACTTCCCTTCTCCCCGCCCTACCCATAGCTTATTGCAATTTGGCTCTTTCTTGGATTTATACCCCTAATACTTCCCAAATATAAAGTGCTCATGGGTTCAAATGTCTTATTTGATATCATGCATGGAAACAATCTAATTACAAGCTTATAAAACTTTAAATTTTAAATTTTCACATGCACTTCACATTTATTTTAGAAGGCTTTTCTAAAGTCATTCTTTTATTGACACTTGATTACAAGTATAAATAAAGGCTTTTTAAAGCTTTTTTTTAAGTAATTTTAAAAATAGACCCCAGACTAAAATATTTTCATAAATAAGCATAGGTTTGGATGAATATCGCTGCGATTTTGGGTCAGCTTGAAATGGACTTGCCCAAATGCACTATTTGTGTGTTTTTCAAAATTTGAACCTTTCAAAATAAAAATTTATTTATTAAAATTTTAATCAAAATCACTGCCTGAATTTTTTTTTTATGTTGAAATAGATCAAGCAAAATCAATGCTCGGCGCAGTGATTTTCTAATTAAAAAAATGGGTCAGTCGAATTCAATCAAGTCAAAATCGCTATCCTAGACATCGATTCAGCAATTTTGTTACAAACCTCCAAAAACTTATTTTTGAGAATCTTTTGGTGCGCAACTTATTTTTGAAATAAGTTTAAAAATAAAGTTTAAAAAATTAGTCATAAATAAACACAATTAACATTATTTGAACCAAACATGGAAATATGATAAGAAAATATCTATTTTTATTTTTCCATTGTTATAATTTATTTTTGAAATTCAAGTAATTATCACATATGATTTACATTATTGTCATGAATCTTTCTTTGAATTATTCTAGCTTTTCTATTTTAATAAAGTTTCTATATTCTTTTTTCATTATCATTTTATCAATTTTATTAGGTCTTTTAACTATGTAGTTGTCATTTCTTATAACTTTTGGTTACTACATATTTTCAATCGGATGCTTGAGAGAACCATGTTGAAGGAACTCGACAAAAAGACCCCGTAACTTCAGAAGAAGGAATTCATTTATTCGAGACTACTGATTGGGAACCTTTGTCTCTGCATTACAACAAATTCTGGAAGTTGTATAACATTCAAGCCTTCAAGGCAAAGGTTATGGCAAAAGAGCTTCGAATAAACAAACTCTTGGCACAAATTGACAATCTAGCATGCGTGAAGGCTTCCAAAGGGATGAAGAAGGTGGAAGTGGTGGGTATGTTCATATGATTAATAATTATTGTACTTTAAGAGATATCACACAAGTACAATCCAGGTGGCCGATTTTGTGTGTATTATGAAGGGGGAGATTCCAAATATATCTCTGAGATACATTTGTAAACATATCTCACAATTTATAATAGTGCAATTTTCATATCTATTAGTAAAATTTTATTTACAATAGTGTAAATTCTTATCTAAATAGTATAATTTTAAAAAATAAAGGTAAAACAATAAAAATGATGAAACTATGCATAATTTTTTTTCTTAATAATACAATTTCATATTTTATAAGTACAATTTCATTTGCAAATAATAATTTTTTTTAATTTTTAATAGCGTTTTGTCATATTTTATAAGTACGACTTTATTTGCAAATAGTAAATTTCAATTCTCAAATGTATAACTTCAAAAAAGAAAATGAAGGTAAGACAAAAGGGCCATGAGAAATTAGTGAAACTAACAACTTTATTTCCTAATAATGCAACTTTATATTTTATAAGTACAACTTACTTTGCAAATAGTAAATTTTAATTCTCAAAAATATAAATTTAAAAAATAAAATAAAGGTAAAAACAATGGTGCCACGAGAAAATTGTGAAACTATGCACAATTTTAAATATCTAATAGTACAACTTCACATTTTATGAGTACAACTTTATCTGCAAATAGTATAATTTTCAATTTCCTAATAGTGCAACTTCAATTCTTAAAAGTACAACTTCATTTGTAAATAGAAAATTTCAATTCTAAAAAGTATAACCTCAAAAAAATGAAGGTAAAATAACGGAGCCATGCAAAAATAGTGAAACTATGCAAAATTTCTTTTTCTAATAATGTAACTTCATATATTATAAGTAAAACTTCATTTGCATGTAATACAATTTTTAATTTTCTAATAGTAAAACTTCATATTTTATAAGTATAACTTAATAATATAACTTTAAAAAAAATAAAAGGAAGTTATTGATTTACCCTCTAAGATATACCTCAGATATATATATATTTAGACATATCTCATAAATATATTTAGACAACCTCATTATGAATTAAGGAAACTTTGCAAGTGATTTGCTTGGTAGTCAAGATGTGCAATCATCAAAGATTAGTTTCTTAGATGGTTCTCTTATTGGGTTAAATTTTAATTTAATAGAGGATATAAATTAGTGATGTTGATGTGCCACGTCTAATTCCTTATTAGAATATATAGTTCTTTTAGTAGAGTTATAATGTATTTTCAATTTGATTTCTTTACTTGTTTTTGTACGTTTAATCCAAGGTTTATCCTCATTAGCATAAATTTTTTTTAATTATTATCCAATGTATAAAAATATAATATTATCTATAATTACGTTAAAAGTAATAAGGAACTAAAACATTTACAAAATTAGAATCTTTTCAACCACTAAAAGCCTGCCAAAATAAGTAATTAACCCTAAAGTCCCTTATAAGTTATAACATTCTTTTATGCAAACGGTATATATTAAAAAAAAAAAAAAACATTATCTTATGCAGAACAAAAGTAGCTCCAATTGTAAAACTCAATTCTTTTGATACTCATAAGTCCCTATTTTCATGAATAGTTTACAAATGGACTGACTAATAAAAGTAAGCCTTGCATCATATATTATATATTATGGCTACATAAAAACAAAGCAATTGTTCTCTCGCTTTGTTAATCCCAAACTGAGTCCTTCTATTGATCAACTTTGGCCCTATTCTTTTTACCTATAAACATTACATTGAAAAGTCTTAATTCTTGTCAGTTTTGAAGTAAATGTGTTTGTAGTTTGGCCTAAAGTTGAGAAATTGTCATAAATGGTATACGGAGTGTCTCCATTTGCGTAATTAGTTTTTCTAATGGTGTTTTCAATTTTCCTGATTGTTGCACGAACTTGGTAGAATTTTGTGTTTTTGTCTCCTAGAATTAGTGTGAAAATTGGATTCGACTTATAATTGTATAGGTAATTAATTAGATACCAAGGAAGTATATCTTCTGACTATAATAACTCTTATCTTTAGATTTTTAAGCAATTTACATTCCGTTGTTTAGAAGGCTTCTTAACATAATCCATTCTTCTATCCACCACTTAATTAATACTAAAAAACCCATTTAATTGACAACATTAAAATCATAGCTATATAGGTAAATGTCTATTTTTTGTTATCACATGCGATTCACATTCACTTAATGCTCTTGTGAAACTAATACTTTGTATCTAGCTTTAAATTCTTCAAGTTTTTCATGATTATTTTTATCAATTTTATTATTTTGGGACTTTTCATTAACTATGTACGTCATATTCTTATTCTTACTCAGTATAACTTGTAATTGCGTGCGATAAGTATCTACTACATACATAATTCATGTTAATATTTAAAGGTAAAGAATTGAAACATTAACTACTAAAAATACTTATCAACAACTACAGTCACACCCAAATAAGTAATTCATTAGCCATAAGTCCTTAATAACATACTTTTTGTTTTTATTTTTTACATCGAATAACATACTGTTGTGCAAAGCAAACGCAACTCCAATATCAAGCCTCGATTCTCAAACCTTTTATAGTCCAAATTTATGTCACTGTTTTCATGATTAGTTTCTCCTGGATTTTTTTGTTATGGACTTGCTAATAGCTTAAGTATTTTGTTCTAACTCTTTTACATATGATCCCTAACCTAAAACAAATTAAAAAAAAAAGAACTCACAATTAGATGAGAAAAACTGAATCATTTGGGAAAATACATGTTACAATATGTTGTTTTTATTTATTGTGTGGCTTGCATCCTGATTTGATCGATAACCTATCTAAGCTAGCTAGCTCATGGTGATGGAGGGTTGAGGCAGCCACAGACACACCATGTGTTGATGCATCCAAAATATTGGCAACGAGGGCAATTAGGTGCACAATCCATATCGTTTTTACAACGGGGTGAGAGTAAACTTCGGGAGCTTTCAACAGTCCGAAAAGCACCTGAAAATAGAGTGTGGAGCAAAGAAGAAGATGAATATATTAGTTGAGAAATACACATCATATATGAATAATCTTAATTATTCGTTCGGATGAAATACAACAAATCCATGACGACCATGCATGAACTAGTACTTTGATCTGCATGCATCAAGTTATATAACATATGGAGTAAATTAATTTATTTTATTTTTATTATAAATTCACTTAATAGCTAGTGAACGATATTCACTAGCTAGAATGATGTTTTGAAATTATTGTTTCTTTTTCCAAAAGGACAATACAATAAGAAACCAAGTGTCAATTTCAAGTATAAGAATGTTTTGTATTGTATTTACATATATTTTGGTTTGGAGTAACTTAAAAAATACTCCATTTTAGTATGTATTGTCACGTTGATAATTATTAGATATAATATAATTGATAGTTTAATATAACAACTAATTTTGAACGGTGAATGATGTGATTTTATTACGAGGAAAGAGGGATAGAATATTGAACCCGCGGAAATAAGGAGCCATAGAGCTAGGAGAAGACCAATCTTGAAAGAAGAGATTGACGACATTGATGAACGTGAGGTTTATATTTGGAGAAATTGAAGAGGAGAAAACTATAGTAAGATTGTAGTTGAAATATGGAAAATGCACTCAGGGTATCACTGTTATTTATAGTACCAAGATTATGCTTAGGTGCTCAACAAAGAATAATGTGGTAGTGGAGGAATTAAATGCTTATATATTTTTGGTAATACTGCTATAAAGCTTACCTCAAAAACATATGTTTATATCGTATATGCATGCACTACTAAAAGGTTATAGTAAATCAAGGACGTGTCATTTTTTTAGATGCTGAGCAAAAGAAATAATTTTCATGTCCGCACTGAAAAAGAAATTAATACTCCATATGCAATAAGGCCATCATAAATGAATATATATATGCACATAGAATTATATGCACCAACACACCAAGCAAATGAAATGCGTCTGTGTTGGGAACATATAACGCGTAAACAAAAGTAGAAAACATAGAATTAATAGATAATAGGCATGATGAAATAATTATAAGAAAGCAAATAAAAAGATAGGAAAAAGAAGAAAAAAAAAATGAAAGATTCAAAGCCATAGGATATCAATGCTATACTGCTTTCACTTGTCATCATGATCTTTTGGAGTAGCATAGTTTTTTAGCTATTTGATGTTCCGTATATTTTTTGGCAGAAGGTATAAGAGAAACAACGTAAAAATTAGGCACAGGTGATTACGGGCTCTGGTAACAAGATTCCTAAATACTTTAAAACACGAGAAAAAAGCAAAGGATAAGGCTTCCTCAATAATGTCTTTAAGAAGTTGACGAAATTCCTTAGATGATCTGGAGGGGTCCAACAACATTTGCACTGCAAGCGCATAATCAGTACGTACCAAATAGGCACCACCCCTTTTGGAGACTTCCTTCCTTATCGCAAGAAGCTCTGAGTGGAAGGCCAAGGAAGACCAGACCCTTTCTCCTCCTTTCGTCCTGCCGTCATAATTGAAAATAACCCAATCAATACCGGCTTTAACAGTCTGGTTCTGATTCTTCTTCCTAACCTTCTTCTAGGCTCCATCAACCTCAAAGATGATTAGTGTCCTACCTTAAAGATTACAAATAGTCCAAACTAAAATAAGAGGGGTTTGAACAACATCATGAGTGTCATGATAAGCACTTTCACCTACAATGGGTCTCCTTGCATTCCATTCATTGAATAAGGATAAGATATGATAGAGCTTGGGTTCGGATGAAGATTAAGATAAGATAATGTTAGGTGAAAGATAGAATTAAGAAAGATAACATTAGATTAAAAGTTAGAACATACCGAGAAGTTTAGTCCTAGCATGTCTCTTAGCATAAGCTTGTATAAATACAAGATCAATGTACAGAATCAAGATCATCAGAAATCAATAAACCATATATTATTCAATACAAACAATAGTTTCTTTATTTGTTCTTCGAGGAGTGTCCCTTGAAGCAGACATTGTTTCTATGGAGCCAAATGCTCCAACATAACAGCTGAAAGGCTTTAGGTGTCCTTTGGTTATCAGTATCAGATGTCATAAAGTACAACAACCAATTTTTGAACCAGGTATCAATTGCCTAGATCCGTAGGTGAAACCTTATGTCCAAAAGAGGATGAATGCCAAATATGCGTTGCAATTTCACAATCTCTGAAGAGATGTTCAAGGGACTCAAGATGTTTGTTGCAAATTGGGCAAGTATCATCCTAGATAATTTTCCTTTTTGCTAAGCCAACACGTGATGGGAGTGCTTTATTTAAAAGTTTCCAACTGAAAGAAGACAATAGCTTGCTTTTGATTAATAAAATGAATTCCAAAATATTTTTTAGCTCTATTCCAATGCTTACAAATGTGTGATAATATAAACATCACTTGTCTAAAAATGGTTTGAGGGCAATGGGAAGTTGATTACAAAGAACATAATTTAAAACTTGGATAATGGTCACATAAAACAATTGTTAAAGGAAAGGAAGAAATATAGAAAACAGACAACAACCAAAGATAAGTTCTGTTGGTAATCTAAGTTGAAAGCTCAAAGAGCAACATGTGTACAACAAAGTGAAATGTCATCAAAGTTAGAATGTAACCAAATGTGCTACTCTACTTATGTGGTAACATAATATGGCTATGAATTGTGCATAGGACAATAGGCACATAAATCTCCCCATCAAATTGGAAATGGTAGAGCTCTTTAGGCAAGTGACTAAAGGGAGTAAGAATTCATTTAATCATCAGTTAAAGATCTTTGGAAGTTTGATTCAAAATCAACAAATGGCATTTTTTTCCCTTGCCTCATGACATTGCTAGTTATCAGTAAAAGTGACTTATACATCCCCTTTGTTCATCTGTAAATAATGGGAATAAGACTTGATCCTTTCCATATCTGGTCCTAACTATTTCATTTCCAAACAAACATCATAAGAAAACATAACTGACATAAATGATTTTGCCTTACACATTAACCCTTCAATTCAAACAACACTTCACAAATTCCTTTCACTAACACTCCCACTTGCAAGGTCACTACATAAAGACATCAACTTGAAACATCCAAATTATCACAAAAATCCATGATAAAATCAAAAAATGTTGACACAATTAACACAAAATTAAGGGTGCAAAAAAATCCTAAAAAATTGGGGGGGGGGGGGGGGGGGGGAAGGGTTTTAGAGTAGACATACTTTTGGGCAGGATCATCCTCACTCGAGAAAGGAACTGCACGAGAACGACCCAATTGAAGGGTATCCAGCTGAAAAAATATGTAAAAATGAACAAAAAAAATCAGTTAGAATTCGATAGAGTTGAGCAATTAAAGTGAAGAAGACAGTTGAATTACCTATAAAAGAGAGATTCTGGAATTCGGATATCTGGGTATGTTCAAATGTAACGAAATCCTTTGTTGTTTTGTTCGCAAAACAAAATCCTGAATTTGGGTTTTAAAGAATGAAGGGAAGACTCCTCTTTTCAACCAATGGATGGGGTTAAAAAAAAACGTAAATCACGCACATGGAAATGTATATTACATAGTATATATGCAAGTTATGTACATTCCACATGACTCACATGTGTACTATGTACATTTTTTATGTACGTAATGTACATTTTTCATGTACGTGATGTACATTTTCCATGTATGTGATGTACATTTTCCATATATGTGATGTATATTTCACATAACTCACATGTGTACTATGTACATTTTTCATGTACGTAATGTACATTTTTCGTGATGTACATTTTTTAAAAACCTACGAATTTGCGCTTTCAACTGGCCAACTGGGTTGGGCCGTTGGGGGTACCTTTTGGTAACTTGCATATTCTATGAGAAACAACACACCTGACACCCACCGCAATGTTGTTCTCGTCACCAAATTTTTACTTTCATATTTTTTGACAGGATTTGACCAGATGTTAATTGAATATTTTATGGTTTATACATTAAATACTTTGTACTTTATATATGTTTTTGTTGGTTTATCTTAGTATATTATTTTTTTTATCATGTGCGTACAAGATATTTTATAAGTACTATTTGTATATGTATGATGCATACGTTTATGTATAGTAAAAGTAATAATAGTGAGAGCATAGACATTAATGAGAAATGGGCATTCTTATAGAGGGATTTGAGGAAAATTTGAGTATCTCCATTGATGTGGAAAATGAAGAGAGGTTACTCTCTTGAAGGAGATGGGAGCAACTATGAGGATATCCTCTTAAAAGTCAAGGGTGAATATAAAACAAATTCTGATTTCACCCAGAATCTATAGATTTTAGAGTTAAATTTGACTATAAATTCTTTCTAATTTATAAGGGAAAAAACATAATCATATGGGGTCTTAAAAAAATCGTCTAAATGTATATTTTTTAAATATCAACTTTTTATAATTTTTGCAAATACACAATTGAAAATATTTAAAATTTAAATTTATTTTGAAATCTACGCAAAATAAATGAGAAGAACAAAAAGAGATGGAGGAAGTAGTAATCTATCATGCATAAAGTATATTCATACACCCATTAAACATGTAAATACGAATTCTGGTATTCTACAAATACCTTATATTAAAGTAATATTGTCAATAGTAAGCAATAAAATGATATTAGCTTAGTAGAATGTAATTGCATAAGCTAGGTTGAAAAATCTCAACAATCTATTGCCTAAAACATCTGAATTTTTTTTTCACGCTCTTGAAGCAAACAACTAGTCTGATTAAATGTCAAATCTAGTAATATGCTTTTTAGTAGACCTGAACAAAAATGGTCCGGCCCAAAAAAGTTTGGGTTTGGACACTAAAATCCGTCCGAAATTAGGATTTGGGCTACTTGATTTTGGCCCGAAAATTAATGGGATGAATTTGGATAGTAATACAAGGCCCAAAGCCCGGCCCGATTGACCCAAATTGGCATCTACGTACGTGCCTTTGTAGAATTGGGCAACTACATATGTTAGCATTCATGCAAATTAGAGATTGCTGATGGGGAGCTCTTTAGTATTCATATCAATTTTGCTAATCTCTTAGAGCCAACTTCTGGTGTTAAGCTGCTTATTATTGTTATCATTTCTTACTGTATATAGTAATATGCAACAAATGACTTTTTCTTAAGAAGCAAATGGTCCAAGGCGAGACCAATTATAACCTTAAAATCAAGTCACCTACTTACCTAGAATTCTAACAAAACAAGCAATTAAAATTGTTTCCTCATCCCCTTTGCTTCATTTTTCTATGAACTAGTAATACAACTCTCAAGGATATTTCTAGATACTTCTTTGTCACGGTTAATATCTGGCATTTATCCATGGCAAATAACATATCCCTAGCTAGTAGTAAAATAACATACCCCTAGCAAATATAACATGTACATACCTTTTCTTGGTGACCCAAAAGTAAGTTATCTTGCCTAAATTAGCATAGTAAAAATAGGCCCATAAAGCCCGAAAAGCCTATAAAGTCTGATTTAGATGGGATTTGGGCATCAATTTTAGACCTGAATACAATCTCGGCCCAAATCCGGCCTAAAGAATGGGTAGCAAACAACCCATTTAGCCCAGCCCATAATTTGATCAGGTCTACTTTTTAGTGATATTGATAGTTTTTATAACAAATTGGCAAGAATTCAAGGTTAGACACATTTAGAGGTGAATAGCAATTAACAACATGTTAAACTTGCATTCTTCATTGGCAAAGCTAAAATGGTACACTAATGAGGTGAATGACAGTATGGTCAACATCTTTCAATTATGCACCAAATAAAAATGCTAACATTATGAATCACATGTGTTTCTATAATAATAATTGATGTAATTTGATTAAGAGTAATTTAAACCTTCCTTCTTTATTTTTAATTTCTAGCTATTTTTTAATAATTATAACGGGAATATAAAAATGTAGTTCACTTTGTTGATGCGATTAAAAGGAGGGCTCCCCACTTTCGAAATATTATTACTAACTCATGGGGCAACTTCAATTTCGGCAGAGATGAGTACAAACTTCAACAAAAGATGGATGATGCACACCCAAAGATTAAAGACTGGTGCTTAAAGAGTAAGAAGGCTTATGGGATAAACTGGAAGAATATCAGTGACAACCTAGATAAAAAGGGCCGGCAAGTTTTTAACCTGCGCCAAGGAAATCATTATATTGACGGAATTTTTGATTAGATGAGAGTGTGCAAAATGCAAAGCCTATACTAGAAGCAACGATTTAAGGAAGATTGGATTAAGACAGGTGACTACCCCACTAAACTACTTTTTTCACGTGTAAGACAATGGCAAAAGAAAAACATGGTTCACTCTCTTAGAAATGGAGACGGCTTATGGGTAATAGGTGAGATGCAAATGATGGATTTATTGGTAGCCAGTCACCAAAAGACCTATGAAGGGGAAACAAGTGCTGACTATATTCAAGAAGTGGATTTTGCGCTGCGTGAACTCTACATCCCCCGGATACATGATAGAGCCAAAGACCAAATGGACAGAGAACTTTCAACAAAAGAAATTAAAAAAGTAATGTTCAGCATGGGGAGCAACAAATCTCCAGGCCTGGATGGGTACACAGTGGAATTCTTTAAGGAGTACTGGACTACGGTGGGTGATTCAGTCATCAAGGGAGTTTAGAACATTTTTAGGACTGGGCACATTCCTAGAGCTTGGAATAAAACAATTTTGGTTATGATTCCAAAGGTCGAATCTCCAGAAAATGTTGATCAACTTCGTCTGATTAGCCTTTGTAATATAATTTACAAGTGTGTTTCAAAGTGCTTGGTGAATCGATTGAAGAAGATAATGGGGAACCTAGTTTCAAATAATCAACATGCCTTCGTTTCGGGGTGCTACATGGAGGATAATATCCTAATCAGTCATGAACTAATACACAAGATCAATACTAGAGGTAAGAGCTTCCCCCTAATGGCGATCAAAGTAGACATGAGCAGGGCTTACGACCGAGTCAACTGGATCTTCCTGATCAAGACTCTACAAGCATTTGGTTTCTCGGAAAAATGGATCAACCTCATTTACCAAAGTGTCTCTACCGTCTCCTTTTCAATCTTCTTCAATGGAAAAATGTCTGAGAACTTCTATCCTAAAGTAGGTCTCAGACAAGGGGACCCGCTATCACCTTACCTTTTTCCTTCTATGCATGGACATTTTCTCTAGGATGCTTCAACTAGGTCAGAACTTAAGGTTGTTCAAAGGAATTCAAGTATCTCGAAAAGCTTCGATGATTAATCACTTGTTTTTTGCGGATGATGCCATTCTCTTTACAAGAGCAACAACAAATGAGTGTGAGCAATTAAACAGTGTGGTTAAGAGATTCTGAAAAATCTCAGGACAACAATTGAATCTAGGTAAATCATATGTTAAGTTTAGCCCAAACATTGAGGAAAATGATAAAAGAAAAATCATGAATTGCCTAAACATGGGTTCAGTTGATAGTTTGGGGAATCACCTTGGAGTGCCAATTGATATAAGAGGTAGAAAATCAGGCTTTTCCAACCAATGGTTGAGAGCATAGCAAATAAGGTGGTATCTTGGAGTGCTATTCACATGTCCCAACCAATGAAAGTGGTATTGATAAATACAATCCTTGTATCTATGGCTTCACATGTCATGAAATGTCTTCCATTGCCAATATCGGTAGTCTCAAAGCTCAACTCCATTATCATGCATTTTTTTTTGGGCAAATCCGTTAACTGGTAAAGATCGGGGAATCCACTAGGTTAAACGAGAGATCTTATGTCTCCCAAAAGGCATGGGAGGTTTAGGGATTCGGGATTTTGGAACCCTAAATGAAGCTTTCCTCATTAAACAAATATAGAGAATCCATTTAAATCCACAACTTCTCCTCTCAAAAGTAGTCAATGCAACTGGAAGCCTCCTCGCTAAAGAAAACATGGCACAGGTAAAAAGGTTAGAATCTCTATGGCAAGAAAGGGGCTCCACAAAATGAAAAAGTGGTGTGTAAGAGGGGGTGCATGGAAGATAGGAACAGGGACCAATACAAGAGTGGCAAGAGATAATTGGGTGAATAGGAGTGTGCCAGAAATCAAATCAAATGTGACTCTTATAAATGCGCAATCTTGGAAAGTTAAGGATTTCCTCCTACCAAACCCCATGAGATGGGACACAGGAAAAGTTCGGGAATGTTTTGAACCAGAGTATGCAATGACTATCCTTTCCATGGAACTTGCTGAAGAAAAGGTGGAGGACTATTGTTACTGGTACCATTACAAGACAGGGTATTACAAGGTGAAGACAGGTTATGCCTTTCTTTAAGGCATGCGTTTAAATAGCGGGATCACCCTAGAGGACAGTAAATATTTCAAGACAATCTAGCATCTGGATATCCTCCTGAAATGGAAAAACCTTATGTGGAAAATTTGGCATGATGGAATAGCCACAAAAGTTAATCTAGCAAGAAGAGGGATAACCACATATCTGATGTGCCCTTTCTATGGAAAGGAGGAGGAAGATGCTCCCCATATCTTAAGGTTCTGCCCACTTATAGCTGATCTGTGGGCAAATGCAGCCTTGGCAATTAACTCGACTGACTCGAGAATAGCCTCTCTGACAGACTAGATCCTCCTTCATATTCGGCGCTTCAATAAAATTGGGAATAATGATACTTGAAGAACTCCAGAGTTCATAGGTAGAATTTGGAGCATATGGAAAGTCAGGAATGAGATGGTTTTTAAAGAGAGTAATTATATAACGAGAATTTTCAGATTACACATGGAATAGGCAATGAAGGAACACCAAATATTTGCTCGCAAGGCCCAAATCTATCTCAATGAGTCCAAAGCTCTAGATCGCTTCCCGGATGAACCTCCAGGATTCTATTTAGTTATGTTAGGACAACAAAAGGCTCCTAATTACCATAATAAAATTCAAGTAGATGGATCATGGAATAAAGAGGAAAAAAATGGAGGCATAGGTTGGGCCATGAAAACAAATGAAGAGGGGATAAGAATGGGTGGAGGTTATCCCATTAAATCTACTTCAGCCTTGCATGCAGAATCTATGGCGTGCTTATAGGCCATGAGGTGGGCTTCCACCAGACATCTTTCAGAGGTATGTTTGCTCTCGGATTCCTACCTACTTGTAGAGTTTCTTCAGAATAGCAGAAATCCTCCTATTGAAGAGGTCCATACTATCAAAGCAATACGCAAGAGGGTCAAAACTTATTCAACTGCACAATTCTCAAAGCCCAAAGAGACCAGGTTTACTAGGCTCACATTATAGCTAATAAATGTAGAATGACGCTAATAACTATTTAATTTTTGTACCATATGTAAAAAAAAATTAAAAGGAGGGTGAAATTGGATTTCACTTTTTGACGTCACCACATTAGGAGTTGGCAAAGTATATGTTGCTCTAACCTTTGCTTGAATGATGGAAGTCAAAAGAACGTTTATATGCTCAAGTGTCCCATGCACATGCATGACATTGGGATGATGTACTGGGTTGAAGCATGCAAATAACAGACAAGCTACTATATTTTAATTGGGCTCTTTATTTCTAACGTGTCTTTTGGTATAGCACATTGAATATATTAATGTAGTTTGTTGATTATGAAGATTACCTGAAGTTTTGCATGATAAAATTTTTAAAAAAACTTGAGTGGCTTTATCCCTTAAAGTTTGGAAGTTATTTGAAGCCCCAACAACTATCTGCAATAACAATTCAAAATTGAAGATATTTTAGTTCCAATAGAATTTTGAAGCTATAGTAGTCAAATACTCCAACGTCATTTCAAGATCAACGACTCCTTCAACTGCAACGTATCTACATACTATATAAATAGACGTTGTAGCATTGAAGAGAAGCACCAAGCAATCAGCGTGAAAAATCAGTCTCAGGCTACAACAAAATATTAAGCTTTTTCTCTAGTCCCAAAACTCCTTCATTGTATTTAGATTGAGAGAAAAGAAAAAGTATATCTTGAGTGATAAAAAGAATATCAAAAGAAAGAGAGATATACTTAGAGTAAATTTATAATACTCAAAAGTATAGTAAAAGTAAGGAATTCTTTTATTTCTAAGATTTGAAACGCTACGGTGTAGCAGGAAAGCTATGGAGTAGAAGATCTTTTAGGGAAGCTTTAGGTCTCTAAGAAAAAAGGATTAAATCTTATGGGTTGGACACCCTAGGCAGAGACGTAGGCAAATTGGCGAATTTCGTAACATATCTTTGTGCCTTATCTCATTTATTTTCTTGCTTTTTCTACTTACGTTTTATGTTTGTTTTGTTATTGTTTAAATAGTTACAACAAAGTCAAAGCTTAAGCAACAACCTTTAAAACTCATTTCAAGACCTTGACATTCATTTAGTTTCAAAGTCTCAATTTCTCCTTTGAAAATTATCTCAAGGCTTTGTGCGTCTAAACTGCGAAAAGTTGTCATACTTTATTCACCCTCCCCCTCTTCAAAAATTAACAAAAACATTTCTTAATTTCAATGTGTTGCATATAAACATTATATCCCACACAAATAAGTGAGTTTTTTGTTTTATTTTTTTAAAAGTAAAACCAATTCATTTATAAAAAGGCATATGATAATTGAATGACATAAAATTTTTCTTTGTCAAAACTACAATCATAGATTAGTTCTTTCACGGTGGGACATTGGTAGAATATACAACTTTTTGAAGATCGAAATAATCTAACCACATGGTGTAGCCACGTAGATGGTTTTCATTTAATTTTTTTTGAAAAATTAATGAATGTTGTGATCGAGCGTAATATTCATGAACGAACCAATCAAATAATAATCCATAAGATTTGCAATCCTAATATTGTAGCCCTAAAAACGAAAATAAAGAAACTCACACAGCGTGGTGGTCGGTTGAAAACGACATGGAGTGGTGGTCAGTTGAAAAGCGGCGAGGTGTGGTGAATGATTAGGGTTTGACGGGAAGTGGGAGGTAAGAAAGTAAGATATAAAGAGTAAAAGAGTAAAAACTGATTTTGAATTAAAATGTAATTAAGGGCAAAAATGGTAAATTTAAGGGGCAGTGTGATAAATTTGAGGGACTGCAAATAGCACTGTACAAAGTTTATCGTAATAGTAGGAAATGTTGTTAACCTAGAAAGCAAAGAACCTTACTAAAATAAAATAGATTGGCGACGGTGTGAAAGATGATGAAAGCATCTCCAAAATTCACTAACGGAGGCTAGCATTCACATTTTATCTTGAGCATGCCTATATAAGGAGTGATTGCGTTAATTGTTGTTCAGATCAATACAATATGGAAAGATGATGCAGCATTTGTGAAAACCAAATTAATTACTTTGTACTATTTTCGAATGTTATCAAAAAGGTGAAAAATCAAACTAATATTTGTCTTTTAGAGTGTTTTCCATCCTAGACTCCCAGTTGATTAGTTAAATCATAGAAACAAAGGCCACATTTCCAGTTTCTTAATATCTCAACCTACATGATTTAAAACTGACCTAATTTTTTTTCCGTAAATACCGCATGTTACACGAAATCTAAACTAGTTTTCAATCATAAACGAGTATGCAAATTGAATTTGCGTCTATTGGAACCAGACCAAGTTATTAAGGGGCTTATGCGTTGAGTCGATTTTGAATTTGATTGAATTTAACTCGACCACCTTGAACTCGAAATAATATTATATTATAAGTATATTTTTATATAAATATATATATATATATATTATAAATAAAACTTTGAATTATTTACAAGTTTTTCGAGTCGACCTTTGATTTTCTCAACTTGCCTCGTTAGATTATCAATTGAAATTTAGATCGATTTTTTTACCGTATTGAGTTCGAATGGCCCATGAGTAACTCAATTCAATAAGTACTTTTACGAGTGATATCTGATTGATATACCACTGAGAACCGAGCCCGGAAAATCATGTAATTCGGAAACGGCCCATAGACCAAGCCCACATAATTGACGCCTTTCTTTGGAGAAAAAAGAAAAAAAAAACACAAGTTGTGCTGTCAAGTTTGAAGTTCTTCCAATCAACTAGAATCTTGAGAAAAACCTCACTTCAACAGTTCAACCATCAACCGTCGCCCACTCGCCCAGAACCAAGTGTTGGTATGATTGCTTTACTCTTCCCAAATTTCGTTACTTTGATTGATTAGTGCTATATAATTGCATGAGTTAGAATAATTATTTTGAGTTTCTTCGTTTGTAATGAAGAAATCAATGGGAGGGTTTCCTTTATTCTGAACAATACTGTGAGTCCTTACTTGATTTCGTTATAAATTTTTTAGTACAAGGATAGCTCTATCGTCCGATAGTCTATGTTACTTAGACTTGTGGAATTCGTGTTAGACACCAGTATATGCCCAAGTGTTAAACTCGACTATTTTGTTTTAAGGTTTCAGTTTTATTGTTCCAAGTGTAGTGTCAAGTGATCATATTATATTCGAAGTGTCAAGGATCCGGTTAACCGAGTTTTGGTATTGTATACTCGTAATATAGAGAATGTGCTGTAATTAAATGGTTGAATTTGCTTTGATCCGGTAAATACATTAGGAGAGTAATAAAAGTCTAGTTAAAGAAAAATAAGATTTGTGAAAGTGGTTTATAATGAGAGGTCACACTTATGGTATGGTGATAGCAGAAGGAGAAGGAAACTAACACCCTCGTTTGAGGGGTAATACATATCACAGGTAAAGATTCCAAATGCCGTCTACGAACGGATGAATATAAAGGATCTCGGTTAACTCCGTGCGGATTTTTTCAAGAAAACCACATTATTGAGTTTAAAACTCATTTGCATTTTTCTTTTTTTTTGTTTTTAAAATGTTCTTTCAACATATTATAACCTATTCAGTCATGATATGAGTGTGTTATATATTTTGTGAACTATTAATTACTTAAATATCATGTTTTATAAACTACATAATAGATATTTTTTGGGTGAATTTTAACAAAAGGACGTAGTACTGAATTTTGGAGTGTAAGCCTATTAGTAATGAAGCATAGGGATTGGTTTTAGGGTTTTAGAGTTTGAGTTGATTGCTAAATGGTGATTTTCTGTTGAAGTTTGTCCTTATTTATTGCATGATTAGTTATGATATTTTTCTTTAATCATCTCAGGAGTTGTTGTTGTTGTTGTTGTTTTTTTTTTTTTTTTTTTTTTTTTTTTGTGATAGCTTTGATTGAGGATACAATCCTGCAAAATGGAAGACGATATTATGGCATCTGTTCACTTGACAGTCTTCAAGGAGTCCGAAACTCTGGAAGGAAAATGCATTAAGATTCAGGGATATGATTTCAATCAAGGAGTTAATTATCCTCAGCTTTTGAAATCATTAATCTCCACTGGTTTCCAGGCATCTAATCTCGGTGAAGCCATTGAAGTAGTCAATAAAATGGTTGGTATGAGTATTTAATATGAGATTTCAAACTAAAAACACCTGCATTTTACTCTGTTTAATTTATGTTTATATAATTTTCCTGCTGCTGAAGCTAGATTGGAGGCTCACAGATGAGCCTCCAACTGAAGATTGTAGCGAGGAGGAGATGGATCCTACCTACAGAGCATCTATGAAATGCAAAGTATTTCTTGGGTTCACTTCAAATCTGATTTCATCAGGTGTTCGTGACACTGTTCGGTATCTTGCTCAACATCATATGGTGAGGGAAAGGGACAACTGTTGATTTGCATTCTTTTACTGTATCATTTGTATTTGGGATACATGAATTGATTTCGATGATCTCCATAAGTGCTATAGAGTTGTTTGTTATCATCTCCACCTCTTCTTGAGATGTCATTGCTTAATGCTTATATGCTGCTAATTCTATTCCTTAGTGCTTTGGCTTTGAAAAGTAGTAAATGCTCCTATGTTCTGTAGACACCTGTTTTCTGGGTGTTGAAAGCTGTTTGACTTGGGATGTTAACTCATTTTAATATTTTCGAACTCTGATATGTATTTTTGTGTTGTCCACTCAGTTTACTAAAATTTATTGATATGCTTCTGTATTTCTAGCAGGATAAGAGTACTTTCTCATACATATGTCTATTGTGGTGATTGTTTTTCTGGAAGCTCCGTACTATTTGAGCTTTTGCTTGAAGAATCTTGAGTATCATGATGTGTGACACATGTGAAGTTAGAATCAAACACTGGCTCAGAGATGCTCATTATTTTTTTAATTTGTTTTTTTGAGGGACAACAAAGAGAGGCTGGAAACGTAGATGCAATTTGCAGTCATTTTTTTTGTTGTCAATGTACTCGTTTACTAGCGGATTCCTTTATCAGAAACTTGTATCTTTATGTCAAAGAACTGCTTAATGGTTATCTTATTGTCGTTGGCCATAAATTAAGTCTGTTAACTGCTTGATGGTTATCTTATTGTCGATGGCCATAAATTATGTCAGTTAACTGCTTGATGTCATTTTGGTCAGTAATATGTGAGAACTTGATTCTAAGTCTATCATTTTTCATATGCTTTGGCATTGGTTGATACTGTTTTGGATTTTTAGCATTCTTCCATCACTCTTAAATTCACAGTAGAAATTTTTCCTAAAAAATCAAAATCCTTTTCTTTCCTTAAAGAAGTTTAAACCATGGTTGTCATGTGTACACCTGCAGGTTCATGTGATTGTTACAACTACAGGTGGTGTAGAAGAAGATCTTATCAAGTGTCTTGCACCTACATATAGAGGTGATTTTTCTCTACCCGGAGCTCAATTACGTTCAAAAGGGTTGAATCGGATTGGTAATTTGTTGGTTCCCAATGACAACTACTGCAAATTTGAGGATTGGATCATTCCTATATTTGATAAAATGTTAGAAGAGCAAAATCTAGAGGTAATCTGTTTTTTTAGTTGTTTATTTGGTGAAATAAAAGAATAGTTCTATGTTAATCAATCTGTTTGCCGTGGCTGCTACTTTTTTTAATATATAGAAACTGCTTCCTTCACCCAATCAGGTTGTATTTTTGAAGTCCTTTTCAGCATCCCCTCACCCATATCAAAAAGAAAATAGAACTCTAGCGTAGGTGGTATTTTGCAATATCGTACTCCCTTTGTTCCACTTGAATTGTGTAATGTCTACACTCTACAGTTGATTGGATTTTTAGGTTAATCCTTATTTGAAATTTTTGAGAAAACGTGAATGTAAAATCCTATTTATGCATAAAATCCTGATATTTAAGGCCAACATAAACATTGCTTTATGAGCATAATATTTATTTAACGTTATGGTTTTGGATGAATTTATTTACTGGAGATTGTTAAGGGTTTTGGACTGCTTCATGAATCACCATAATGCAGGACAGTTCACTTTTCCCTCGAACTTGGAGAATTCATCTATCAAGATATAGATGATATCAGTTTTACATGAAGTCATCTTTTTGAAACTTTGATTCACTTTTGAGACTTTGAGTTGCTCAACTTGCATAATTCCACATTTCCACTGCATGAAGGCTTCATCTATTGCTGCCATCTGATGTAATTACTTTTTGGCAATATTCTGTAGGTTGCAATTTCAGTTTTAGCTCTATTTCAATAAAATGTGTATGGAGGTCTCGCTTAATTTTAGGTTGGGTTAGGCTGTTTATACCCCATTCGTTATGATGCAGACCGTGACAAAAATACCGTTTGTTTCAGGAAAAAAAAGTCGTCTAGGAGAATTATCATTTAAGAGATTATTGCCCAATTTGTTCATGTTTTTATATGACAATTTGTCGAATTCTACTTTTTCGGCAAATATGGCTAGTTTCTTGTCATGTAATAGTTTACATTTAGTGTGCAGAGTTGCAGGACATGAAATTATGAACCGATTTTTTTTTTTGGGTGGGGGGGAAATGAACAGATTATAGGTGTGATAGTTGCCCTTGATGATGAATCGAATTCATTTTTGTGCTCTTATCCTGGGAATTTGGAAAAGCTCTTCTCCTTGGGTTAGTTGTCATATCTACCAATGGGAAACATTATTTCTTTTTTTTTTTTTAATTCCCTGTTGAGTTCTGTTTTTCTTCTATTAGATTGTTACTCGCTGTTCATCTTCTGATTTTTTGTTTTGCTTCATTTATCTCATGAAGTTTAAATGATGTTTGCAGAACATTACTTGGACACCATCTAAGGTGATTGCTCGTTTGGGAAAAGAAATAAATGATGAGAGTTCATATCTTTACTGGGCATACAAGGTGAGTTTCAGGACTATTATATCATAAAACATATGGTTTTAAAGTTAAAGGCAAAGCAAAAATCTTGCCTGGTCTCATTCTCTTAATTTATATACATATTGTCATTATACCATCACTGAATGGTTTTCTTTAAAGAGTGGAATTGCTATCTTGACTAGCCTGTCATGCATTTTAAATCAAATTAGTGTGCAGTTTATGAAGTATATCTTCTTTTTTTTTTTTTCTTTCTGCTAGTAATCAACTACATGCTTAAGCTGTCCACTTATTTCTGTCTATCTCCAGAACCATATTCCTGTCTTCTGCCCTGGTTTAACTGATGGCTCACTGGGGGACATGTTATATTTTCATTCATTCCGCAATCCAGGTTTAATAATTGATATTGTGCAAGGTATGCCATACTGATTCAGCTAGATGTCCATTTTTATTAGTCTAGTTAGTGATCACTAATTTTTTGGTTGAGCAGATATAAGGGAGATGAATGGTGAGGCTGTTCATGCAGCTCCTAGGAAGACTGGCATGATAATTCTTGGGGGTGGGTTGCCTAAGCATCATATTTGCAATGCCAATATGATGCGTAATGGTGCAGACTATGCTGTATTCATCAATACTGCACAGGAGTTTGATGGGAGTGATTCAGGTGCTCGTCCTGATGAAGCTGTCTCATGGGGAAAGATTCGAGGATCTGCCAAAACAGTTAAGGTATGCCTCTTCCCTCATTTCCTTGCTAGCTGTGCTAGGGTGTCTCTTTTATAGTAGCCAGCATCTGCCTGTGTTTTGAATGCAACTGATGCTTGCATTCTCTTGCAACCAGGTGCATTGTGATGCCACAATTGCTTTTCCTCTATTAGTTGCTGAGACTTTTGCTGCTAAGAGAGAATGTTCAAGCTGATGTCATTTTCAGAGAGTTGCCTTTTATTTAATATTTATTAGATGAAGCGATTTGGTTCGTACTTCTAGAGTTTCCTGGATTTCTGTGATGCTGTCGACCCAACTTGGGGTTATGGAGTTACTTGATTTTGACATGATTTTTTGGGGGGATGGGGTTATTGAGTGCACGGTTGTGACCTTATTGTGCTGTGAATATAATGATAAGAATAATTTGACACTTGGTGGGTATTCTTTTTATCCCCTCTCCACTCTTTCCCTCTGACCTTGTTTGAGGTTTGCTTTAGAACAGATTTTTTTTTTTTTTTTTAATCCAATGCCAACAATTTAACTGATTCGTTGGTCATAGCTTTTTAGCATTTCTACTATTTGGGAAGTTATTCTTAAAAGCTAATCTTGTGTTAATTAGGGAGTGTTGGTCCTTTATCATTTTATATACTTGTATAAGTTACATGAAGTTTCAGTAGATTTGATGAACCGTCTACTGTAAGTACTACTGAATGTATGCTTCATTTCCCAAATATAATCTTTGATGATTGGATTTCTATTACAAGATCAAAAGTTTGATCCTCCAATGCACGAGATTCGTGGACGATGGTGCAGAGAATCTCTACCATCAAATGTTACATAACGCTATTGACCTGGATAATATGTGTTATTTTATAAGCAGTTTCTTGCACACATTATGCATATGTATGATTAAGGTCCAATCATTCAAGGTGACTTACATGTCCGGCTCTGTCTTTGATGTTGGGGTAAAAGGGAAAGCAGGCACTGGAGTTAGATCTGGAAAAGGGATGATGGCCTGCTTAAGAATGGAGGGAATGCAAAACAAACTCAGGGACTGCTTTCGATTGCTCATAGTTACTGGCATCGATGATTGCTTAAGAATGAGCTATAACTGATCTTGAGGAGGGCGCTCTCTGGTAGCGCGAATGTGCGCTTCTTTCCTAAGAAAGAAAAGATAGGCTTTAGCCTTGTTCACTCAGAGTTCTTTGGGGGAAACTTGATCTTCTTGGATGGAGTGGGATTCTTTAACAAGGTAGTTTGATCATTTGAAGTTGTGCAATGCCCGGAATCGACAATGCTAAGATGACAGCCAGGCATAGGAAATGGCAATAAGCCATAATAGATGGCTTCCGAAATGCTTCAGCAAGTTTGATTTCAAAGAGCCAGTGTTGTTGTTTGTAAGTGGAGACGGAAGTGGTATTTGCTTTTATAGTTGATTGTTTATACCCTTATTTGAGAAGGGTGTAGGGTGATGATGATTAAATCAAGGTACCAGATATTCTTTCCAGCCTTTGTAGGGTGATGGTGATTTTTTAAAGACAGTAATTTTCCGAGGACAGATGCAACTGCGGAACTTGAAGCACACACTTCCATGGTTAGTCATGATCAGTCATAGCTCCATGCAAAAGCATTGTTCCATAATGCTAAACCCTTGATTAGCTTTGGGTTTCTTACACGATTAAAAAAAGTACTCTGTATTAGTCTACGTCATGTTATATCTAGTGTATATGAGGTAATCTACAGAGTGTAAGAAACTGACTGAATGTATAGTTGCAAACTCATGCAGTAACCTGTTGACTGAAGAAATATAGTTGGCGTGGAGGCTATGGTGTATTAGCGAGGAAAATGGGGGATAATAGGCTTGGAGATTTCTTGACCTATTATTGACTGAATTATGGTAGTGGCGTAGTGGTGACAGCAATAGCATATAGTCAACAGGTGCATCGCAATGATGGTCTAGTAGATTGCAGGCTAGAGGGACTAGTGTGGTGTGGTCATAGTATGAGAGTGACGAAGGGTTTTTCATATATATATAATAAAAGTAATATTACCATTGATCAATGTGGAGTTTTTTTTAATAAAAAATACCATATATTATAAGGTACGAAACTCCCTAATAATACATGTTGGTAGTTTTATGGGTGAGTAGGTAGCTGTTTTGTTGTTTATTCGCATAAATTTTATCAAAAACGCAAGTAACCCTCAACGTCTCATGCAAACCGCTTATATATGCAAAAAATCCCACTAATAATCAATCCCCAATACACGTTGATTCACACGATTAAAATAGAATCAGGGCGAAAGTGTTGTTCAATTTTGCTCATCCTCGTCAATGGTATGCCTACCTTTTTCTCATGCTTTTTTGTGATCATACGATTTTAGTTTCTCAATCTTTCACCCTTAGTTCTGAACTTATCCTTTTTCTTGACGTTTATGCCTTATATAATTTGTTACTTTGTTTTTTTCCATCAATTTTTGATCAATTTTTTTAGTTGATTAGAATCTAATTAGATGTTTGTTTTCTACCTTAGAGTGTTGAACAGTTAGCCTTTTTAGGTGATAGTAATATACTTTTCAGGCTTTCCCTTTTTTTTTAGGCTTTATTTAGTAGGGCGTAAAAAACGTTTTCAATTGTAAAATGATTTTCCATGGAAAACTTTTTATGGTTGAAAATTCATTTTCATGTAAATTTTTCTTTGTTTAGTTGCATGGAAAGTGATTTTATATTTAAACATTTTTCGTTGTTTGGTTGAACTGAAAATCAATTACTCTTATTAACTTTTCTAATTGTATTCTCTTGTCATTTTTTAACTTTTTTCCATTGTATTTTTTACTTATTTGTCATTAGCTAAATTTGTTATGCTATAACAAATTTTTTTTTATAAATTCTATAGTATATTTCTCTGATCTATTAATAACATATTACATTATATAAAATATCTCCATAAAACCATAAACCCCTAAAAAATTTGGTGCAACATTATAAAAAGACCTTAAACTAATTATAAAAGAGTATTCACAATCGAATAAGCAAATCAACCAAACTGGTAAATATATTCGCAATCAAACAGGTAAATAAATCAATCGGTTGTCATGTAATAGTTTGTACTTTTACATTTTAAATTCTAACAAAAAGAAAAATTCTACTCTAATTTCAAACAAACTGTTAATTGCCCACATTTAATGAGAAACTTTCATGGTTCAATCGAATCAGGGAGAAATCTAGGTTATTTTTTTATTTTCAACTAAAATGTTTAAAATTTATTCAAATTCTTGATATAGTATGATAATTTAATAATCAAGACACGAGATTCGAAAAAACGTACTTAATTGATGATATTCAAAGAAGATGAAAAGAAATTGTGGATTTTTACCCTAAATTTTAATAGAGAGAGAGGTTACCGAGACAATGAGAAATAAAGAATACGTGAATAGAGCTAAGCATGGGCCGGCCCAGCATGCAGGTCGAGCAACCATACTTTTGGCACAGTACGACATGAGTACGGTCACGACACGACACGACATGCTGCGGATGACAAAAAAATTTAGGCACTAACACGCGAGCAGCGCACCAATTTGGCACGACGCACGGCCCAAAATACGCTATTATTTAGTATTATTTAATACTATTATTAGTAGTAATATTATTACTACTACTACAATTAATATTACTATTATTTTTAATATTATTATATTCTTATAATATAATTTATATCATCTAATTTATTTTCAATTCTACTATCTACTTTATTTTTATTTTTTGTTAAAAAATTAGGCCAGTACGAGGCACGACAAGGTACACCAAGAACGTACGTCGTGCTAGGCCATTAGCCAAGTTTTAGGGAAAGGTATCGTGACACAGCACGACACCACCACAATTAGGCACGGTACAACACGACAAGAGGTCAAGCACGAGCTGACACGGTCCATGACGGGTATGGTACGACCCGTGCCTACCTCTATGAATGCGTTGGTAATGCGTGAGTTATTTATTAGTTGGTATTTTTTTGGAGTGAATGGATGTAAAATTGTTTTACTCCCAATTTTGAAAAAAAATGTTTTCAATAGGGTGTAAAATGAATTTACATTATAAGTTTTACATTCTATATTTTACTCCAAACCAAATAATGTAAAATGGAAAAATAGTTTTCAAGGAAAACGTTTTACACCCTAGTAAACGGAGCCTTCATCATGAAAATAGTTTGCATGATTTAATGCATGATCATACGATATATACTCATTCTCTTTGTCCAGAATCTTTCTATTCCATAACCAAAAACATTAAACAAATTATATTGTATAACTACTACTACACCCCCACACACTAATCATGTCTATGATTTTACGTATCAGCAAGTATTTCGTACGTCACAAGTCTTATTGTGGCATCTAATACTGATTAGTAAGATGTGTGTTGCCGTTTTTTTTTATGGATGCTCACATATGTATGTTTTTTTTAATTGTTAGCATAAGTATCCTAAGTGAAAGATGCTCAGGAGGATATGTGTATAATTGTATATTGTTGGTGTGTATAACTGCATATTGGCCTGAATGCTAGGCGTGATGTTTAGTAGCATAGCAGTCCAAGAGCAGAAGCCAAAAGGCACAAACAAGGCAACGTTATGACCATACAACAAGAGCAGAACATCATTGATTGCTCGTGTGATGTATTTTGCAATCCATTTGCACCAAGAATAGATTTGAGATGTATGAGTTCTGGGAAATGCCAAGAAAAGTGTAACCAATTTGATGGCTCCGTCGAACAAGCAGATTACTGCAAATGCGTAATGGAGACTTGATTCTTCAACCGTTAACTTCTACCTTTGGTTATTGTACTCAACCTCCAACCTCCAACCCCCCCACCTTGGGAAATTCTCTAGCTATATTACACATCTCTCCCACACACACACACATATAGAGGTTTACATTGTACTCCTGAATTTCGGAAGTGCACGAGGTATAAGTTGGCATAAAGTTCGGTAAACGTGGATGATAGTACATATTTTATCCCTTTGTCTTTTAAAAAATATTACAAGGTAGAAATATCAGTAAGTATTTTTATAAGATAGTAATTTTTTAAATTTAATATAAAAGATAGTAATTTAGAATATTGTTAATTTGCTAGATGTGTAATTGACAAAATATATTAAAATGTAGGTCTTGTTTGACAATTGGTTGTTGGCTGACTTGACTGATTGTTTATATTGATTGTTCAACTATTGACTTCTAATAAATATGAAATGACCTTTTAAGATATTGTAAATTTTTGTAATATATTATGTTTAGTTAAAAATAAAAAAAAATTAGGAATATAATAATAATGAGAAGTATCAAAAGCCAGAAGTCACCTAAAAAACGAATGCTAGCATTTTTTTTTACCTTTAAAATCAGCTGAAAAGTTAACGATCAAACATATTTTTTGATTATTTGATTAAATAGAGCCAAAAGCCAATAAAAAAAAAAAAAAAGCCAGTCTAAAGTCATTTACCAAAGGAGGCGTAAAGTTAGAGTTTTAATATTTTTAAAATCTCTACAATTAGTTCTTATTTAGCGTTTTCCAAAAGTTCATAGTCGACCTTATCCCAATCTTCTAGTAAGGATGAGAAAGAACTAAAAAGTCAAATGCTACAAGAAAGGCAACATTACAACCAAACTTATAGTTTGACAAAGTCTTTGTTTTGCAAGGGAGTTCGCCATGAAATTAGATTCTTACCCCGTATATACGATAATAAAGTTATTATATTTTAGTAAAAGTTACGCCTTAATATAATAAAAATTATCCCTCAACATAACATATGTCAATCTTTTTCAACTTTAAGAGGGTAATTTTTGTTATTTTAAAAGGTCACTTTTATTATGATACAATAATTTTATTATATCTCTTGTATATTCAAGATTTTTTGTATATAATTTTTTCATTAACACCTCGATCATCTGACAAAAAAGGTCTAGAGCATAGGCAATTCCCCACGGACATCATTGTAATGCACCATTTGACAACATTGATTTGTTAATGATGTATATTTTCCTCACATTTCTTATTGATGAAAATTTCAGTGAAGTGACTATTCTAATTATGGCTTCATTAAATTATATTCTAACATTATTTCATGTTTGATTTTATAGGTTTTTGTTTTAATTAGTAACTAATTTAAGTTTTTATATTGTATAATATATTGTTAGAAAATAACAAAAAAAATCAAAAAATACAAATTATGTGTTAAAAACTATAGCAGACACATCATACATAATAATTAGATTGTACATTAAACTTGTAACCTTTTATCTAGAAAACTTCATATTGAGACCCCAACCATGAAACTAAGCTACCTCAAATATTTTATATATAAGTCTAGGGATGTCAAATCGGATTCACATATAAGTTTTGGGCTGACCCATCACGGATCAACACTCATCAGGTCGGGTTGAAACAACTAAATTTGTTCTTTCGGGTGGAGTCAGGTCAGGTCGGGTCGTTATCGGGTCGGGTCAAATCGGTTATTTACTTTGTCGGGTTCGGTCTGGGTTCAGGTCAAGTCATGTTTGGTTTGAGTCGTGCTCGATTCGGGTCAATTCAGATCGATTTCAGACGGTTTACATCGAGTTTTTTCGGGTTCGGATCATGTTTGATTTGGGTCAATTTGGATCGGTTCCAGACGGGATATAACGAGGTGTTTCGGGTTCGGATCATGTTCAATTCCAGTTAATAAGAATCGATCCTTAGACAGGTTATAGTGGGTTGTATTTGGTTCAGGTAGATTTCGAGTTCGGGTCATAGTCGATTCGGGTCGATCCGGATCGATTCCTAAACAGGTATAGTGGCCGGGTTGTTTTTGGTTCAGGTATATTTCGAATTGGATAAGCAGTTGAGTTGTCTAAGCAAGATACATTTTATCAAATCAATAGTGAAAGTCTGAAAGTGTGAAGTACTAAGTAATATTGATATATTTATAAATTCATAATTGCTAATGTATACTTATGAGTTATAACATAAGGTATTAAGCCGTTAAGTACTTAAGGTCACGTAAATATATAAGTTAAGAAATTGAAATGTATATAATTTGAATGGATAAGGACAAGTTTATATACGTGAAGTTTAACCGTATATGTGAAGTTTACTAATACATTTGAATATATGACTGAAGTTTAACCATATACATGAAGTTTATTAAAAATTTTGGGTTTAGTTTCATAAAATATACATTTTGAAATTAATAAAAAAAAGTGTAGTTTTAAGAATATCTCAAATTGGGCAAAAAAAACAAGTCATTAAAATTAGGTTATTCATAATTAGGTTGTTAACAGGTTGGTAAAATCGGGTCACGGGTCGTTATTAGTTATTCATCGGGTCTAATCGATTTTGGGTTGTCATGGGGTTATATCGGGTTGGGCCATTAATGGGCCAGATTGTCTTCGGGTTGGGTTGTTAACGAGTCAGGTTACATTTGAGACGGACGTAGATCGAGTTTAGGTCTTGAGATATCGATTCTAATCGGTTACGGATTGACTTTCAGTCGGATTGGGTCGGGTTATGGGTCTCACTTTTCGGGTCATAATCAGGTCGAGTACAGGTTGGTTTCAAACAGTTTCACGGGTTATGTCAGATTTTGACATCCCTATATAAGGCCCATCCTCCCGTCATATATTACCCGTTACCACTCCACACTTAACTTGTAGCGATATACATCAATACTAAGCCAAACAATATGGTGGTGTCGGTGTACAGTAATAATTCTACTCAAAAAACACTTGCTCCTCACTTGGCCTTCATACTTCTCTTAGTAACACTATTACTTTCATGCCAAGCTAGATTATTGCAGCATAACTATGAGAGCACCAAAGTGCTGCTAATATACAACAAGCTTGACTGGTGGTCGAACCATAACAGCAAAACAACCTTAAGTTCTTCATTACCGTGCGAAGATGATATCTTTGGTTGCGAGGTGAAATGTGAAGCATTAGATGGGTGTCAATTTACTTGCATTGACGACGTTGGCTTCTACTGTCTTTGCCATTGTGATTAGGCATAGTCGGAGCAGCAATTCGACGAAAAATCTGTCTCGTTGTTGGCTACAATGAGGTAGCTACACGCCTACCCTAGCTAGCAAGCTAGTAGCTAGTGACTCCTGACTAGTGTGGTTGAGAAGCTGCTAAGAACTACGCAGTAAGAAGCAACAACTTGAAGGGGCAAGCTTTAGAGATGAGCATACTATTTGGTAAATTAAAGTCCCTTTGGCTTAATCGTCATCTTTAAGATTACAGGAATGCTACTTCTGGTACGTTATTAGTTTAAATAACGCTATTAATACAATGATTAATTATGAACAAGTGAAGTACTATCATGTACTTCAGCCAGCAGATTAGTACGTGTAAATCTAATTTCCTTATTTGGGATTATTAGACAAGAGCAAATTAAGTATTAATGAAATATTATTAGTATTGGTATGGTGTTAGAACTAGTAATTAAGTGATCTATTCCTCCATTTTAATTTGTGTTATTTAATATGAAGTATAATCTTTGGAATTGTCTACTTATGAAAAGTAGTTGGAACTAGCTATGATCTTTGTAAAAGTAAAAATAAAATCTTTGGGACAGCATCCCAAGACCACAAGTCCTCAACCCCGCTATCATGCTAAAGATAACTTTTATCTAATTCCGTAATCAGATATAACTTAGAAATTTCTCTTAATAATAAAATATTAATGTTATAATTCTTACACGAAAATTTCAAACTTTACCCTTATTGTTTATCTTTTAATGCCAATACATTACTTAATTTTCTACAGCTTATTTTTTGTAAAAGAAATTAGAAATTGATTGGCAAATATATTTTTTTTTTCACTAATCTAACTCATCATCTTTAAGATATTAATTCCATAGTAAGAATTACACCAAATGATGTGGACAATCAAATTTTTTTGCAAGACAATGTACCGTTAGTTTATACTAGTATTCGTTAATCAAACGATATGAGACAAAAGATTTCCCCCTAGCAAGAAGCTAGATTATATGTATTAAAATATACTTGTGTTGTTCTCCAAATATTATAACGTTATCTTTTATAAAAGTTTCATAAATATTTTCAATGTTTTCTTTTTTGTACCAGCCTCTTCAGTTTCTCTCTCTCTTTTCTTATCTAAAATATCGTGTCTTTTCCATATTGTACTATACTTGGAAGGAGGAAGAATTATAAATATTTTACCCATAAAAAAATGTCTACAATCTTTACTTAAGGACATCATTTTTCAGTAGGTATACATTAAATGACTAAACCAAGCAAAAACCAATTAAGGTACAACATACGGAGTATTAATTTAAGAATTCAAAGTTGTAATTATATTTGTATTTAAGTTGCTTATTAGAGCTGTGAAAAAAAAAAGTTGTTTGTCAGGAATGTGCATGTATTTGGTGTATATATTTACTTACAACTAGGGATGGCAACGGACCGGATTTGGACCGGATCCTTATGGATCCAGATCCAAATTCGTTTTTCAAGGATGGATCTAGATCCAAATTCGCCGGGTATGAAAAGTAAGGATCCAGATCCAAATCCAACGGATCCGGGTCCAAAATGGATCTTGCATATTTAGGTGTATTTTTAGGGTCCTCCATGCACCACCATAAGGGATAGTTTGGGCGAAAAGACATTTTTTTGTGCTATTATATTATTGTCTATAATACTCCGCAACTAGAAAAATGAATTTGTAATTGAAATTATGATTTTATTATACACATTAGAACATTTGCCTAGACATTAATGAGAAAAGAACTTTATTTTTCAAATTGAATTATAAAGCAAATTACTGTATTTCAAATTAGACAAATTAAAAAAATATTATCAAAATCAATTTTTCATTCTTTTTTAATAGATACCCAAATCGACCTAATTTAAATACTTCTTACTAATGGTCGAACTTTAGCTCATTATCATTCTCTCTTTTCTTTGTTGGTTATTGGTTTGTAAATATATTAGTATCACGAAAAATATTTACAGACGGATCCAAAACGGGTATTATGGTTGGACCCGTACCCGGATCCATTTTTCAGTCATAGGACCCGGATCCGACCTGGATCCGTCGGGTATAAATTTTGCAGACCCATATCCGCAAAAACGGATATGGATCCAGGTCGGGTCCAATATCTTGCCATCCCTACTTACAACCTATTATAAATTTATGATCAACTCTTAAAGTTACTCGTAATACCTGTATATCCTACCCCCATTTATGTGTGCTCTTTACGCTTTTCTCTTTTCCATAATCTCTGAGACACATTCTTTTTATCAGTGTCTTAAAATATGGGTGAAATGACGTGATTATTATGAAATAAGAACACAAGCTTGCAAAGCTTGATAGAATGATCTTGTAAAATAAGATGAACAAGTTAGCAAAAATTAGAAAGAATGAGTTTTTATTTATGAAGTTTTTGTGTATCTTACAATGAGCATTTGCACGTCTATTTATACTACTAGAATTTACTACATACATAAGTTTAATGTCAACAATTACTAGTTATAAGTAATTTAGTTCATTCATACGTATGAAAAAATACAAATGTACAAATAAATGTAAAAGTGTATTTTAGTCAACAAAGGGTGACATTCACCTAATTGTATTTATATCATAATAGTGATGTTTTAGAACACACTTTTTTTTTTATGTTTTAGAACACACTTTGATCACATAAAATAAGTGTCAAGGAAAAAAAGGTATCAAGCTAGGTTTAATATTAACCTAAGTACTCCTTCCGATTTTTTACCTTTTTATTTAGAATATTATTGATTTTAGAGGCAAAATGTAATTACTAATTTTTCTCAATATAGATGAAAAATATATTTATTTGAAATTATAATAGATTTGTCTTAACGTATATTTTCCAAATAATTATTTATAATTTTAATATTTGAATGTTAAATTTGTATTGAAATTTACACAAAAAGCAAATGAGAAGAAAATAAAAGCTGAGAGTAGTTTGTCGTTGTTGTTCTTTCTATGTATTCCGTATTATTTTCCATTGTTTCAATATGTTTCTTTAAGAAATAAAGACTCGTTGTTGGGATGATTGTATTGTATCTCTTCATTTTATTTATTTATTAAGTATTTTCCATTCTCTTAATCTCCGCAACAACATTTTGTCTATGTTTCTTTTTTCTTTATCCACAAATGATGTATAATTATATTGTGTCATCCGCCATTTTCTCACCCTATCTAAATTATTATCTCATCACTTAAAAATACAGAATAGCTTGTACAGTGATACACATACCCAAGTGCTACGCACAGAGCACCTCTTCTCTTATATGACGAACGTGTAGTGCTACCGACACATGACATATCCCAACGGTCCTACTCGGCCACCTTATCACTACTACGTATGGCACTATCCCTATCTGATCTACATCCAGATCTGACCTTAGGTTATAAGAGATTTTATGTACTCCGTGTGGCCCTCGTCCTTACACAAAGAACGTGACTATGTGAGGCATGTTATATCTTTGTCGATTACTACAGTTCCACATATTTTCACGAAAGAGAGATGATTGCTATGTGTTTCTTGGTGTATTACACAACAGAATTTGAACTTTTCAAACAATGGTAAATACAACCCGAAACTTTTACTACCAATTAAATGGACAACGCGAAGGAAATGTCTTCAACAAGTGTAACAAACTAAATATAATTAGGATTAATTATGGAGATAATAATATTCGGTTATTTTAAGTATTTATAGTGTTTTGCTAGAAATCAACTATAATCTGTACATTAATAGGTCACACATTTAAGCAATTGATTGGACAAATCTAATATAATTATGTGAGAATTGTAAACTGAGTTAATTAGGTTAATTAAGTCACTTTGAGTTACTTAATTAACACAATCTCAAATATAAATATTACATATATGTAAATAAGGTATGTATGTCAAGTATTATATATGTAAATGTCACATATGTAAAGTATTAAATATGTACATGTTATATATGTAAAGAATCATATATGTACACGTTGTATGTATATAAATAATTATATATGTAAATGTTACATAAGTATATACATATGAGATTGAAAAACCCTAACCCTAATTCGTTCAATACTCTCTTTGCCTCCACTCACATAATTAAACCCTAAAAAGTAATCAAGAACGGTTATTGATTTCGAACTACAATACGTGGGAGATCCAATCTTACTTGTGGACTAATGCTAGAGGAACAGTGTTTTAACACTCTAAAATCTCCGAAAATTAAAACATGCCCTTTTGCTTTGAGAAATTCACGAATCAAGGAAATGTTATTCTATATTGACAATTCGTATTATTATATGCATGAAATCCTATTTTAGAGGCTAAGAAATCGTTTCTTACAATTCCGCTAATCGCATCTAAAATCCTACACATCATATATGTTCATCCCGAATTGTACCATTAGTGGCAAAATTTCTGATGAGATTCTCACATGAAGTAGTAGCTAGCTGTCACTGAAACTTGTTTTATTTTATTGTTTTAATTTTGACCTTAGTATTTATTGACAAAATAAAAAGTCGTTAATGTACCTTTGTAAGATGGTTATATTACATATGTTTGCACTATAACAATTGATGACCTGTGAATCTAAGATTTATTTTCTTAGAAGAGTTACTACCAATTAGGGATGGTATTGATGCAAGGTGAGTTCGAGTTTGTGGTTGCTTTTCTGGACTCGCTATAATTATAGCTTGCAGTTTGATTCAGTCTTGACCAATTAAGCTTACTAGAGTTGTTTTATCTACCAAGTTAATATCAAATAGATCACTAATTTTCTCTTTTAACATTCTAGGTAGCATCCTAATATGGATGATAGGTTGAGTTGAGTCATACTATCTTTTATAGTATATAATACTTGATATTATGATTTTCTTACGAGTTTTAGATTCAAATTTCAAGTAGATCAATTGAAATCAATCAATATCTCAATTCTCAAATATAGCTAGAAATTAATCAATTTTTGATCGAGTCGATTACGAATAGCTTTCCATCCTTTTGGTTAGTACTCCGGCGTCATTCCTACAAAGATATCCTCTAAAGAAACAAATAAATTTGGAGCAAAAGAAATAAATTCAATACAGTATTGATGTAATTAATTAAAATGATACTTCGTAGCATTTTCTGAGTTAGTACCATAAATAAAAAAGAAAGAAAGTTTTGTGACAAATGTCCCTAAAACTTTAAAAGGCAAAATTATTGTTACTTTTAAGGCAAAATAAAGAGAACAGGGAACTAAGAATCCAAGACAGTACGATAACAATCGTCAAATGAATACTGACCTCTGAAGTTTAAATATCTTGCATTGATGGTATTGATGGTGGAAGACAAAGCCAATCAAATACACTGCTTAAAGCAGCTTATTCTCGTATACCATAAAGTCCAATTTTCTTTGAGCAATAATGATGTGTTTCAACTTTCAAATACTTTTTCTACGCAACTTACCAAATCATCAAATGCATCTTTATTTTTGTAAATACATGGAAATTATTAACTATATTCTATGTACTTCGTATATAGGAAAACAAAATGGGAACTTTTATATGTTTTACTTATAAAGAAGTGTTACAATATCAATATATCATGTGCTTAAATTATTTCTTATAAGTACCGTACGTAATTATTTAATTGTCTTTTGAATCTTGTGAAATAGACTATCTCTTTTCGAATAGATGTCACGGTTTGTCTTTTACATTCTTATACTTTTTATATTGAAATAAAACATAATTTTTTTATTTTGTTTTAGCCGTGATCACCATTTAAAGAATATGAACACACTTTTATACGAGGAGTCCTGTTATACATTTGAGTTCGGTAATTACTGGAACTTGCGTATGCGTTCAGTGGAATAAAAAAAAATTTCAAGTTCTTTCACTTCTAAGCTCATGAACTACAAACTATAAATGAGAGTTAATCATCATGAATCGCACCTTTCATCAAGTGATGCCGGTGATCTTTTCAATGTTTCTACACAAGTTCATCCATTTTTATTATTCCTGTCCTCCATCCTCGAGCAGTCATTCAGTCCATTCCTGATGCTTCAAGCCTTATACTCTGCCAGAGAGTGAAACAGGCTATGCAGAAAGAGAAATGTCGAGATTACTAGATTTCAATATATGTGATTCTGATTGAACAGTGGAAACACCTGACAGAAGAAGGATTCTAAAGAATATTGGTGAAATATGTTTACAATGATTTCTACAGCAACTCGAGTTTATAAGCCAATCCTTTGGTTTCTCCTTTCCAATTTATCTGTCAACTCATTACATTCTTCTCCCCCAAGAGTATAACAAATCATCTCTATATCAAGACTATCACTGGCATCAAAGAGAGGAGGAAAAGAGTAACCACTACCTCACTGAGTATGAGTTACATACACAAAAAAAAGCAGCCTCTAGCTTTCACGGTTTTGTTCAAGTAGTTCGGCGCTATTCTGCTTCAGGAATTGGAGATCCTTCATCTGTGATTTTATTGCTTCCTTAGACAATGGTTTAGGCTCTACTGGATATTCCCCATCCTCTCTGCCATCTGCCAATTTCTTAGCTTTATCTTTGACAATCCTTTCTACCTCAGGTTGTTGAACAGTCGGGAAGACAGCCCTAAGAATAGTAACCAGTAACTTTTCATCTTCATCTTCTATCAAATCCTTGCCAAAGCAACATACATATATAGCATCTAGCGCCTTCTCGGCTCGTAATTCCATGGGGATTGTAGGTGTTGTAGCATTTAGTTTAGCTCTTCTCTGCAGGGTCACACAAAATGCCATTGGCAAGTAAACATGATAAGCATCAAAAGCTCACAATTTCACAAGGAAATATTGTCTACAATTAAAAGTAATCAGGACATATAGTGCCAATCATGAAGTTACCTAGTGTATCTCTCCATGTTTTAATCACCAAAAATAATCAACTCCATAACAGCAAACACATATACATATAGGTCAGAGAATACTTTTGCTCATTGAAGAGTTATAGTGCTACTTTTTCATTCAGCTTGCTCAGGTGAAAGGAACGTATTATTACAACTTCGCTTATATTCAAACAGTTATAAACTACGACTGAATATTGCGGTTCACATCAGGACCTCAATGCCTCATGTTTCAGGCTACAAGAAGATTAGATGCCTGATTTCAAACTGATCTATCTATCCACACTTTGAATTGACACAGATTGCAACTTGAAGGAATCAGAGCGGGTTATTCTCCTCTATCCAAGAGAGAAAATTCCCCTTTTCATTTATTGAACATCATGAACACTCTAGTAGTCTCAGTCATAAAGTAGGGAAATATGACGAGTTTGATGAGTTTTGGGGGAATTTCAACACTGTTTAGCTAGCCGTCTAGAAGATCTTATTGAAGTCAAACATAAGTAACCATATATTCCACAGATCAATGAGTTTTGGGGGTACAGTCATGAAATAGAACACAAATTTCTAGCTTTTCTTGGGAATTTAACAAGGCTGCATATTAGACTCTCTCCTGTTATAGAGCCCTATGCACTTATTATGTCACGAAACTCATAGTTCTGCATAAATCTACAAGGACTACGCTGAACAAATGATTTGAACCAGTTTATGGAATGAAAATATCAACTTTTTTCCCCCACATTACATGATTAATTTGGTTAGTAGCTTTTTTTAATACCCATAAGCCAAGTTTCATCTTACTATACCACACTGACTAGGTTGTGTTAGGCTGCTGGCACAATCCAACAACTTTGAGCTATTGAAGCAAAATTGTAGGAAACCTTAAGAAACAAACTTTTATATATATATATATATATATATATATATATATATATATATATATATATATATATATCATACATAAAAGAAAAGACTTCTACCTCTCTTTTCTATAAATATATTATATCTTTACTTAACAATCATTCAATGAATTCCAAGACACAAAGCTGAATGTTAAAAGAATCGTGTCAACTTTGCCCACAATTTTCAATTGCCATGTAAACACTATCCAACAAAATGATCTCTAAACATCTTGAAGTAACTAGGCATCACAGGTCATATCTTATAGTTTTAGCAATTGTGTTTCAAATCATAAGTCAAAAGTATTGTACAATTATACTCCCTCAACCAAAATTAGTTGCGGCATTGTCAAACTTTTCATAACTAAGAGCATGATAACCAAAAAAAATCCATGTATGATATGTTAATTCACCTTTATCTCCCCCCCGTAACTTGTGGTACATCAGGAGATATAGCCATAAACATTTAAAGGTGATAGTTTTCCCAAACATTTACCAATAGAACGCTCAGTTATGAATTTTTTATTCTCTTTTGTGTATAGATAGCCACAAAGGCAAATGCACAACATTTGATTTGTGTACCACCCCTCAACACTTTAACTAAAAATTATCGTAGAGATGGAACAGTACATGCAAATATCAAAGTAAATGTGATATACGAAACTATCGAAGTTTATGTGACATACACAGTATGAATTCGGACGGGTCACACTAGTAACATTAAAATAGCAATTGAGGATGACAATGCCAAGAGAAGTTCACGGAAGTACAAATAGGAAAAATAACACAACATTCACTTGCCTCTTTTGCTTCAGTCATCATAGCAATAAAAGTCTGTTCTTCAAACTCAATATCATTTGAAAGACGAAGGCGTGCAACCCCCTCCAAAATTTCCTCAGATTTAAGGAGACCAGCTCCAAGTGCTGCTAACCAACAGCACAGCAGGACGTATAATGGATCCCCTGCCTAACCACACCAAACCACAATTACCACTTAACATTGCACTAATAAATATAGATACAATTAAACCTTCCTCCGGATTCAGTTGCCACAATACTAGTTTAAAATGCACTATTAAAGTAACAGCATGACCATTAAATTTAACAAATGCCCAACAAAGGTAATAGAATCATACGAGGTTATAACTTTACGAAATCAAATTACACTATTAACGTGACTATTAATATTGAATTCTGAACCGACGGAGTAATATACTAATAAAAAAATGTAAAGTTACCCGGCCACGGCGATCTTGGAACTCATAGAAAGCTCTAGAATCATTAACAGAACACTTGTTACCAACTCTTCTTCTAAACTCAGCAAAGTCAATAATATCCCCAGCAAGCCCACCTTCATCATTAACAATCCTAGCAATGAGCCCAACAATGGGTAATGAACCAATCACTTTGTTTGCGAAATTGGAAATAGGGTTTGTGTTCTCAATGTATGCTCTGATTATTGAGACATTGGGACACCCATTTGAGGTCTTAGAAGATTGGACTATTCTGAATTTCCTGAAGTTGATAGAATTGTTGATAATTTGATAGAATGTTGGGTTGGTGTAGGCAGAGATGGTGGTGGTGTAGGAGTGTTTTGCACAGACTTGGGGAGGAGAGAGAGTTACTCCCATGGCTGGATTTTGTTTGAGAGGTCCAGATTAATCCAACTGTGCTATTATATGGTCATTACTCGACCGTAGTTATTTTTTATATAAAATATATGAAATATTTTGAAAATCGATGAATTCAAGTATTTTTCCTGACTGATAGGGTTCAAGAGATGGGCTTTCCTCAAGGGTGATGAAAATCTTTCTCATTAGTGGGAATACTCTTATTCCTTTATAAATTTAACTGGTTATTTAATGCTAAATTAGGGCTGAAAACGAGTCGAGTCGAGCTCGAGCTTGAGAAGCTCGTGGCTCTGATCGCCTGCGACTCATAAAGCTCAGGCTCAGGCTCGTAACTCGTCAAGTTTAAAAATTCGAGCTCGGGCTCGGATTGACTCAGATTTGCCGAATGCTTCTTCAGGTAATTAAGCTCGATTCTATTTAAAGATTGATTTCAACTACGCCTTGAATTAAGCTCGGCTCGTTTAGGCTCGTCGAGCCCTCGATCCTGAATTGTTTGAACTCAAGCTCGGGCTCGTTTTTGTAAATCTTGGGCTCGGCTCGAGCTTGCCTAATTCCGAGCTCGAGCCAAGCTTTAGGTGATTCGATCCCGAGTAGCTCCCGAGCTAGCTCGGCTCTTATCCCTCCCTATGCTAAATCCACTTGCTTCATTTTCAATAGAATTAATCTTATATTTAGATTAATTTAAATTATTTTATAAAATCTTAATGATATTTAATATTGTGTTAGTTTCTTTCCTGATTTCAAATGAAAAGGGAAAAAACAAAGGGAGTATGTATAAAAAAATTTCAATTTCCATACATTAATTTAGTAGAGAAATTGACTTTCAGTGCATTCTCTTTTAGTAATAGTTAATAGAACGCTCATAGATCAAATGGAGACATCTAGAGAGACAAAGATGAGCAACTAGCACCTTTGGTCACCAGCAAATCTGCCACCTGATTTACTTAAGAAAAATAGATGATGGATACGCCCTTCAAGCTTGTGGAGGTTCATGGAAAATTGGGCACCCATTAGTTATGGTGGATTGATGTTTCTTCCGAGTAAGTTTTAGGAACCTCTGTGAGTGTCAGATGAGCATGCAATTATTCATGTGCACTTTAATAAAGTTAGATGTCACGGAGTACTAATGGAAATTGAGGACATCATTTTACAGAGTAATTACCTTGATTAAAAAAAAAATCTTTTTCGTTCATGTGGATTGTTTTAGAGTATGAAAGACAATTGTGTCATACTGATCTTTTGAAGGACAGAGACATTCTGTAGCTAGAAGTAGTACATGAACTCAAAAAACAAAGACCTCTTACATGTGTATCAAATGAATTTAAGAGAAGCGGAGAAAGGTTGAACAATACGGTAGCATGCAAGAGAGAAAGGGAGGAGAGAAGAAAACAAAAATTTTGTATGAGTAATTATTATTTTGTTCCGAAATTCAATACACGTATTTATATACAAGGAGAGTGTAACTGATTTACTTTACGTTACTATACTATGTACAAAATGAGCTTTGTAACATAAGTTGCTTTTACTATGTAATACTATCGTATACACCAAAATCCCCCTGCAAGCTTGAGGATGTTTGAATGTCATACATTTTACATTCTAAGCTTGGACTGTAGTTTCATGTGCTGGGAAGAAGGTAAGGCCTTTGTCATTATATCAGTTAATTGCTCAGTAGATGGCGGATATGTAAGTTCAATCAAACCCTCCAAGATCTTTTCCCTAGTGAAGTGACAATTGAACTCAATATGTCCGTGAAAAACAGGATTCCTTCCTATGTGAATAGTGATATGATTGTCATAACTTAGAGTGATAGGTTTCAAATTAGCAACACCCAACTCCTCAAGCAACCTCACAAGCCATGTTGTTTCTGAAGCGGTTGTTGTCATTGCCCTGTACTCTACCTGACTTGAGCTACGTGAGATAGTTGATTGCTTTTTAGACTTCAAGGACACTGGTAAATTACCAAGGAGAAGTATATATCCTGTAATAGATCGTCTGGTATTGGGGCAAGAAGCCCAGTCAGAGAAAGCTTTCAGAGATAAGCTATCACTAGCATTAAGTGATATGCCTTACCCGATTGTGTGTGAAACATATCTAAGCACATGTTGGAGAGCTTTAGCATGAGGAACTCGAGGTTGAATTATAAAGCTGGCTAAGAGTCTGGACAGCATATGTTAGAATGGGACGAGTGTGAGCAAGAAAATTCAACTTCCCAGCAAGTCTTCTGAAGAGCTCAGGGTCATGATAAAACTCTCCTTCATCTGAGATGAGGTTTAGATTTGTAGAAAATGGTGTTCTGGCCTTTTTCGAAATGTCCATATTATAATCTTGTAACAACTCCTTTGTGAACTTACGTTGAGTCAAGAGTATCCCAGATTTCAGATGAGACACCTCTATACCCAAGAAATAACTCAATTGGCCCAGGTCTTTGATGCCAAATAAAGCATGAAGTTGTGCTTTGAAGTTTTGTATCTCATGGTCATCTAAATCGGTTGCAAGTATATCATCCACATACACAGCCACCACTGTTATGTGTACTTTTGTTTTCTTAATGAAAAGGGAATAGTCATTTCTTGATTGTACGTAACCTATGTTTAAGAGAGCAGTTGTGACTTTAGCATACCATTGTCTAGAGGCTTGTTTCAGGCCATAAAGGGATTTTTTTAGCTTGCACACCATATTCTCAGCATTTGGAAGACCATGTGGTGTCTTCATGTACACCTCTTCATCAAATTTCCATGTAGAAATGCATTATTTATATCAAGTTGATGTAAATTCCAATTCCTGCTAGCAGCTATACACAAAAGACATCGAATTGTAGTCATCTTGACTACAAGAGAAAAAAGTCTCCAAGTAATCAGCACCATATTGTTGAGTAAACCCCTTTGCAACAAGTCTGGCCTTTAATCTTTCTACTGAACCATCTACTCTAAGCTTGACTTTATATACCCATTTTCAACCATAGCCATTTTGCCTTTAGGTAGAGAAACTAAATCCCAAGTTTCATTAGCAATAAGGGCATTGAGCTTAGTTCTCATGGCTTCGTTCCATCCTCATGCTGTGAGGCCTCGAGATAACTAATAGGTTCTTTAAGATGAACAATATTATTAATGTGAACCTTAGAATCAATAGGGAGATTTTCATAACAAACCAGATTGCATCAATGATCAGATGAAGCTTCTACAGAACAGATATAATTGTCCAGGTATGCTGGTGATCTCCTCTGTCTCTCGGATCTTCTCTGTACAGGAATGCATTCATTTTGTTGTAAAACAAACTCTATTACAGAACCATCATTATGTAATTGTATTAATTGCTAAGCATGATCATTAGGAATGTTCTGGTCTGTGCCATCGGGAAAAAGAAAAGGCTCAGGAATGTCAAAGTTGTTGTCCAGTTCAACATGTGTATCAGCAGGTAAGAATATAGGATGAGGATGCTTTGCACTCATTGCTTCATAATGATAAGGAAAATTCCTCTATAGAACTTCACATCCCTTGATACAATGATCTTGTTTGTCTCAATAAAATTTATAAGCCTTTTGGTGTGGAGGATACCCTATGAACACACATGGAGTAGCTTTGGGACTAAACTTTGATCTTCTAGCAGCAGGAGATGTGACATAACACAAACAACCAAACACCCTCAAATGTTCTATGTGGTTTGGACTTGTTTAGCTACTCATAGGGTGACATAAATTCCACACTACTTAGAGGCATTCGATTTCCCCCCATAGCTTCAAAGGAACCCTTGATTGAAAAAATAAGGCCCTTGTTGTCTCCAAAAGATGCCTGTGCTTTCTCGCTACTACGCCATTCTTCTGGGGTGTATTAGAGAAAGACCTTTGATGTATGATTCCTCTGCTTCTATACAGTTTCAACATTTCCCCTTCACAAAGTTCTTTGGCATTATCAGACCAAATTATTTGAACTGATGTGTTGTATTGATTGTCTATCAGTTGCAAAAAAATTTGTCATGATCTTGACTACCTCATTCTTCACACTCATCAAAAAAGTCCATGTATTTCTCAAAAAATCATCAACAATTGTTAGAAAATAATCACATCCATGAGTTTTGACATTATATGGTCCCCAAGTATCAATATGAAGAAGCTGAAAAGATTTATTAGCCCTAGAAAAACTTGTAGAATATGGTAATCTAGCTTGTTTTGCCTTGTGACATATGTGACAAAGAATACCAGAGAAGGATTAATCAACTGTAACTTCTTAAATGGCATATGACCAAGTCTAATATGCCAAAGTTTTATTTCATCCAGACTATGTACAGAGAAAATTTCTTGTTGTCCTTTGCTGTCACTTGTTATTGCTGTTGAGGCTTTATTGCATGCTTCAAGATGACATTTTGTGGAGTTGACACCAGTAGTGTATAATCCAGAAGATAAACTACCAAGAACCAAGGATCGATTCCCGTGTTGATCCTGGATTAAACACTGGTAAAGTGTAAACACAATTTCACATTGTAACTCCTTGCATAGCTTGGAGATAGAGATAAGATTGAACTTAAGACCAGAGATATGTAACACATTCTTCAAGATTATGCCATTGTCAAATTTGACAATTCCTACATGCTCAACCACTAGATGCTTACCATCAACAACAGTTATAGTTTTAGGAGTCTTGTCAAGTTTATCATATGAATCAAATAATTTAAGATTGGAACAAATATGCTCCGTAGCACCGCTATCAACTATCCACTTTGAATTCGAGTAAATAATAAGACAGGTACCTGCTATATGGTCTAGATGTTTTTCAATTGGCAAACCAAGAGACCGAATCTGAAGCAATTTCAACAGTGTTGTATTGCTCTATTGAGATTGTGCTGGATGAAGTATCATCTTCTTGATAATCAATATCCTCCTCATTATGAGCAATTGAAGCCACCTTCTTGCCTCTACCCTTGTTTCCATAATGAGGTGGATATCCATGTAGTTTGTAGCACCTGTCAATAGTGTGCCCTGTAGATTTACAATGATCACAATATAGAGTACCTCTTTCATCATTGTTTGTTGATTTAGGTGCAAATCTTTGTTGTTGCTTATACTGCTTCTTGTGGTTTATAGCAAAGGCAATAATTCTCTATTCATCTTCATCTATGTTGCTATTGTCCTTCTGTTTCTCTTCTTGCACCAAGAGTTTACAGGCCGAGAGATTGAAGGCAACGGCTGCATCATGAGAATACTTGTCCGAGCATTGACAAATTTGCTATTCAACTTCATAAGAAGTTGCACTAGTCTTTCATCTTATTGTTGCTTGAAAAACGTCTGAATGCAAGTGCAGCTAGAGTTGTTACATGTAGGTAAAGGATTTACCTGATTTATCTCGTCCCAAATGGCCTTGATTTGAGTAAAGAACTCAGTAATCGTTGTGTTCATGCCTTGCTTAGGCTCAGTCAATGACTGCTACAAAGTGTATAATTGAGGACCTAAGGGTTGTGAAAACCTTTCCTCAAGTTCTTGCCAAATCTCTTAAGAAGTGCTAAGAAACAAGACACTTCTTGCTATTGAAGAGTCTAGAGAGCGTAGAATGTATGAAGTGATGATAGCATTACATCTGTACCGAGCATGATAATTTGGATCATTATCCTGTGGTCTTGATATGCTTCCATCTATAAAGCCAAGCTTGTTCTTCGTGGTCAAAGCAAGTGATATACTCTTATTCCATTCACCAAAACCCTCGCCATTAAATTTCTCTGAAACAAATGGAAGAGCAGCATTCTCAAAAGGATTGATGTAGAAAGGAGAGGAAGGATCATTTGTCAGAGGTAGCATATGAGCCATGTTCAAAACAATATAACAGTAAAGGAAAACTCGATCAAACATCAAAAAAATTGCAAATAAATGCAAGAATCAATTGATCAACATGAATCTGATAAAGACGACTTCATGCAAAAGATAAGATCTATTCGAATTGCAGCATCAATTGATCAACACGATGCTTGATCAAAATTCAAAAAAATGAAGGGTTTCAGACCCATTTCCACCAAAACACAAGAAATTTGTATCAAACGATAGAGGAAGAAGAGTAGAATTAGATGAGCAAAACAATCTGCTCTAATACCATGTTCGAATTCAAGAGAAGCAGAGAAAGGTTGAACACTACGGTAGCATGTAAGAGAGAAAGGAAGGAGAGAAGAAAACAGAATGTGTAGACTTTGTATGAGTAATTATTATTCAGTTCTAAAATACAATACACGTATTTATATACAAGAGAGTGTAACTAATTTCCTTTAAGTTGCTATACTATGTACAAAATGAGCTTTGTAACATAAGTTGCTTTTACTATGTGATACTACCGTATACACCAACATAAACAAAGCAAGATTCTACAGCAATCTGCAACTGTATTTATACACATTTCATAGTCAACAAACTCAGCAGCTGTGAGGGTAGGCTTACAACAGCCAACAGGAGTAGTAGTAGTATAACTCCCCATTTGTCTTTGTCAAGCTATAGAAAACGGAATACTCACAAAAGGTCTCTGCAACCAAAGTAGATTAAAACAAATTTTGTACAAATTAAACAAATGGGCTGGAAAGAAGGATTTCTACTCGTATGTACTGAGACGTCTGAGATGCCTTAAACAGAAACATATCAGCAATATCGGGAAATGTTTTTGGTGAAAACACTTGGAGGCCGAGCCTTTTCTGCATGTCCACTCGGTATCGGCGAACTACACCAGTAATTTCAGAACGCAACTCTGAAACTCCAACATGTCCTTATTAAAGGATTTCATGTTGTCTTACATGATTTGAGAAATTTTAAGTTGTACCATCCACATTTGGGCAATGACATAGGAATCTAGAGTTGGCTTTTTGCATGTTGCAACTAATCCGGCAAATTTGGAAGTTCCCCACTAGCTTATTTTTGTCAAAAACTGACTCCCCAGTCTAACAATAATAAGAGGATTTTCCAAGTAAACAGCTTGTCCGTAGTTAGGTACTTCAACTGCATCATGATTTGTAGACTGAGCAATTTTACGGCTGATCTCCTGACTGATACACTTGAATTTCACTGCTTTTCTCCAACCCGCAAACATAAGAGGTATTTTGCAGTGTTTTAAGTCTTCCCATTGCAATCTGTTCACTAATAGAAAGAAATTATTCAATGTGGCAATGCAAGTGATAAGAAGAATTACAAACTGATCTGCAGTGCAGCTTATATGTATGACTTTAAGCAACTAAATCCTGTAACTCTTTCTGAAGAAAACAGAGTTGCAGTTGGCTTCTCTGATTGTTTGGATAAATAACACTGAGGAAACATTATTGATGATTGAGGCTGACAACAGAACCAGTCCGAAGAATTCACACACAGAGTCCCAGCTACCTACAACTCAGTTCCCGTAACTTCAAAATTATTATCAACTTAAAAGCAGACAGAAAAAACTACACTCCATTACAAATTATGAAGGCATGGGGAGTGTCTCGGTTGATGGCCGTTCGAAGAACACAGCCTACCCCACGCCTACTCATGCTCCTCTTGTCTACACATGTCCACCTCACACGGCCCAGCAAGCCAGCAATCTGCGCCAACTTGAACCATACCCAGGCATGTGTAAGATGATGAGGATGTGCTCGCAGACTCCTCACCAGTGACTCCTCAATCATTGCGCAATTACTAAATACTCCCTCCGTCTTTTTTTACGTGTTACATTTCTATTTTGGGAGTCAAATTTTATACACTTTGACCATAAATTCTAACTATATTATAACAAATAATATATTCAAATGGGATTGCTAAATTGACAAGTGTTTCTCACAGTTTTATTGATCAAGATTTGAAGAGTACATATACAAGAACCTAAATGATACTCTATCTCTCGTAAAGATATATTTCCCAACACTTAAGAAAGATAATGCAAGATAAGATAGATAGAACTATACCCAAACTCTATCTCTACGTAAAGATATATTTCCCTAACATTTAGAAAAGATAATGCAAGATAAGATAATAATCTCAATAGGGATCTTGTGAATCTATGTAAATTTTTAGAATATCAAATTTTTATAATTTTTTATATTATTTATAATTCAATATCTGAGACCTTTTATTTGTATACCTGAGATAATAAATTCAATACGTGAGACCTTTAACTGTGATAATAAATTTAATACCTACGATCTTTATTTGTATATCTGAGATAATAAACTCAATATTTGAGACATTTATTTGTATAACTGAGATTATAAATACAATATATGATATCTTTATTTATATACATGAGACATTTATTTGTATAAATGAGATAATAAATTCAATATCTGAGGCCTATGACTGAAATCATAATTGTATACGAAGGATCATAACATAATTTAATACATGAGATCTTTATTTATATATTTGAGATAATAAATTCAATACTTGAGATATTTATTTGTATATTTGAGATAATAAATACAATACTTAATATTTTTATTTATATACCTGAGATTTTATATATTTGAGATAATAAATTCAATATCTATAACATTTATTTATATATCTGAGATAATAAATTCAATACGTGAGACTTTTATTTTATAACCAAGATATACCTAATTTGAAATGAACGTGGGATGACCTTTTATACTTTATCAATCTCACACCACTCCGCTAATGTGACGATATCAGCCAATATTTTCACTTCCAAAAATGCTTAATCAAACTGACCCAACTAAAGTATGGATTCAAAATCAATTCCACACTGTTGAACCAAACATCCCTTAAGATATATATAAACATACCCAAGGCTTTTATGACTTTTATCTCCTTAGAATTCCATACACACCCTAACTTCAAAAATTCACAGATTATTCCTCTATATTATCAAACCTTCTATACTACCAAATAATTTTAAATTGGTATAGTCATTTAAATTGATACCCTTAAGGAATGAACTTTACATGTGTGTGGAATGTTAACGTGGAATGATAAAACAAGACCCCTTAACCTTGTCAGAGAAACTTTAAATTAGCTAAGATATTTGCAGATTGATTACGACATTGAGACAAAGCATTGCTAATTCTAGTATTTTAAATAAATACCCTTTTGTCAATAAAAAAATTTAAGCAAACATTAGTGAAGACATTAACAACAATAACTGTAATACGGATTAATATAATACTCAAGCAATCAAGCAATCAGATTTTTTTTTGTTTTTTTTTTTTTTTGACGTGGATTCAAATCAAACATCCTCTTAAGAAATTATTAAATTGCAACAATGAACCACGTATAAGAGCTGCATTATTAAATTAAGATCAAACTAAATGAAACTATTATGTAGTTTAGAGAAATCATCTTACAGTATAGAAAAATTAAAGAAGAGAATCCGCTAATCAAATAGAAACAACTAACAACAGTGAAACGTGCATGGATAATGCTTCTTGCTGAAGCAACGCCATTACTAATTAAATTAATTAATTAAAACACACAATGATTATTGGATCTACATTAAATTGCTAGACTACCATCAGTATTATTGATCTTAAAAATCTCCAACCCATTTAGAAATACATTATAGTATTCGGGTCTATCCCGGGTATCCGGATGCAATGAAACCCACAAATCTTGTTTAGGATCTTCAGTAATGGGCATGATCACCACGAAGTCCCTCATATAAGGTACCCCATTGCTATTTGTCAATGCAATAACGTCAATTCCGGAAAATGCGGTTATATTATTGACGTAGAGGTTGAACACAATTTGGTTGACTCTATCAATGCTGGAGAGAATTTGACAAAAGTGTAGCCTCACCATGTAAGCAAATCTAGTGTCAATGGGGAGCAACCATGTCAAGTTGAATTTGAGGTTACGGAAGTTGTCCGGTGTCATGAACCTCGCCGTGGTGTAGACGTCGACTGGTGCGGTGTAGGAGGGCAAGGACTTTGGGAATGTTATGCTCACGTCTGGATCTGCAAGGTACGTCACTCCGGTTTCTGAGCCCAATAGGTAAGGCATGTCATTGGACCAAGACCTACAAAGAAAAAAACTAACATGTCAAATATCTAACATACTTATAAATCGAGACATTCATAATTTATATTTGATATAATTATATCAGATTATTAAGATTTAAAATATATATGTTATTATATATTTATTATTATATTAAATATATATATATATTGTTATATTAGATATATGTATTATTATATCAGATAAACTCATATTATATATAGACATTATAATCTCAAATATAGAACATATAAATCTACTACTTAATTTGTATAAATAACTAAAATTTGTATAAATTAACATTCTTTCGTAAGAGTTATTAGTGTAAGATCTGATAATCTAATATCTACCATAATTAAAAAAAAATTCAAGCCTCACTTGACTCACCTGAATAGGGTATCTTTGGTGGGTGAAATATAATCTCCGCCCACATTCAGCCGGTACAAGCTCTCAAGAGTAGTGGAGTTAGCAATCTGGAAAGGGCTACTCGCACCAACGATGTTGTCACCGTATTCGTTGTCATACATGCTAGGTACAGACACAACCTCAATAGCATTCACAAAAGCAAAAGACTTCCACGGCGTAAACTTTACGCCCAACGTTCCACTATCTACATTAACGTAATACTCTTTGATTAGATAGTCAACGTCAAGCAGTTGGGTAGCCTGAGAGGCATTGAAGTTCCTAAGCAAGGTGTACGAGCCAACAGTAACGGAGAAGACGGCATTGGCCGAATTCGACCGGGAATAAGTGTTGGGGTAGAAGTAAAGCCGGAGAAGTACACGACCGGGTGTAACAGGGAAGGAGTATGTGGCATTGGAGTAGAATATCCTAGCGGACATGTAAGGGACCCTATCCACATCAGGTGCTTGAGTGGTAGCAGTAGCTCTAAAGGAGTCTTTGGATGATAGTAAGAACTTGGATCCCTTATCGGAGCTCCATTTACGGCCGTCAGAATCTGTTGTATTCTGGTCAAATGAACCGCAATTTAGGAGGATATGATGAGGTGGGATATAATCTTCAGCTAGAATTACATTAATCAATAAGGTAAAGTATACAACTCTAGGAAATATGCTACCCATTTCATTGAAAAAAAAAAAAGTTCCTCAGCTTCGTATGTGTTTGTTTAAAATTTTGAGTTGGTTGAGTAGCGTTAGGCCAAGATGTTTTATATCCGTTCAACGCGTTACATATCATTTTCGTACATTACGTGAATGAAAACGTTTTCTTTGATACGAAATTTATATATGTATGCTTGCCAGTTGCCAACCTGGTAGAAGATAGCCTGTCACTCATCATTTGATATGATTAATTAACGTACAATCGATACTTTCATTGTTAATTTCCAAATCCCAACTGGCTTAGATTTTCTCTTCAAATCACTATATAGTATAATAGTATTGTTATTGCATCTGATTTCAACACGTAAGACGAGGGCGGTGTACGTGGATTTGAGATGGGAGTTCATTATATGACAGTTACCATCTGTATACCAAATCAAATTCAATACGCATGGATATGGATAGGTGTATCTATTACTTTTTTGGGGTTTAATCGAAACTTTTTCTATAGTGTTATTACCTTGTACAAGGCACTACATAGATCCGAGGTCATTTCTCATAAGGGGCATGAAGAGTAGTTTATGATAGTCAACCCCTTAGCTTGACTTTCAGTTTTTAGGTATAGAGATACAGATCGAGGATAACAATTCTTGGGCGAAGTTTGATATTTTAGTACTTTAACTTAGAATTTAAATGAGCATTAATTATTATTTGATAAGTATTTACGCTCCTAGTTTCCTCCCTTAATATTGAATTGCATGCTTATGATAAGTAGTCGATTGCTTATTTGTCTTAGTTGACTTTATTGTCATCCCTCACCCAAGATTAGTTTTAGTGTCATGCAAGGCTAGTTGAAGGGTGTCCATGAGTTAGTCATCCTAGACCTAAAATTGTTGGCAAGTGACTTGGGTGAAGTATTGTGGGCAACCATGGCTCTAATGATATGTTAGGATTAGTCTTGACATATTGTCTTACCAACCTAAGTGACCATATTCCAATCCCTAATCTCCAATACTATGTAATGACTAGAGAGGATCTAATACTTTCTTCTCATACCCAAAATCGGATTTAGAGCATCATGTAAGAATTCAGTAAAGGGTTGGATGCTTGCATTCTTTTAACCTTGTGATTACTTAGCTTCGTTTTTGTGGAATGTTGTGACTTAGCGTTATTGGCTTTCAATCAAGATTAGCAGCAAATCCAATTCCTAGATATTTTTATCTTGAATATATATTATGACAGTGTATTGTATATCCTTCTCGAATAACTTTTTTAAAGCTTTTTTTTTTAAATAATTTGAAAATTAGGTTTCAAATCAAAATATTTTTAAAAAAACTTCTCTACGTTCGAATGAAAATCGTTGTTTGGGGCAACGATTTTACTTACGTATTTTGTAAATTTTTTTAAAATTTAAACCAAAGTCTCTTTCAGCAAAAAAAAAATGGGGTAGCGATTTTGATTTAATTTTTTAAAATTTTTTTTATGAAATCGCTCCCACAATATTTGTTCAAATTTTGAAAAACATTCATATTGCATTTGGGCCAGCCCACTTTAGGCTAACCCAAAATCATTGCCCCATGCACCGATTATCATCTGTACCTACAGAAGCTTATTTTTGAAAATATTTTGGTTCAAAACCTATCTTTCAAATTATTTTTTTTAAAAAAAAATCTTAAAAAATCCATCTCGAAATGATTTAGATATTTGCTTGGTCAAGAAAATGGAAGGCGTAGCTAACTCAAACGCTTGTTCTATGTAGAACCGACTCTATTTGCCCTACTAATAGTTAAGAGGTGAATATTTAGGATTATGTTTTCAAAGGTGTGACAATCACGTATTTGTGGTAATGATTTAGAGTATACTCTTAGCAGTATGTGGATTAAATGTTCTAAGAAAGCTAAGGTACTCATAACGATTACTTGTATAAATGATGTTGGACAATGGAGAATGCATCTTCAAGTCTTTGACTAATCTCCCTCTTTGTCATCAATTCTACACAGTACACTGTTGATATGGACTATATCTTGTCATACACCAAATTTCAACAAGTATCCGGACTCCGGAGTGAAACTTCTTTGTAACTTTTTTATATATTAATATCTATCCCAATCATTGAGAGGTTATGAGTGCCGAAATTATAAATCTAGATTTTTTACCTTTGACCTAAAGCATTAGATTACCGTGTTTGATCAACATCTTACGCGTTTCGTTTCATTTCGTGTAAATCCAATTCAGTTTGGTACGTCACATTCCCGGTAGTAATTTGTTTTTCCATTCTATGTACTGTAAATCCTGTAAAGTTTGCATTACTCGGGTTTGTTATATACAAATATACAATATTACTTTATTAAGTTGGTCTCGTACAATGCACAACTAGAAAATAAAAGTTATATATATGTTGTTATATTTACTTTTTCTAATATATTCCCTCAATTTCTATATTTTTCAAATATTAACTTTTTATAATGTTTGTAAACATACGATTGAAAATATTTAACATCTAAATTTGCTTTGGGTTCTACACAGAAACAAATTAGAAGAATAAAAAGAAACGGAGGAGTAATTGTTTTCTAACTTTCTCTTATTTAAATGGTTAATAAAGTCCCTTAGTAGTTAGTACTCTCAAACTATGTACCAACAAACACATTAACTTTGGGAAAAGAAATAATATTATGAGTTTATGACTACTTCCTAATTTTATTTTTCCAAAAGCAATATGGTTATATTAATATAATGTTATGATGCGATGTTAAGAAACGTAAATATGAAATGGTGAAAGTTCGTAAGATCATCATGTAATAAAGATAGTAACAGACTACTCCGAATTCATTATCCTTAAGTGCACCACTGGATAATCCATCAATTAAAGTGAACACCAAAAAAAAGTGAACCATTGGACTATATATCATGTACAGATGTACCCATCCAAATATTCCGCATTGTGGTTTGTAAGGAATTCACTACACCAGGCTAAGTTCAACCATATATAGTCAGCCACCTAAAAGTTAAAGTCTGTTTGTAAGCAAAGCTTTTGAAAGAAATGTGGTATAAGTGTTCGAAGTAATGCTTATAATCAGTATGGTTGTGGTTGTGGTTGTGGTTGTAATTAACATGATTAGTTTATACTTAATATTAATGGGTTTCAAAAGAAAAGTATACATCGATTTGATCTGGACTTAAAACAGGCTATATTGAAAAGAGAAATTCCTAATTTAAACCTTATAGAAATATATGAGGGATATTTTTCGTAATTTTATTTTTATATCTGATATTATAATATCTATATCTAATATATGTTTTCTATATTTTTATATCTTCTTTATTTCTATATCTGATATAACAATAGTTATATATGACCTAACAATAGCTATACTGATATAACAATACATATATAAGATATTTTAATACCATAATATAATTTATATTAGGAGTGAATTAGGAAAAACTCATTTTGAAAATGGTCATAAAACCGATAAAAGTTTTTTTAAAAAAAAAGTTAGGATGGGAGGAAGCAAAAGAATATTCCACCTCTAAAGCAATAATCGCAGTTTAATTACTATAGGTCTATAGTACACTTACTTAGTAATAACGTGAAATAAATAAAACGTACACTAAGTCACTGATGAATTAGATTCGGCCACTAACTTACCACGGAGTATCTACTATTAAGGACATGCTTGGATTGAGAGAGATGGATTAGGGGGTGATAAAAGTCAAACCTAATGAAAAATGAATGTAAATAGAGGTGGTGACAAGGATGAGGTGGAAAAGAAGATATTATAGTGGTGGTATGAGAAAGAAGAAAGAATTGGGAGATTGATTATTACCCTCATTACAGTGGTAACAACTACTCAAGGGGTGTGGAGAGTATATATTACCCCTCAAATGAGGATATTAGTTCCCCTTTCATCACACTATCAACATTGCATTTCCCTTATAAACCACTTTCACTAACCTTATTTTTTATTGTTTTGATTTATATTACTCTCTTAGTGTATTACCCCAAATCCAAACATGCTCTAAAGCGTTTGGTTTCTTTCTTTTAAAGTAAACATCCAAGTTCTAAGGAGATTCTCTGTGAAATGTTTAGGGTTAGTTATGAAGAAGGGCGTTGCTAGCAACATGTATTCTCAAGATACTTGAAAAAAAACGACATTATTATGCAAAGGTAAATTGAATAGCATCGCATGTGATTTGTATGTAATCTTTTCTTTTCTTAATATTCTCACCACATTATCATATTCTTTGCCCCATTGATCATACTCGAAGAAAGTGACAATGACTCTTGGGCCTCATTTTAAAGGTCGATCTATATTTGTCAATATTCTTTTGATTTCGTTACCATGCATTGTATATCATTCTACTACAACAAACGAAGGCTTCACCTAGGCTACCGCTAAATTCCTAACGGGCCATAATAGCAAGAACATGCATTTAATACTTAAAAGCTATATGCTTCTATGGTATCTTTAAATACAAAAAACTTTAATAAATAAAGTGGATACACATAAAGTATATTTATGGTAAACTCTTGCTAATCGTTTTTGTTAAAATTCAGATGTGACTTTCGTTTTGTTAAAGGTAAGTTTTGTACAATATGCCTAGCATTTCCTTTTTAAATATATCGAAGTCTTTGTTAATTGAAATCGTAATATCTTTTTGTTATTGAGATGATTTTAATTGTATTGAATAATAACTTTTACTATATTAAGAGATAACTTTTATTAGCCGTACAATAATTTTATTATATTCTTTTTCTTAAAGTGTGTGTGATAAGACTACATTTAAAGTTTATTACACTTCAAGACATGCATGCCAGCAATAGCGATGCGGCAATACCATGGGGTACTACTCAAAAAAGATTATTTACATGTCTATTATTGTTGGAACAATGACTTTAATTTTATTTATTTTGCTTCATGAAGTACAACGAATTTTGTAACTTTTTCTATTTTTTTACGTTAATCAAGTTATACTAATGCACAAGTTAAGCTGAAATACTTAAAGGCTTTTAAAAGAATCATAAAAAAATAAATACAAAATAAATCAATACAAAAAATTCATCATAGACAATGAAAAACCTACGCACTAGTTGAGATAACAATTTTATGCAAACTCTTAAGTGGGCTTCGCCTCATTCAGGAATTGCCTGTTATTGTTAAACATAAAGTAATTTCATCTGGCTTATGATCAAGAGGTTTCACTTCTTATCATTTATATGGATTTAGAGTCTACATTTATCTTTATTTAATTTGGAGGTTAAATTCAACACATTTCTAGGTCATACACACCTATATTGCCCCCTCTTCTGTTTATTGGGAGATTTTTGGTTCTCAAAGAGTCAATGATACACAAAACAATGTAGCATGCACTCAATCACTAATCACCCATAGTCCCTTTCTCATACCCTCTGTTAAATTTATGTGGCTCTGCATACCCTATTTAATATATGTTAAATTTGTCAGCTCTTAATCGGCTGTGTAATCCTGTTGAACATGTCATTACTCAAGCTAGAGAAATTTGCATGGCCATTTATAGTTCGTTTCCTAGTAAGTCCTTGGTGATAAATAGTATATAGATAGAGTTGTTGATTTTCCCAAAATCAAATTGATTTCCCATTTGCCCTAAATCAAGTGATAAAAATATAAAATTATCACAAAGTATTTTATATACACTAGATATAATAAAGTTATTGCGTCTCCAATAAAAGTGACCCTTCAATATAAAGTGATAAAGATTGATATATATTGTATTAAGAGATTATTTTTATCATGTTAAAGGATCACTTTTACTAGATATATAAGAACTTTATTGTATTTCGTACAATACTTTTTGTAAAATTATATAGACACCAAAATAAAGTTGATTCGCCCATTAGCCCAACAACCGAAATCGATAAGAAGCGCATCCAAGTCGGGCACGCTTCAGAAAAGGCTAAATAAGTTATACTGGCCCACTATGTTTAAACTATCTATAGGCTATCCAAGCCCATCCTTGTATGAATATGGTGCATATGGACCATCGTATCTCAATAAACCGCTTGCAAGTCACACTAATGAATTTTTTTTTTTTTTTTTTTTTTTGAGAAGTTCACATTCAATTGCATGAACTTGAGCTACACTCTTACACGTGGAAAAATAAGAAATAGAAACGTAGTCCTCAATAACCGAAGCTATGTAATGATTTGATGCTAGTTGAACTAAAAATTGCTAATCATATATAGTATAACTAAGGATAGGTCTAACTTTATAAGTATCAAGGAATTTTCAATTCTCAACTTGGTAGCTAGTGGACTACGACTTTGAAATTAAACCTAATGTAAGCACAAGTGCACAACTAATAATGGGCGCACACCTAAACTGCTTTCTTTATTATGCACTATCCATTATTCTCATTAAAATACTTTTAACCATTTGATTAGTTTCCCATCAAAATTATCCCTAGAATTTGCAAGAAAAGTTTGCCTGATTAAAGGGGATTTCTCTAACATGACATGTTAGTACTATGTTTAATTAAGAATAATAAGAGGATTAGACCCATGACAATGAATAGTTAGGTGATTATGAACTTATCCCATTAGAATAATTGGCTTAGAGAAAAAAAAAAAAAAAAAAGTTGTATGATCTCAGCCAAAGAATTGAAAGTAGATGACAAACTTGTGGCTGCTCAAGTGACATGAAACAGAGATGATACAAAGTTATGGTAACAACTATCTAAAGTATGAATTAAGTATATGAATAATCTAATTTGAAGAAGATTCATATTGTAATAAAAGTGGTATGAAAGCATTTTATGTGGGACACACATTGGCATCATATCAGACTTAGTTTTGATAAGAAAACTGAGCACTGGAAAACTGGCAACTACTTAACGTTGCCGGCTTAAATTCTATGCCCCTTCAGCATAGATGGAACAGCTAGACTATACTTGGATCCAATATTCATATGCGTTGATCTTGATTCCAGTATTCATATGCGTTGATCTTGCATGATTTTATCTCGCTATAGATATGAAAATACTTTTTGATTGTGAAGATAAAGATGATTCTAAGAAGTAAATTATAAAGCAAGCATCCAATCTTAAGGGAGGGGTGCTGGAATCGACAAGATTATCCTTTGGCAACTATTAACAAATAGTAATGTATATGAGTGTTTCTGTAAGAACAATAAGAGAATAGTTACAAGATTACTTATGCTGTCTTAAGGATTGTTACATCGGTGGGATTGATCTCAAAAGTTATAATCTTTGCAAAAGACCCTTAGTATTCCAGTCCAAACAAGTTTGTTGCCTCTACCCGTGCTTCTGTGTGTAATTTAGTTCGAGATAATTTTGTTTCGCTTACATTTTGTATGAATTCTGTTTAATTTATGTAAAGTCAGCATATTAAAAAAAAATAGAATGAATATTCCGTATATAATTATTCTCGAAATAGGTTTAGAAAATAGTGTTTATGTATATTATCTTCTCAAATTCTTATGAGTTAGAGTCTTGTATCCATTCATGGAAATACCTTGAATTAAAGGGATTCAACAATATCACAGAGCATCATAACTAGGTTAGGTTTAGGGCTAAACAAATTTCTTGCTTCTCCTCCGACATCCCCTCGCCTTCTTCTCTGAGGGCCGCCTATCGGACTCCCTTACACCACCTACATAGGGAGATTATTCAATCTCATAGACTATAGATCTGTGGCTGAAAACCAAAATAAGCAATTGTTCATGGCTTGATGCACAAGCATAAAGAAGAAGCTCACAACTTGATCATCTGTTTCTTTTAATTAGAATTTGTGGAATGGCATTGACAAATTGTATGCAGATACACATCCATTAGTATTCTTATATGAAACTTATATATGGTCCATAAGGTGTCTAACATACGTCTTTGATAAAGTAGATTTTTTTACCTTATACATATTTATTATCAAAATTTACCAACCAAAAGTTTAACAAGCATTCATTCCAATGTATGGTAAAATACTAAATGCCCATCGGCATTTTAGAAACATTGGTTCTTTGTTCTATTTGTAAAACATTCATGGAGACGCAAGGCAATATAATTTTTTCATTTTTATTAGGATAGCTACGCACATCAAAAGTGTTACATTGATAAAGAAAAACAAAAGCAGCTTCTCTGTCAATCTTTTTACAAATTATTTTTGCATATGAAAAGTTTGAAAGACTGGAAGTGAGCCAATAAGGCAATGTGTCATGCCGTGAAGGCTAATCACTCGCAACTTTTTGGATATCGAAAACTTTTTAGGGTACTAAGCAAGATTTTATTTTGTGGCTGAAATGAAATGGTAAGTATTAAAAAGCAAGAGGTAGGCATGACTTAAAACAATTTATTAAGAGTGTGTGTTGTACGGAGTACGTATTATTTAGCTGTGCACTTGTGGATGAAATTTGCTGCCTCAAAAGATTTGTGCAACTTTTTATTGGATTTATACTTCCTCAGAGTTCTTCTGTCTGACTATCTTTTGCCGGTTGCCCAATTGTTTTCAGTTTCTGATTAGTGATTGTTCCAAATGGCGTAGCTATCTGACGGATGGATTGCTGGAAACCTGCTGTATGGCGGATCCTGCACAATTAGGACGTACTATCACTTTACTTATCGTTGGCAGTTCTTTCAAGGAAACTCTCTCGATCTGGTGATAGATGAGCTGGGTAATGGTATTTGTAAGCTCTAATAAGATTGTCAAGTGACCTTTCTGCATTGTAGTACGTACAAATTGTGGTTTGAGGTGGCCTAATACACAACTTCTTTAGGCTTATCTGAACTAGGGTTACCTACTTACTAAGTACCTAGCAACCCTATTGGTATGGATCGGTTAGATCGAATTGGTGATATTAGGAGTGAAATACTTGTATATTCTTTTCATTTCTTTTTGTTTTTTTCGTTTGGAATATCATAGGTCAATGTCAAACTTTGAGTATATATTCCCTTAATTAATATATTTATGTAAATTTTTGATAGATTCGTCTCAATATATATTTATCAAGTATTACCTTTTTATAATTTTCACAAACATATAATTAAATATATTTGAGTTTTAAATTTATATTGAAATCTAAACAAAAAGAAAATGATAAGAATAAAGGGAGTTCACATTATATGGAATAGTAAAGTTTTATACTTAGTTATACAGTTATTTCGGCAAATATCGTGGATGAGGTTCTAAAAAAATTACCATAAATTTTAAACATTTGACGACCTTAAAAATCAGTTATACTAAGAATTCATTAATTAGATATATAAAAGTATAAGTGGGGATTTGGTTTTTATTATTAACTAGGTAAGTCCCGAGCAATGCACAATTTGATAATAAATTGCTTTTGTTAAATATTTTAATTATAAAAATATTTTTATTTATTAATGAAAACTTATAGGTTTTATAAAATTACCATAGAAAATTTAATTGGGATAATATTTTTTATTATATTAAATAAAAAATTATAATAGAAAAAGATAGAGAAAAAACATGAAATAAAAGGAAGAAATAAAGACAGTTTTAAATATTTTAGGAATTTATATAGTCATACAATTTTCTATATATAATATTTTTTAATCTTATATTAATGTAAAGTAGGAAAAAAAAAGAAAGTAGATGACATTATCTTTAAAAAAAAGACGATTTTTTTTATAATAGTTTAACACGTATAATATGACGTTATCAGGGTTTTGTTTTAGTAATAACTATAAATATATATACAATGTGATCGAATGCAATTACAAATAAATATATTTCAACTTTTCTTTTTTCAATTAAAAAAAAAAGGCACTACTGATTACTAAATGACTACGAAGTAAAGCTGTAAAGTTGAGCAAGAATACCTTCGAAAGTAGTCCTTTTTTTCATAATGTGTACCTTCATAAATAGTCAAACACGATCATAATGGACGGATGATGATGTAATTTGGATAATCTAGAACTCGAAGATTAATTATTCAGTTTTATAATAAGAACGTTGGCGACAAAGGTGCCCACTTTTTTTGTTGGACCTAAACACCAATAGCCACAACTTTTTGCTAGCTTTCTCAGACCCAAGTAGAAGTACTCGTACATATATTGATTTTTTTTTTTCCCACCGGAATTTAATAGCGTATATATATTATTTTATTTTATTTCACCAAAAAAAATTATTTTATTTGAAGCTCCATGTAAAACTATTTCAATTTTTTCAAAATTTCAATCAACATAGCAATTTAAATACGTACTCCATACATATTTTATCATACATACTACATGTATGAGTTTGTCATTAAATCATGGACCATTCAAATGTTCATAACCAACCATATCATTAAGAAGTTTTACCCAGTTCAAGTGAAAAATTTATTAGTTTTTAATTAAGAATCATTCCAAGTGCGCACATACCTGAATAAGTTATTGAAATATTGTGCTTTAACCAAAATTCGACAACTTAAATACTTTTTTGGTTTAATAAAAAATTTCTTCTCGCTTGTAACTTTAAATGTTGGTTCACTAGCTAATAAACACTAATGTTAAAGTTAATAGGGCAAATATTTGCATAATTAGCACTATCTAGTTTTGTCTTCTCCTTCTGATTTTTGGACAAACCCTATGCATCTTATGTGCATCTCTTCCGGTATCAAACAAATCATACTCACAAATTTTGTGCATCTCTCCTTTCAAGGTTTGAACCATGTGAATCTCGCCTTTCAAGGCTTGCCCTACACAAAACTTTTTCTCTTACTTGATCTTATTTTTCTGGACTTTATTTTTAAGGTTACATTATGCACCCAAACTTCTCTAAACATTATAAAACCTCAATGCGCATTCCATTAATCATCAACCATCACCAATTTTCTTCGACTCCCAACCTAAAAAATTTTAAAGGCTTTATGCACAAAAACCAAAGCATTGCTTACGCTCCTTATTCTGAACAACTATCAATCGATTGCAAGCCGCATTGTGTTGTTTGTGTTTTAGACATGGTAAATCAAGATAAAACCTTTGAGGGTTTGAAATTAATAATTTATTTTTAATTTTTTGTTTATTAAATGTTTATTGATTTTATAGCAATGTAAATATTAACGCTTTGACTATGTGTGTATTTAACTTATTATTTATTGCTTCTATTGTGATTATTAGCTTGGCATGATTTAACCATGATTTATATAAAGGGTTTTTAATATATTATTTATATTAATTGTTTTACCTTTTTTATGTTTATCATGTTTTTGTCATTTTGTCATTTTTACATAAATTTATTCTATTTCATAATTCCACTTTTTTTTTTATTGCACTAAAAAGATTTGTATTTGAAAATCAATGACTACATCAAATAATTGTGAATAACCTGTTTAAGAACCTTTAAATATGATTTTAACAAAGTAATCATAATTATTAGTGTTTTAATATACATTAAATATAATATATTATTAATATATTTTAGTTATGTGTAAAATTAGGTTTTTAATCTTAATGATTATAAGTGTCGCTTAATTTCACATATGATTGAATTGGAATAGAACGTCTTATGGGTAGATTATGGCCTGTGGACTTTCATATCTCATCCTCGAATCCACTTTGGTTCCAAACAATTATAGAGTTATGTCTCTTAAGGGTTTACAAAAGGGAAAACAATTGCTATAGACATGCCGCTTTTCATATGTCCTTTTATTGTCCCAATTTGTTGAATCATTGGCAATTTAAACATTTTTTAAAGATTAATTAGCTACTCCGACTTTAATCATTCGGTTTTCCTTTCAAAAGTCAAGCACAAAATGCTCGTTACCAAATACCGATGCCAACTATGAAAACTTTAAATCTTTAATATATATAATGCACTGAGTACTAAATTCAGTCCCAAACATTTTAAAATCAAATTCATGCTACGAATATATCTGGTCGAAACATAAACCGTAATCTTATACTACCATATTCAATAAGTATTTGTGCAACCAACTAGCACATTAATCAACGAGGAAATCAATATAGAAAATAACAAAGAAATACTATTTACTGCCACACTTTTACTCAAGCCGTCCCCATATTTTACCATTTTGCCCTTGTACTTATTTACACTGAATCTCTGATTTTCCACTTCGCACTCTCGTCAATCCCCACAGACCACCACGTTCCGCCTTTAGCCACCTACGCCACCGTGTACCGGCTGACTACCTTGCCGGTTTCCGGCCAACCACCACCAACCTCACATGTTTCCGGCCAACCGCCACCCTAACTGATGCCGACATATAAGCAAAGCTATGGAGGAGCAGTCACATCATCGTCACAGGTAAAAGTCAAGAAATCAAATCGCCAGTGGGTAAGTCATTTAAAAAATCCGACCAACCGAAGGAGGGCAGTCCAAGAATTATGTATTTTTTAGAAGGTTCCCCATTTTTTTAAAATTAGATTAATTGGAAATTGTTATTTATAATTTCAAATTATAATATTATTATTCTTAATTTTTATTTATAATTATTTAAATATATTATTCTTAATTATTCTTTAAAGGTGGTGGAAAAATGTAAAGGATGAGGGATATTTTAGTAAATGCGGGATTGATAAAAAGTAGAGCGGTAAATAACAAGCACTAATTGTTGAAACTTACTTTGAAGATCAACCTCGTCGCCACTTAGCTTAAGTAGAATACAAAAAGTTATGCTCTCATATTGAGACAATAAGTGTCCAAATCAATTTTAAGATTGCGAAAACCTTTTTCCCTAATTGCAATTATCAACCAACTAATTATTATTCAGTTATGTAATTGTTGCTAAGCTAAGCAAACCAGCGGGTCTTCACTTTTATTCTCTTAAAAACAAGGCGAAAGTAGCCTTTATATTTTCAATTTTGTCAATACCTAACTTAACAAGAGGTGCAGATATATCAACATACAATAGTTTTTTACTTTCTATTGGAAAAAGCAACGAGTACTCCTTAAAGTTATAAGGAGTAACAAGCCAAGTGTATACATGTCAACAAATTTAAAATGAAAAGGATGAAAAGACATCTTGACCCTTTATCTCATAAATCTAATGCATGACATTTTACGTACATGTAGTGACCTTTTTCAACTCATAGTAACTAAGATTTTTTTTTTTCCACTTATACTGACCATATTCATCGTTATAGTGACTATTTTCATCGTTATAGTGACCAATTTGTTTTGCGTGAAATCTCATGCGTTAGATCTTACCACTTAAAGGGTCAAGATCTCTTTCTATCCTTCTTATTTTAAGCACCCTTCTCATTAAATCTTATATATATATATATATATATATATATATATATATATATATATATATATATATATATATATATATATATATATATATATATATATGTATGTATGTATGTATGTATATGTATGTATGTATATATGTATGTATGTATGTATGGTAGTTTTTTCCTTGATTTTAGTACAAATAATATAAAAAAAAATTTAATCCTAAACTTTGAATATCAACGAATTTTGTAAATGTTAGACAAAATGGAAACATTGCAGCCGTTAAAAATGACTTACGGGCCCTTTGGCTAGCAATAAATTGCCTTTTCGAGGGTGCGAAAGTTCACGTTGACTTGCTCTCATGTAGAAATTTCAAGAAATATACAAAAACAAGTACTGCGTACGCAACAAACAAACCATAACCCCATTTCCAACATTCCCATAAAAGATCTTGCAAGATTTCTAGTAAATCAGTAATCAACAACAGTATAATATGCTTATCTATACTTTGTTTCAAAAAAATGTATTATCCTTTTATCCATATATGTCTAACGTTTTGTGCTTTCTGATGCATTAACACTTGTTAGGGACAATCTTTGTTCACTTTGAAAAGTAAAAGTATTTTGTTTTGTCACCCATAAAATACCAGAAATCATCAAATATAAAATTTACTCTGTAGTTCATCCATAAATATTTATGATAAAAAGTTTTAGCTAATTTTCTATTACTAAATCATGTTGATGGATTTTAGAGAAATAGGTTTTTCTTGATTATCATAGATCTCAATAATTGTATATATACATTAGGTGTCCTAACTATATGAAAATATATATGAATCTTAATAATATTTATAATATAAACTTTAAATAACCCTAATACATATGTTATTAAATTTACTAAATGGTTGAAAGGAATTTATGCCCAAAAAATGTGCTTAGTTTTACGTAGGCAAAATTGTTTAGCAAGTAAACTAAACCCATGCTTAGAGTGATCAATATGCAAAGTTTCTGTCGTGATTGAAGAGAAATGAGAAACTAATTCTTTGGATCAATAAATCATTTCCGGTCCTCTGTTTTAAATAATAGTCAATTTCTTTCAAAAAGGAAAAAAAGGTCAATATGTTTTATGTAAGATTACTTTGAAAATATAGCGTGAAACTAAGCTAGTGATGATATTATTGATTTTGTGGACTGCCCACTATTTATGTAGGATGAATAGGGAAACATAGATTGAGATGATTTATCTATGGGGCTTTGTTGTAAATATCATGTCCTGTTCTTGATTAAGACTGTGTGATGACTACATTAGGACGAAATAAGTAGTTTCTATCATAAACTAATCATAATTTTTATTTGACATAAAAATTAATCATAATTGGTTACATAAGTTTATGGCTCATGTAGAAAAGATAAAATTCCATTAGATAAGATTAGGAGATAATAACCAATCAGAAAACTCATAATTAAGAGTCTTTAAGTGCATAAAAGAATAGAGTTCATGGTGAGGTACCTTGATATGATCTAAGACTAGTATAAATCCGTGAGTCTTGTACTCATAACTATCAATCAATACATACAAGAATTTCAATCAATACAATTTCAACAATAGCTTTACAATATTAAAATCTTCTTTGCATCAGAGCCATCGGTTTTTTGAGAATTCAGGTGAGTGTTTTCCGGCATTAGGCTTCATCCTTTACCAAAGGCTTACCTGAGATGGGTGACCCACCAAAAAAGAACGATGAGAGCCTAGTTACCATGACTCAATTACTCAAAATTCTAGAGAAATTGAACAGCAAAGGCCTAGACAGTAGCGGGTCTTCCTAAACGATCTCTGAGAAGTTGAACAATCAAAACTACACTAAATAGTCCCGACTGATACTCATGGCGGCCGAAGGGAGTGGGAGGCCCATGCATATCACAACCCCCTCACCCTCTACTGATACCTATGAGTATAACCTATGGAGCCAGAAAGACGCAGTTGTTCGACTTGGATCGTAGAAAACATAAACCCAGATTTGGTAAACCAATTTCTGGATTATTCAACGACAGAGTTATGTCAAGGGATCAAAGCCATCTATAGTAGCTTTAAAGACGGGCTTCAAATCTTTGATTTGGCCACAAGAGCAAACAAAATTAGACAGGGTCAAGAACCAATTGAGGTGTGTTACAGCAAACTGATCAGCGTATGGAAAAAAAATAGATCGGCGGATACCAAATCCAATGACATGCCCAACAGACATGACCACATATAACAAACTTCAACAACAAAACCGCTTATATCAATTTCTAGCCGAGTTCGATGACTCATTTTACAAAGATAAAAAAGTCAACCTCGAGCCATTACCCACGATAGAAGTAGCTTTCAACACCATTCGAAGAGAATTAACAAGGAGTGAGGTGACGAAGAAACACGTACCTAACTGACCTGAAGGCGTTGGAAGCGGGTTGAACACCACCAAAGGGAAGCACGACAAGACATCTCCCCAGCAAGGAGAAGAAGACATGTCAAAGCTACGATATTCCCACTATGGAGAAACAAGACACACCTGAGATGGGTGCTTTAAGTTGATCGGATTTCCAGAGTGGTGGACAAAGAATCGTAAGAAGGGGTCAAACTGAGCAGAGGAACCACGGAGATCAAGCAAGGTAACCATGGTTTTCCATAAAGAAACTAAGCAAGAGGGAGAGGAAGAGAACACAGTGGTAGAGGGAGAAGGTAAAATGGGGAAAATCTTTGTGTATAACCCTAAACCTAAAGATCCAATTGCCGATGAAGAAACCAAGCAAGAGAGAGAGAACATGGCGGTAGAGGGAGATAATAAAATGGGGAGAAGATGTGTGAGTAACCCTAAACCTAAAGACCCAGATCTTTCTAGCCTTCCCCATAAAACGCCTGATACCCCTCAAAATCCTCCTTCTGATTTTTTGACCCCAGCATTTTTTACAAACCCTGATAGAGTTTTGCAAGCCCAATTAATCCATTAGCCCAAATCAATTGCTACCTTTGCCAAGACTCAAACCCAAAATAAAACCCAAGACCTTGGCCCATTCGGGTTGCAAAATGGAACCAAGTGTCTAGATAACCCGAAAAGTCGTTGGATATTTGATCGCAGGGCCAATGACATGATGGCTAATGATAAAACTTATATTTTAAAATTTACTAATCACGAAAAAACCCTTATCCAAACGGCGAATGGAGGTTTGATGGAGGTTGAAGGAGCTAGCTCTATTAAATTTGGAGACCATTTTTCATTGGATAATTGCCTTTACATACTTGACCTCTCCTACAAATTACTTTCTATTATCCATATTACAAAAAAATTGTGTTGTACTGTATTACTTACTTCTGATTCTTATATTGTGCATGTTACTCGAACCAGGAGAATCCTTGGGTATGGTACTAAGAGGAATGGGTAATACTACGATGATGGCATATCCCAACACGGTGAAGCAGTAGTTTGTCCAGAAACAATTGAAACCCCACTCAGATTATAACACCGTCGTTTGGGGCATTCGTCATTAGGGTATTTAGAAAAAAAAATTCCTAATTTAGCTAGATCGAGTATTACTCTTGACTATGATGCATGTTATTGGGCTAAAAGCCACAAACAAAGCTATTCTAAAAGTAGTAGCCATAGTAATAAACCTTTTCATCTAGTCCATTTTGATTTATGGGGACCAACCCCAAAAATTGGTAGTCATGGTTTTTCATATTTTGTGATGTTTATTGATGACTGCACTAAAATGAGTTTGGTTTACTTTATGAAACATAAATATGATGTTTTTAATATATTTGTTGTATTCTACCGTATGATCCTAATCCAGTTCCAAACAAAAATAAGTATTCTTAGATCCAATAGTGATGGAGAGTATATAAACTAGGATATGCAAACGTTCTGTACAAATCATAGCCTACTCCACCAAACAACCTGTTCAGATACTCCGCAGCAAAATAGTGTAGCAGAGCAAAAAAGTCGTACTCTCCTTGAAATGACTCGGGCCATGATATTTGAATCAAGTGTCTCGAGTTATTTCCGGCCTGAGGCTATTGCAATAGCTAATTACCTAAGTAATTGCCTACCCACGAAAAAACTAAAATACAACACCCCTATAAACACCTTAAAGAGCTTTGGGACCATTCCTTTGACTCACTCCTTACCTCCTCGAGTCTTTGGGTGTGTCATGTACGTTCATCTACCTAAAGGAATGCGTCATAAGTTAGAACCTAGAGCTAATAAATGCGTGTTTGTAGGGTATGAAGTATCCCAAAATGGGTATAGGTGTTTTAATCCTGTTGTAAACCAAATGTATATCACGATGGACTGCGAGTTCATTGGAAATAGTGTATACTACCCTGTGCTTTGACAGCAGGGGAGAGTGAAAGAGACAATCTCAGCTGGTTGACTGGGCGAGTTATAAGGATCACAGAGAATAGCCCTCAAGAAATTGAGGGAGCAAGAGTACAGTTAGCCCCTCCTTCAGTCTCTCCAATACTATCTCCAAGAGCTCCTCCTAGGATAGATCATTCTCAAATACAACTATCTAAGGTAAGTGATAATGATCCTGAGTTCTTGAATAACCCTAATGTTGATGATGTTACTGAAGTAGTGCAGGAGAGTGTGGATAGAGGACAACCAGAAAGGTACCAATTACCCCTAGGAGTACAAGATGTGTGTCACTTAAGAAATATGACCCCTCATCTGTCGCTCAGAAGGCAAGGTACCTAGTGTAAGATCCATTGTCTAGAATCTTGTCTCAAATAGCTTTAGCATTTAGTACTTCGGTGTACTAAAAAAATCCAGCAACAATTGAAGATGCTCTCAAATACAAACATTGGAGGGACGCAATGAAAATGGAAATTGATGCTCTATCCCGAAACAAAACTTGGGAACGATGTGTCATTCCTAGAAACAAAAAGGCAGTAGGTTGCAGGTGGGTATTCACAGTGAAATATTGAGTTGATGGAAGCATTGAAAGATACAGGGCCAGACTGGTAGCAAAAGGCTACACCAAGGAATACGGGATTGATTACTCAGAAATGTTTTTTGCTAGTTGCTAAAATTGATACTATTAGAGTTCTCTTCTCAATAGCATCAAACAAGGAATGGATGATGTATCAATTTGATATCAAAAATGCGTTTCTTCATGGAAAGATATCCGAAGAAGTGTATATGGAGGCGCCTCCTGGTTTTTTTTAGGACTTTGGCCCAAGAGAAGGGTGTAGGTTAAAACAAGCTCTCTATGGCTTAAAGCAATCTCCAAGGGCCTAGTTTGGAAGTTTCACACTAGCTATAAAGAAATTGGGTACCGCCAAGTAACTCTGATCATACTTTGTTTCTAAAGAAGATAGGAGAGTTAACAACATGCCTTATCGTATATGTTGATGATATGATCATCACTAGAGATGATAAAGAAGAAATTGGGTCACTGAAGAAAAAACTGTTTTAGGAATTTAAAATGAAGGATTTGGGAAGCTTGAAGTATTTCTTAGGAATCGAGGTACTCAAATCGAGAAAAGGTATTTTCATTTCCAAGATAGAGTATGTTCTTGATTTTTTAACATAAACAGGTTGTTGGACTGTAAACCTGTTGATACTCCAATGATGGTGAATCATGGGCTGCAGATTGAGGAGAAAGGGAAGTCCACGATCAACGACAATATCAGAAGCCGGTGGGAAAATTGATCTATGTGTCGCATACTCGACCAGATATAGCCTATGTGGTAGGAGTTGTGAGTAGATTTATGCGCAACCCTCAGGTTCCTCATTTAGAAGTCGTCTTTAGAATTCTGAGATATCAGGAAAAAAAAAAACATCGGAGAAAGGTGTGTTATTTAGAAATAATGGACATCTAAATCTTCAAGCCTATACTGACGCAAATTGGGCAGGAGATCAAGATAGCAGGAAATCAACCTTTGGGTATGTCACCTTGGTATGAGGAAACTTGGTCACTTGAAAAAGCAAAAAACAAAAGGTTGTTGTGAAAGTCTAGTGTTGAGGTTGAATTTAGGGGGATTGCAAAAGGGGTCATGGAAGTTTTATGGTTAAGAAAGCTTCTTACAGAACTCGGTTTTGCACTTGAAGTAGCTATGAGTTATTCAGCGACAATAAAGCAGCAATTAGTATTTCTGAAAATCCTATTCAATATGGTCGAACAAAGCACGTGAAAGTTGACATACATTTTATAAAAGATAATTTAGAATGAGTTATCAGCCTTCAATTTTGCTGCTCTGGTAATCAGCTAGCAGATATCCTAACTAAAGCAGTTGGAGCCACAATTTTTGAAAATATGTTGTGCAAGTTGGGTGTTGAAGATCCGACAGCCCAACTTGAGGGGAGTGTAGAAAAGATAAAATTCCATTAGATAAGATTAGGAGATAATAAGCAATTAGGAAACTGATAATTAAGAGTCCTTCAGTGCATAAAAGAATAGAGTTCATGATAAGGTATAATACCTTGATATGATCATAAGACTAGTATATATACGCGAGTCCTATACTTGTAACTATCAATCAATACATACAAGAATTTCAATCTATACAATTTCTACAATAATTTTACAGTATTAAAATCTTTTGCTTAAAGTCGAGTTATATCAACACTAAGACCAAACTTCTCAAAAAATATTACTTAGAAAATTTGAATTTTAAATTTGTGATTTAATTTATATTAAATCAAATAATATGGAATTTTTAAGTTCCCTCTTAGAAGTGATCAGTGAGTCGATTACGAAATACGAATCCCTAATTAAGCCCGACCCACCCAATGGGCGGGCCTGGCGAGCTCAATTCCCTCTCATCTCCCTTCCCCAAAAAATTCTTTTATTTCGCATTTGCATCCGTGATTCAAGGGGCGGAGATTCCCTTCACTGTCCATATATTCTGATCTCTCAGTTTGTAAGAGATTCCTATACCCTTTTTTTAATACCAGAGGAAGCTAAACAACCTTAACTTTTTTGGCTCCTATCAATTTGCATATCCCTAACTAAACAAAGACAAGAAAAAACAGGGGAAGCAACAAGTTGATCAACATGGGAGATGGGATACCTTTCCAATTTCTATTACCTGAACGCATTCAGTTCACACGCCAAGACACCCCACACGAAATTGCATGAAAAGCTCCCATTCTTGGCACCTTATTCACCTGTCTTGATCACTACTAAGCACTAAGAGTCTAAGACAACCAACTCCTGGGCGTCGAAAAGTGTTCAAAATACCCGTAAATCCACGGAGTAATAATCTTATAATTCAATACTCATCTTTATTATAGCTTCCAATGCCTCACATTTGTGAGCCGATATATAGCATGATTTGTGCTGAAAATTAAGGCACCATAACTACAATCTGGTATGCATGCTAATCCAATTATTGCCGCTAAGCTTTCTTCCTAACACAAGTGCTCATCTGACTCGTCTAAATTCATGCATAAACAAATACTTTTTCATAACTTAATCAACCCCTCTTTCAATAATCTCCATTTGCGTGTACAAATCATCTTCATTAAGCGTCATTATCTATCATATAATAAATTAATCTCAAGAAGTCTTCGTATATGAATGTTACAAGTACATAGCATTGTCATATTATATGTTTGATACTGATTGACTTCATATATTTTTTTCTTCCTCAAAAAACAGATGTTATTCGCATAGCATTAGATGCTCCAATCATACATGCAGGATTTCTGTAGGAGAACATCAAGCAGATAACAGTGTCCCTTTTGTCGTAACCTTCGACTATTGGATGAATCCATTAACCAAAAACATGCACACGCATATTCATTTGCCTACCAATTTCAAACACACAAACACATTATTATATCAACTATTATGTTTACTTGCGTAAGCAAGCGCCTTAGCTTCCTGTTGTGCTTGAGCATACTTCTTTGCCTATTTATACCTCTCCCTCTTAGAGCTAGCTTCTCCATTAGCAATTATTATCAGTCTTCACATACTAACACACCCTCGAAAGTCATTCAATTATCATATCATATTATATTCCATATTTTATTTTATTTTATTATACGATGCATTCAAGTGAGATTATAGGAACAAGCTACCTAACTTCCACCCCAGAAATTCCATTCCCTTACCAATTCTCACCCAACTTAAGCCTATTACAGCTAAATACTATGCAACAAGTAGCATCAACTTTGATAAATGATAATCTTATTAGTGGACCCTTCACAACTTTTCCATCTACTCAAACTTCGTCTCCTGTCTATATGAGCAGCAACTCAACTTCAGACGAATCAGAGGAGATACAGCACAGTAAGATCATCGACGAAAGGAGGCAAAGGCGGATGATTTCGAACAGGGAATCTGCCCGGAGGTCTCGCATGAGGAAGCAAAGGCACTTAGATGAGCTATGGTCTCAGGTGATTCGCCTTAGAAATGAGAATAATAACCTTATTGAAAAGTTGAATCATGTATCAGAAAGTCATGATAAAATCTTACAGGAGAATGTTAAGCTTAAAGAAGAAGCTTCTGATCTTCGTCAAATGATTAGCAGCATGCAGTTAGCTACCACTTTCAATGGTTTGAGAGATTTGGAAGATGTTCCTTGTACTACAGCTCATCTTAGAGCTGAATCTTTCAACCAATGCATAACTAGTTCTACTGATTTACTTCTGTAAAATTAATCACCTTTTTGTGAGCTACTCTTAGCTATATATGGGTGTAACAATGTAACATAGCCTGTATTTTTAACAGCCTTTTTTTTTAATAACCTTTAGTCCCCCAAGTTTCTACAATAATACAAATTAAATTTCCAGTATGAATTAATGCCTAATCTTATAAATCCATGTTATGGAATGATGATCACGTTATAAGTGTAGTTTAAGCAGTGATTTAGTGTTACAACTAAATATAGATGGAGGTGGTAAGTTTGGTCTAATGTAAGCTCCATTATCCAAGCTTATCATAAGTCGATTTGTAAAAAATAAATAGTTGGAATCTAAAATATGCAGGATTATGAATTGAACACTAGATTATGCATATTGTCATGATAATAATAAGATTTTGTGATGTATAAACCATATGGATAATCCAACTTTACCGCTTATTAACCCTACGCCGCATATATAGTTATGTTGGTGGCAGGCAAAGGAATTCGTGAGGATATGATACGGCCTACAATATTCATCTGGCCGGAAATTCCATGTTTTTGGTGCATCATATCCTCCCTCAATTATTAAATTTGTTAGTTAAAAGAGTATTATAATGGATAATCATAAACATTAATGAAAGGGAAATATTCCTATGAAACAATGATGAACATCTAACGCACTTGTTCTATGATAAACTACCACTCAAAGACTTAAGCTTCCACCATGGAATGTTGAACAATGTAGACTTAATCTGATCAGCCCACTTTTTATAATTTCAACTTATGGATAGGGGAATATAAACTAGTTTTTGAAAACGGATCATAATCTATATATATAGGTCTCTTGTTCATATATTAAGCCGTTTCAATATAACAATCCACTCGGTGATATTATTATTAGCCATGCGAATCAAAACTCTTGCATATTAATTGAACAATTCAAGTGTAAAGGAAGCTAAAGAACAGAGTTGATAGAGTATAAATGAGTTAAGTAAATGGTATCGACTCCGTCTCCAAAAAATTTACTTAAAAATATTTGGCGGATAGTTAAAATGAAAAATCTTTAAAAAAACGGGGGTAATTTTCAGAGATTAACAAGAAATGGAAAATTGGTAAAATATATATATATATTTAGGGACGGAAGAATTGTTAGAATTGACATGTTAAGTTCAGGTGTGGGATGACATCAGGCCCACAAACAGCCAAGAGTGGTTGCGCGCAGCGAGAGAAGCAAGTGGGTGGAAGTGCTGGTGATAGTGGCCTATATAATAATAGTAATAATAATAGTAATAATAATAGTAATAATAATAATAATAATAATAATAATAATAATAATAATAATAATAAGGACGTCTACTACCATAACAAGGTAAACATTAAAATTTAAAATAAAGTTCCCACTACCAATGCTTTGAGAGTACTTGATGTGGTTTTTGCTTTTCCTGATAGTATCAATTCCTCGCCTAAAATCAGCTTGCAAAGTTGAAAACGTTGATGTTGTGGTCACAAATTTGGATAAAACTATTATCATAAACATACCCCTCAATTCTAACTTCTTTTTTTAATTTGATTTTTAAACAACAAATTTTGTTAACTTTAGTGATGAAATTTTAAAACGTTATGTCATCTCAATATCCCAATAATGTTATCAGGTTTATCATATACTTATAACAATTGAATTTAATATTATATTTTTTTAACGAAATTGTTCTTATTTAATTACTCATTTAAGGGTGAGTTATTTTTAGTATAAGCAGTTCAAGTTTAGGTTATCAAAATCCATAATCAATAAGGATGTGTATAGAAATGAATTGTAAGATCTAGTTGTATAGCCGTAAGATTCCATATACTTGCTAAATTAAATGATGATAACATTGAAATTATTTATTTACAATCATTGTTATTGAAGGCTAGAATCAAAAAGTTATTTTTAATTAAGAATGATTGTATTGTTTTAAGCTATTATATTGTACAATAGTATCATTGAATTGTAGAAGCATAATAATGGTATTATGATTCTACTACTTCAATTTTGAATCAAAAGATTCTACTATGTAAGATCTACTTAGAATTAAATTCGGTCACGTGTTTTAGGATAGTAGAATTATAAGATTTAAATCGGGATTTTTGAACAATCATGTCAAATTCTCCTTTATTTTGAAATTAAAATCAAAATTCAATAATACAGTCATTATAAATGTTTATAAAAATTAAAGTCATAATTTATAATATAATTATCTTATATTTATACTCGTAAAAGATTGAATTGATGAGGAGAATAAAGGATGTCCCAAAATCCGTACCACTAGTATAGATGATGATTTATAGCAAAATAGTGTCATATTTAAACTATAATTAATTTTGCAATAATAAATGTGAAGCTAGATACTGCTACCTCTAGCTAACTTATGTACGTATTGATCCAATCATAAATTCTAATGACATAGGGTCAATTCTTAATGAGTCTATAGGCCCTAATGACGACTGACAGTTTAACATTTTTTGCCAACCAATTTGCATCCGTCACCACAACTTTAGCACAATTATTTCATCATTGAAAGTCCTTGCACCCTTATGGCCACCCCCACCTCCTTCCCCATTCTTGTGTGGCCTACTACAATGCTAACTTTTCCATTGGAATTGGCCCATAGTCGTGCATTAATTTTGGCACTTCCTTAGTTTTATTTATGGTCATATTTAGGATTTGTCCACTTTCCTTGATTGTAAAATTTCGAATTTTGTTTGAAATTATTGCAGATAAGAAATAACCTTGGTAGCTCTTATTGAAACTAATTTAGGCTTACTTTTTTTTAGATTAAATAACATGACTATTATAGAAGATAAATATCAGCAAAATTAGAAATGTTATGCGGTAAGTTCGATACAAGCATTATATCATCCCCAAGTTGAACAAGTCTGGCAGTCGAATGGGCAAGTACGTTGCCTTCTCTCCTAACATTAACACAAACAAACTCATAACCAAAATCTCCTCAAGAAAATAAGTAACTTTAACATGGATGGAAAATAATGAAGTTATAACAAGAATTTTAGTTTCAGTACCGAGCATTAGTTGAAATTTGTATTTGGTAATCATATGGTGAATATAGCAAAATATAAATATTGAAAAATAATAAGTTTAAAAAAATATAAATATTGAAAAATAATAAGTTTAAAAAAAAGATAACTTTCTAGTAAAAGTAAGTTTAACAAAAATAAAAATAGTTTAATATAAACCAGTTAAGTTTTAATAAGTTGACAAGAATAGAGCCTAAAAATAGCATTTTACTGCAATTGATATACCAATGGTCTTCTATAATAATAGGATTTTAATACAAGGTTAAGTGGGTGTTACAAACTCTCTAATGTCAAATTACTTTGAGTGTGCTAATATCAATTTCACCCTCTAAATCTCTAATATAAGAAGTATACAAATATAAGTTGGTCCATACTTAGATCAAACCCATACATCGTGGATTTATGGTAAAAGAATGAAGAATAAAATGGTATTCGTAACAAAGTTTTCTCTATTCAAGACCCTTCAGAACCCATAAAACACTATTGCATGTCCGCATATTACACTTTTTTTATATTTTATTTAAAGGGAGTTGTAAGTGTCAAGGCAACAATAGATGTAGACGGGATTTGATTTCAGGTATTGGATACCACCTTTCAAAACTTTAACCAACTAAACTAGTTGACATCGACTCTACATAATACACTTTAGTTATTATTAATTTTTATAGGCACTCGCTTCCTAACTTCTAGTTTAACTTAACAGAAGTCATACAATACACCAGTACCGCCCAAAACTGGACCAATCCATCGACCTCACAGGCCCTATAACTGGGCTTTTAACCTTACCTGTGGCTCTTCAGCCCATCCACAAGATTTGAGGCTACATTTATTTATACTCCACATACGACAATATCTTATAAGAAGCTATCCGTCTATTAATACAAGTTTATTTTATTTTAATTTGACATCATACAAGTTTAGATAAATGCTATATAAATTCTTATACTTGTAAATTATCTAATTATTTTCTAATATGGCGTATGGAATACATGCTAAAAATTTGTGCTGATTAGTTTTATTACTATAAATTTTTACCAAATCTTTTCAATTTTAGGATTGTAAATAACATTTTTCCTTCATTTCATTACTATGATTAGTTGGTTAAAGTCTTAGAAGATAGTATTCAAAACTTGAGATTAAATACTTTCTACATGCGAAAACGTATTCAAATACATACTTATAATTAGCTTAGAACAAAATAAAAACTCATTTGAGTTCAAATTAATTTTACTATTTAAAAAACTCAACGGTAAGCTAATAAAATTCAAGAAACCGATATAGCAATTAAAAATATGAGCAAATATGGCGATCTAGAAAGCTTAAAGAAGTTCAGTGCACCCTAATGGTGCGACCTTCACTGATATAAACATATAAAAATAAAGCTTACCCTGCATATCTATGTATCACATTACAGATTAGGCAAAATTAAAAGAGAAAGTAAATACACTTTTGTTAAAGTCTCTACTTAAGGGTTAAATAATTTCCATACAATTATCGAAAACGTAGGATGAGAGACTACTTTCATGGATCCTTAATATCTTGAGTGTAAATATAGTCCGTATGATCAACCATAGAGTTGTTGAAGAAGCAATCATCTCCACGCATACTAATGCAACCCTCTAGATTGATGCTTGATTCCTGCTTTATTTGAAACAAATTAAAACCCTAAAGTAAACATGGTATGTATGTTTAACTCAACCATAGTTTAGTCGTATAGATTATACGACTCATGTATGTATAGTCCATCCTTTCAATAAATAAATAAATAAATAAGTTGGGTAAACAATTAGTTACTCACATTTGAAGTTTGTGGAAGAAGTCTTGTAGCTCGGACATTTTTCAGATAAGAGATTAAAAGTAAAGCAAAAATGAAAGTGATGAAGCACTTGGCCATGCCTAAGCAGAGCATTTAGAGATGGGAGAAGTATAGGAGAGAAAGGGAGCTGAAAATAATCAAAAGAAGAGAAGGTAGAGAGACGTTTGTATGGGAGAGTGTGCAGCAGGAGATGAGTTGCATGAGATTATAAATGGGGTAGAGATTTGGTGATTGGTGAAGAGTGAAGACTAGAGATTCAATTCAGCATTTAAATTGAACCTTGGAATTCTAAATCCATACAAACTAACAAAAGTCATAAGTATAAATGTATAATCACACACCTTTACCAACCAAGGTCAATCGTTGCATGCTACTCCTATAAATTAAATATTTTCGTCCCTAGGAAACATCATCAATTTATTCTTCAACGTTACTCCTCCCTCCGTCTCATATTAGTTGCTACATTTATATTTTAAGAGTCAAAGTTTAAAAACTTTAACCATAAATTCTGATTATATTATAACAAATAATATATTCAAGTGAGATCTTGCTGGATGCATCTCGATATAAATTTTTACAATATTAAGTTTTCATTATTTTTTGTCTTATAAATTTTAAGAAAAAAATATTTTAAGTGGTGTCTTGGTGACCTTAAATAGTCAAATGTAGCAAATAAAATGGGACGGAGGGAGTATTTTTTGAGCTGCTCAATAATCAATACTACTAGGAATTATACCTATTAAAATGGGTGAGGCCTGTTAAGGGTCTATAACCGACCCGTTTGTAAAAGGGTCAAATCAATAATGAGTTTAATTGGTCTAGTCTCTTAAGAGTCATGTTTTATTGGATTTTTAATGGGTCAAGTCGGGTCAATAATGAGTTTATAGTTTCCAATACTTTAAAACACTATTAGGTATTAAATTATTTTCACTTAATTGCCGATGGTCCACTACCAAATATTAGAGGTGATACATATAAACTATCATTTTCTATAGATAAAAACTATACTTTCTTTGGACGGTCCGACCTGACTTGGTCCGTTATATATCTTTTTTGGTCCAACCCGGCCCGTTTTGATTGTGACTCATCCCGGCCCTGACCCGACCCAATACACAAGTCTACTAGGAATATAAGATCTCTACCTCAAAAATGTTGGAAAATTATTTGAAACTAAGATGAAGGTTGGGCGGAGTGTCAAAGCAGTTTCGAAAAGAAATATAGAAAGAGTACTTACTTGGTTTACAATTATCAAAATCAGATATAATTTTAAGAGAATTTAGTATGTATAGAAAATCAAGCTTGAAAAACCTTATATGCTCAAAATTGAGCCAATAATTTTGTAAATATTACGTTGATTTAACAATATTAATAGTTTCTGAATAAAAAATTAATATTATTAGTTTTTTAAACACCAATCAATTATAATAAGCATGTGTAATGCACGATTCTGTAATATTTTATATTTTACACTTATCATTTTGTATACTTTTATTAAGGCTTCGTTTAGTCGGGGTGTAAAATATTTTCCCTGAAATTTTTTTTTCTCATTTTACATTGTTTGGTTTGGAGTAAAATATAAGATGTAAAATTTGGAATGTAAATTCATTTTACACACTATTGAATACATTTTCCTCCAAAACTGGAAGTAAAACAATTTTATATCTATTCAATCGGAAAAAAAATATCAACTAACAAACAACTTACGCATTATTAACTCATGCATAGAGTTGAGCACGGGTCATGTCATGCCCATCATGAATCGTGTCAGCTCGTGTATGGCCTCTTATTGTGTCGTGTCATGCCTAATTGTGGTTGTGTCGTTCTACTTTTCCCTAAAACTCGACCAATGGCCTAGCGCGGCTCATGTGTTTGGCATGTCGTATCATGTCGTGCTTCGTGCTAGCCTAATTTTTTTAACAAAAAATAAAAATAAAGTATACAATAGAATTGAAATAAAATTAATTTAGAGAATATAAATTATATTATAAAAATATAATAATATTACAAATAATAGTAATATTAGTTGTATTAAATAATACTAAATATTAGCGTACTTCGGGTCGTGTCTCATGCCACATCGGTGTGCCGTGCCACGATTGTGCTCATGTCGTACTATGTGAAAAGCGTGCCTGCTCGGCCCATGTGCCGGCCCGACCCATGCCCAACTCTATTTATACATTCTTCATTTCTCATCTTTTTGGTAGCATCTCTCTCTTCTTCAAACTTTCTCTCTCTTAAAAATTGGGGAAAAATCTACAATTTCTTTGCATCTTCTTCGAATATCATTAATTTAGTACATTTTCTTTGAATCTTATGTCTTGATTAAATTATCGTATTATATTATGAATTTGAACTAATTTTATCTATTTTAGTCGAAAAAAAATCTAGATTCCCCTGATTTAATTGAATCATAAAAAGTTTCTCATGAAATGCAGGCAATCAATAATTTATTTGAAATTAGAGTAGAAGTTTTCTTTCCGTTAGAATTTAAAATGTAAAAGTACAAATTATTACATCACAACCAGTTAATTGGTTTACTACTTGATTGGTTTGTTTATTCTATTGTGAATACTCCTTTATAGTTAGCTTAAGGTCTTATTATAATGTTGATTCAGATTTTTAGGGTTTTATAGTTTTATGGCGATATTTTGTATAATGTAATATGTTATTAAAAGATTAGAGAAATATATTGTAGATTTTATAAAAAAAATATTTTTTGTAATATACTAAATTTAGCTAATGACAAACAACTAGAAAATATAACGAAAAAAGAGTAAAAAAGGACAAGATAATACATTAGAAAAGTTAATATAAGTACACTAGTGGAAAAAACCACATATACTACACATTATATGCTCCGGTTCTTAATAAAACCGGAGTATAAGGATAATTCAGAGTTTTTTATTAATAGTATGATGTTTAAGGCTCCGGTTAGAGAGAATCGGAGCATATAATGACGTTTAAGGCTCCGGTTAAATGAAACTGGAGCATATAACCTAGTTTTAAACCTAGCACGACGCATTGCATAGCGCAACAACTTATTACTTCAATTCTCTTCAAAATATTTCCCCGCGGTGCATTCTTCTTCAACCCAAAACCCACTTCGATCAACACTATAACCGCTTCTTTGACATTGCAAATCGATCAACACTATAACTGCATTCAACCTTCAGCAACTCCTCTGATTCAACATTGAATTCAAACGACGACCACAACGAATCCAATCAATTTGTTAAAGGTATGTTCCTTATTAATCAATTTTGAGGATATAATTGACACGTACTCGATTATCAGTATCATCCATGCGCAACAAGCTAGATTCATGTAGAAGGGTATCATTTCTTCGTCGGTTTGCTCTATGATAGGTTTAGGTGATAGCTCATGGCAATAAAAGAATGCTATCCTTTTTCATTTTGATTCATGGGGAACACAAATCAGTAGTTACTTATAGTGTGATTATTATCCTTAATGCGCCATGGTTTGTTGGTTTCCCTAATTGGGTTGATGTTTGTGGGTGAGGACGTACTTGGCTTCGTTTGCAGGTGATTAACTTGGTCAATTTGAAGCATACGAGTCAAATTAAACAAAGCAAAGATCGATTTTAAAAAAACTGCATATAATTTAGATGTACTAATGGGATTTTTTTGGTAAGGTAATTAAGAAGTGGAATGGGAATAGGATTCTCTATTCCCTTTGCTTGTATTGGGTTACTCTTTGTTGTGACCTTTCTTTAATATTTGTGTATAATCACCCTTAACTCCTTTTGACTGTACTTAATATGGTAGATACTTACCTGTATTGTCTTACTTTTTTTTGCACTGTTGCAGTGAGTTTCAACGTATTCATGAGATACGTTCAAAGACATTGAATTTCTTTCAGCAATCGTTTTGGTGTTATGGGTAAAGGAATTGTCACTATGATATTGACCCTCAGTTTTGCTGTACTTATCGTAATTTAATCAATCGAAACTTACTTAAACTTATTCAAACAGTCTTATGTGTGCTTAAGTTGGTGTCTAACACATTAAATTTACTATATTTTTCAGTTTTCATTCAAATCTTATAATGCTGAAGATGATGACTATGAAGGATATGAATACAACCTATATGAATTGATTTATGCATATAAATCAATATGTATAAATTCAAATGCTTCAAGAGACTTTATTTCACTTCTAGGAAAGGGTAGCCTACACTGTCTTGCTTGAGGGCAGACTTGACAAATCTGATCAACTGAGCTTTTAGCTCCTATTGAAGGCACTATATGCTTTATTTGACTAAAAGGCACGTGTCCTAGACGTAGATGTCACAGCTTTGCACTTTCATTTACAAAAAATACAGGAGAAGAGTTATTATGAGAAGTATTATCAATACTCACAGTAGTGGTGGCATCAGGATCATTATTATACTCAGAATCAAGACTTAGCAGGTAGCTTCAGTATAATATAAGCCACCTCAAAGTCTACCAAGAACACTCCCCTTCCTCGAAGTGTGGTCCTATATAAAATAGGCATCATTAGAGAATATGATCCTGCCATCTTGATCTTGACATAACTTACGAATATAAATCAAATTGAAACAAAATTCAAGGATATATAGAACATTTTTAAGGACAATGCTGCTAGTTACTTTAATAGTGCCAACATGTCTCACTAGAACTTGTCTTCCATCCGGAATGGTTATTGTGTTATCTTCAGATTTTATGATTGATAAATAGTGAAAAGGATCAAGTTATGACACATGTGGTCAGTGGCACCATTGTCAATTACCCAACAAGTATTGAGACTGTTTAGTTACAGGGTATAGGCTTGAGGTTATTTATATAGTGTTAGAGAGGAGTGATTGAGATATCGTAAACTATTTGAAGATTGATATTTGATAGGACTCAATCTTGTTAATTAGTTGTGCATGAATCGTAATGTAGCCCATGTATCTGGTAGGGTATGGTGGACCAATGCATGGCTTCTGAAAATTCTATCTACTATAAACAATAATCATAGTGCGTTGAAGTTGTTACGGAGTACTAGGTCATAGGTTAGTACTTTGAATCTAAATATATAGAATTGAATCGGGAGAAATCTACCAATGATAACAAAAAAAAAGATAGCACAAAATCAAATCAATAATAAATTAAACCTGTTTAGCTTAGTTACATTATTTATTTATTATTATTGAGTTATATACGAAGCGGTCAATACTTTAAGTACCATGGTTTTAAATATTTTGAACTAATGACAGGAGAAGCCTATGTTATTATATAATGTTAGTAATGACAGGAGAAGTCTATGTGTATTGTTGTTTGATTTTACTATAATGGTCTCAGGTGAAGCAGTGTTTAATATTTGAAGACGGAGCTCAAAAGGTTATGTGGTGTCTACAACAATATGTAAAGATGTACAACGTATTCATGGTTCAGTTACAGGTGAATGAGGATAGTCTCTTCACAAGAGGGTTTTCTATATTTTTTTATTGTATTTGATCATGCACTAAAATTCTCTTTACCACTTTTTTTATGTCCTGAAAATTCTATAATACTCACTTTTTTAAAATTAGTTTTCTTCATGGGGTAGTAGCTTCTTTTTACCCCCCCCCCCCCCCCCCCCCCCCCCCCCCCCCCCCCTCTTTCTTTAGTCTGTCCTCATTAGAGTCTGATAAAAATGTCCCCTTCTTTCGAAAAGGGTATGGTCATTACATGGAAGTATGTTTTAGAGATATCTACTCTATAATATAGAGGTGATAGCTATACATATTGCCATTCCTAATGTTAATTATATCTGTTCAGCCTACTTTTGTTACAGTTGAGATAGCTTCACCTCCATATATAGACCAACTCTACATGGAAAGCCTTGGAGATTGCTATGATGTGTGTATCATCTACTGCCATCCAAAAGCCTGTTTTATATGAATAAGGCTGTAAGGTCAATCTAGTTTAGAGTATATATATTTTCCTTTGGTCTATTTTCAGCAATGGCAATAGCTTATATTTTATTTTATCACTGGATATTCAAGCCAAATTCATAAAAAATGCATCATCAAAGCTGGAGAGTCATAATTTCTTCATAATTTCTTCATCCTGCAGCAACAAACTAACAACTTTGTTTCTGAGTGATAGGATAAACTGTTAACAAGGGTTCATCATAGAAACCTTGTTTCTCTCATAGGCTATTGTGAAGAAGGCATGACGATGGCACTCATCTACGAACATATAGCTAAAGGAAATCTCCAACAGTATATATCAGGTAAACTTTGTTATCATCCCAGTGTGGTGCTAAAGAAATCCGGAGGTGTAACAGTGACAATATTTTGTTATGATTAGTACTGTTGTTTCTTTTTGACATGATTATGCCCAAGTTAACTGAAAAATATGTTCATATGGCTAGCTGTAGAGAAAAATATGAAGGTCTTATGCTGGAAGGAGAGACTGTAAATTGCCATCGATGCTGCACAAGGTTAGTTCATTGTGCAATGGGATTCTTCCAGTGGTATGATGCATAAATTTGTGGTATCTAAATTGTTTACCCCTTGTAGCCGGCTTTTAGATTTGGCCCCTTTTTGACTTCATCATGAGGCTTTTTTGAAATTAAAAGGCATATTGACACCCTATACAAACACCATAATCAGGTCAAATGGTAAACGCCCCACACCTTTGTTTCTGCGATGTGAAAATTGAAATTTAAATCATTATTTAATAAGGTAGGATTTGACTGTCTAACCTACTAGATTTTAGATTTGCTTCTCTTTTTTTTGGCTACTCTATTGTTGCTTGTTCATTACTTGTTAAAACATATTTGTTCTTGATTATTTTACGTGGTTGGGTATACCCTATACTGATGGTAGTTTGCAGAAGCATGCTTCAACTGAAGGAATTGATTCTCGTACGAGGATTAGGAGGGCTGCAAGAGAAAAAGCAGGTGCTCACTGGGATAGAGAAAGAGATGAAGGAGCTAAACAAGCTGCAGAGACAGGATACATACATTTTTCCTAGTCATTGCTCTAGTTCTGCAGAAGTTTATGCTAAGGCCAGTAATAAGGATTTAACAAACTTAATGAGCGAAAAGTCAAAATTTTGTGGGGATGAAGGGATGCATAGGAGGGATCATCATTCCATGGATACAGGTGTTCCATATGATGCAGAAGTTTATGCTCAATCCCCTTTCTCAAATCATAGTTGATCCAACAATGCCTAAGTTTAAAAGGAAAACAAATGGGAAAGATCTTTCTGTATCCGCTGATGCTACTAAAAGAAGAATTCTCGAGCGCAGTGCTGCTGTAGCTTTCCTGTACTTTGAAAGGCTTGAACTTGAGGACCTTATTCAGTCTTTAACATCAGGTGAAGGATATACTTCTGTAGAAAATACTCATGATTTCACAAGGCTAGACACTATTCGCACTGAGGTTGTTGATGTCAAAAGTGAGGAAGATGTTGATTATGGGATGCCTGAAGCATCAACTCACAACACTATAAATACATTTCTCTAATTTATCATCTCCTACAATGCTTTTGATATTGTTGGATCTGTTTCTTACAGTTAGAGTATGTTTAAGGATCATACAAGGAACTGTATTTAGTACGTAGTTAGATTTTTGTATTCGATCCCTATATAGCCGTCGTACATTGTAGCAAATTTCTGTATTTATATCTATATATATATACATATGTAGTTTTTATGTTTAATTTAGTTTGTAACTCAAATCATGTACAATTATATTTGAAACTTAGTTTTATATAAAGAGTATTGAAAGCCTTTGAGCTTGCTTTGTTCTAATATTTGCATTGAATAATATTTCCAATAACAATAATTAGCATTTGCAAAAAAAAAAAAAAATAGACTTTATGCTCGGGTTCTTGAAAAACCAGAGCATAAAATGCTATTATATGCTCCGGTTTTCCAAGAACCGGAGCATAAAGTCTAATTTTTTTTTAAGAAAAGGAGACTATATGCTCCGGTTTTTCAAGAACCGGAGCATAAAGTCTCCATTATGCTCCGGTTCGAACTGGAGCATAAAGACATTTGAAATATGCTCTGGTTAAATCTACTTCGGGTCAAAACCGGAGCATAAAGCCGTCAAAAAACCAGAGCATATGTGATTTTTTCCACTAGTGGTAATTGATTTTCAGTTCAACAAAACAACAAATGTTTAAATGTATAATTATTTTCCATGAAATCAAACAACGGAAAAGTTCCATGAAAATGAGTTTTTCACCATAGAAATTTTCAGTTGAAAACGTTTTACGCCCTACTTAACAAAGCCAAATGGAATACGCTATCTAATACTCCCTCCGTTTTTTTTGTTCTTCTCATTTTCCCTATCCGAAAATTTTCAAATATTCTTCTCATTTGGAATTCTTCTATTTTAGTTTACTATTGTGATTGGATGAAAAGGTTTGGTTGGGATCACTATCTGTGTGATATATAACTTATTATTTGATTTTTTAATTATTTAATGCCATAAACTTTAGAAATTCCACTATTTATTTAATACTCAATCTACTTACATCATTTTTTAATAAAATATATTTTTATTTTTAGATTAATTTAAATTTATTTATAGAATCTTAATGATATTCAATATTGTATTAGTTTCTTTCCTGATTCCAAATTAGAAGAAAAAGAAAAGAACAAGGGAGTACTAGATCTGAACCTCATCTGATGCACAATTAATTTTCATATATTTTATTTATTTTTATGATTTTGATATTTAATGATAAATATTTTTTATTAAAAATATATGACAAGATAAGATAATAAATTAATATATAATCTAATTTCAAATGATAAATCATCACTAATTTGATAAGCATTTACCAACTTGACATCATCTTAAATCCTTATCTTGTGAAATAAATACCATTAAATTTTTATTTTTTATCTCTTAATTTTGAAAGGAATTGGTAACATGTTATCTTATTGGTTAGATCAATAGTAATTCTACTATCTCATTCATTTTAGATTACTTATGAGGCACAAGAAATTTTTATTTCTAAAATAATTTATTTATCTTTTATTTTATTAGCTATTATTGATATTAGCCTATATGGCGCTCTAAAATCTCCCAAAAATTACACACTTTAGGTTATATTTAGATTTTAACTCTTAGATTAACACACAAAAAATTATGAAAAATCATATACAATGGTCCATATAGGGGTGGTACTTAGCGAAAGGGTATAACCTCCCCCAAAGTGAATGCCTCCCTCCAATCACTAATCAATCACAAATGTCCTTTATGTTAGAGGTGTTCAAATGGGTGGAGTCTCAGTAAGGGCCCTTAACTAATCCGTTTGTAAAAATGGTCAAATCAATAATGGGTATAATGAATAGGTCTCTTAAAAAGTCATATTTTAATGGGTCTTTAATGAATCAAATCGGGTCAATAATGGGTTTATTTTTCAAGACTTTTAAACAATATTAGGTAATGAATTATTTTCATATACTTACTGACCACTACCAAATATTAGAGGTGATACACGTAAACTATCACCTTCTATAGATAAATAATATACTCTCTTTGGATGACTCAGCCTGTTATGTATCTCCTTTGACCCACCCCATTTAGCATCTCTTTTGGTCCGACCCGACTCGTTTTACACGTGACCCATTCCGGTCCTAAACCGACCCAATACACAAGTCTATTCTATGCTATGCCTATTTCTAATCTAATACCAAGTCTAATGCGCCATCTCATTCTTTCCAAACTTTCGCCCTTAATAAAGTCCAAAAGAATGAGGCCACTAGTAAATAAAGCATAAGGTACCATTTTTTTTTGGCATTGTTATATAAATAATTTAAATAACAGTCACACTTACCCTTCTAGCTGTATTAGTTACCATCTATAAGCAGGTATTTTGCTTGTGAAAAACAAAAACAACACCAGAGTGATGCATGTCATTGCAACCAACAATACGATGGTCCACCATGCTGGATTGCTATCATTTGACGTAATTATGACAGTCGAACTAATAGTTTTGATACACTGATAGTTTCTTGTGAATGTTCTTACACTTAAAGGTTCATTAAAATATGATCCGTGTTTTCCTATAAACGAAAACTGACAACTATCATCGACTTTGTACTACCATGAAATAAGCAAAGTCTGCTAACCAACATACTGATAATGTTAACTGGAATAGAGGGCAACCCAACATCTTCAATTTCTTTTCTGCACAAGATCACATGCAAACACGTATTTGCTACCACCACTCAGATGCACACATGAGATCAACTGGTCAATACAACAGTGTGCACATATTAGGTAAATACAACAATGAACTTCAAGCCAGAGAGCACAAAAAAAAATCATAGATCAGTAAATTCAGCGCATTTTGTCCAAATCTGGGATTTCACATTCTCCCTGAGCCAAATGTTGTTAAAAACACTCAATGCACCTACACTAGTTATGTGGCATGGTCAGAAGACTACTTACGTTCATTTTCCAACTCTCAGCTAAAGCTATTCAGACACTGATTATCGATTGATAGCAATGGTAAACGTCCTAGCTCAATATTTTCTATAGCATGATCAAGAGATTCTACAAGTTGCTCTATGTGCTCATTGTTGTCTGGCTGAAAATTTATAGGGAACTTTGTGACCCTTGGCTTATCAGCCAAAATATTCCTCAGAACTCTATCAATTAACACCTTCTGAGGTGGTTCTTCCCTTAGTAGCTCATCCTCATAGTCATTATTCACATAATATCCTACTCTAATAAAATCTTATCCCATATATGAGCACGTTAAAAGCAGCACTATGACTCCAATTATATCTGCTTCACAAATTTTTGATGGGTCCGGTGGGTTATCCTGGTAATATGCATACAGAACATCAGATATGATGGCATAAGTAAATAACAATTAAAGCATGGAAATTGATCAATAACCTAAAGAACAAAGCGGTAGTTGCCAACATTGACTAGTCCTACAAGAACACTTTCCAAGAGCTGGCCATATGTCTCATCTTCGTAATTAGAAAAATAATAGCAGTCAGATTGTTTAAAATATGGTATGTTAATGGAAAACAACCACATAAAGCATTTTGAACTAAAAACCTCATAATTAGTAGTGAAAAGGGAACGTAGAAATGAAGCAGTGGTGGAGATTAGCTACAAACGATCGGGACAAAGAGTACAACCACTCAATGGAACAACTTGGGTACCTGCGTTCGAGAGGCAGAAAATCTCTCCTAAGCATGTATATTACTTTTCAGAAGATGCATCTATAAATGCTTCATACAATATTTATTGGCCCCTGCTTTCTACCAACCTTTATCTATTTCTCATTCTAACAAACTCCATAACTTTGTAACTTCTACGCAGTATATTATTTACTTTTATATATATATATATATATATATATATATATATATATATATATATATAAAAGTAAATAATATATACATACATACTCTTATACTATTATTATTACGCATTATCCTTGTGCTCCGTTGCTTGTATAATGTGATGCTGGTGTTGTCCCATCTTCCTTCTTCCTTCTCCTTCTATAGACCTAAGTTACTGGTGGTCTAATTGAGTCCCCAGCATTACCCCCGGCCAGAACAGCCACCTTTTCCTCAAGGTGGAACAGAGGGAAATTATTGACAATGAGCTCCTGATCTTCCCAAGTCGCCTCTGCTACACCTGTTCCCTTCCATTTAATTAAAACCTCAGTGGTAGCCACAGTGCCTACCAACTTGGTCCTCACCCCCAACACCTCTTTAGGCTCAGCCTTCCAGAAAGGCTCCTGGGACATAGACATAGGAAGTTCGTGGCTGATAGTTACCACCCCTACTGCTTTCTTGAGTTGGGACACCTGAAACACCAGATGTATCTTGGACTAGGGAGGCAACTTGAGCTTGTAAGACACCATCCCTATTCGTTGACACACCTCAAAAGGTCCATAAATCGGGGTGCTAGCTTCTCAAATATTCTAGGGGCGACTGACCTCTGTCGATACGGCTGATGTTTCAAATAAACTAAATCACCTTATCTGTACTCCACTTCCCTCTTCTTTGCATTCTCCTGGGCCATCATCCTCTGATGAGCTCTTAACAGATTAGCCTTCAAATCATCCAATATGGCATCATGCTCACACAATTTATCCTCCAGTGTTTGCACTGCTGTTGAGCCCCTCTCAAACCTCAATGATTCCAGAGGATCCCTCCCATATATAGCTTTGAAGGGAGAACTTTTGATGGCTATGTGATAGGATGTATTGTAGGAATAATCTGCCCAAGGCAACCATTTAAACCACTCCTTTGGCTTCCCATTTATGAAACAACGCAAATATGCCTCCATTCCCTTATTGACGACCTCTGTTTGCCCGTCCGATTGAGGATGGTAAGCGGTGTCCTATGGAGGGTCGTGCCCTAGAGCTTGAAAATTTCCTTCCAAAAGGCACTCATAAATATTTTGTCTCTATCTGAAACAATGGAACTCAAAAATCCGGGGAGCTTGACTACTCCCTTTATAAATTCTTTAGCCACTTTCTGAGCAGGAAATAGGTGTGTCAGCCCAAGATAGTGGGCATACTTTGTCAGTCTAACTACTACCACCAACAGCGAGTCATATCCTTACAAACATGGAAACCCTTCTACGAAGTCAAGAGAGATATCTTCCCAAACCCGGTTCGGAATGACCAGCGGTCGAAGAAGTCCTGCAGGGGTGAGTGAGGAGTGCTTCTGTTGTTGACATATCCCACATGCCTGCACATACTTGTAACTGACTTTCGCATTTCCATCCAAAACCATTTGGCTGCGATTCTTTGATATGTTTTAAATTCCCCCGCATGTCCCCTAATAGGTGAATTGTGATACTCGAACATAATGGACTATATCACCACATGCGCATTCGGTGAGACAACCCGGTTCTTATACTTGAGGACACCCTTATCTACTATATACCCCGTAGGGATTCTCCTTCCTTTAAGGAAGTCCTTCTTAATCTGGGAGATGAACCTATCCTCATCGATCGCCTTTTACAGATTCTCCCACACTACTCCTTTTGTGCTCATCAATGCACACAACTCGACCCTACCCATATCCCTTCGAGAGAGAGCGTCAGCCACATGATTGGTAGATCCCACTCTATATACTATATCAAAGTCATATCCCAACAACTTACACAACCATTTTTGATACTCGGGCTCCACTTCACACTGATTCATAAGAAACATGAGACTCTGTTAATTGGTTTTTATCGTGAACTTCCTTCCCAATAGGTAGTGCCTCAATTTCTAGAACCGCTAGTACCACTGTCATGAGTTCTTTTTCATACACCAGTTTGGCACGAGCCCTCACCCCTATAACCCTGCTGAAGAAGGCTATCGGATGTCCATTCTAAGAGAGAACAACTCCTAACCCATACCCACTTGTATTGGCCTCTAACACGAACATGATATCAAAATCTGGCATAGATAATACCAGAGCCTGAACCATTGCTGCCTTGAGATTTTCAAATGCCCCCCTAGCCTGCTCCGACCACCCGAAATTGTCTTTCTTTAGTTGTTTAGTCAAGGGTCCCGCAATGGTGGCGTAATTCCTTACGAATTTCCTATAGTACCCGGTGAGTCCTAAAAACCCTCTCAACTCCTTGAGGTTCTTAGGCACTAGCCAATCTACCATTGCCTTGACCTTAGTTTGGTCCACCGCTACTCCCTTTTTTGAAATGACGTGACCTAGATAAGCCACTTCATCTTTCCTAAATTCACACTTCTTAATGTTCGTGTATAACTTGTTTCGGAGTAGTAACTGCAAGACTTTGGATAAATGTTGCACATGCTCTAACTCACTCCCACTATAAACCAGGATGTCGTCGAAAAATACCAACACGAACTTTCTCAGAAAGGCCGAAACACATCATTCATCAGAGCTTGGAAAGTAGTAGGGGCATTGGTCAACCCAAACGACATTACAAGGAATTTGTAATGTCCTTCATGTGTCTTGAAAGCGGTTTTAGGCACATCCTACTATCGAACTCTGATCTGATGATACCCCGCCTTTAAATTCAATTTAGAAAAGATCGTTGCCCCTTTTAACTCCTCCAGTAGTTCATTGATCACGGGGATGGGATATTTATCAGGGACCGTTACCTTATTTAAAGCCTGGTAATCTACGCATAATCTCCATGATCCGTCCTTTTTCTTGACCAGTAGCACAGGGCTAGAGAATGGGCTGTTAGAAACCTGTATAATTCCTTCCTTCAGCATATCATAGACCAACACTTTTATTTCATCCTTATGAATATGTGAGTACCTGTATGGTCTAACATTCACCGGGTTGGTTCCTTCTTGCAACGTTATCACATGCTAATGCCCACGCAAAGGGGGTAGTCCCTCGAGCGGTAAGAAAACCTCTCTATATTGATGACATACCTCTTGTAGAAAACCCAGTATTTGTTCTCCCTCTTGATTCTTGATTTCATCTATGTCCATTTGATTGAATTCTACTAGATAGCCATTTCCCACCTTCTATAGTGCCCTTACCATTGCCTTGAGTGACACGCGCGATCTCTCAAGTGAGGTATCCCCATGTAATGTCACTGTTCGCCCTCACACCTCAAATTGAAGCGTTTGCGTTTTCCAGTTGGTGGGTATCGTACCCAACTTGGCCAGCTATTGCATACCCAGTATAACATCCGAGCTTCCCAAGGGTAAGGTTAGAAAATCCTTGATTATCGTTATTTTGGGCATTTGCAGGATCACCTGTTTACATTCCCCCGTTCCCTAAATAGTGTCCCCAGTGCCCAAAGATACTCCATACGCCTTCACCCGAATTATTGGAACCCCTAATCTTTCTATCGTGGTAAGAGATATAAAGTTGTGGGTAGCCCCTGGGTCTACCATAACTATTACCTTGAACCCATTTATTAGCCCCCTCAACCTCATAATTCGTGGGTTCGTGATGCCTACGACTGAATTTAGAGATATCTCCAACATCTTATGCTCTAGCTCCTCATTCTTGCTACCCTCCACTAGCGAATCCTCACAATCGGCTGGTTCCCCTTCGTCTTCACCCTTAAATGCCATTAGAACACTAGTTCCCTTCTCTTACATTGATGGCTAGCTGACCACTTCTCATCACAATGGAAGCATAAGCCCAGTTCCCTCTTCTCTCGCAATTGCTTGTTCGTAAGTTTCCGAACCCCGCCCTGAGTACCCTCCTTCCGGTAATTATTTACTGAAGCTCCAGACAAGGACGAATGGTGAGAAGATAGAGTATTCGAGCAAAAGGAATTAGGGCTGGCAAAATTTCTAACCTGAGACAAGGAGTTACCCGGTTGATACTTCAGGTTGTGTTGCGGCCGCCCATACCCCAAATTTGATGGCACCTGTCCCCTGGCCTCACTGTTTGTCATGTAAGCTTGCCCACTCAAGGCCCTCTGCTTCTCTTCCACTTTCTAGGCTAATTCCATGGCATGGTCTAAGGACTAGGGCCCAAGGAGTCTTACTTCGGCCTTAATTCCATCCCTCAGCCCATTTATGAAATGGCTCTTCGCTACTTCCTCTTAAATGGTGTCCAAAAAAGCTAAGAGTTCGATGTATCTTCTCTTGTACTCGTACACGGTGGTGGTCTTTCGGTGATCGAGCCACTGTTCGTGGAGGGTTTTGGTGGTTTCCGACCGGAATTGCCAGAGCAGCAGCCCCTTCATCTTTTCCCACCTCCTGATAGGTCGTCTCTTGTGCTCCCACTGGTACCACATAAGGGCATCGCCATCCAACGATACCACCATAGCCTCCAGTTGCTCCTCCTCGGTCAATCGGTAGAAATGGAAAAATCGCTCCGCCCGGAGTAACCACCCATCCGGATTACTACCAGAGAATAGAGGTAAGTCCAACTTCTTGATTCTCCAATTTCCTAAGTTACCTCCTCGACTCTCGCTGTTATTGCCTTCGTACTCTTCACCTCCCGGTGGCCAAAATGAGGTTGTGTGATTCAACAGCTCATCTCACAATTTCTGTTTCTCCTCCCTCATCTGATTTAACATCAACTCTTATGATGCTCTCAACTATTGTAAACTTGCATCTATCTGCGACATGTGACTAGCCGCTTCCCCCATTTTCTAAGCGATCTGAGTTTGCAAAGCCTCTACATCCTCCTCTAACTTATCCATCCTCTGCGAATGAGTGGCGTCATCTCACTTCCTTCCTTGAACGTCTGCTCTGATACCAATTGCTGGAGATCAGCTACACACGATCGGGACAAAGATTACAACCACCCAATGGAACAACTCGGGTTCCTACGTTCGAGAGGCAGGAAATCTCTTTTAAGCGTGTATATTACTTTTCAGAAGATGCCTCTACAATTGCTTCATACAATATATATAGGCCCCTGCTTTCTAACAACCTTTGTCTATTTCTCATTCTAACAAACTCTATAACTTTGTAACTTCTACGCAGTATATATATATATATATATATATATATATATATATATATTCTCCTATACTGTTATTATTACGCATTATCCTTGTGCTCCGTTGCTTGTATACTGTGATGCTGGTGTTGTCCCATCTTCCTTCTCCTTCTATAGACCTGAGTTACTGGTGGTCTGATTGAGTCCCCAACAAGCCACAAGAACCAAAGTGTAGCCTAGGCATTTCCTCTTCCTACCAACAATGCAATCATCGAAAACCAAATCTTAAAACCCTACTTTTTAAGTACACATCCAATTGCAAAATAGCAAACAAAAGATTGAGAAGTCCTTATAACAACCAGAAGTATTTACTGTTATCAAAAGTATTTACTGGTTAAGTTTATTAGGGTTGAGAGGGTGGCAATTGTAAGCATTATAGATACTCTAGAGGTCAAGGAACAACCCATTCTCATCACAACTAAAAATTAAAATGTGGGGTATCTAGTAACATTTCTTGAAAAGGAACTCTCATAAATTGCTTGAAAATATGATACCAATTGGCTCTTGATTTAAAAAGCACAAAAAAAAAGAATAATCAACCTTCATTGCAGATATATGGGTACCAGCATTATAGATAATATGGAGGTCAAGGAACAGCCCATTCTCATTACAACTAAAAATTAAAATACGTGGTACCCAATAATATTTCTTAAAAAGGAAATCTCATAAATTGCTTACAAATATGATACCTCTTGGCTCTTGATTTAAAAAAACAAAAAAAAAAAAGTCATCAACCTTCATCGCAGATATATGGTTTCCTCACAAATGAAAACAGAGGAAAGTAATGTAACCTTCACAATCAAATGTTCTCAGAATTTCAGAATTTTTTGAATATCCAGCTTCTATACCCAAAAGGGCAGGCTAGCTGCATCCCATGCCTCCAAATATTCAAGATTCAATCCAAAAAAATAGAAAATAAGCTTCTTTGATCCAGCTTGTGGACCATTAAGTGGAATTATAATTACAATGATGAATGTTATAATGGACCAATCAACATTCTGGCATTTATCACTCTCTAATGGCATGATAATTATCATGTTTCTTTGCTATGTTAACCAAAAAGGTAGGCACACATCCGAGCATTGTTTAAGGGTTCATCTAATATTGTACACATTATGGATCAACATCTGGACCTGGATACTTTATGACCTAGAAGTAGGATAGGAATACAGGCATGCATCATTCCTGTAACAACTTGTATGGTTCAACATGTATTAACATGCTTGCACATACATATGCAGATATTTCATGTTAACATTTTTCCCAATTCTAGGATAATCACATGAATAATTCTTTGTCTCAATCTCCTAATTTTACATTTCCTCCAAACCACTTTCATATTGTGATCTAACATGGTCCACTACATGTAACCATATTCCAATCATGTACCTTTCAACAAGGCTCATAGACAAATAACCTCATGTAATTAATGTATCAATAATGGAGGAGCAGGAGAACGAAAACAATCCAACCACTTTTTGATATTGCATCTTGTAGCAAGAAACAAGCAATTTGTCCAAAGCCTTAAACATCCCAATATAACTACAAAATATTCATCATATTGCTATAGGGATTACTCTATGGATACCTGCACACAAACACATCTTCACATATTTGAATGAGTGCAATTTGCAATTCTAAGTTTTCTTACTAAATACTGGATTCAAGAACCTATTTCTATTTCAACTACTTGTAAAGTTCAATTTTTTTATGGACTTTTATCCTCCTCGGCAACAATGAAAATCATCCTAAGCCTACAACATGAAGCTCCTAAACCAACTTTCATTCTGAATAACAGCAGTATTACCACCATGGACAAGCAAATCGACAGCATACAAAGCTTAATAGTTACTCGCTAATTCATCAAAGCAAATAGAAGGGAGAAATGTACCATCTTTTAGTGGCACCAAGCACTCATACGAAATCTCAAACTGAAATGGACGGGGAAACGGGCTAGGTTATCCAAGATAGTGACGTTTGTAATGCTGATAGTGCTCATTGCATCTCTATCTAAGCTGAAAAAACAGTGCAGCATTAAAAACCTAAACACTATTTTTGAAACTATAAAAAAGATTGGCATATAACCAATAAAAGAAACAACAGCAACCCGAAAAACAAAAGGCGGAATCAGTTCCAATTTTTCATCAGTTTTAAGAGAACGACCACTTCCTAATAACTACAAGCGATAGGAGCATGCAAACTCCAGCAACAACGAGCAACGCTGTTTACTAATAATTCCAACTATTATGACTAACAATCAAACAATCAAGATACGAGCCTCTCACTTTAAAAACTGACGCTGGAAACAGTATTAAAGAGTTGTGGTGTGGATTAAGCAAACCCTAAATCCTTTATTAGTCTTACTTCTAGCTCCAAAAACCCCAAACTACTTAAACAATATTCAATATGAAAAATTACATAAAGTATCATAATTCATAAAAACCTAGGGTATAATTTCCGAAATTGGTCCGTAAAACTCAAATAAACAAAAAAGAAAAAACTAAAACGAATTACAGCAGAAGCTACTTTAATATGCAAATAGAAAACAATTGTATTGAATTAAATAATAAGAATTACAATTGTAAAATTGAGGACATAGAGATTGAGCTTAGCAGTTGCCTAATTGTTGTTGGAAATGGTGAATAAAACTATATTTGAACAAAAATGTTAGAGTTGAAGTTGTTAAACAACGAAATGAGGAGAATTCGAGAGATTAAGGAGTTAATTGCGGAATTATAAGTGAAATTAGAGTAGGGGTGATGAATTAAGGTGAGTTTGGTAAGTAGGGAGGGAGGAGTTGGATAGGAACATAAAGAGTGGGGGTGTTGAAGAAGTGGGTGAGAACTGAGAAGGAAGGAAGGAAGTGCGGGCGCCGAGTACACGAATTGGGAGGGTCTTTTGGAACCAACGGAAACTGATTGGGAGGGAATTTAGGAGCGCTTTTTCTACGCTTGTTTCATTGCCTTTTAAACTTCTGCCATGGGTAGGGTTGGCGAAAACTGACCCATATTGGAATCCGATTCGTACCCGATTTGAAAATGAGCGCTTTTTCTACGCTTGTTTCATCGCCTCTTAAACTTCTGCCCTGCCATGGGTAAGGTTTGCAAAAACTGGCCCATATTGAAAATCCGATCCGAAATAGCTGGTTAGGGTTGAGATTTTCGACACGAAAACTTAAATAGGTTGACACGAACCCAATCCAAAATTAAATGGATTAATTTAAGGTTAAAAGTTCTAACCCGAAAATGACCCGCGTAATTCGAAATTATTTTCGGGTAAAAATCAGGTCGGGTCAACCTGAATCCAACCTTATAACCAAACTATATTAAGTAGATTATAAAAAAATTTAATTGGCCAGTCACCCACTCTGCCCAAACCCCAATCCCAAATTAAAACCCTAAAAGACAATTAAACTATTACTGTCAACTTGTTAGCCGTTTCATCTGAACTCTAAATGTTTTCTTTTTCTTCAGCTACTCTATTGAGTAACCACATATCAGGGTGGAAAAAACTGTCCCAACCTGACTCGAACTCGACTCGAAAATAGCAGGTAGGGTTGATATTTTCGACACAAACACTTAAATGGGTTGACACGAACCCGACCCACAATTAAATAGGTTAGGTTGTGGGTTAGGTTTAGGTTAGGGTTTTCAACCCGAAAACTTAAATGGATCAGGTTCGGGTTGGGGAATATCTGACCCGAAAGTAGGTGATCCAAACACGAACCCATCCCGACCTAGTTAATCCGTTTGCCACCCCTACTTTGGGGCCTCAAGAGGATGCTTATCGGACCAAGCTATTTGGTCAAAGATCAGTTAAACCTTGAGATTTAAATGAATCAAGCCAAATACGGTCCGGCTTGACTCGAAAGTTCATTAACAAGTTTAATAAAATTTAATATATAAATTTTTTAAAAAAATTTTATTTTATATATATAATTTTTATTTTTTATTTTTTTATATTTTATTTTAAAAAATCAAATTTTTAATTAAAATTTTGTTGTCAAGCCGAGCTCTTGTTCAACTATCGAGCTCGAGCCGAGCTGAACATATCCTTATTGAGCTCGCACTGAACCCACTATTATTTGAGCTCGGCTCGTTAATTAAGCACCCCTACTCCCTACTAATTTTAGTCCATAACCTAGATAATACTTCGATTTGGGTTGGGACACATCAAGTTCGGTCATTTTGAATTTTGGTTGTGTATGGTTAATGTGTCCCTAGTTGTATATGCTCATACTAAATGTGAGATCGAATCTCTTCTGTTCGTTTGTGCAGACATTAGTCAGGTTAAATTTTAATAGCTTTACGTGCGATTTTTAAAAGGTAGAGAGAAATTGGGTAAACAATGTATCTACATTTACAATGAACACTATACATAGACCCATGACATGGATATATTACTTTTATTTCAAAATAATTGTAACACTTTAGCTTTCATATGTCAATGCACTTATATTAGTATATTTGATTTTCCATTAGAGAAAATAAAAAAAATATATATTTTGAAATTACACAATTAGACTAATCCAAAAATGTATCACACACCAATATTTTCATATTATGTAATTATAAAAAATGTCTTTAAGTCACTTTGATGTATAAATAGTGCACAGTAGAAACAATGCAAATTTTTTTGAAATGAAAATAATACAATTTCATATGAAATTAAAGAAATAGTCCGCACCACTTTATACAAATTGAATGAAATCATAAAATTATTTTATGAAAATTTAATAAAGTAGATATTACTGTTTCATGAGAATTAAATGTAATAGATATTAGTGTTTCATAAGAATAGAATGTCAATCAATTTCTTCTGGCTTGTTTAAACGTAAATATAAAAAATACATGAGGCTTAAAACTCGATTATATAAAATATAAAAATGGAATTTTGAAAACTTAGGATTATGACATTGAGTAAAATAAGAACGGTATTTAGCTACAAAAATGAAAAACCCGAGTCCCAATAACGGTAACGGCCCACTATAATTGCTTGGGCCATAAATCCATAATGAAGAGTCCACAAGAACACAACTTAACATAGTAACCACAAAGAACTTAACATAGGCATGAAATGAGAGAAGCGAAGATCCCAAACAAAACTGTGCAAAGCATAGAGAAGCTGATCTAAGACAAGTGTCGATTTCAACAGGAAGTGAAATGCGGTGTCAATATTGAAGTCCTCTGAAAGAATGCGAGTCGGTCCACAAATCTTCCCATCCTTGTAATTTCATATCCCAATTGAAAATAATAGAGGAACTAAGAAAACAAAGAGAAGATGTTGATGGGTCTGTTGAGTATCCAATCAATGATGGATTTAGTGTTGGCTGGTTTATCACTGATGATTGGCCTCGGCTTTTTCGCCTTCATTGCATCTATTCTTTGCTCCGCTGCCTTCTTTCAACATGCCAAAGAATAAGGATGTACCGTACCATTCAGGTATGCGTTTGTTTGACTATTAACATATTTGTTTTTCATGTGTTGGTACTTGTAACTTATTCAGTTGTAATGATTGAATGATGGTGAATCCAAGTAGCTTAATATTCTGATCGTGTCCCGTGAATCTGTATTTGTTTGAAAGGATTGTATTAACATAATGAGCTAATACTCGTAAGTGGGCTGCTAATATCCATGGAATCATATTTTCATCAACCTAATAATCTCTGTATAGTCAATTCAATCACTACCATGTACCTCCCAGATGTTGTCCGTTGGCAAATGGTAATCCAAATCATATGACCGCTATTTCGTTAATTACCAGTTCCGTCGAGGTCTTCATTGGATTCTGAAGTGAACAAATGCTATGTAGAGCTTATTCCTGAATGAGTTAGAGCATTTCCTAATTCATACCGATTATCAAGAGATTGAGATTGTATCGAATATAAATATTCTTCTATCATAGAAAATATAAAAATACAGAAAATAAAAAAATAGGAGGATATTATGATACGAGGTATAGAAATGAAATTATATCCCAATATATTTATAACAGGTATAAATTAGAAATTTGTCGATCCAAAAGACATTATTTTTTCAAGGCACACCTTCACTCGAATTTGGTGGTTCTGTTTGTTGATGGTTACACTAGTAATTATGTATGGAGTTTCATCAACATTTCTCTTTGAGGCTGCCTTTATCAACATTTGGTCTGCTTTGTCCAGCCAGTCCACTGGCCAAACTGAGTCAATTAGTTTCCTTTCTCCAATTTTCAAACACCACCTTAAGTCCATTGACATTTGATGTGCCTTAAGAGTGCTTCTGAATACACTTATGCATTAGGTCGGGTTAGGGCCGGAATTGGTCACATGTAAAGCGGATCAGGCCAAATGAGATACATAACGAGCCGAGTCGTCTAAATAGATTATAGTTTTTATCAATAGATTATGATAGTTTACATCCATCACGTCCAATATTTGGTAGTGACTATCGGCAAGTGAAAATAATTCATAATCTGATAGTGTTTAAAAGTCTTGGAAACTATTAGCCCATTATTGACCCGACTTAACTCATTAAAGACCCAATAAAATATGACCATTTAAGTATGACTATTTAAGAGACTGATCTATTAGACCCATTATTAATTAGACTTTTTTATAAACGGGTCGATTAAGAGCTCTTAACGAGACCGTTTCCATTTGAACATATCTACTTCTGAAGTATTTGATGAGATCAAAGTTGTTTAGCCATTGGTGCTGCATGTCTGCATTAGTCTAAAGAGGCTTAAGGGATCAGCCTGGCTATCTTGATGGGTTGCTTATGGGCTTTGTTCAATCTCTTGTCGTCCCCTTTTGGTTTTGTGAGTTGGGTATAAGAATATTCCTGACTCCAACCATTGGAACAACAATAGTCATTTTAGAGGTCTACTTATATGTTCTGTTTGTTCCTCTTTTTCTATATAGAACCTTGGTTGCAAGATTTATGTTTGAGTCTTCTGACCTACCCAGCCGAGAGTTGTAACGAGTATATGTGGTTTGACCTTTGTCTAAGTATGGTGCTAAGCATCTCTAATTTTTTTATACGCATCTCAGAATATCAGGACTCTGGAATAGTAATCAGACAGGAGTTAAGATTTTCATTTCCTGGATAAGCAATAGCTGAATACTAAAGGATAATAACTAATTGGATGAACCGATGGTTTAACAAAGATTTTAAATTTTCTACTTTGCCAAAAAGCTTTAGATTTTTTACTGACAGTGCTGATGATTAATCTGCAGGATGCTTGCATCCTTTCTCTGTGGAGGTCTCTAGACTGAAATGCGGTTCATTTCATTTAAACCAGTTTAATTTGGGTGGGGATGCTGTTGCTTGTATCGTTGAATAATCACAATGTGCGAAATTGTGCATGAAGATATGCAAGCCACAGTTTGTACTATAAGAAATGTAACATAGCACTTTTGATGTTCTTTAATATTCCATCAGCAGTTCTTTTTTTTGGTGAATAAACAGTGTAGGAGTCGGAAATCTGCTAAAGTGGTATCAAGGAAGATTGCATCTTATCCTAGGCATAAGATGCAATGAAATGGTCGATCTACTCCTTATTACACGCGTTCATTTGCACCTGTTCTGCATATGCACTCGGCATTTGGAGATCTTGGGCTCAAAATGGTCCGACTTTAAAGATATTAAGCCTATGATCGACTTTCTTGATGATTGTGGGTTTTCCATGACTACACATTGCACACCTTTTTATTGGAGAATAAGGAGTCAAATGATCAAACAAATAGTGATGAAGTCATGATTCAAACCTACGCCTTGGGCTTCATCACTAAGCTTATACTTAAGTTTTCCTATGGTTAACTAATCGGCAAGCTCTAGGAATGGCTGTAGCAATGTCCAATCAAAAAAGGATGATAGCCAAACGCATTACTAAGTAATTGTAGTAAAACCTAACCTTTGTCAACTAATTTAGTTAGTTTTGATAGCTGGTTTGGGATAGTATTTGAATCAAATCACAATTTTTGTTACCAAAGGTTTGGTGTGAGAGATGAAATAACTTAATCAATTTCTTAGGGGTAACCATTATTACCTATTTGCTGTTTTTTTATTAAAAAAAAAAAACTTTTGGTAATAAAAACTCTTATCCTCTATAATATCGATCTACAAGTATTTCCTTTTTCTTGATTATACCAAACAACTAATAATGGTAACACTAAATATTACGTTTTTTACTTGTTCCATTTCCTTAGTGATTGATTTTCTAATGAGACTGAATGGAGGGTTATGATAACTTGAAGCAGAATTAATCAACACGGATCCCTTACCAAGTGTGAACAAGGCACACCAGATGGTGTTGTAAGATGAAAATAAAAGAGAGAGAGAGCTGGTTGTGAAGTGAGTGCTTCAGCAGCTAGAAGGGGGAAAAAATTCATATCCTCATTAGGTGGTAAATTTTGGGAATAATAAGAAGTCGGAAAAGAGATACAAAGGAAGAAAAGATTAACAAGAAGAATGAGCACTAGCAGATGAGAGGGGACTTGAAGACTGCATGTTTTAAGCTTCATGTGTACCCAGATTGGTTCAAAAACAATCCAAAGGGAAAGACAGGAACAAGGTGGTGTCAAAATCTTCTAGTGAAGCTCAATTGAGAAGCATGTCACAAACAATCAGCGAATTGGCATGGGTTGCATGGATCTTTGAAGATTTAAACTTTGAGGTGCCTTGACCTGCTCCTCTATTTTGTGACAACAAAGCTGCACATTACATTGCTCACAATCCAGTATTTCATGAAAGGAATACACTTAAAACTGGACTGTTAATATGTCAGAGAGAATATTGAATTTGGATTCATTACCACGAGCCATGTTATACTGGTAAAGTCCTTATCGGGGTTACAACATAATTTGAGAAGGGCCGGTCTTGGCATGAGAGGAGTATAGATATGCAGTGAATAAACTAGTGGGTATGTGTGTGACAACACCTAGCTTTGATCAATAACAAGAAATAAAACAGCTGAATCATTGACTAAACTCATGCATGCATGTGCCATATCTTGATGGTCTATGAATCAAATCATTGCCGCTACTTCTTCTAACCATTCAGAGATTTTGGCAATCCATGAGGCTAGTTGTGAATATGTATACCTTAGATCAATGATCCAACATATACGATATGATTGTGGTCTAACGGTCGAAAAAGAAGCTCTAACAACTGAAAATAATGTTGCATGTATTGCACAACTCAAGGAATGATACATCAAGGGTAATTGGACAAAGCACATCTCACCAAAAATTTTCTTCACCCATGAACTTCAAAAGAATGGTGATATAATTGTTCACCAAATTCGTTCAAGTGAGAATTTAGCATATTTATTTACTAGAACACTTCCAACTACTAGATTCAAGAAATTGGTCGATGGTATTGGATTGCAGTCTCAAGGATCTTAAGTAATGTAAACATTAGGGAAGTTAATGGGCGTTGTACTCTCTTTCCCTTAAAAATAGTTTTTCCCACTGGGTTTTCAATGAGGCAGCTTTTGTTAATTCACATTATAAAATATTGTACTCTTTTTTCTTCACTTAGTTTTTTCTACTAGATTTTCCCTACAAAGTTTTAACGAGGCATTGTTTTAGATAATGGACATTCAAGGGAAAGTGTGATGAAATATTATATGGATGCCTATATATCCCTGACAAGGAATATTCTAGGTTTAGGGTTTTATGTGCCTATATATCTCCTATATGGAAGAATATACAATAAGCATTCCCTCATATCTCTCCTTATTTTCACAACATAGAAATAATGGTTCATAATTTTATTTAAAATTCCTTTAACATATTTTGACTTTGACTTTTTTTAAACCCACTTGGTTTGAAATTTGAATCTATCATATCACTGAATATATACAAAGTATAAATTATTATGTTGTTTATTTATGCATTTAGAAATAAATGGAAATTGAAGGAAAGATAAGAAGTACAAAATTGTTCTCACACTAGCTAATTCATATGTAACACCTAATCAAATCATTATCATCGATCTTAAAGGCAAAGATAAGGTGATATAAAATGATCCCCACATAAAGAATCGTTCATCTAACTATCATGGCCATGTCACATGTTTGTCACCATTTATTTACCACTATCACTATATTTAGCTTAGTAGGAAGAGTTTTGTAGGCAAAGAAAGCGAGGGAAAAGAGAAGATTGCAGAATTTTTTCATAACCTTTAGTTAAAAAAATTAGAAAACTAACCTCATTGACAAAATAATTCGAAAAATGATCTCGATCGGAGCTTTTAGTATAGACTGCTACCAAGGGTAGCGGTTTCACTTGAACTCATGCATGATTGGACTTATGCGAGAAGTTGAGTCAAACTAAAACTGTTGCCTTGTCTTGACCAAGTTCTCAGCATTATATGGGGAAGGTGTGAGCGGTTTTCACTTAAACATAAACCACTACCTTTGTCAGAAGTTTTAACTCGACCCAATTTCTCAGCATAAGTCTAGCCCAGGAGTTTGAGTGAAATCGCAGCTCGTGATAGTGGTTTATACCTGAAACTCTGCCCAAGGTTATTATTCGAATTACTTTGCTAACGTAGTTAGTTTTCTAATTTTTTAAAAAAAATTAAAAAGAAAAAGTCGAGATTGCGCGATAAAAAAAAAAAAAAAAAATCATAATCTAAGCACGTCCACAGTAAAGAGCAAACACAAAATTATTGTTACTTCGTAGGTATTTACAAAAGCACATACACCGGAAGTAAGTATAACAAAGGAGGCTAAGTAAAATAGAGAAGAACAAATTCCAAATACAGTCACACATTCACAAACATGCCCGAGCATTCAGTACGTAGGTGTTTACAAAATGAAATAGTGGGTATGTGTGTTCATATATAAAGCAGTTGGGTAGCACACATTATTCACACGTCTAGTCATTGAATGAAGCTTGGCAAGGTTGACCATTGTATCTAGCAAGATGGAGCTGGCTAAGACTAGACCAACAACCCCAAAAAATAATATCATCTGTCTTAGGAGTTAGGAATGATGATCTACATTATATTATTAGTAACACCCATATCATGTACATGTCTATTACTTTTTCAAAGGAATGATGATCTACATTACTAGTCTACCACGAAACATGTTACATTCCTCCAACTCAAACTCTCTAATTTCATTGGTATGAAGTAACGCCACTGGTAGAATTTCTTACATATAATCAGGCGTTTTCCAATGGTATTTTTTTCGATGAGTAAAAGTAAAGCAATATACAATTTGGTATACCCATTTCTAAATATACCTAGACACATATGAGATGTTCTAACGCGGAATTTTGGAGTAAACACACGAGCAATCGAGAGCTACACTTGGCATTCCCTTCATATTCGACAGTTCGACACCTTTACCGTATCATCGAGGTACCAATTTATGTCTTTCACCAACATTGAAATATAAACCAAAATAGTGAGATTTTGAACCTTAGCTAATAATTTCTTGGAAGATTTTTGTGAATTGGTTTCACGATCTAATGATTCCAACGTAAAGTTATCGTTATAAATAATAATTTTAAAAATTAAAAAAGCTTCTTTTCTCGATCAAATATAATTTGAAAATATATGGCTACTAATGACAATTAACCTTAATATTTTGACAAACTTTAGAATCTCTCCTTGCCAAACCCAATAATAGATACTCCCTCCATTTCTTTTTTTTATTTTAGTTTTGGAATCTATAAATTTTATAGCCAAGTTTTGATCATTCTTCTTAATTTATAAGAATAAACATAATTTATATGGGGTTTGAAAAGATTTTGTTCAATGTATGTTACTTTTTATAATTTTTACAAATATATAATTATAAATATTTAAAATTAAATTTGCTTTGAGATTTGTGTAAAAAAATGATAAAAATAAAAAGAAACGGAGGAAGTAGGAGATTAAATCAAACCTAAGGGAGTACTTTGTCATTTCCTACAATTAATAATTTGCATAGAAATATTTTGAAAATTTTGAGATTATCAAGTTGCTATTATAGCTAGGCTTCTACTTTAATTCCGTCGATTGTTAGTCCAATGATAAGGCCACAAAGAATAAAGTGATAATTTGATCTTAACATTTAAAACGGAGCACTCGTTAAATATACTCCTATTTGGGTGTGATAAAAGGCTATAGTTAGAAATCAAAGTGAAAATATTGGTTGAGAACGTCACATTAGCCGAGTGGTGTGACACTGGTAAAGTATAAAAAGTCATTCCACGATCATTTCAAATTAGGTATATCTTGGTTATAGAATAAAGGTCTCATGTATTGAATTTATTATCTCAGATATACAAATAATTGTCTCAGGTATTAAATTTATTATCTCTGATATACAAATAAAGATCTCATGTATTGTATTTATTATCTCATATATACAAATAAATATCTCAGGTATAGAATTTATTATCTCAAATATACAAATAAAGATATCAGATATAAAATTATGTTCTGATCCATTGTATACAAGTTATGATTTCAATTATAGAATTAAAGGTCTCATTTATTGAATTTTTTATCTTAGTTATACAAATAAAAGTCTCAGATATACAAATAAAAATCTCAGGTATTGTATTTATTATCTTAGTTATATAAATAAATATCTCAGGTATTGAATTTATTATCTTAGATATTCAAATAAAGATCTCATGTATTAAAGTTAATATCTCAGTTATACAAATAAAGGTTTCATGTATTTTGAATATAATTTATTATCTCTGATATACAAATAAATATCTCATGTATTAAATTTATTATCTCAATTATACAAATAAAGGTCTCAGATATTGAATTTATTATCTCAGATATACAAATAAAGATATCATGTATTAAATTTATTATTTTAGTTATACAAATAAAGGTTTCAGTTATTGAATTTCTTACCTTCACATTTGGAGTCCAATGCTTGGTTACTTTTATTAGATCATTATCATTGACAAATGAATGTAGTTGCAGTAGAAGTATCACCCGCATTGTAATTCAACTTGCAAAAAAGTGTTAAGGTTAAGAAAGTGGATAACATTCTAGTTAGCTTCTGCTTAGAAATTTTTCCAATCATAAGCTCTTTCATCCGTTTCGTCTCGTAGGAAAAGGAATCTATGTCGCCATCATATCGTGATCTTACCAAAATAGCAGAAGCATTTGGTAAAAGAGACGCCACCGTATAGTGATCTTGATCATTATTATGATTATGGCTACCCTTTGCCTCATGCGACCCTAGATTGGGTTCTTTCACTTCTCCGCCATTTGCACCACCTGGTACTAGAGGTGAACTTGGTATATCTTGGTTATAGTATAAAGGTCTCAGGTAACCCACGGGTTAGGATTTGTTTAAATTAGGTTTGTCACACCAATAAAATGGTGTAGCTTGTCACAATCAATATAATTATTTTTTTAAGAAAAATAGTTTTTAATTAGGTTAAATTAAAATATTTTAAAATAAGTTACAATGTAAATAAACACTTTTATTGTTATAAATATATAAAATATTTTTTTGTCACTAAAAATTAAAACATCTAAAGTTAAGTTTTCTAAAGTTTAAGTTTCAAAATTTTAAACTCGAAAACTCAAACAATATTAAACTTTAAACCTTAAAATATATATATACTTCCTTCGTCCTTTTATACTTGCTTCGTTAGTTTTATATATGGAGTCAAAGTTTAAAAAAATTGACCATAAATTCTCATTATATAATAAAAAATAATATATTCAAGTGGGATTTTATTGGATACTTTTCAATATTAATTTTTTGATTATCAAGTTTTCATAACTCTTTGACTTACATATTTGGAGATAAAAAAAACCTTTTAAATTGTGTCTTTGAGACAGTGAAAAGTAAATGGGGCAAAAAAATTACGGACGGAAGTAATAATAATTCTTCAAATGTTGAAGTTAGTATGATTTTTTCTTATAGAAAAAAATAGTTAGTATGAATACAAAAGTTAAATTCATTACTAAAATCAAGTATTTCATGATGTTTTGTTCAATTCAAAAAATCAAGTGAACAATATGCATCCAAAATAGAAAAGGCTATGACGGAATTGATATTATAATAACTATTAAAACTTTATTTAGTAAATTTTATTGCATTGAAATCATTTTCTTGATTGAAACTAGAAGTGTTTAATCATCGAGTCGATCCCGAGTAATGATAGGCCTGGCTCGAGCTCGATTACTTATTACATGGTTTGGCTCGAGCTTGAAGCTCAACAAGGCTTAAACTTTAGGCTCGATCGAGCTTGTGACCCAAATATCAAGCTTTAAGGCTTGGCTTGAGCTTGTGACCCAAATATCAAGCTTGACTTTAGCTCAAAGCTTGATAAGCTTAATTATGGATATAAACTTAATTTTTGTTTAAGATAAAGTTTGATTTGAAAAGGTCCAAAATAAACCAAAGTTTAACTTAAATTATAGACCAAGTTAGACCCATAGATTAAAACCAAACGTGCATATTACATGCAGCTAGTTTAATTTTGTAGGTTGTGGACTTATAACCCAACTATACTTCTAATTTATATATACACTCCTTTTATTATATTCCATTCTTGCCCAATGTGAGACAATTACATTTTATCTTGGTTCCTTCTTCACCCCCTCTCTTTTTCATCGCTTTTCTAAGACTCACTACATTTGTCCATCTCTTCTTTGTTGCATAGATATTGGAGATAAGAGCACTATGACGATGAAAACCAACGTCTGAGGGCTGCCATGATTTTCTCCCCATTTGCCTCTCATATTCCTTGCTTTCTCCATTAAAATATCTTACATGAAAGTACATACGAGCTTCTATCCGTCCAATTATGTCTAGAATTTGGCTTCCCACATAATGTCCAAGTTATAGGTCTCAAAAAGCTAGCTAAGTTAGACTCATAAAGCTAGCTAAGTTACATCTCTCCCCCTTGACGATGATCTTCTTCCAAACTGCATCCTCCCTTTGACGATGCTCATTGTCAGCAATAATATAATCACAATTACTTATGTTGTTGATTTCAAAATACTCATTTTCTTCGTCTCCATGTTACGCTTGTTTTCGCTGAGAAACAATCTTCAATAATGCCTTACTACTATTAGCTTTTGCAAAGCCTTTGAGTATATTTTTCCTACAAATATTGGTGTTTATGTTACACTTTACTACACATTACCGCTTCTTGCTAAAAGCTTCACTACTAGTATTTTACGAGCAACCCTATCAACGAAAATAAAATTATAAGAAACGATATTAAGATGAGGAGAAGAAAACAATTAATTTCGAGAAAGGTAAAATAATTTCTAGACAAAGATCACAAACAAATCTAGCAGGTAAAATAAAGCATGTATGAAATCCAGTAGTACTAACCTAAAAAATATCTATCATCACTTTAGAGGTTATCTTTGGAGAAATAGTGTTGAAATAAAAGAAATTAGCATCAAAATATTTACATCTACTCAGTTCAAACACATTCTTCAAGGTGAAACAAGTTGTTATGGAAAAACGAAGGTTATAGAAAAGAAGCTATTGACATTTTAGGGAACTATAAGTGATTTAACGACCTAAACTTGATAGTAGACTTTGCCAATTCATCTCAACTACAAGTATATCTTCTGATCAATATACTTGTAATGAATTAGAGATTTAGTTGAGGAGCTTCGAAAGAATCAACCAAAGACCAACTTTATGTTACATCACTTTTGTGTTTTTCGGCAACCAAATTGTCCCACATCAGCGACGAGAAGCAAGGATGTGTTGCAAGAGTGATATATAAACAGGTCATGATATTTAGAATGGCATAACTTTTTATGAAGGTAATGAAGATACTAGCTAGGGAGGAACATAAATTTGATGGATTACATATGCTCACGAGCTTTCGAGCCGAGTTGGTTTGTTTGTCTCTCAAATCGAACTCAATTTGACCAAACTTTAACCGAGTCAAATTCGAGCCGAATTCGAGTAGCTTGGTTCGAATCACCTCTAGTTGAAACAATTTTTACTGATTAATTAATTAATTAAACTTATTTTTACTAATTACTAGTACTCTATAATTTAGCTTTTTGACATTGCTCTTCTATACAGATTAAAACTAATTTTAATGATTTACTAATGTTCTTCTTGATTGTTTTAAATAAAATTAATTAAATTTTATTACTATATACTCCGCAATTAAAACTAAATTTTTTGTGGTTGAAACGTATTTATATGATTAAAAAAAAATTTAAATTCCCTAAAATCATTTTACTCAATAAAAATATTAATTTATATATGACGTCAGAAATTATCATCAAAGAAAAAAAACATTAAAAATTTGAAATGCAAATTGTGAAATGTGAAATTCGGCGTAGTCGCGTAGAGCATGTGGGCAGGTACTAGGTAGTTGGTCAGTTGGTGAGATGACTCTGGGGCGTCTGGGCTGCTCAATTTTGAGTAGGGTATGGTGGTTTACAGGTTGGTCCATGATTATAAAAACTTTGTAATATACGAAAATGAACACGGGTTTGCCAATTCTGACATTTTCTGTGGAATAGAGGGGCTGCACCTTTAAGGCCTTCACCCCTCTCTTCTCTTCTATTTAATCACAGTTCCATCATTTAATTCAACATCATTCAAATTCTAGATCTTTTAGTTTTTCACATTATCTATTTCCTTAATTTTTCTGGGTTTCATTTCATTTGTTGATCAACCAATTTGATCAGGTATATATTTCATTCTTTGTTAATTGTATTACACATATTTTATTTCAGGTTTTTGTTGATGAAATGATTGATATAGGTAATTATATCTGTTGTTAATTTTGTGTTTATATGTTTGATCATGTAACTAGTGGGTGCAAATTTGGAGATCTGTTGTGATATTTAATTTGTTTGATGATCATTTGCTGGGTTAGTTGTGTGAGTGGTTTTATTTGAATGGATCTTTGGATTAATATATGAATTTGTTGGATTTCGTAGAGGTTGAATTTGATAGTTACTGAGAAAATTAGAGTGCAAAGTTGGATAATTTTTCGGAGTTTCGGATGTAAATAGCACATTTGTGGATTTTCTTTTGCGGTCAGCTTTTTTTAAGCTTGAAAAAGTAGACTACTTTTGTCTTGTAAATCGAGCTCTTTTTATTATTTGTCATTGTTCAAGTGATCAGGTCACTGAATCTTGTATGTGTTCATGGGTGTCATGGTACTTGGTTTTATCAAATTTACTGTTGTAGCTGATTGATCGAGTTTTGTATGTATAGGATGAGGTTCATGTTTAGCTTCCATGTGGCCGGCTTTTGTGATATTAGTGAATTGTATGAAGAGTCAAGATCATCATCTTGCTCGGCAGTTACCAGATAGCATGCCATTTTTGTGTTTTTGACTAGTAAATAGCAAAGTTTACTGAAGTGTTCGGTGAACTAGTTGATTGGTTTTTTGATGTATGAAATGATATAAGAACATTAGTGAATTTTGCTCAAAAAAATGGGGACATAATGTAACTAATTGGTCTTTAAGAAATATTTATGTGTTTGAACTGTTCAAGCTGGTCGTCTTTTCGATATGCTCCCAACCTCCCCTACTTAGCATAATAAAAACTAATAGATTGATTCCAATTTGCTCATCATATATGTGATTTACTAAATACCATTAATTAGGTGATTGAATGATCAAATTTACTAGAACCATTTTGTGTTTAATTTACTCATTTTCTCTTATCTACCATTTACCGTTCACTCTTTTATGCCATGCTTGGTATTAGCAGATAATAGATGAGAGTAGCATATATCACTATACAAGAGATTATCAAGCACATAGTTGATAGCAGATTATGTATCTTTGTTTGATTGATTAACAATTGCTTTTGGTCGCATTAAATCTTGTTGCTGGCCTTAAATTTACCATCTCATTTCAGATATCATCTATGTTATGAATTCTTCAATTTATCTTCTGCTCTCTATTTTGATGTTTACTTATCAATCTCTTAATATATCAAAAGTCATGCCTTGATAATCAATGGTATTTTAATAGGTATAAGCAATGGCTCCTCCTACAAGAATTGGTTTGGCTGGTCTGGCTGTTATGGGCCAAAATCTAGCCCTCAACATTGCTGAAAAAGGATTTCCCATTTCTGTTTACAACCGGACAACCTCAAAGGTGGATGAAACTGTTGAACGGGCCAAACAAGAAGGAAATCTTCCCGTCTATGGTTTCCATGATCCTGAATCCTTTGTCAATTCCATCCAGAAACCCCGTGTCATACTTATGCTCGTTAAGGCTGGGGCTGCAGTTGATGCTACCATCAAAACTTTGTCTGCATATTTGGAGAAGGGAGACTGTATCATTGATGGTGGTAACGAGTGGTATGAGAATACCGAGAGAAGAGAGAAAGCAATGGAAGAAAAGGGACTTCTCTACCTTGGAATGGGAGTTTCAGGTGGTGAAGAGGGTGCAAGAAATGGACCTTCTTTGATGCCTGGTGGCTCTTTTGATGCATACAAGAACATCGAGGACATCCTTCTTAAGGTTGCTGCCCAGGTTGATAGTGGCCCTTGTGTAACCTATATCGGAAAAGGAGGTTCTGGCAATTTTGTTAAGATGGTTCACAATGGAATTGAATATGGTGACATGCAGTTGATTGCAGAGGCTTATGATGTGCTGAAATCAGTGGGAAAGCTCTCCAATGAGGAGTTGAAGGAAGTTTTTACAGAGTGGAACAAAGGAGAGCTTCTTAGCTTCTTGATTGAGATTACAGCGGATATTTTTGGAATTAAGGATGACAAAGCTGAAGGACATTTGGTAGATAAAGTGTTGGATAAAACTGGCATGAAGGGTACTGGAAAATGGACAGTTCAACAAGCTGCTGAATTATCTGTTGCTGCCCCTACCATTGCATCGTCTTTGGACTCAAGATTTCTCAGTGGTCTAAAAGAGGAAAGAGTTGAAGCTGCCAAGGTCTTCAAAGCTGGAGGGGTTGAGGATACCCTCTCTGACCAAGTTGTTGATAAGAAGAAATTGATTGATGATGTTAGGCAAGCCCTCTATGCTTCCAAAATATGTAGTTATGCACAGGGAATGAACTTGATCCGTGCAAAGAGTGTTGAGAAAGGGTGGGACTTGAAACTCGGGGAGCTTGCTAGAATATGGAAGGGTGGATGCATTATCCGTGCTATATTTTTGGACCGCATTAAGAAGGCGTATGACAGGAATGCAAACCTTGCAAACCTCCTTATTGATCCAGAATTTTCAAAGGAGATGATTGAGCGTCAATCTGCTTGGCGTAGGGTTGTCTGCCTTGCTATCAGTTCTGGTATCAGCACTCCGGGTATGTCCTCCAGCCTTGCTTACTTTGATTCGTATAGGAGGGAAAGTTTGCCTGCTAATTTGGTTCAGGCCCAAAGAGATTATTTTGGAGCTCACACCTATGAAAGGGTTGACATGCCTGGGGCTTTCCATACTGAGTGGTTTAAACTCGCTAAATCCAAGATCTGAGTTGAGTTTTGTGGTTCCTCTCCAAACTCTTAACTGTAATAATCAGCTTGTGGACTTAAGCTGTGTTTTGCATTCTATGGTATTTATTTGCCAGAGATGTTTTTTTTTCTTTGGCTGTCATTTGTCTTTGAAGATTGAAGTTTAGAATGTTTTGATTTTTGCTTGCGTTAATAGAGTAACAGTGAAAGTGACGAAAAACTTTTCCTGTTTCTTAAACGTATCTAGTGTTCATCCTTTTACAGATTAGTTAACTCATTGGATTACCCTTTTTTTATACGATGGTTTTCTCTTCGTATAATTAGTTCATTGTTGTTCTCCCTAAATTTTTTGCGGATGGATTGTTGACAGTCCATCAGGAAAGATTATGCATTGCTATACCATATTTCATTCTACATTGTTGTTTATCCTTTACTAGAATGTTTGATCTCTACTTTCTTGGTGTACACCCTTGTGTTGTGGTTTGCTGTCCTTGCTGAAAATAACACCATTGCAAATTTAACCTGGATGAATTAAGTTGCAGACTTGCAGTTACTGAGAATACTGTCTGAAGAGTTGTTTTTGATGCAATGGCACCGCCCTCATTTTCCAGGCGTATGACCCGCGATCAAACAAGATCTTGACACCCCCCCTCCCCACCCCCACCCCACCCCAAGCCCTGGGAAAGGGCTGTACCCCAATAAAAGAAAAGAAACAGAATTTCTGAATACTGGTTAGTGATAAATGTGAAGCCTCATATCTGGCATTCTGAATCTCATAAATATCATATAAAAAAATACTGAAAGATAAGAACAAATGAGGAGTTACAATTTTTTGCCTAAATTTTTTTGACAGATTAGTGGTCTATTTTTACAAAGTAATTTATACAAATAGATTTTCTTTCCCTGAAATCCAAAATCTCTCTTCATTGGTTCATCCTCCCTAAAACAACTAAGGCTAGTGGGTAAACAATTACTGCTTTACTATACATAAGTGTCTCAAGTTGATGGTAGCAGATACGTACCTGCAAGTCAATAAATTGACTTGTTGACTGAGGTGATTCAGGAGTGTAAATGTTATACATTTATGCACAGTAGAGTACATTTTTTGCACTTTAGTTTATTTTAGGGTAATCAGTTTGCAAGAAAGAAGACTAGACTATATAAATCAGCTCTCTCTGTACTGGATCCTGAATTCTGCTTTCTTACTCTAACATGGCCTCAAGCATTAACCGTTGATGGGAAGAGGATATATTTTTTGGATTTCTTGATTCCTTTTTCGAATTAGCTCGTTTTTGTTTTGAGTTACAACTTTGTCTACTAATGGATGTCTGCTGAATTTTTTTATTTGTGCCTTCTTTTCGGTTATGCCTATACTTGTCACCAGAATTATGATATTTTTTTTGTTAATGAGAGTTGGGGAATAGCTAGCTGATGAGTACATCTGTTCAAATGGAAATGGCCCCATTAAGGGACTTTGATTGACTCATTTATAAAGGGTTTAGTTAATTAAGGGTTTGGTTAGGTTGATCTTTTAAAAGGGTATGTTTTATTGGATCTTTTAAGGGTCAATAGTTTCCAAGGCTTTTAAATACTATCAGGTAATAAATCTTTTCCACTTACTTACCAATAGTTACTGTAAAAAATTGGATGTGATACATGCAAACTATCAACATCCATAGATACTACTAAACTCTCTTTAGACCAATCCGGCATAATTAGGCCCATTTTGCATCTTCTATGGCCCAATCTTTTTTGCATCTTCTATGGCCCAATCTTTTTTGCATCTTCTATGGCCCAATCCAATGCAAAGGTCTACCGATGAGGATCCCTACTCCATCTGTGACCATAATATTTCTCATTATCTTTTGATTGTACCACGTCGTCCATATATACGAACAACACCAAATGAAAAGGGGAGATGGATACAAGGTGGAACATTAAAATCGAGACGTATGATCCTTAACTATGGTTTCCTTAAGTATAAGATGATCTGTTTCATATGCATGAATGAAATATACCTTGTTAATGATGTTGCACTGATCTTACCCTTTACAAGTACTAATCCAGTAAAACCAGCCAACTGAGATTTTCAGAATTTTTATTTCTGATAAGATTGATTAGATGGGTTTTTTATGTGTATGGTGTGGCTTGCAGCAGACACTCACTTGTCTGAGCCTATCTTGTGGGTAAATATTTGGTTGAGTTTTTCACCCACAGCAGTAATAAAAGAAGCTAGAGAAACTAGAAAGAATAAGATAAGCTAGATGATGAAGGCTACAGCAGCTGTGGTAGTAATTGCACTGTTGATCCTACATGAACCTAAAGTAGGCAAATCATATATAGGCAAGCCTGGCAGCAGTAAATTACAAGCAGCTACATCTTCATATACAACATGTGCCTATGGTTGGAAATTTCTGTCCCCAAACTTCCAGCTGTTATAGACATGTTTAATATCTGACACTCTCCTGCTTCTGTTTCAGGGTTGTGAAGTCAGACTGTCAAGATAATCCAATTTCTTGGCGTCTGATGCATTCATTAACTACAAGTTGTTAAATTATCTGCATGTTTAGTGTCAAGTAATCAGTTGCCTGATTCTTAATGCTAGTGAATCTATGCAATGAAGTAGAATAAAAAAATCCTTAGCCATGTTGTAGCTCGAATTCTCAACGTATATTAACTGCAGACAGATTTACCAGTGGCAAAAATAAACTGCAGACAGATTTACCAGTGCCTTAAATGAAACGAAGTCGAATTAGCTTTTTGGTTATGAAAAGATGCGAGTAGTTATGATATGATAGACTTTGTTGCCCCTATTAGTAGCATAAGTGTTGGGCATTTAGCCTCACTCTTTCACCCTCTAGGCTCCTAAAGATGTCCAGATTTTTTTGGGGGACTTTCTTCTACAAGTTCATTGTTCATGGTGTTGTCTATTTTCTGTTCCCACTAATTCATTTGTTGGCACAAATGAGCAGTTGTGCCACCACCATATCATTTACTATTTACTGTAGACTGAAATGTGATTGGTCCAACAAGAGTAGGATAACCATAACATGTTTTCATCTCATTGATATGCATCCCGAGGAGTTTGTTTTGTTGTTCTTGGTCTATTATGATTTATGAACTTCATATCCCAGTATATTACATTTAAAGCCATATATTGTCCTTAACGAAAAACGTGCTATGTACTTCCTTTGTTATTTCCTAAATAATGTCTTTTTGAGTTTTACTAGTAAATGAGTTAAGTTGAGTCAAGTCGAATTCAAATCTGTTCGAGTTAAAGCTGAACTTTGACGACTATAATATTAAAAATGGTGAGTTGTTAGTTGCCCTACTTTTGCTTACTTGTGATTGACGATGCTACTTGAACAAAAGATGACAGTTTCACGTGCTTAAAATTTGCTGGAAGCCTATTATTGGTGTTTTGATAGATACATTAATGTGGCAATTCATTCTATTTTCCTATAATACACAATCAGTTTTTGTTCGTACTCCATATTATTTGCACGAATCATAGGGCATTTTTCCTTATTGTATCATGAAGGAGAAATTTTTTAGTCAAATCAACCCTCTCCTCGTGTCTTTATGACTATGTATTTATCCTGAATTAATATAACAATTAAAAATAAGGAAAAAAACTTGACTTCTCGCGATATACTACTATTTACTCCGTATAAATGAATAGAGATAATAGACCATCAACCGATTACCATATGTAGTACGTCTTATTAAATACTAGTAATAGACCAATAATATTTATACAAAATTGTTTATGACATTTATTCTCTCTACCATTCCAATTTCCAAACATGGATGTCTTATAATGAAAAATTATAATCAAATAGTTATCATGAAACAGTCATGCTACAATATTATAGTATAATTAGCTAGCAAGTATTGGTTCTCCTATTAGTAAACTTACATGAGTTACATCTATCAATCAATTGATAAAGGTTCGAGTGTGTTCGTTGAGTGGGACCCTATAATAGAAGATATTCATAGTTAATTTTTAATTAAATTGTAATTCATATTCTATCAAGACTATCATGTTTGTAAGTTTGTAACATCAAATGCCACGTGCATGAATATAATTCAGCACATGAGCCCTATCTTCATATGTGCAATATTTCCATTTCCCCGCTATACCAAATATTCTTTGTTAGAGGTAAATTAAGGATGATGAATCCTGCCAGCCAAAACAAGGGAGTTTTCCACAATTCAAATCATTCAAGATTTACAGCATGTCAACATCACCAACCCCACTACTTTTGGTTTTTTCTGTGAGGTAAAAAGGTTTATGCGATCAAAATATTGCTGTCACTAAAAGTTCTTTTTTACTTGGTTGTCATTTAATAACTCCCTCCGTTCTGAATTTATTATCTAAAACAAGGGTTTCTTCAGTTTCATCAATTATTCAAGCCAGTAAGTCTTGCAACAATCATTACTCTAGTGATCTATACTATTTCATGGACATCTGAGAATCAAAATTAGTTGGTATTACTCTTTTATTCGAAGATTGTCTTATTTTAACGAAAAAGCTCTTATATAAAATGGTCAAATAAAATAAACTTTCGGGTAGAGAGAAGGAGTTTTTATTGTTGTTTGTTGGGCTTTTAGCATTTGCAAATCCAAAGGAAGAATAAAAGGGTGAATCTAATAATGAGATAATAATTGGACATTACATCCTTAACGGTGACCCGACCACGTTAGGTGTGAAGCCATATCGACGATATCGTACTAAATGAAACTATTTTTACTGTTTATAGACATCGAGTGGAGAGTCAAGGAAGAAGAATTCAACAAGAAAGACAGAGAAGCTAATAATATTTCTTAAGGACATGATATGATGATGACTAAAACAACGGTGGTAGGAAAGCCTAAGAGGAGGAGAATGCTAACCTTCTCCACCAACGATAAATGTACATATACAAATTACGGTAATACAATAGCCAACAACGTTTCAGCTAACATAATTAGAGTTGCGATATAATCGAACACAAATGACAAAATGATATAATATTATGTTTAGAGGTGAAACCGAGTTGTTTCAGCAACGGAGGAGTGATTATTACAGCCATATTCAGTAACATTTTACTTCCACGACATGGCTATTTTATGCCCGATATGGCGGTATTAGCGGTACACAAGTCCAGAAAAAAGTTGGCTACAAAATATTGGTGTTAATCTTAAGCAAGTCCCCTCTACATCTCTACCAATTGTAACAAAGTAAAATGATTAATCTGGGGTTTTATCACTTACCTTTTCTTTGTTTAGAAGCAAAAGCAGTAGTAGTTTGTTTAGCTGTAATCTCCTTCTCCTTCCCCTTTCCCTTGCCAGTCCCATACTTTGCAGGATTCTTCTTCTCGTTCCTCTCCTTCACCTCTTTGCTAGACTTCTTTACCCCTTGATGATAGTGTTGGTCTCCAGCCTCGGCGTCGTTGCCATAATGTCCCGGCCCTGATGAAGCGTCCGATGACGTGGAGTCATCTTCTTGTTCAACATCCTTGCCTTTTTTATTATGCTTATGAGTAAGACGATGATGACGGAGGTGATGTTGAGGTTGATGTTGATGATGACGATGAAGATAGTCATCGTCGTCGTCGTAGTAGTAATTCTGGCTTGGATCAATATATTTGGTCCAGCCTGACTCGTTACTGCAACATTCTTCTCCTCCTTCCATAGTGTATATGTGTACGCCGTAAAAAAAAAACACAAAAGTTGGAGACGGGGTGTGATTATATTTATAGAGGGAGAGTTGAGAGGGGGTTGGCTTATGAATGAATGGTTTTCATTGCTATGAAGTTGAGGCTTAACATGGTTTAATTACTTGTTAGCTTTCCTATAATGTTCCTATACTTATGCCTATATGAAATATTAACTTGTTGACTACGACGATGCTGATCGATATTAATATACAAACGTAGACTGTGGCGATGCGAATTGATACTTTCCAAAGTTGTGTGATCTTGATTTGATTCTATCCTTCAAAAAAAGGAGAAGAAGTAAGGTTGCTGAAGGAAATGGAGTGTGTTTTTAGAGTATTGACCTGAGCGGATATATAGCGGGAGAGATGACTAGTAGTAGTAACCACTAAAGTGTTGGTAGATTATTTATAAAGTCAAAGTTTAAAAATTTTAATCATTTATTCTTATTATGTTATAAGAAATAATATATTTAAATGGAATTTTATTGGATGCATCTCAATGTAAATTTTTATAATAACAAGTTTTCATAATTTTTTACCTTATAAATTTGGAGATAAAAACGTTTAAAGTTGTGTTTTAAATACCGAAAAAGCTAAACGTGCCAATATCTAGGGTATAGACAGTAACAAAATAATGAACCAAGCCAACAAAACAGCAAAAGCATACGGAGTGTCCATCTTTTTAGTTTTTACACATGCATATGCATGCCCTTTGATTCTTTAAAGCTTTACTACTTACATTGGGACTATGTTTTGACTTGTACTCCAGATTTAATTCCTCCACCTGGCACTCCTATCACCCCATTTATTCCGTCCTTTTGCTTGTCAACCTTTTTTTTTTTTTTTTTCTAGTGCTTAGCGACTATTATTAGCCATTCATTTGCTTATTCATAGACACTTGTGTGTTTATTGCCTTATTTTTCTATTGGTCCTGTCCGAAGACGCGTAGCAATTTTAGACAAATCGTGGGCTCTTCAAAAGGAGTATATGACCGTCAATATATGGTACAACAACAAACTCATATATAAATATACATGTCTTATATCACATAGGACACTACTAGCTATTTAAAAGGGCATGGTCTTGTTTTAAACCTCACAAAGCTAACTTGATCTGAATTATTTGAACCATACTCAAAAATTTGAATGTTGAATTTGGTGTGGTCGTAACAAAATTTTGAGCGCAGCAAGAGTTCCAAATTAAATACAAATGTTTGATAATAAGTTAATGGAAAGAGTTGTTTTGAGGTGAAGAAACTAGTAACCATAAAGTTGGGAACTCCGATCCTTAGTATGATTTTTTTTTTTTTTTTTTTTTTTATCAAGTGAGGATGGCGATTTTGTATTGCGAAAGACGTGAGTGTCCAAAACTTGTCAAAATTTACTTACGTGTCAACCATTGATATTTGTATTAGGTGCTAGAGGGGGGCACTGCCCCTAGTGTCAACCCATTAATACGTTAATACCCCCATATGAATAATTATCAACAAAATATTAGTCAATTTATTCACCCCTTTTACACAATTGAACAGTACGTGACCAGTTTTGTAGGAAAAATGGCAATTCTAAATTACAACTTATAACACATGCGTAGCACCATACTATTCCTCGATCATTACATAAGTTCAAGGTTATGGTGCGATTGTAAATTTCTTATTTTCTTTATTTTAATAATTAATAGTATTTAATAGTATTAGAAGAAGATTATCCTAGTTTTTTATTTATCTTTTTCCTCAAAAGAAAAATTGAATACTAGTGCGAAATTTTATTTGATCATAAAACTTAATAAGTTTTCATTCAAAAATTTATAATCCTATTTTCATATTTAAATTTTGAGAACAAAGTAATCTAGTAGTTTGTAAATCAAAAAATAAAATTTGTTGTTTAGTTAAAAATTAACATACAAAGATAATCTATAACATAAATTCAAACATTACTTGAAAACACATTTAAGCCATGGTATTCTTACCTTTTTCAGCTTATTTAAGGAAATAAAAAAATTTATTAAATAATATCAGATAATATATTATCAGAAAAAGTAAAGTATCAAGTACCAATTACAACTAAATATTTTTTTAATAAGAACATATAAAATAATATAAAATTAGAAAAAAAAATCACTAATAATCAGATGAATATATAAGATGCACATTTAGCCTTGTTTAGTTTACTTGATTTTAACTTAAATGAAGTCGTTTGTAGTGATTAAATATGATCTTTACTAGTGAAAGTTATTTAACTTATTGAAACCTATTTTTATTAATTAAACTTATTTATACTAATTAAAATAAACTAAGCATGATTAAACTTAAATTCAGCCTAGTAATTAAGTTGCTCCGTATAACTTAGCCGAATTTTCTCACCTGAAAACCGATCTAGTAGACTATTTATAGAGGCCTAACTACAAATACTAGTACAACTAAGAGTTTTCTTTGACAAAAAATAGAAGTAGTACTAAGCTTTCAAGCTTCTGAACTTCTTATACTTGAATGTTGACGCTCATTATTGGAGGAATTAATTTACAAATATCTTGATGAATAAGGACAAGACGTCAAAGAAGATAACAATAATACCTTCATAAGATCAAGCTTGAGTTGATAATAATTAATGATATCACTACCACTAGTCATTACGTATTTGAATGGTTTAGTAGTTGGATTTTTTTTTTTTTTTTTTTTGACATCCAGAAAATAAACAGAAGTCGGGCTATCTGGCCAAAGAAAATTGAACAATATTGTACATATCTATTCAGTGATAGATTCCCCGACATATTTCATTTCACAACTTGGATTTTTTAAGGTAAACCAAGAACTTACATTGAGCAGATACGTCCGTGGAACATATGAGTCAATTAAATAAGTAATCACTTGATTAAAAGTAGACCTGTTCAAATATAAAGGGCACGTTAAGGTATCTTTACCGGTCCGTTTATAAGCGGGTCTAATCAATAATGGGCCTAATGGGTCGGTGAAGGGTCATATTTTATTGGGTCTTTAATGAGTCAAGTCGGGTCAATAATGAGTCAATAGTTTATAAGACTTTTAAACACTATCAGGTAATGAATTATTTTCACTTGCTTGTCGATTGTCCACTACCAAACATTGGAAGTGATACATGTAAACCATCACCTTCTATTAATAAAAACTATACTCTTTTTGGACGGCTTGGCTTGACTCGGCCTGTTATATATCTCTTTTGGCTTGACCCAGCCCATTTTGCATTTTCGTTGCCCTGATCCGATCCGTTATGCATGTGACTCATCCCGGCCCTGACCTGACCTAATGCATAAGTAGAATTAGAAGTAGGATAAACCTTCTACAAGGCAACCCCTTCGAAGTTGCAAATATTACTTTTTTCAAGTTTAAGGGAATATGATGAAATATTAGTTGAGGTTTTTATGAAAACTATGGTTATGTTTGGCAATGCTAACTAAATAGGTAAATCATGTGCAATACACGGTTTGATAATAAATTATTTTGTCAAATATTTCAATTATAAGAATATTTTCATTTATTGGTGAAAACTTATAGGTTTTATAAAATTACCGTGAAAAATTTAATTGGGATAATACTTTTTATCATATTAAATAAAAAATATTATAGAAAAAGATAGAGATGAAATATGAAATAAAAGGAAAAAATAAAGATAGTTTTATAGTTACACAATTTTCTATGTATATCAATTTTCAATCTAATATTAATATAAAGTAGAAAAAAGAGATGACATCATCGTTAAAATAAAGCGGGAAATTTTTTAATAATAGTTTGACATGTGTTAAATATGACGTTAGCATAGATTTTGCTTTAATAATAGTTATAGACTAGAAGAGAGCTGAAATAAATACTCCCTCTATTCTTTTTTTTATTTGGAATTCAGGAAGAAATAAAGACGACTTTAAATGTGGTTTCAAAAAAAAAGACAACTTTAAGTGTCTATAAGATTTTATGAGAAAATATAAATTAATGAAATAATAATCTTATTTAAAAATTAATGCAAGTGGACAATAACATTAAATAACATGTGGGAATTTGTAAAGACTATTTATTGAAGGAAATTTTTTTTTAAAAAACCCCAACCAATGGGTCAACATTCACACGGAGTTCAACTCACGTTGGGTATATCGGTATATTGTATACAAGTTACCCTTTAATAAGACAAAAAAATCATCTCATTTTACAATAAAAGTCACTTCTCAATTCAATAAAAGTAACTTTGTAAGGGTTTTTTTTATTTAATATGATTTATGTGTTCCCATTTTATTAAACTTTTTGTGTTTTTTTCTATGAGTTCATAAAAAATTAAATAACTTCATATAAGGGAACATATGTTCCAATAATTTAATTTTAATATAGCACACGTAGCAATTAAGTACTGAAATGCAATTTGCAAATGGATAGGTAGCCATTGGTTACTTCTCAAACCCCCTTTGATTGTCCATCTATATAATCTAGCATAAGATTAAAATTTCCAAAATTTTCCAATTTTTGCCCTGTAATTGCAAAAAAATGGTTTCCTCCTAGTTTTTGTTGGAAAAATAATTCTAAAAATACAAATATTCACTTGAAGGGGTAATATTCAATGCATCAGAATTCATGTAAAAAATATCACTATAACAAAGAAAATGATTACTCCACGTAAAAAATAACTTAGTCATTATATGTTAAAAAAGGTCATTATGTTCATGTGAAAGGTCATGCATTGGATCTAAAAAGGTGAAGGCCCAAGATTCCTTTTCCATTCACATATACATATTTATGGATAGAAGTAAAAATGAAAATGATGCTTAAAATGAAAATGATGAAAAAAGATATTAACCATTCATCTCTTAAATATAACACATGACATTTCATATATATATATATAATGACTCTTTTTAACATATATTGATCAGGTAATTTTTTTTTTTACATTTAATGACCCGACCTTTTCATATTATATTAATCCCTTTCTTTTACATGAAAATTCATGTGTTTGATCTTACCAGTTAAATGCTAAAACGATCCCTTAATCCCTTCTTATCCTTCTCATTTTAATCACATTTCTCATTAGATCTATTTAATATATTTATTTATATATAAAAGAGAGAGGGAGCAAGTGTTAACTAATTGTTAACCGATACAAGTCAAGTTAGACACATGCTTCCCACCCAGTAACCAAACAAATTTTCCTTTTTAAAAGACAAACTTCATCTCTTAGAGCAACCTAAAAATGGGTAAATTCTACTCACTATGAGAAACTTTTGGTAAGGAAAATATCCCAACAATAAGGAAGAAGAGAAATTTTTTTCGGAAAACTAATTTTTCTCAAAGTGTGAGGAAAATTGATGATTTGCTTGGCAATATGCGAGTCCCACCACATTTTTTGATTTGTTTTAATTTTTTTCTTCCCTTTATTTCGAATAGAGATGAAGCAAAAAGATATCAAATAAGTTGGTTGACTGGATGCATTGGTCCATCCAATGAGGATGCAACACTTCCAATTTTACAATCATTTAACATTGAGGATTTTTCCCATTAATTCCAACAATAATATTTTTGTAGAGGTTATTTCTTATATTTTTAATTTTAAAAATAAAATAAGATTCGCAGTGGTTATAAAATGTGTGTTGTATAAATAAACATCAATTTTATTATATTTTGAGACATTTAAAATATTTCATTTTCTCTATCGACATAATTTCATCAAAATTAATATTCAGATGTTTATTATTATTATTTACAACAAATATTTTAGAATTTTACATTTTATATCTAGTTAACAAAAAATATTTTCCATTTAAAGAATTATTAAGTTCAATTATAGTTTAAATCATTAGTTTATAAATTTAGTACTTAATTGCATATATTGTGTTACTAATTTTACAAATAAATTTGTTGTATTATTTAATTTAAATGATTTTATCCTTTTTTATTAGTAATTATCAATTTAGTTTGCCTTGATGGTGCAAAGAAAGATAAGGCCAAAAAAAAATTAAGGTAATGAGTCATATTAGAATATATTTTTGAATAAGGTTGAACGAATTAAGGTTCAAACTAATAAACGAAATTACGAGTTGACTATCAAATAGAAGAAATTTGAGTTTGAAAGGCAAAAGGAATAGAGGAGGTAAAGACAATTAAAACTAAAGGAGATAAATCTTTATCCAAGATGAGAGAATACAATTTGAGAGGCAGAAGCAAAAATTCAATATGTTACAAGTCTAGTTATCTAAGACATCATTAACTCTAAGTGAAGAGAAGTTAAAGGAGAAATTGCTAGTGAAGATTTATGACAAAAATAATCTAATAAGTCATCAACTAGTGTTTGTAAGTTTTAATTATTTATTTAAGTTTTATTTCATGTTTGTTATAATTTTTAGTCTTTTGTCTAAGTTTCATTCACTAGTAAAATAATAATGAATTGCAGCTAGAGATTCGCGGAATAATATTAAAAAAACCGTAAATTTATTACAGATGTATATAATATGTGGCGTCAGTGATTAAGACCCACCGAATATTAAACCATTCCCTAATAAAATGTGGCGTATTTTCTTAGCCCCTCCGCAAATTAACCTAGCCCCTAATAAAATGCAGCGTCATCTACCCACCCCCGCCGCATATTATCTTCCTTCAAAAAAAAACACGGCTTTCCTTTAACCTAACTCAAACCTTAGTTTCTTTTACTCTAATTCGCAGCCATTATCACATACTCTCGAATTCGACCATTACCTTGCCACCACCTAAAGCTATGCCATCACCCAAAGCCACACCACGCCACCACCTCTAGTAATGCCACGCCACCATCTCCAGTAACGCCACGCCACCACCACCAACGCCTCATTCGTCGTGTCCTCCATCGGTAAGTTCCGTTTTTATTTGTTTTTTTTTGTTGTTTATTCCATTTTGAAATATGGGTATTTGAATAGGTGTTGGTTATTGTGAATGTATTAATTAATGAGTTGTTCGAATTAGGGTTTATCTTCTCATGTGTTTGAAACCTAGACATGGGCATTTGTTTGAAACCTAAACATGGGGTTTATCTTCACATTTGGTACTTAAGAAGATAAACAATGAGATTGATCTTGAGCCTAACAATGGGAGTGATTGAGAACTTGATTGGATGAGTTAAGCTTTGCTTATGTTGTGTACATGAGAGAATTACCCTTAAAAATCAAATTTCATAGATTATATGGTGTTAGAGACTTTTTTTGGAGAAAATAAGTGGAAAAATCCTCAAGGCTGGTCAAATTTAGACATTTTAGACATTTTATAAGCCTCATTCGAAGTCCTCGAAAATAAGTGGAAAAATCCTCGAAAAAATACACAATTTAGACATTTTATAAGCCTCATTCGAAGTCCTGTAGCCAATTTTATGACTGGTCAAATTTTTTTTTTTCAATATCTCAAATAAGACGCCCTCAAGGCTACTAAGGAGCAACATGGTTGTTTAGTACTTTCAAAACTAGGGGGTCTAAAAAAAAATCACGCCGTTCAGACTAGCTACCGGGCTAAGAGATATGCCTCTCCGAATTTTCCGAAACCTCAGTATGCACCCGAAATCTATGAAGAATTAATTGGTTGTTTGTTTTGAGTATAAAATCTCGTAGATCGCGATTTTGCGTGCCAAAATGAGTGGTCATAATAGAATATTGGATTTATATGCTTCACGGTTGATCATTTCTTAACTTTTCTCATCTTTTAGGACACATTATTTCTAACACATTATGACCCTATTAGTGTATAGATGAATTCCAGACCCTTTGATTGCAATATGTATAAATGGTTGGTAATTTCATATAACGAGTTTTTGTAATATTGTAATGATGGCGTAGTAAGGACCAGAATATAGGTAAAAAATAAAAAATACCTAATAATATGCGGTGGATCTATGATTAAACCGTCGCATCTTAATTCAAAATTTACGGCGTATTCTACCTAGAGCCGCCGCATTTTCTTGCCTACTCCAGTATTAATGTGCGGCGTATTTTCCTAGGACCGCCGCATATTAGTTAATTGTTTGCGGCGTATTTTTTACGCCGCAAATTATAAAATACTCATTTGCTACCATCGTATCGGCTGCTAGACTAATACGCTTCATATAATACCAAAACCACCACCGCAAATTAAATAATTTCTACTAGTTATTTAATTTGAAATCTTTCTTTAGTTTAGAAGTAATGTTAATGTTTTCTTTTATTTATTTTCAATATAATGTTAAGTCTTTGCGAAATTTCAAACAAGGTTGTATGTTTTATCTTTTGTATTTATCAATATTAATCAAATTTTTGTATTAATTATTGATTACACGTGCTTTTTGTTAGTCAATTTTAATTGACTGTATTAAAAATAAAAATAAACATAATTAATAAATTGGACCTTGGTGAACAACGATGACCGAAAAGTGAAATAAGTCAATGAAATAGACCTTGATTTTGTGATATCCATTTTAATTTAGACATTCATTAACAAGATGAGTAGGAGATTACTCCGTATAATTACTGGCATTAGTAAATTATAAGTAAGAAACAGCTAAAACCTTAGGCATTGGGGAATTTACACATTGAGCATAGGCTTTCAGCATCAGTCATAGTCATCAAAGAATGAATTTAGAGAGGAAGAGTCCCAATTCCAGCCTTTCTCCAGTGAACTGACTGCCTCTCTTTGGCGTTTCTCAGGTTGGATAGTGGAACATTTCTAAATTCTAAGGATATGATGAGGTTGGCATATGACACTTGCATGGCTAGCTGCCTATCCCTACCCACCCACCCTCCCTTATTTCTCCTGCCTTTTTTTTTTTAATTTTATTTACTACTTCTAAAAAGTATCATCTTTATATAACAATAAAAAGTTTTCTGCAAATAATATTAGTAAATAAACACTTGATTAATAATTTTATAAGTTTAGAAAAAGAAATGAAATTTTTTTAAAATGTATCGAAATATGTCAACTGGGTGTTCATTCCTTGATTAGATTTTAGTTATAATAAACATAATAATTCAAACCCTAATTTAGTGCTATTGATTTTTGTTTTTCTAATTTTAGAAATGCATATACGAAATTGTTTGAACTATTGATTTAGAATTAGCTTCGTATAAACTTAATTATAATGACGAATTTAAAGTTTTCGTTAGTGCATATATAATCAAAAGTATTCTTGGATAAGGTGTAATTTTGGTTTTTAAAGCTTATAAGATTAAAATAAAGTTGCTCTTGAGTTGGATTATATTATTTAAAATAAAGTTGCTTTAATGATTGGTCAGAAGATAATAATATTTAAAAGTGAAAAATCGGGGAGTTGTTGTAATTTATAGCGTATGAGGCAAAATGTGTTATCAATCGCCGGTAAAATGTGAATTGTCTCTTCACTAGTGTGGTTTGGTAACAAAGCTCTCCCGAGTCAAACATAAGCTAAAGGTTGAAGGGTGTGCACACTTGAGATTCTTATTAATTGGCTAATTAAGATTAGGTTAGGATAAATTAACAATAAATCACTCCTAAGTTTACCATGCGGTAAGTAAGCAAAAGGATACCCCCCAATTTATCAATGCTTGTTTACTAGTTTGCTCCTGGTCTATTTATCTGATATAAATATATAAGGAGGTATTTTTTACGAAATCTTATGATTGACTAGATGAATATGTTCAATGCATGGGTATACGTTGGTTAGTATGATCATTATTATTGTCATGAGAATGATTGAAAAAGTCTAAAGAAGTATGTCATGCCGCCGTGCACATTAGGAAACTTATAAGGATAAGATATCAAATAGGCCAGAGTACTATAATAATTGGCAACTTTAAATCTGGCCAGTTACATGAATGTTCCAAATATGACCAAACATTATAATCACTATTCCTTTTTGGTTGCTTCTCTCCTTTACTTAGTACCTAACAATAATAACTAGGATGCTTATTGTTAACTTCTCGTCTTTCATTTACTTCCACAACTGTACCACTTTTGGGATAATGCCAAATCCTAACCAAATGTTGTAAATATATTTTTTAACTTTAATTTTTTTGACTCCAATAATGGACTTGATTAAGTACCCCTTATTATAATAATCCATCAACTTCTTACTTGTTGCCAAATTATATGTTAGGTTTTTTTGTTTGTTTGACCTATTTTATCATTGGCTAGGTAATGGTGTTGAGGAAAAATACTATTATACAAAGTATGGTGGTATTGAAGGAAAACATAAACTAAGAACTACACTAAGCAATAATTAAATTATTTGTTAGCATATAGGAAGTACTTAATATATCATGCGTGATGAGGTTTAATTTATTTGAATTTGAATTTTTGCTTTCTTGATTGGAGGAAATGAAAATCAAGGGTTTGTGTTTGGAAGTATATTAGGCCCCGTTTGGATTGAACAAATGAAATGAAATGAAATCGGGAATGATATATGAGAGGGATGAGATCAGTTTTAGAGAATTATTTGGTTAAGTATAAAAATGAGTTTTAAACCATTTTCATTTGTTTTGTTTAACCCATGATGTATGGAAGATAATGACTAAGCTAAAGTTGGAGAATTTTTAATTTTTAATTTTTAATTTTTTTACTATGCTACAAAGTAGGGATGAACTATAACTATCCTCCCCTTAGAAAATTTTGTGAAAAAAAATTTCTTGCCAATATATGGAAATATGATTTCATAAATTAATTTCGTCAAGTTTTTCATAAACTTTTTATGTGATAATGAGTGGTGACAATTAAGAATCTCAATTGAAGAAAAGCATTGCCTTTGGATATCATGAAAAAGCACCCCTTGTAAAATATATACACAAACTTATTACTAAGTACTGTCTTGCAGTTACGTCGGCTAATCAAACGGCGTTTGTTTGTACTCCGTACATATTAGTTCAGGAACTATATAAATGATATCAGCTTTTAGTTGCATATAAATTGCTTTTAGTTGCATTTGTTAGTACATTAACCCATCGTATTGGTACCCTTCTAATTATATTCGAAGAATTTATGGAAATGGCGATTTTTTGGAGGGACAATAGCAAAACACGAGCAATAGTAAAATTTCATTTTAGTTGTAGTAGCTAGTTTATGAACTAAATGACGATCTTAATGAGAGTTACCTGAGTTGTGCTTGGGTAGACATGTAAGTGGTTTCCATGTTCCACGTTTGCAAAACATATGAGATAATTCGTGGGTGTTCTTAAAACTTAAAAGCTGTTTTTTGTTGCTAAAGTTGATAGAAGTCTTTTAGCATTGGACAGAGTAATGAAAGAAGCATTGGGAGAACTACCTTAGATTCCTCATTTCATCGTCTCTTCTTGGTTTTAACTATTCGATTTGCATGTAGAGCCATAATTTGTCATACACCTTCAAGAGTGATTGAGTTGCATACTTAGCTTGTATGTTGTGCGTAAATGAGTCCAAACTTTTAATAATAAAATCAATCTTATAGATTTAAATTTTTTTATAAAAATGATATGATTCTTACCTCGAGTACGTACTTTAGATTTTTTGACTCTCACAAAATTACTAGTTACAAGTTAATCAATTGACTATGTAGATCACACTACTTTGCCCTTAAATAACTCTAATAAGACTTGACTAGTTGGTCCTATAACCACCAATCAATTAAGTTAAAGATGTAAACACCAACAATTAAGTTAACTTCTCTACCTAATTTAGTAAATGACTTTTAATTGGTTTTTAAGTGATTTTGACTTTTGGCATTTCAATTAGGTCAATATAGTCAATATAAGTATTTGGTTACTAACTTTTTAAGCTAGCTGAAAAACAAATTTTTTTAGCCAAAATCAAAAAGTTACTTTGAGTAGCTTCTAAAGATGGGCTTTTGGGTTATTTTTGTTCTAGGTTTTTTACAATTATTTTTTTTGTTTTATTATAGCAATAGCTTTAGATAATTAGTTGGTAGTTAGTCATTAATAATTAATAAATATTTACTAATAAATTATAATAATATCTAGTAATTAATAACTAATAACTAATACTCCTCTATTTCTTTTTATTCACCCCATTTTCTTTTTACTTAGATTTTAATGTAAACTTAAAACTCAAATATCTTTAATTATGTATTTGTAAAAAAAAAATTTAAAAAACTAATGTGTGGAAAATATAATTAAGATTACTCTATCAAGATTACACATGAATATATTTTTTATATAGATAGGGGAAATTCATAGTCAAAATTTAACTCTAAAATTTATAATATTTCAGACAAGAACAACAAAAAGAAAAGAAGGATGTAGTTAATAACTACTAACTAATAACCAATAATTAATAATTGATAATTAATACTTCTTCCATTCTTTTTTATTTTTCTCATTTGGAATATTGTAGATTTTAGAGTCATACAACAAATATATTCATTTGGGATCTTGATAGATTCGTCTCGATGAGTATTTTCTAAATATGAGTTTTTTTTTATATAATTTTTACAAAAGCACAATTGAAAATATTTGAAATTTAAGTTTACATTGGGATTTGCGCAAGAAGCAAATGGGAAAAACAAAAAAGAACATAGGGAGTAATTAATAATTAGTGATTATAGAGTAATATAACTATTAACTAACAGTTAATTAGAAAGAAACAAGTAATAACTTATAACTACTCTCTTTATTTCTTTGTATTTATTTTTATCCTAATGTAAACTTAAAATTCAAATATTTTTAATTGTGTACTTATAAAAATTATAAAAAGTTGATATTTGAAAAATATACACGAAAATGAATCTATTAAGATCCCATATGAATATATTTTTATATCAATTAAAGATAATTCATTGTTAAAATTAACTCTAAAATCTATAATATTTCATATGATAAGAACAAAAAGAAATGTAGGGACTAGGGAGTAATAGCTAATATAATGAATAACGACTAATTAATAATTAAACACTAATAAATAATTAGAAATAAGTGATAAGTAATTAATATTAATAATTAAGGATTGATAATTATTAATTAATACTTAGAAATAAGTAGTTTTAATAAAAATAAAATATAAAAAATGATAATAATAGAGAATAATTAATAATTGATAAATAAACCATTAGTAGTCATTTTTTAAAAAGGTAATTCATATTTAATTTATAATTAAAAATAATATTTATAACCCAAAAGGTCATTTGTCCTCTTACAGCCAAAAGTCAAACATTAGTTTGACCAAACATCTTTTCAATCAAATAAAAGTCAAATAGAAAACCCAAAAGCGAATAAACACAGTCAATTAAGTCAGTCAAGTGTAATAACTAACTATCAACCACCAATATCCATTTGCCATACAACCCATGCCAATAACATACAATAATTATGATAATCATTTTGATAAAGATCAACTTATGATTTTAGAAATTTGACTTTGTCATTCTAATAGTGGGGAATATAGCAACAAAAGCGTGAGTTGTATATGACTTTGGGGCTCATTTCTTGTCAAACCAAATAGTGAGCCTTTTGTTTTTGTGATTGCTAAAGGGATGGCTTTCCTACTATGAACCATACCCCTAATCTTATGATTGTAAGTCTTGTCTTCAGGAAGTCCAGCACATGGCCTTTGTTGGCAATCACTGTTTGCAAAATCTTGAATCTGATTTTTTGAGTACATTAATTACCAATTGGGAATATATTTTTTTTACTAAAAGAAAATAAAAGATTTTTATTCTAAAATGAATTTTACTATAGAGTTCACAACATGATTTTGTTATGTACTTCACATATTTTAATAGCTTATTTAACATCTGGTAAGTGGTAAAAGATATATATGCTCTTCATATCCATATTAATAAACTTTATCTTAAACTTGAGTTTTTTTTTTCTTCTTCTTACTAAGTGTTTTCCTAGTGTGAAAGAACCTCTTGATATAATCGTTATATGACTAATGATGGCAAAAATAAACATTTACATTATTGTTAAAAAGTTTTATTTTATGTACTTTTATTTTATATTACAAGTAAGCATACAAGTTTATCCTTTATTACTTTTATTCAAAGCATTATTAGTAGATGTAGGCCCCAATAATGGAAAATAGGATGGAATTGATCTTTCCTTTGATGAAAAAAACAATAATTTGTATTAGATACATTTTTAATTTCTATTAGATTTTATACTTATCAATGCACTTAGTTTCGTGTGATAAGCTGTTATTTAGTTATCAACTATGGAGTATTATTTTATCAAAAGAATATATGTGAAAGGAACTAATAGAAATTTTTTTTCCTATTAAAAAGCATGTAGTTGAAAATAATAAAGTATTTTTTTTAAGTTGAAATAAACAAACCTTGTCTGATATCAGGCTGAGAAGTCCGACTTAATTTGACCTTAGATATTAAATATATAAATGCCGAAGAATCCCTTATTATAAGTACTCAATTCTATCTAAACTTAAAAAAAGAGAAAAAATTAAAACCCACAATTTTTTAGCATTAAATCCAAAAATAGAAAATTAGAGTTTTACAAAAAGTTTCATACATTGGGTAGTGACTAGTGAGTTAAAAATTACGTAAACCCTCTACATCTACAAATTATTTTGCAATTAGTCCATTATTATTTTATTACAAAAGAATACTAGCCAAAGTTTCAATTTTTTTTGCCATAATCTACAAATTCACAGAAGTTAAGGATGAACAATGAACAACTTTCCCTAGAGGCTAGAGCTGCCAGACTAGCCAGCCACTTCTTCCACTTCGCAATTTGTAGAGAGAGAAAACAAAGGGAGAGAATCCAGAGATATAAATAGTGAGGCAGAAGCAGAACAGAAGAGAAACAGAGGAGACTTCTGCCTCTCTAGATTTCCTCCCTAAATCTGATTGTTTGGGATCAGAAAATCCAACACCCACAAGTTTTGAGTGAATACAAAAGATGGGGTTGATCGAATTCGCCACTTCCGTTGACTGGCATCAAGAATCCGACCCTAGTCCGCATGATTTCATTGCTCTTCTTCTCTTCGCTCTATTCTTCCCTTCTGTTCGTTTCTTCTTGGACAGGCTTGTTTTTGAGGCATATATTCTCCCACTTTCCATCTTCAATTTTTGGTTTTTCTTTCAAGTTTTATGCTTTTGTCAATTTCAACAGCTTTTGTATTAGTTTGAATCATTGGGGTTTCTAATTTGATTGTATTGTTTATAATTGGTTTAAAACGTCTGACCGTTTTTTTACTATAGTTTGCGTTTTTGTTTGTTGAGGTAGAGTTTTATAGTAGTGATTGGATGGTCAAGCCATACATTGTTATTGACATTGAGAGTTTGAACCACTAGGGGTAATAATGATTTGATCTTGTGTTGGCGTTTCATTATTTGAATGTTTGACTGTCTGAGACAAGAATTTACCTTGCTAAGGTAGTGATTAAAAGTAGTTTCCTTAAAAAAAAATATAGTAGTGATGGGATGGACACACTTTACATTATGAATGACATTGAGAGTTTGAATCATTGGGGTATTGATAGAATAGTTTTTGCGATTTGTGGTTTAAACGTTTGACCATCTGATGCTAAAATTTACGGTTTGTTGAGGTCATATACATAATGTTACAGTATGTTTGGCTTTATGAGCTGGAACCATTGGGTGGTGATACGTTGCTTTACTGTCAGAACCTCTGATACAAGAATTTATGTCTTTGTTGAGGTTATAATTCATTGTGGTGATGAGACTAACTCTACATTATGATTGGCATTGAGAGTTTGAATCGTCGGGTTCCTAATTTGATTGGTAGCGATACGTGGTTTGACAGTCAGACCTTCTGAACAAGAATTTGCTGGTTATGTTAAGGTTGTGATTTTGGCAGTTGACTATTATTGTTAGGGGATTCGAATGAGGGTGCCTCATATGCCCAAGCGATTGAACAAGAATTTGCTGGTTATGTTAAGGTTGTGATTTTGGCAGTTGACTATTATTGTTAGGGGATTTGAATGAGGGTGCCTCATATGCCCAAGCGATTGGAATGTTAGTTGTTGAAGTTAGATTTTCTGGCCATGGATTTGGAAACCTCCTGTTTGCCAATAGAAAGTGTTGGCCTACTTCCACACCAGATATATCATATAACTCCTTTAGCGAGTTTATTGAATATGATAGAATCATTCATATTGTCCTCTGACATATATATAACTTTAAAAAAAATTATTTTGATTCATTCAACCAGCTCTTTCTCGTCTTGTCTCTTTTAAATTTCAAGTGACTATGAAAATGTGGAAAGTAAGACTCGTTCTTTTGTGAATTTTCAAGAGTATGATTGCGTAATAACATCATTAGTATTTTGATTATGTTATGCCAATTGCCAGACATGGTATGTGAGTCTTTTGTGTGGAGAGACTCAAAGTTTAACAAACAGCGTTAACGTATGCAAATGCAACTGAATTGTGGGATTTCAGTCATGTTCAGTATTTCTGAAATTGTTGTATAGGTGGATGTTGCCTTTGTCTTTGTACTACTAATGTGGGAATCCTTTACATAGTTCACCAATCTCCAGTCAATTGGAAACTTCAGCATCAACCAAGGACTTTAGAACTTCCTGGAATGAATTGATTACTCATGCTTATACTCTTAGTCACTCTTGCAATGCCTTCCAGTAAGAAATTTGTTTTTCTAGCACTAATTACTTATAGATGGTCATACTAGATAGTATTCTGTATATGATACCAGATTGAAAGAGAAAGTCATCTTTCTCTAAGGTAACCTTCTTGCTTTTGTTTTAATAGGATTTTGGGCTAAGTACCTACTCTCTCATCCAGGAAAACATAGCAGGATACTACGGAGTTTATGATTACCACCTATTAGAAAAAGGTCAATAAAGATATCAATATTATAATTCTGTTCTTATTCAATATTGTCCATTAGAAGCTACTTGGAGAGGTCGTATGATTTGTTTCCTTCTGCAGCCATTTTCATCCAAAACTACTATACTTCTGCTGGGTATTATGTCTAGAATAAACCTTATTTGGGGTCCCAATCATCTTTGATTGAAAATTTATGTAGTGCAAAGCAATTCTTTCTTTCTTTTCTACCCTTCACTATTAGTATTCCCATAGTCGTCAAACTTAGTCTATCATGTGAGTCAGACTAAAGATTCTGGAATTGTAGATACTAAAAAGGGTTGACACAAGCATAGTTGATGGATTCAGCTCCCGGAACCAGGAAAATAAAGATAGTTACTTATTAGTGGCGAATCTTTAGTTCTGAGTTTAAAGTTCATGCTTATCAAACACAGGGGCTAGATTCTGATTTTATCTTTTTATTTAGCCATTGTGTTTTTGAAAGCATACTGCAGTTGAACTGAGATTTGTTTGTTTGGTGCAGAAAATAGGAAAAAGATTGATTTTTGGAAAGAATCATCAGATGAAAGATGCTGATTATGACAGTAAAAAGAAGCTAAGAAAGTTCAAGGAATCAGCTTGGAAATGTGTGTACTATCTGTCTGCAGAAGTTTTGGCTCTTTCTGTAACTTATAATGAGCCTTGGTTCACCCAGACTAAATATTTTTGGGTGGGGCCTGGTGATCAGGTCTGGCCTGACCAGAAAGTGAAGTAAGATGCTAGACTTGTCTTCAATTGCCGCTTTTCTGCTTTTGTGCCAAAGTTTAAAGCTTTATAAGTTCTCTCTTGTGAACACTATGCAGGACAAAGTTAAAAGGCCTCTATATGTATACAGCTGGTTTCTATGCATATTCAATCTTTGCCCTTATTTATTGGGAAACAAGGCGTTCTGACTTTGGTGTTTCCATGGGGCATCATGTTGCTACTCTTGTTCTTATTATTTTATCTTACGTATGCAGGTATGTTTTCGACTTTGTTTAGTTGTAAAGCATATTTGATGAAGAAGTTGAATGTGCTTGGTCATATTCTGATAATTTTCAAATGTCTATGTATAATGAGGTTGAACGTCATTAGATGTTCTATTGACTTTACTACTTAAAAAAATGGTCTTATAAAAAAAGATAGTTCCTCGCCGTACCTGAGCTTTTGCTGAAAAGACTTGCAAGATTTTTTAAGCTTTGGTGATACACATTTTGTGAAGAAGCATTTGGCGTAATGCATTTCAGACTGTTAGGTCATTAAATACATTATTTGGATAGTGGTGTTTCACAAAATCTTAGCCAGAATGATACATAACTATAAGGTTGTCAGGGTCAGGATCCTACATTTGATCAATGAGGGGGTATGATTTATTGATAGAATCAGGTAATTGGATTGTTACATCCTACTATATAGCTGAAAAGGTATTATAATGTTACCATGTCTTCCTTGTAATGACAACATAAAAGTGCATTGTTCTGCTCGCGTAAGGTCAACATTTATTCAACTTTCTCCCTCTCCCCTGTCTTCTCTCTCCTTGGTTTATTGTTATAGCTATTATTGGATGAGGGAAAAGGAAGAATAAGATCACACTACTGGGGTTTTGTTACTGAGCCTAGGGACCATTTCTCTATCTTTCTTGTCCAAGGTACTAGCACATGCTAGGACTTTCTGATCTAGACCATTCTTCATTGTGGTAATAAAGAATGCACAATCTTGCAACAGTGAAGTTTGTTCTTATGATAATTTCCTCTTTGGGATTTCTCCTTGGTTGTTACCTTGGAGAAAGCCTGAAAGCTTTAGCTGAAGCTGCCAACCTCCTCAGTCTTAATTTATTCGCTACACTTTTTTTTTATGTCCTTTCCAAATTAATTGCTAGACTTCCTTTTATGTCATGGAACCACTAGTATTATATTACCTCTCTTTTTTACTACCAAATGTTAGGGTCCTGCCACCTCTCTCTTTCAATTTTAAAATTACTCTAGTATCTCTCATCATATCTACTTTTTTAATAAAATAAAACGTTTGATAGTCAACAACTTCTCTTTATCTCGTACTGTTTTGTTCTTCTTCATGTTTCCTTTGTGAGTTCGTCTAGTCATGTCAATGCATTCTCCTCTTATGGCTTCTATTGCAAATGAGCCACTTTGTTTGACTATATTTTCTGTCAAGCCCCACAAAAAATGGAAATTGAAAGAAGGCAAAGGATGAGAACTATTTCCAGGCTTTCATATCTTAGGGTTCAATAGTCCTTTTCAGAAACTTCATCCTTGAGGTTGGAATCAGTATGCATTTGTGCATTACTGATATTTTGTGTTATAACCACATATTATGAAGTCTATAATGGAGTCATACTTTCTTCATCATTTTATGTACATTTTGCAAGCCGGAATACATGGTTAAAATTTCTATCGAACAGATTCCATTTTGATGGTAATTTGATGACTTCAAACAGCCTCAATTCTAACAGTCTTATCTTTGGTACCAAAGAGATTGTTTCATTGTTCCGAAAAGGTTACTTAAGCGTATACTTCAAAATTATCCACAACTCCCTAATACATACTAGGAACCTGTGCTGATCTCTCTTAAGTTACAAAAGGGCGAATGGTAGTATGGATGAGCCATTATACTGTTTGAAGAGATCTATCAACCTTGTGGGACAGCCTGTTAGCCTAATACATTTATAGGCTGCAATTGTTTTGGTGTGGTGAAGTGAACTTTTTATATGACTTAGGTGCTATTGTCATAAACGTGTAGCATTATCATCATGTACTTAAAAGGGAGTATTCTCTTATATCTTATAGGCACTGAGGATTACCTGTAAGACCACAGCTGAACTAAGCTTTCTCAATTTGAATGTGGTCTGTACAACTTTATAACAGTGTAGGTAGAATACATTTTGGATGTGCTGAGAATGTAGATCTCATACCCTGCATATGCATACAGATTTGCTCGTGTTGGTTCAGTGGTTTTAGCTCTCCATGATGCTAGTGACGTGTTTCTTGAGGTTGGGAAGATGTCCAAATACAGTGGTTTTGAAGCGCTTGCCAGCTTCTCTTTCATTCTCTTTGTGATATCCTGGATCCTGCTTCGCCTTACTTACTACCCATTTTGGGTCCTGTGGAGTACAAGGTTAGTAATTTGACACTTATTTGTAGAAATTGAAAACTCCGTGACCTTTGATTGTGATAACATCTGGAGTAAGAAGCTGAGTCATTTGATTTCTGAAAGACTTCCTCTTTTTGTTGGGTCTAGTTCAGTTAACCCCATTCTCTTTTGGTAAAAATTTTATTTCCTTGAGTTCTAAATTATCTTGGGTTTGTCTTGAGCACCGATTCTGGACTACAGGCAGGACTAATTCTGCATATCTTCTACGTCCATACGATCTAAAATAGTTTTCTCTAATTCATTATATTGCTGCTATTGCTGTTTTTGTTAGCATGGTAGACCCTGTTGTTTCTCTAGCTCCAGACTTCCAGTTGCTTATTTCGCAGATTCTTCTGTTACTTATTAATCTCTGAATGAATTTTTCTTTTCCTCCATTTTGTAAATTCTTGTTCTCTTTTGTATGCAGCTATGAAGTTATCCTGACACTGGATAAGGAGAAACATCCTGTAGAGGGACCTATCTACTACTATTTGTTCAACACTCTCTTGTACTGCTTGCTTGTTCTTCATATTTATTGGTGGGTGCTTATGTATCGAATGCTTGTGAAGCAAATCCAAGCAAGAGGTCAGCTAAGTGATGATGTTCGTTCAGGTAAGCTTTTTGATATATTTCTCTCTTCTTTTCTTCATTCTCTCAAATTTTGACCAAGCAGTTGTGGAATTCATCGCATAAATTTTGTTTTAATAGTAGTGTTTGTATGGTTCAATGTTCATAATTGACTAGTTATGATGAGTACCAGTACCATAACTATCTACTGAAGGGGCTGTTTCATACTTTCATGCTATGCTTTTTATTATGTTCTCCAGAAGAAAATTATGAAAATGATAACCTTTCTTTTGGTGAAAACAAATGGAAGACAGCACTTATTATGCCTGGATATTTCCACTTGCAGATCCGTGTTGTCATGTAATCAATTACGCAAAGAAGATTAGAACAGTTCTTGTTCTTGTCCTTGTCCTTGTCCTTGTCATATTCTCTGTCTAAATATTTAATTCAAGGATCTGTGTTTTCTTGCATTTGATTATGTGAACATATTGTTCTCTCCATGTTTTTTATCTTTAAAGTTGTAGCCATCAAATACTTTTTGCGCTGATGTCAAAATTCAGGTATCTGATCTAAAATTGAATAGTTCAAGAATGGAAATACAGTATGTATAATGAGTATTTCCCTTGCTTTTTTCTTTTCAATGTATATGTTTCTATGGCTTATTATTACTTTTTTTGGTTGATTGGCGATGTGAGGGTATCTAGCTGAGTAATATGCCAAGGGAAAGTAGAGATCATTATATATATATATATATATATATATATATATATATATATATATATATATATATATATATATATATATATATATATATCCTCCATGGAAGGTAATTATGAGGAGTCGAGAAATATGAAATTTTTTTAAAAATTATGTTAAAAGGATTCATCTATTTGGATTTCAGATTTAGGAGTATATGAAACAACTCTGTAAGCCTTGATTGTTTTTGAGTGTAAAGCTTATTGATGGTTATATTGGGTAATGACATTATGTGATGATAATAGTTTCAATCCTTTTTGTAAAGATTAGATGCAGATGTTTTATATCTATATGTTGGGACTTTTTGTGCATGACATCATGAACTGTCATCTGAGAGTTCCAGTACTGACTAATTGGGAAGTTGGATCAGATAGTTTTCCCACTTTTAAGAAGCTAATTGATGAGAAAATCAACTTAAGTTATGTTTCTGCTTTGGTGCTCTCCCCACCTATGTGACTTCTCAGGTTCCCCCTTATGTCCTCCATTGTTTTCCCCTTCCCTGCTCTCTGGCCTCTCCTTTCCCTTGTCTGGTGTCCCCCTCCCTTCTCCTGTTGAGGGACATCAGGATGGTGGGTGGTATTTTGGACACATCTGGGTGGCAACTGGTGTTTTCTGACGAGTGGGAAGCTGCAGCTGATAATGCAGTTAAATTCTAAATGAGCCCTGACCACATGAGTTCACTTCAAAGCCAAAACAATTAGAATTGTAGTGGCAGCACTATTTTTGGATTTTACATTTACATTATCGCGTATGCCACATAGTCAAATTATTCACTAGTTTGATTGTTGTGGTAAGCATTGACATACTGAAAACTGATTGCTATTGCTTTTCTTTTTTAGATTCTGAAGATGAGCATGAGGATTGATCTTGATTGGATCTGCATTAACAGCAGATGTCGCAGAGGTAGCACACAGTATGTCCTTGCCCTTTTTCCGTTTCCTCTTTCTTTTGTCTCCCTTTCTTGTATGGACTTTGGGGAAGGATTGGCACTTAGCTGTTCACCTTTTTACATGATAGTCGAGGGTTATCTTGTCACTGAAGCCACCTATTGATGTCAATTAGTAAAAATGGAATAATGCTCAATTTTTTTTGTTAATAATTTTGACAACAACATTCTCTAGATTTCTTTGCTAATAGCCACCTATTTATCTCTAGTTTGTTATTTGGTCAAGAACGAATAGGTTTTCATCTATGCCTGCATATGTTTGGGACATCCTCGATCTTGAATCCAGGTTTGATGGGCATTAGTTTCTGATGTATCTTATTCTTACTGTATTTTCCTGTTAGCAAGTGTAATTCATCCAAAAGGATGATTAAGTTGAGCTCTCCTGTGAGTTCAACTTGGTTTACTTGTCTAATATGCATAAATAAAAGTAAAAAAAAATTCTATGAAATTTTGTACATGAGCTAGTAGCCTTGTTCTTTGAATACTATTTTCTGTTTAGGGTTAACTTTTTGACAAGTTGCCGTTTATTTTTCATGTACAGAGCATACGGAAATGTCTGGCCTTAGGATTTGCGTATATGTTAGCAAACTAAACCAAAGTAACCTTTGAGGGGATTCGTTACATCATTTAAGGTTCTCAAAGACACACCTTTGTAATCTAATTGATAGCAAATTTTTCTTATACTAGACATTTATCCCACATTCTAATTTCTAACCGAAGATGTTTGAGGTCTCAGCCATCTTGTGGAGTACTCAAGTGTAATATAATTTGGAGTACTCTAAGGTCTCTCTGGCCTTTAAAGTAAATTTCTTCTATTTTTTTATATTACCGAGTCATAAGAGACTAATCGGATTTTGTGTAAATTGCTTATGTGTCTCTTAAGGGAAAAATGCATATTGATTTCGGAGACAAGAGTGTTAATGTGTTTTCTTAGTTGGTGCAAAATATTACCCCTGTTGAATTTTGTTGTGTTTGAACCTCAGAGAATGAGGTGATTTCTTTTGAAAAAAAGAAAAAATTGTACTCGAATGATCATCTAGGGTTACGACGTTGATAAGTGAGCTTCAGAACTAGATGGTGGACGTTCAACGTTTACATCTTCCACCGGCTAAAAATTAGAATTATTAAGGAGTAATTACGAAAAACTACTACTTGATCATCTAGGGTTACGACGTTGATAAGTGAGCTTCAAAACTAGATTGTGGACGTTCGATGTTTACATCTTCCACCGGCTGAAATTTAGAATTATTAAGGAGTAATTATGAAAAACTACTACTTGAAAATGTTATCTTTCATAAAACTATCATTTTAAAAAAAATCTTATGAAAAATTACCACACAAGAATTGCATTTTGCACGAAGGTATTTTAAGGTGGTTTTTTGACGTTGGCTTCAGATTCTGACATTGACTTCAAATTTTGACATTGACTTTATCTAATTTCATATCTAAAGCTCTCTTAATGGCTCATAGACCTATATTATGAGAAAATGGCTATTTTTGACATATCAAAATTTGCTGTTTTCACTCGCCTCTTTTTTTCCAAATTATTCAAATTAAGGCTTAAATCATTCTTGAATTCATTTGAAATATTCCCAACTTGATTCAAATTTCTTGCTTTTCGAATTCAATTCGTGTTATTTAGTTTGTTCGAGTCGCATATATTTTAATAGGATTATTACTTTATTCTCGATTAATTCTAATTTTGGCTCAATTTTATGCATAATGGTTCAAAAATCTCAAACATAATCTTCAATTTTTAGAGAGCAAAGTTACTAGATGTTTTCTAGTTGTAGTTTGAATTTACTTTAGATAGACAATTGATTGTTCTTATATCATGAACTCGAACATCCAAGACATGGGCTCTCTTTACATAAAAATATTAAATGGAGCGCTATTTACCGCCCCATAGTTACTCAAACCGCCCCCATTAATGACGATTTTGCCCTTTGACTCGTTTTTAATAAAATCGAACATCATACACTTCAATTCTTATTTCTCACTTCACTATCTCGTAAAACCGTAACAAAAACGAACTCCGCTAAATTTTCCGACTAGTCGTCAGCCTCCGCGGTGGCCGGAAAATCGTGTTTTTGTTGACGGAAACCGCTCTTTGGTACGCCGGAATTCACCGAAAACTATGGATGGGCCATTGTCGACAACGTCGCAGGTAAAAATCTTAGTTAGAGATCGGAAAAGGGGAATAATGGCCTCGCCGATGGGCTAACCGTCTAAAAAAAACGGCAGGCCCTTGGGCATAAATAATTTTTTTTTTTAATTTTTATTTATAGATTCTGACAGAAGATTTTGGCGGCAATGGTATTAATTATTACCCACATTTTACGACTGCGGAAATATTTCCGACGAAAGATAAGGCTTCTACATGGGCTAAATTGGTTGCTATAAAACACGAATTTCAATTGGTTCATTCGTCGTACAAAAGAGGAAATCTGTACATGAGATGCAATCGGGAAGAGAAAAACAGAGGAGCGAATAGAGATTTAGAGAATGTTGAACGACCGGGGACTAAATCTCAAGCTTGTGGTTGTAAGTTTCTGATTAAGATTTCATGTTCTGTAGAGGGGTGGTTGATAGTATTGGGTCCCGAGGATAACGGTAAGCACAATCACGAAATGGTTAAGTATTCGGAGGGAAATCGGCAGATGAGTGGTCTTAGCCCCGAAGCGAAGAAGTTGGTGCGAGATATGTATGTGGCTCAAGCAAAGCCCAAGGTTATTTTGGCTGCGGTGAACTCCCAATTTCCCGATGATCATCTCAATGCGTGACATATCTACAATTTCAGAGATAGGATGAGACGGGAGGAGGCTGGCGGACGGGATTTTATTAGTCAGTTCCTTCATCTTGCTACTGATAGCAAGTACGTGAAGTTTTTACGCTCTGATTCTGAAACGAATGTTGTCACCCATGCGTTTATGGCACATCCTGTTTCTGCAAACTTGTTACGTACGTATCCATGACTCCACTTACAAGATGAACATGTACAAGATGCCTTTGTTTGAGATATGCGGTGTCACTCCGTGCAACAAGAATTTCCTGATTGCATATGCATTCCTATCTGATGAGACTATAGGTAGCTACATATGGGTGCTAGATAAGTTGAAGATGTTGTATGGCAATGACTTATCTCCATCGACAATTGCCACTGATCGGGAATTAGGGCTGATGGCTGCTATTCGTGAGGTTTTTCCCGGAACTGCAAACTTACTATGTACATGGTACATCAACATGGATGTGGAGAATAGGGTTGGTAAAATTTGCAGAGATAAGAAGGTGGGGGAGAGATTCAAGCAAGGAAGATGGAGGAGTATCATGGAAGCGAAGTCTCAAGAAGATTATGACCATGCCATAGGAGTTCTTCATGGGTCGTGGGAAACTGCATTCCCTGTTGTTATAACGTATTTGGAGGGTACATGGCTCGTTCACGCCGACAAGTTCGTGAAGTGGTGGACAAATGAGAAACTTTATTTTGGAATACAACTAAATGTCGGGTTGAGAGTGCTCATTCTATGCTGAAGAGTTAGTTGTCATACTCTAACGGGTCGTTTGATACTGTTTGGCGTAAAATTAACACAGTCATTGATGCACAACTAATAGAGATTCGACAAACCCTCGAGGCATCGAGACGCTCACATGGCCAACAGTATCGACACATTCCGTTCCAGCATATGTGTGGACGAACATCCCATTATTGCTTGGAGTTGTTGGTTGAGGAAGAAAAGTGGATGAAATCCTTGGGTAATGAAGTGCATGATCTATGTGGTTGTGCATACCAGACAAGCCACGGGATACCGTGCGCATGTCAGATTTACCATACTATTGCGGACGGCCAGTTCTTTAAATTGTAGCAAGTTCATCAATTTTGAAGAACACTAGAGGTGAATGAAGGAGATAGTGTGCAGGTGCTTATCGAACCTAATTCTCCAATGCAAGAAGTGCCATTTTTCCAGTCGCTCGTGAGTGAGGTTACCGGAAGTGATCCTGCTGTTGTTCGTACGTGTCTAGGATTATCCATGCACAGCTCCATCTAGAGGATTCGGGATACGTTGAACCCGAGCCGAGGATGTCGAACCATGGATGACCTAGCACACGCCGTGAACGATCCTCGTGGGAGTTCTCAATTCAAGGGCGTGGACGAGAGTCGCGTACGACGTCTAGCCGGGGCCGACGTTCTATGTCATCTGTTAACATGTCGACTTGTCATGCAGATATTACAGCATACCCGAACGTAGATAAGATTCCGACGATCATGCTTGAATACGTAATTGACTATCTCGACGTCCGGGGTGATGGTAATTGTGGTTTCCGAGTGGTGGCAGACTTATTCCTAGGTGCGAGGAGAATTGGATTAAAGCGCGGAAGATCATATGTAATGAGTTGTTAGTGAATCGAGGCATTTACTCATCCATCTTCTACGAAGGCGTTTACAATGATGTGACTCGTATTACATGGTATGGAGGGAGTTGCTCTACGGAACATTGGATGGAGGTCCAACAAGACTTATTTCCAATAGCGCAGTTCTGGAATTGTGCAATCATATTTCTCAATGTTGGGTTAGATGGAGTTCTTTATCCTTGCATGACTATATTGCCATGGTCTGCACCTGTGAACGTTAGTCGGCCACGAAGGGAGATATGCATTGCACACCTCAGTACCTACAAGCATTACATTAGATTAACTCTATCACATGACTGTCCTATGCCGCCCATACTTTGTGGTTTCAGGTACGAGATCATAGTGTTGTAGGTTGGGAGCAATTGTATGAGGCACGTTTAAGACTTTGGCGGAATTTGTCTAGTTTATAACGTGAACTAAACCTATATTATACGATATTGTTGTGAACGTATATTGTATGATATTGTTACGAATATTTGAACATGTTGTTGATAATATTGTTGATATTTGAACATATTAATGTACATACAAGACCCTATTTAAAGCTACAGTTTCCTAATTATACATCTCTTTGGCAACGTATCTCTATGCATCGATTATGGGGCACTAGCGAGAGAGCTGATAGAAAGGGAGGAGGGTTTGATGAAGGAGAAGTATGTTATATGCGAATACAATGGCATACTTCTCCTTCCTCAAACCCCCCTCCCCCTATCAACTCTCTCGCTCTTGTCTCGTAATCGGCGACGAGAAATTACGCTTACAAAGATTAATATAATTCGGGAACTTAGATAATATATATTACAGTCTAAATATTACAGTCCAACTACATAATAAGTACGAAAAAGAGAAAAACCGTGCGTACATGGAAATGTCTAAATAAAGAACTACATATACAAAGAGTCTAATCCAGCGTAGTACTGGTACGTAAATGAGTCGATGGCGTCAGCACAAGCCCCCAACTCGGGTGTCAACGCCCTAGCATCAGTGATAGGCTAGACGATCCTCAACAACTTCTCGACCCACTGCAAATAACAAAAAAATACATAAATTAGTATAACGTGCCAGAATATAACATAATATAAAAATAAAGATAATCAAATTCCAATTAAACTTACGTAATGGGTGTTCGTTCTCTCTGGTGCAGTGAGAACAACCTCCTCGTCGATCAGTATCAGGTGAGAGACCCGAAAAAACCACTAAATGTAATCCGGAGATGATCCCTCTGAGGAGTCGTCTGCCGGATGGAACCGCCCAAGCTTGAGTCAGAAGGCATTAGGGAAAACCTGCCACGCCGATTCAGTTGCAGATACTCAACGAACTGTACCCGATAAGTACCCTTACCGGGTCTCGATGCCGACTCCGGCTTCAGAGGTGCCATGGGAATCACCTGTAAACCCGAATTGACGGAGGACTCGATCAGGCATATATGGCTCGATGATGTCCCGATATCGAATCCATCCAGTGAATGTTGATCTCGGGACACGCTATGTTGCGTTCATTCCGTAAGGGGTCCAACAAACCTAAGAAAACAAATGTCAATGTATTGTTCAATATAAGTACAACTACACAACCAAATAGAAAAAAGATTACGTAATACCTTAGTGGCCTGCATACGGTCCAACTGCTGACGGAGGGCTACCAATCGCCTCGCATCACCCGGCTCCTTCCGAGGAGTCCAAAGCGCAGAATGAGGTCGATCGTGTCCAATACCAATATGTGGCAGATGAGGACACAGTGAGGGGAAGTACTCGTATATCCATGCCTGTAGAAGGGTGAGGCAACCTGCAATGTGTCTGCAACCCACTCTACTCGCCTCTCCTAGCTGTCGATATAACGCAGCCAATGTCGCAGCACCCCAAACGTAACTCCCTAAATCACGTATGGATCCGAGACGGAGCTCATGTTAAAAGACTAAAAACTGGGGTCGCATCCTGTTACCGCTCTTGTCCAGGAACAATGTGGACCCAAACATGTACAACAACCAACCAACCTCAGCAAAATATCTATCTCCTCGGTCCACGCCGCGACAAGTATCGACAATGGAAGTCATAAGGACACCTCCCTTATCCCAATGGTCTTTCGTAAATTGTGGCAATGTAAATCCCATAAACTCTCTAACCTCCTCTATCAGATCATCGGGGCCCAACATCCCAGAGACTGCACATCCCTCAACCGGAATACGTAGAATGTGCCACACATCCAACAGTGTGATAGTCATCTCCCCAAACGGAAGGTGGAATGAGCTCGTGTCAGGCTGCCAACGTTCAGTAAAAGTTGTAATCAAAGCCATGTCCAGGTGTTCAAAGAGAGAATACGAAAAATGAGATAGTCCAGTACCATCAACAACAACTTTTGACTCCCTTGATAGAAGGTCCTCTCTCCAAGAACGCAATACGGCGCAACCCCTCATCCTACCATGGCACTTCAGCACCCCTCTCTTCGATCTAGTCCAGATCCCATGTGCTACGTGACCCCCGTAGCTAGGAATGACGCTACCATCTAGCGGCCTGCCCGGCATCGCTCCACGTACAAGCCAGGTGTCATCTGCGGGTGCCTGGCGCTTGTGACTACGTGAGCTTGTGCTAGTGCTAGTGGTCTCTACCCTAACAAACTGACCCCTCGACCGAGATGGGCCACGACGACCCTGTGACTGACGTGGCACGAACTCGTCGTCAAGTTCCTGGTCAAGCTCCATAGTAAAGTACTCCTAATCCTAATCACTCTCATCAACATCACCATCATCCTCGTCGTCGAAAGGACGGGAACCAGAAGCCCCAGAAACAACAGCTCGAACAGTTCTCGGGGAAGGGAGACTCGAACGCGCTAGCTCAAGCTGCGGCTGTGGGTGTAGCTGTGTAGACCTCGCCCTCCTAACAGAAGCGTCAACACCTCGAGCCCGGGTGTGGCGCTGGCCAAAGAACTCGTCTGTGGTCATAAAATCGAGAATGACATGTCCCGTAACCCTCTATTCAATAAATAACAACATAATTTTTAGAAATACTTTCGAACGTCCCTCATATTTATCCTAACTTTACTCATTTTCATAACTTAACATTCCTAACTAAATTCCTAAATTCTTAAGTCAATATTCCTAAATTCTTAAATTCTAATTCTAATTCCTAAATATTCCTAACTTAAAAATATCATAATTAAAGTTAATATTCCTAAATTCATAAATTCTAATTTTTCCAACTTAAAATATCCTAATTAAAGTTAATATTCATAAATTCATAAATCCTAATTTTCCTAACTTAAAATATCCTAATTAAAGTTAATATTCCTAAATTCTAATTTTCCTAACTTAAAATGTCCTAATTAAAGTGGATATTCCTAAATTATAATATTTTCCTAAATTCAAATACTTTAACTACTTACTTAAAAATTCAAATACATAAATTTTAATTTTCCTAACTTAACATATTCCAACTTAACATAACTTAACATTTTCCTAACTTAACTTAACATATTCCTAAGTTATTATTCCTAACTTCTAATTTCCTAATTTTTCAAAACTTAATTTTATTTTCTATTATCAATACTCCTAATTATTAATTATTTATAATTATATTATAATTATAATTTAAAACTACCTAAACTATTAATTAACAATAATAACATTTAAACAATAATTAAATAACAAAATTAACAACAACAATTTATAATTAAACAATAATTAACAATACCAATTTAAAAAAAAAATTCCGGCGGCGGGGGGGGGGGGGGGGGGGGGAGGGAGCCGTCCAAAAATTCCGGGCAGGTGCTAGGGCGGGCCGTCTAAATTTTTCGGCTTGCCCTAGGGGTGGCCGGAAATTTTAGACGGCCCGCCCTAGGGCCGGCCGGATTTTTTGGACGGCTCCCCCTAGGGTTGGCCGGAATTTTAAGACGGTTCCTTCGCCGGAAAATTCGAAAAAAAAAACAAAAAAATGCCCTTGAACGCGGTGGTCTTAGATCTTTTCTGGGACGACGAATCATTTCCGGCGACTTTTTATGGAGGCGCGGGGGCTTCCGGCGGGTGGGAGATGCGGCAGGTGTGGGGATCCGGCTGGCGGCGGTGGAGGAGAGTTAGAGAGGGATAGAGAGAGTTAGAGAGAGAATGAAGAAGTGGGAAGGCAAGGGCAAAAAGGGAAATATAAGGGACGGTGTTTAACAACCCCCAATATTAATCATAACGTTTTAAAATCCCATATGTCACCAAAGTTTTGAAAAAACCTCTTAAATGGAAAAACTAGAAGTACTTTTTAATTCTTTTCTATTTCAATATATACCCTATATACATTACATTCAAAGTTATTCTCGTTATTTTACTCATTTAGAATTTAAATGAAACTGGGTATATACATATGGTGTGCATGGTACCCTCATGAGGCCAAGAACCCATGATTCTCCTTGATTTACATGTAAAACATCAATTATTGTTCTTATCAAGATCATATGAGAAGAAGCAATTGATACGCAGTCAACTAAGTTGATACTCAGATCTACTTTATTGGATCAGAAAAATTTTCACATAAACATCAGACAACAAAATAATGAATTGTCTCAAGTCTTCAACCATAAACCGATACGTAGTAGGAGTAATCCATAATTCAATGAATTCTTGAAGTTTGTGCTACATAATAATCTAGTTAGGTGAATCTTACATCATAATTGATGGCTTACCCTCTAATAACTAATAACTGATTCTCATTACCTGTCAAAAAATATTAAAAGTTCTCATATTCAATGTTCCTCATTTTATCTTCCCCTTGATCTGTTTCACTTTGGTTATAACATAAGTTGCATTATCTCCTGTTGACTTTTAATATAGTTAGCTCAACTCGGACTAAGAAATGACTTCCAGCGTATTTGGGGGCGAAACAAGGCGCCTTGTACAAAAATATACAGAAGATGCCTAGGAGTTTTTCAAGTAGTTTGTTGAATCCATGGTAAAGCTAAGAAACTTTACCAAAAATACCGAGTTAGGAACAATTTATAAACTTAGTTACAAAGATGAGTTTATACGTGCTCAAACAATTCTGAGCAGAAGATTGAGATAGTTTGATCTGATGTAGTGCACGAAGCAATCGAACAGTAAGAAAAGGTTATGAAACCCAGAAGAGAAGAAGGAATATTTTATGTTATTCTTGTCTAATTCAAGTGTATATTTTTCTATTAATACTAGAGATTATTCTAACAACTTTATAACTCATTAATTAATAAAGCCTAATTGTCATCACCCCCTCCTCAAGCGAGATTCAAGATGGAATGACCATCCCGAACTTGACAGCCAGAAAATGATGATGAGCAGCCCCTAACGCTTTGGTAAGAATGTCTGCTAGTTGCATTTGAGAACTAACATGTCTAGTGGCAATAAAACCTGCTACCACATTCTCTTGAATATAACAATAATCCAACTTCAGATGTTTTACCCTTTCATAGAACACTGAATTTTCGGCAATATATTGGGCAACCTTATTATCACAAAACAAAGGAATAGGTAGGGAAGTAGGAGCTTCTCAATCATGTAAGAGTCCTGTAATCCATGCAAGTTCACTTGTAGCCTTACTCATGCTTCGGAGCTCTGCCTCAGTAGAACTTTTCGAAACAACAGATTGCTTCTTTGTTTTCCAAGATATCAATGACTCTCCAACGAAAATTGCATAACCAAAAAGTGATCTACCAGAGAATTTACATGATCCCCAATCCACATCACAATAAGCAGTAAGCTTTAATGTGGAGTCTGCAGGATAAAATATGCCATATGATGTATAGTGGACTTCAAGTATCTAAGGACATGTTGTGCCCCTTGGAAATGAGACACTCTGGTATCTGAGATAAATTGGCTTAGCTGTTGTACTGTGTAGGAGATATTAGGCCGTGTCATATTGAGATATAACAGCTTGCCTATAATTCTTATGTAAGCTTCAGGATCTTTAAGTTTAGGTCCATCATCTGTACTCAAATGTAAACCTTTTGGCAAAGGAAACTGTATAGGTTTACAGTCTTCCATATTCATATTCTTGAGCAAGTCAAGAATATATGTTTCTCTAGTTCAAAGTAATGCCTGAGTCATTTCTACTGACCTCTATGCCCAAGAAATACTTAAGGGCACCAAGATCTTTGATAGTGAACTTTTCGTGCAAGGCGATTTTAACATAATTAATCTTTTTTAAGCAAGTGCCAGCCACCAAAAGATCATCAATATATGCAACAATAACAGTGAATGAGTCATAAGTCTTCATAGTGAACAAAGAATAATCATTTTGTTATCTAACAAATCCAAAACCAATTAAGAAATTGGTTAATTCTATATTCCATTGTCTGCTTTCCTATCTCAAACCATATAAAGATCTACTTAGCTTGCAAATCTGTCCAAATGTAGCCTCATATAACTCTTCATCAATAAAGTCGTGTAAAAAGGCATTGTTTATATCCAATTGATGTAGATTCATATTGCAAACAACATATAAGGCTATAATCAATCTGACAGTAGTGAATTAATTGGCAACTGGAATAAATATGTGTTTATAGTCCTTGCCTTGTATTTGCCTATCTCCTCGAGCAACTAAACATGCCTTGCATCTTTCTAGAGTCCTATGGGGAATAAATTTTGCTTTGTACACCTATTTACACCCAATATCTTTCTTTCCCTTCAGTAATTCCACCAAATTCCAGATCTGATTTTGTTCCAAAGCATGAAGCTCTTGTTGCATGGCATCAACCCATTTTGGGTCTTTAGCAGCTTGAGCATATGAAACAAGTTCAACCTCAGTAAACATCTTAGCTAGGCTCACCAAGTGTTCATGTGAATAATGAGAAAGCTTTGGACAAGAGCAAACATCAAAGATAGAATTATAAGAAGAGGAATAAGGAGTGACATAATCACTGTATTTTGTAGGAAATCTCTTCTCTCTTGTAGAGGTCCGCTGTGGAGCAGTAGGAACAAGAGAATGACTACTAGACATAGATTCATGCCTAGCAAGATCAGTAGAGAAATTAGAAGGAGCATTATTCTGTGCAGGATCAGGGAAAGAAGTATGCAACTCTTCATAGAGCTTATCATCATGCAAAGAAGGATTTATTAGAGATGTCACTTGTTCTCCAGCTGAAATATCATCTATTGTGTTGTTTTTGAAAGGAAACATATGCTCAACAAAGTGTACTTCTCTGCTCGAAATAATCTTATGAATCTCAAGCTCATACGATTTGTAACCCTTCTAAGCATATGGATAGCCAAGTAAAATACACTTTCAAGCTCTTGCTTCAAACTTGTCTCCAGAATTTCAAGATGCATAACATAGGCAACCTATGACTCTTAGACTATCATAATTATTAGGGGCTTTATTGAATAACACCTCATAAGGTGTTTTCTAGCTCAATACAAAACTTGGCATCAAGTTTATCAAGTGTGTAGCATTAAGAAAATAATCTCCCCCAACTTCAATTCTTAGGTAGTCCAGCATGAAACATTAAGATTTAGCACAATCAGCAAGATGCATGTGCTCTCTCTCCATTTTGCTATGGATTTCCTGGATACTTCTTTGATAGACTATACCTTTAGTATTAAAAAGGACAAAACATTTTTCTTGCACGATCTCAGTACCATTGTCACTTCTAATCATCTTGACCTTAGTCCGAAATTGAGTCTCAACATATGCTAAGAAATGATGAATGATAGCAGTAGCTTGTGTCTTGTCATGGACTAAATGAGTCCAAGTTGCTCTTGAATAATCATCAAGAATTGTAAGCATGTATTTGGCTCCACCTATAGCAGGTTGTATACAGGGCCCCTAAAGATCCACATGAATCAACTCAAAAAGCATGCTAGCATGAAAGGAAGATAAAGGAAAGGGTGCTTTATGCATTTTACCAAGAACACAGGACTCACAATGGAATTTATTCTTGTCTTCAGCAACATATGATACTTGCACCTTTGAGAGAGTATGTACAGAGATGTGCCCTAGTCTAGCATGAAGTAGACTAGCCTTAGGTATCTTAGAAGTACTATTATGTGCATCAACAATAGTACATTTATTTATATGCTCTGAATTTGAAGGAAAGAAATTATTGAACTGAACCTGTACAACCCACCATACCTCTGTGCAACGGCCTTCACATGATTAGTTGTAGGATCAGGTAAAATACATTGACCCCGTTCAAATGTAGTAGTTAGATTATTATAATTTAATAATTTTCTCACTAATAGAATATTGTGTCTGAATTTAGGGAGCAAAAGCACATTACACAGTAAGATTTCATATGTGAACTTAACATCACCAATGTGACTGACTAGAATTATTCCATTTGGTAGCCCGACTTTAATAGGAGTTTGAAGAGTTTTAACAAATTCAAACATATTTATATCACATATCATATGATATGTAATCCCAGTGTCTATAATCCAGTAAGATGTTTTAAGATTTGCAAAAGCAGAATCAGCATTTAAAGTAGATAAAATACCTACAAAATTGACTGAATGATCAATGTCAGGAGACTGCTTTCCTTTCATCATCTTGACCATCTCTTTGTATATTGCATTCAGCAGATTTGAGTCAACCTTGATTTCCTTAGTTTCTGCATAATTTAGAGGCATATCCTCGCAATCATCAGATAATTCCATAGCATTTGCAGCAAATTTGCCATTTGAACCTCTGTTTGATTGCTTATTTTCATATTAATCCACCACTCAAGGTAGTCAATAAACTTGAAAATTTGCTTCATTGTACGACCTGCCTTCTTGCAATGATCATACTTCCTTTCATTCTTATCAGTTCTTGAATCCTTATATATAGCCTTCTTGAAATCCTTCCGACTAGGCTGAAACTGTTGAGTAAACTGCCTCACAAAATTGAATACAACCATTTGTGGAGCATGAGATTTTCATTAAGCTTGTTTTGCCTTTCTACCTGTAATAATATATAGTAGGCTCTATTCACAGTAAGAAGAGTATCCATACTCAATATGTTTGTCTTCGTCGCATCATACTCTTTTGTTAATCCAGCCAACAACTAGATTATTTTTTGCCATTGAACTGCAGCCAATACCTTCCTTAACAAACCACACGTGCAAGTGGCAAGAGCACCACATTCAGAATCTGTAAAACCTTCCATAAGCTGAATATTATCCCAAATTCTCTTCAATTTTGTGTAGTACTCAGTATTTGAATCCTCTTCTTGTTCAATTGACATGATTCTTTTATGCAAATTAAACAAAAGAGGAGTGTTTGACTGACAATAAATCTCCAAAATTTCTTCATATAGTTGAGTAGTAGATTGTCGTAGAATAAATCCATTAGAAATCGTCTTCTCCATTGAATTAATCAGCCTTGATTGAATCATGTAGTCATTTATAATCAACTTTTGCAAGTCATCAAATCCTCATGAGGTCTTTTACATGTTCCATTAATGAAACATAACTTGTTTTTAGCACCAAGTGCCATACGAAGCAGCCTAATCCATGTCAAGAAATTCTCTCCATTAAATTAATGTAAGCTCAAGCTCTGCTCTAGATTATCATCGTTGGATAAGAAGCACTTATCATTATATCCAGTATTTGCTAACAGTAAATAAACAAGTGTTTGCGAATCAGAAAGCTCTAATACATATAAAATCAGCTATAAAGATGAGTATATGCGTGCTCAATTAATTCTAAGCAGAAGATTGAGAGAGTTTGATCTGATATTGTACAAGAAGCAATCAAATAGTAAGAAAAGGGTATGAAACCTAGATACAAGTCGAGAAGAGAAGAAGGAATATTTTTTCTATTTATAATATAGATTATTCTAACAATTTTATAACTCATTAATTAACTAAGCCTAATTGAGTAATTGTCATCACAATTGCAGGTTTGTTAGCTCATTGAACCACTCTGAATGAGTTTTGGTGTCATTATGTGACTGTGTCCAAGTTCAAAAGATTAAATTATGTTTGGAATATGGTCTGAATGAAATGTGTACAAGATTGTTACCAATTTCTAAAATTTTATTTTATCCTCAAAGTATATCCCACACGGTAATAGTGATGTGCTAGTTGTATGCCCTATAACCTATTCCTGACCCTTCAGTTACTTATTCATGCTATCATTGTTAATTTCAATGGAACATGCTACTGGAATACAATGAATTTGGTTCGTTGATAAAGAGATATACAAGATCACAAATGTTATCAGCTTTGCGGACAATCGGATGTATCGAATGGAAAATGTCCTTGTACCTATAACCAACAAATCATTAGGGCGTCTCTCCAAAAAAAAAAATACATAAAAAGGAATGTTCTAGCAGTACGTGTAGGGATATTCTACCTGCAAAATCTATTTTATGATAGTAGTTTTGGAGGAAAAATCTTATTTTAAATTATTTGTTTATATACATGTTATGTACTCCTAATTTATTGATGAAATTGATTTTATGATATTTATAAAAAAAAAACAACCTAAAATTCAGAGAGATTACAACAAAACCATAAAGTGCAATAGATTTAATAAGTATTGATTTTTTTATTGAAATACAAAATACACATATCATCATTTTTTAAAATACATTTTTCTCTTAATAATTGAATATTGTGATTTTATATAAGTGGCACTTACTAAAGAATAACAAGCCCCTTCACTAATATTAAATATTAATCTGTACAAATGCTCTAGTTCAATAAAAAAACATTATTAGAAATTTGCAAAAATATAAAAGGAAATTTTCTCATGTTTCATGTGAAGCTCAAACAATTTGGGCCAGGAAGTTTCTTTGTCGCTAACGTCATCAAATTAATTGAATTTGTTAAATTTTCCTCTGAACTTCTTCCCCCATAGAATAGTCAGGGGGAACAGCATGAAACAATGTCTAACCTTAACCTTAACTGTATATCAATTGATAGGTTCCTCACTAACTCTGTCATCCACCGAGTAGAAGGCCCTTGTCATGAAGCCTCCGCTATAGCCCTTGGTTAGTGCGGCATGCCTGGCTAATTGCAGGATTTTTCGCCTTCAACTCTTTTGTTATATCAAGTTCAACCGCACCGCCCTCCTTGAATATGATCGATCTCCAAGGGTTTACATATTCCTTAACCAAGCTTGAGGTTAACTTCGTAACCTTTACATTTCGGCCAACTCCGGATCTCCCATTTGGTTTGGGTTAACGGACGACTCCTATGCTCTGTTCAATGAGGCGAACCACGAATATAATCACAAAGTTCAGAGTCCTCTATAACCTTCATAGGACGTTGAATGTTATCTTCTTGCCCTCGTTCTCTTCTTATATAGGTGGGATATGGTACCACTCATGAAGGTTTGACAAGAAAAGCAGGAACCGTTTGGTCTTTTAAAGTCATCTTATCATCTAATATAATTTGAAATAATAAAGGATTATTAATGAAAATTACATTGCTTTTTTTAAATAATATATTGTGATTTTTTTTTTATATTTGGTATACCGTTTGAAAATAGTGTTAGGAGTATAAGGGGTAGGCTTTGTTTGTTTTTATTAAAAGAAGATAATTTAAAAAAACTGAAAGTCATTCTTAGAATATAAGTTTGTTGAAAAAGAGTTACTTGTTTTTGGGAGGTACATATAATGATAGAGTAATACATGTGTTTATTTGGATAAGTTTCTTAAATTGATTATATATTTAAATTTTGATTTGTTTTTAAGTTTCTTATCATTATAAAATTCTTTTTTCAAATTCAATGATTAGTTCAAATTGTCAATTTGAGTGATTGGAAGTTGTTTTATTTTAAGTTTACTAAACTCATTAAAGTAGTTGATTTTGAGTTCATGTATTTTTTTTAGTTTCTTAGCTATGTACAATATTTTGAATGGGTTTTAAACTTTCAATTGGAAATTGTGAGAGGGATTGTGGTTTGAGGAATAAATACAGGGATATGAAAAAGGGCCTAGTTTCATTTTAACTCATCATATTGGCATTTTATTTTAAGTTTCTCAAGGTACGACCTATCTGATTCCAAATTGGTGAAAGTTTTTTTTAGAATTCTAAATACGTAGTAGGATTGTATTAGAAGTTTGAGTTTCATAATTTTCAACCTTAAAGTCAAATCATTTTTATCAATCTCGTCTATAATCTCGATTTCGGCCGATTTTTCAAACAACATTGAATGAGATTATCCCGCTCATTTCATCATCCCTAGATGCATACAAAAAATCTAAAGAAAATAACCATTTTTAAGTATTCAAGAACAAATAACTGACAAACAAGAAACCAACATTCATAATAGTTTTGTATATACTATGACTCGTGCCCTCTAGATTAACATATAAAACCATCTAATGAGTTCATATACATTTTTTCTACATGCTTTAAGAGAAGAGAATGGAGAAATAAGAGTTACAACAATTCTTCATAATAAATGAAAGAAAAAATATTATTATCTAAAATAAGATATTAACAACTTCAATTTATCAAATTAAGCATTTTGTAATTTCATTTATTCAAGTTAAATTTAAGTAAGTAATCAAACTTCTACATCTTTATTTAATAAATAATAATTTAATACCAAGTTATTAAATTGATAATTTGAGTAAAATATCGTAATATAATTTAATACCAACTACTTGACATAGTCCTTTCCTCCTTTTGAAGATATAACATCGGTCTTCGTCAACCTTAACATTTTGATTCTTTTTCCTTTTTTAACACCCAAAAAAAGCAACATTACTAGACTCATCTAATAATAGTTTTTTTTTTTTTAATTTCAATAAAAAACTATATATTATAATCCTAAATTTAAAAATAATAAAGTACAGCTTTATGATTTCCTATTCCAACGCTTTAAATAGGCTTCTTCCATTTTCTCGCCTCTTCGGCCTTCAAAGCCCAATTTCTGCGACCTTTTTCTCTCACTGTCCTCCAATTTTACGCAATTTTAAATTTGCATTAATTAATCAAATTATTTGCAAAAATATCTCACAATATTTTTGGTTCTCCAAGAAACAATAATAATTTCACAAATCCCAAGATATTCAAACTTCTGAACACAACAGACTCGACTTGGTAGTGAGTACTGAATATCCCTGCTTTGGTAAGTAACTTTTTTTTTTCTTTTAATTTGTAAATTTCATAATCTGGGTTTTGTCATAACTTCATTATTTTATCTGGGTATTCTTTCAATTTTTGTTTTGACGGTAATTTGATGGGTGTTTGGAGTTGTTTAGATCCATGTATGTTGTTTAACGCTTGTTATTTTTTGTGATATTTTTTTTTTGTATGTGGTGTGCTTATATTTGTAAAAAAAAAAACATCTGGGTGATCTATAAGTTTGTGTTTTGGTGTTCTAAGATGTGTTTTTTTTTGGATTGTAGAATGTGGTTGTTGTCATAGCGGTATAATAATTATAATGTTGTTGTATCTTTGTGATCATTTGTTGGTGTTGCAAGTGGCCAAGTGGGTTTCTTTTAGTTTGTTTCATGTGAGTTTGTGTTCATTCATGTGCAGCTTATTCTGCATTTTTTTTAAAAGTTCAAAGGTTTTACATTTATGCATCGGTTTTCTGTTGTTTAGCCCTGAACGTTTATGTGGATGATCTGAGGTATCGGCACATTGACAGCCCAAATTTTATAACATTTTGTGATATCAAAAGCAATCTGGGAAGAGTATTGTTAATTGTGCAGCTAGTAAAATATTAACTGATGAGTGATTAAGCTGGTGCCTGTGAGTCTGTGACTTGTGTTGTTTGTCTGAATTCTCATTAAGCATGATATACCTTTGGCTTTCATGTAAATGTTGATACTGTTCTACATATGCGAGGTCTTTATTTGATCGTTACTCTAATATTATATTAGGGTTTTGAATATGTTTGTCATTTGGTATTTATCTCAGGGCTGCAGGAAAGCCAATTTTTGTCTATGGCTCAAGAAGGTTCTGTTTCTGGGTCACATCATAGAATAGCAGGCCTGTTGAAGGATAAAGTTCGATTAGTTAAGAGGAAAGATAATAGCCGTTATGAGATTGTTCCAATTAAGGCATCACTATCATTTGAGAAAGGATTCTTTGTAGTTATTCGTGCGTGCCAATTGCTGGCTCAAAATAATGAAGGAATAATATTGGTTGGACTAGCCGGTCCATCGGGGGCAGGCAAAACTGTTTTTACTGAGAAAATTCTGAACTTCATGCCAAGCATTGCTGTCATATCAATGGATAACTACAATGATGCTAGCCGGATAGTTGATGGCAATTTCGATGGTAATGTTTGTTTTTATTACACTTTCAATAGAATACCAGAAGATATTTTAGAAAGGTGAACAAACTTGTTCCCAAATGTTTTTAATCGCTTAAAATCTTCAGGGTTTGGTTATAATGTCTAAAGAAAGAAAAATGGCTGGTTTTGGTGTTTATAATTCTTTGTTTTTTCATTGATTTTAATATGTGTTACAAGCTTGGTATTTATACTACTATTTCTAACATACTCCTTTGTGTTTCAAGTCTTTATTCCAAACGAAACTCTACTCCTATTTCTATCTTTTATATCTTTTGTATAATCATGTACAATCATAGTATTTGTATTCTAATCTACTTGTATGTATTTGCATTGTATTCTAATTTTATTTTCCTGCACTTCCCCTCAAGTTGGATGTGAGATCTTCAACACCCAACTTGGATAATACGTTTTCAAATACTGATACTCCAATTGCTTTAGTTAAACTGTTCACTTGATCACAGAAACGGAAGATTGACTATCTTAGCATCCAGGTTATTTTTAATAAAGTGTCTATCCACTTCAACGTGCTTAGTCCGATCATGTTGAACTGGATTCTCAGATATGCTAATCGCGGCTTTGTTATCACAAAAAATATTACAGCTATTTTCCGGGGGAAAATCCAGTTCTGTTAGGAGCTTCCAAAGCCAGTCTGTGATACCTTTTGCAATCCCCCGAAACTCTACCTCGGCACTAGACATCGCGACGGCCTTTTGTTTTTTGCTTCTCTAAGTCACCAAATTCCCTCCAACTAGGGTAAAGTAACCTAAAGTAGACTTTCTATCATCCTTATCTCCCGAACATTTCTCGGGGTTCCCTTTAGATATCTCAAGCTTACTGCTTCCATATGCTGTATCTATGGGTTATGCATAAACCTAATCACCACCTGGACTACATAAGCTATGTCAGGTCGAGTGTGAGATAAGTAAATAAGTTTCCCCACTAGCTTCTGATACCGAGTTTGATTAGTTGATTTTTGAATCTTCAAGCCATGATTTACCTTCATTGGTGTTTCTGTTGGCTTGCAATCTATCATGCCAATCTCAGTCAATAAGTCCAAGATATATTTCCGTTGGGAAATAAAAATCCCAGATTTAGATCTTAGTACTTCAATATCGAGAAAGTACATGAGGCTTCCCAAATCCTTCATTTCAAATTCTCTAAACAATTTTTTTCTCAGTAGCCCTATTTCTTCCTTATCATAGCCTGTAATAATCATATCATCCACATAAATGATAAGGCATGTAATTAAACTCCCTTTTCTCTTCGGGAAAAAGTTACTCTGTGTACCCAAATCTTTTCATGGCTACTGTAAATCTCCCTAACAGGCTCCAGGAGATTGTTTCAAACCGTATAATGCTCGTTTCATCTTGCATCCTTCATTCTCTAAAAACTCTTCTAAAAAACCCAGAGGTGGATCCATGTACACATAGTAGCTTGTGTGGTAGTTAAGACTTCGCTCCTTCTTCCCCGCTATGGAATCCCACTTGGAATGCAAAGCATTCTTTTCGACCTTGTACTAAGCTAAGGAATCATAGCCGGGCCGGAACTCTTGATCTATCAATGAGAAGGTGAGAACTCAATTAGCAGGGACTGATAGTGAAGGAAAGGGCATAGCAACACAGAAAGAAAGAAGCTTGTTCTATTTACGTCGGTGCTCGTCAATGGTGTGTATGGGGAAACTAATCCCTCACGTAGCTCACCTAAGAAAGGACGGAGCTGTCGAGTGAGGATTGGGCGAGGGAAAAGCATTTTTTACATCAAACTGATGTAATGGCCAATCTTCATTTGCTGCTATTGAGAATAGTACTCGAATTGTATTAATCTTCGCAACAGGTGAGAAGGACTCTAAGTAATCAATCCCATAAACTTGGGTGTATCCCTTAGCTACAAGTATCGTTTTGTATCGCTCCATGCTTCCATCTGCTTTATACTTCATTGTAATGACCCATTTGCACCCTACAGATTTCTTTCCTTTCGGAATTTCACATTTCTCCCAAGTTTTGTTTTTCTTGAGAGCCTCAATCTTTTCTTGCATCGCCTTTTTCCAGAGTCTGTCTTTTAGGGCATCCTCTATTGTTTTTGGAATTTCAGTTGAATACAGACTTGTTTTAAAATCACTGGCTGAGTTAGACAAGTCGCCGGGTTCATTCGAGACTGGACATCGTGAACGTTGAGCCTCATAGTCTGGATCGTATCTTCTCAGAGGAACCCCTCTCGTACTTCTGGGAGGTAATACGTACCTCATTTCTTCTTCTTTTCCTCTTGAATCTGTCTCAGCTTATCCCTCCTTATTTTTTCCTGGGATGCATGGTCAGTGGGAACAGTATCAAGCAAGTCAAGAGTCATTTTTGTACATACCTCTTCATTGGAACTCCCGACATAATTGGAATTGACTGAAGAGAAGGTTGTATTATCTCGGTAGTTGTCTCGGTGGCATTGCCTACCTGTTCTTTTGGTTCCGAGGAATTATCTATGGTATAAGTGAGTCAACTTAGACTCTCAGGTTGACGTCTAAGGTGGTGGTAATAGTAAGTAGACTCAATAAAGTCATAATCCATGGTGGTGTATAGATGATTAGTGTTTGGGTCAAGACACTTATACCCTTTTTGGTGAATGCCATAGCCTAGGAAAACACACTTGACGGCTCGAGATTGTAATTTGGTGCGGTTTCGTGGAGGTAAATGAACGTACACAGTACATCCAAATACCCTTGGAGGAAGGTGATGAAGGGATGAAACTGGCATATATGATAAAAGGGTGTCAAGGGGTGTTTTATAGGCTAGACTTTTGGAGGGAAGACGGTTAGTCATATAGTTTGCAACAGCCTTTGGCCAAAAATAGGTTGGTACTAGGGATTCGTGCATAATTGTCCTGGTAATCTCAAGCAAAGTTTGATTTTTCCTTTCAGCAACTCTTGTGTTGGGAGGACATGTGGTTTGATGAACTAAGCCATGATCAGAAAAAAACGCTGCATATCAAGGTTTACATATTCTCGGCCGTTGTCTGTCCTTAGAGTTCTAATTTGTCTTTGAAATTAGGTAAGTATCATTTTTTAGAACTTAGCAAAAGTCTCATAAACCTCAGATTTATATTTCAAAAAATAAACCCAACACATACGAGTGCAGTTATCTATAAAAAGAGCATAATACGACAAACCATTGTTTCCAGCATTAGGTTTTGGTCCCCAAACATAAGAATGAACAAGCATAAATGGTTCAACACCACGTTTTAAACTAGCAGAGTATGAGTTTTTATATCTATTAGTTAATATACATGACTCGCAATTAAAAGCCACTTAGAACCTCGAAGTGAGGGAAATAAGTGTTCTAAGTAACCTATCGATGGGTGTCCAAGTCGGCTTGCCATAACCAGAGTTGGTGTTCCTTAGTCCCACGAACAAGCGTTGCGTTGCCTTTTCGAGACACCTCATCCAAGTAATACATGCCATCTCCTTCAGTGCCATGCCAACACAGAAATTTGAGCCCATTAGTACAGTGCAGTTTAGATCCTTAGTCAACTGACTAATCGATAACAATTTATGGGACAGCTTCGGGACTAATAAATAGTTATTTAATGCAACAATGGGAAGTATGTCAATTGTCCCTGCATTTTCAACCTCTACGCACTCCCCATTAGCTATTTGGATTAGGTTTTTTTTTGTGAGAGTTTTGAAAGAGCAAAGTCATTTGGGTCATATGTCATTGTGTCCGTAGCTCCACAATCAAAGATCTAACCCAAGCCTTTTTGTTCGAAATTGGGTTTCCTCTCCTGGGCCATGGTGTGGGCTATGTTTTTAATGGGCTTGGTTGACACGTTGATGCTTCCTGTGTGTCCACTAACACCCTCTGCCCCCGTGTTATCCCTAGCCCCCAATTCACTTCCTTCCTCAAACCCTAAAACATTCCCGATTCTTTCCTCGTCTCCCTCTCTCTTACTACTGGTCTTACCTTCCTCCATCAGATCTGACGCAGCCATGCCTTCCCATCCTCTATTGAGCTCGCTGTGAGATACGTGCCTCCCTTCCTCTTCTCCTCGGGTTTCTTTGATTCTTTCACTGGTGCTTTGCCAACTTCTCTTTCTTTTTTTCGGGCTTGTAGTTTGGACCACTACTCAGGATTTCCAATTATCTTGAAGTAGTCGTCCTTGGTACAGAGGTTTGATTTATCCTCTTCTCGCCGGTTTTTGTCAGGCCTTGCTCACATTACTAGGCCACTTCACACTCCTTGTGGGGCTTCCTCTAGTGCTGGAGTTCTCCTTGCTATTTAACGCCTTATGGCTCCGTAGGCCTCCTCCACCGTCGGTAAGGTTACCTCTTGTTTGTGTCAAATGTGTCGTTTATACCTGCCAAGAATTGGTATAACCCGTGTGTTTGTGTGATTTCGTAGTATGTTGTGATATCCTCGGTATGTTTCATCAGATTTGGGACTCTCTTGTCAATGTCTTTCCAGATTGTGAGCAATTTTCCAAAATAAACTTCGATGGAATCTTTACCTTGTTTTAGTGTATTTGCTTTTACAATAAGATCGTAAATCTGGAGCCCATCTTGTCCAGTGCTATACAATGATAGAATTGCATTCCACAATTCCCTTGAATTTGGATAATCAAGAAATTGATTAGCCACATCTGGTTCAATGTTCTCAATGATCCAAGAGAACACACGTGCATCGTTTTGGGCCCACTTGGTGTAATCCTGATGGGTGAGTTTCTCACCTAGGACGACTGAGGTTGGCTGTCCACTAGGTTCTAGGTTGATTCTGTTGGGTTTTAACTCCTGTTGGAGTTGCCACAATTGGCTTACAGTGACTTGATTTTCAGTCACTTCTTGGTTGTTTTTGGTATTGTTGGTTTTATTAGAATTTGTCATGGTCAGGTAAGGGTTTATGGTAAATGATGTAGGCTGTAATCAAGGGAAAAACTGATCAAATTGAAGGGTTTGAACCTTACGGCTCTGATACCATAAAGAAAGAAAAACGGCTGGTTTTGGTGTTTGTAATTCTTGGTTTTTTCATTGATTTCAATCTGTGTTACAAGCTTGGTATTTATACTACTATTTCTAACATACTCCTTTGTGTTACAGGTCTTTATTCCAACCGAAACTCTACTCCTATTTCTATCTTTTATGTCTTTTGTGTAATCATGTACAAGCATAGCATTTGTTGTATTCTAATCTACTTATATGTATTTGTATTGTATTCTAATTGTATTTTCCTACAATGTATTTGCTTTAAAATCTTCAGGGTTTGGTGATAATGTCTTTGCTATCTTAAATTTCGTGTGCTTTAGACGCCAACTGTTTGTCTTGGGAATCATTTTAATTTTTATGATTTTTGCTATTACAGAAGATGACACTTCCAGTTGCTTATCACTTCCATTTTATGATTCTGAACACTAGTTGACTAATTATGGGATGAAATTTTGGCTCACTTATTTTTCATTCTATTGCAAATTTTTGATCCTGAAGAAAGTTACAAAATTGCCTTTAGTCTTTTGATTAGAATAGAGGTTTCGGCAAGCAGAACCTACTGGTGAGCTACAACAATGATTAAAGAGCCCAACATAGCTAGGTTAAGAGATAATCAAGCATGCCACTGCTTTATCTATCTTTCTGTTTGCCATTGGGTGTTTTTTTCACTGTATGCTCGTAGTGAATCATGAGCATATTGCTCATAAGATGTCTCGTGTAGTGAATTAATTCTTTCTGTTTGTTTAACATTATGTTTGCAATCCTTTTTAGATAGCTAAGTGCTAGCATAAACTAAGCTTTAGATCTCTTTTTTGATCTTAACTTTTTAGTGCGTATTGTGTGGTGAAGAATCCAGCTTTTGATGACATAGAGTGCAAAGTCTTTAGACTTAGTTTCTTAGTGCATGCATATAAACAATGATTAGGAGAACTATCATGATGTAGTAAACATGCTGAGTCATATTACTCATCAATAATAAGACCACCACCTTTCACAGCATTGATCAATAATGTTTGACTAGTTGGGTTACACTTATCTTTGTTCTTATGTGGGTATTTTTCTGTGAACAGATCCACGCTTGACAGATTATGATACATTGCTTCAGAATATTAATGATCTTAAGGCTGGAAAGGCGGTACAGGTGCCCATTTATGATTTTAAAACAAGCTCCCGTGTAGGATACAGGTTTTTTCTTGGACCTTTTTTATTTGGGTCAAGAGATATAATATTCTTTTGCCAGGGTTTTTTAAGACCTGCAGTTTATATTTGTTAGCGTTTCCAATCAGTGATCCTGTGATAAACTCTTATACGATCAATCCTCTGATGTTTTCTATCTCCTTTTCATTCTATTTTGTAATATCATACCTTGAATTCTTTTCTTAAGTATGATATACTTGAGTTTTCTAGATGGTAAAGTGACATAATTTCTTTTTATTATTTCTTTCAAAGCTTTCACTGTTGGTAAAGAGAACATGATTAGTTTGCCTTCTGATTAGGAGAATTTTTATAGTGAGATTGTCTTGAATATAGGTGAATAAAAATGTAAGATAATGGGTATGCTTATTATTATTATTATTATTATTATTATTATTATTATTATTATTATTATTATTATTATTATTTTATTATTTTTTTTTTATTGAAGTGAGAGAGAAAGAAAAATGTAAAAAGTGAAAGGTGGGATGGTGGAGTATATATTACATGGATCATCACATAAAGTGTAAATGAGAAGTTTTTGGGGCAGAAACAAAGGGACAGTGGGAGTCACAAATTAAGAATTTGGGGTCTACTATAGTTTATCCTGTCTGAAATTGCTGAAGGACTCAAGAGAACAAGCCCGGTGGAAGAAAAAGTATGGCATAGATTAAAATGTAATCTTCGCCACCAATTTTCTTCCAGTGGAAGTATATCAAGTTCTGCGCTTGCTTTCACGTCCCTTTATTTGCAGATCGCTCTATTTCTGTAGTATACTCGTGCTTTAAGATAAACTGTATAATGAAGGAGTTATCTCCCTCTTTGAGTGTACCATTTGCTATTTACCTAGTGCTTCAAACATTCGTTTGTCCAATTGCTATGCTAAGGCCTGAACCTGTCAGATGTATGCTTCTATCATAATGTGGTCCTCCCTCTCACTCCCCTAGGTTCCTCGCTTTTCATGTATCAAAACTCACAAAGATGCATATTGATGCAGGATGGTTGAAGCTCCTGGTTCTCGTATTGTAATAATTGAGGGTATCTATGCTTTGAGTGAAAAACTGCGGCCTTTAGTGGACCTTCGGGTGTCTGTGACTGGTGGTGTTCACAATGATCTTGTAAAACGAGTTTTGAGGGATATACAACGTGCTGGCCAAGAACCAGAGGAGATCATTCAGCAAATATCTGAAACAGTTTGTTCACTGAGCTTCTATAATGCCTATATTTTGGTATTGGCTATAATTCTACATTTCTGAAGTACTAATGTCTTCTTGTACAGGTTTATCCAATGTACAAGGCCTTCATTGAGCCAGATTTAGAAACAGCACATATTAAAATAGAAAACAAGTTCAATCCATTTACTGGATTTGAGAATGCCACCTTTATCTTAAAGGTAAAGTATTCTAAAATATCTGATGTTTATCTTATAGTTTATTGGATGCTGAACTTAGGCAATGCCTGGATATCTTTTCTGCTGTTGTCTATTGGTCATTAAAGTCTTTTCCTTTGTACAGTCGTTGAAGTCAATCCCGGAAGACCTTGTTAAGACTGTTCTGTCTGAGAATCTTAAGGAATCTATCGAGCAGACCTATGATATATATCTTTTGCCGCCCGGTGAAGATCCAGAATCATGTCAATCATATCTCAGAATGAGAAATAAAGACGGAAAATACAATCTGATGTTTGAGGTCTAGTATTTCAATTTATTTATTTTTGAAATAATTTTTTTTTTTTTGACAATGATTAGCAAATGTTTCAAATTATGCACACTAGGTGTTGCTTGAGAAGTTATAGTTACGTGGCCTTTTTATTAATTTGTTATATCTCCAACCCTTTACACTGTTTTGGGCTGGTTGTCAAAGTTTGCTAACCGGTGGAAAATTGCAATAGGAACTACATAAGATTAAAGGTGAATTTAAGTTCTGTGATGTATTTGGAATTCTAGGCTAGAATCTTATTTTTGATACGAGAAAATTGAGGATTTCAAGTTTATTGCTCATGGATAAAAGATAGTAGGAAAACTTTTGATGCAAGACACTTATTTGTCTCTCAGTGCCCCTTACTGAGGAGTGAGTGAGTGGTATAATTTTCTCAAGGATGAAAGTATCTATATCTAATTGCATTATATCACAGTTAATATAGAAGCTATATTATGCTTTGTTGAAGGCTTAACGTGTGTTGCTAAAGTGATAGTTTCTGAGCTATGTGACTCGGACTTGCTAAAAGTGTTGGACATGTATATGGTGTCTGATACAGATATGACTAGTTTTTCCTGGTTTTCTGCTCGGTTATGAAGCACCATACCATGATTGACATGGGTATAACTTATACCCATGTCAATCACTGGTATGGCTAGATAGGTTAAGAATCTGTTACCTAAGGTAGTCTTGAGGTTTTATACTGCTACCTGGATCAACATGGTGGACCTTCTTTTTTGGATATCTGACAGAGAATTCCATTGTTGCACAACTTCTCCATTACATTGGGTTGTTAAACAGGGAGCTTAATGATGTGGCAGATCTATATGCTAACAAGTGCTGTGTAGAGCCAGTAGTGACTGTTTGCATTGATTGTAGACCCTTTTAGTTATTGACTTTACAATTGTCTCATTTTTTATTTCTGAAGTTTTGTGCTTGTCACTGGGCTTTTGGATGTACGTAAATAATACAAGCTGGTGTAAGACTAGGATAATGTTGGTCAACGGGAAAAGGAATTGGTAAAAGTGATGCAACTTTATGAAATCAACAACTTTCTGGTTTTGGAGATAGCTAGATATCTGTTGGTTAAATTTCTGGATGATTACGAAGGGATGTGGCTTTAACCCTTTTTCATAGTGGGCATTTCTTAGTTGATCCTTTCCTAAAGAGATCATTCTGGCACTTGCATAGTTGCACTAGAACTCATTTTGTAATTTAGGAATGGGGGTGAAGTACTGAATATGATTGTGATTTAGGTCAAAATATGGGAAATTATACTTTCCTACCCTGAGCTTGTACTCCCCTTTTCCTGACTCTACTTTCCTCTCTTTACCTAAGCTGTAGATGAAGATAATATTGCTCTTACATTCTGAAAGGTGTAAATGATTTTTGATGTGCTGAGAGACTAGATCAAAATGTTGCAAGGACAGAGACCTTTAGGATGGAAGCTAGCTTGCTTTGTGAATTTAAGAATTAAAATTGAGTTGTTTTGATTGGGTTACTGTTGAAAAGATATTAATTTTTATAATAATTTCTCTCTACCCTTTGAATAAAGTAAAAGAGGATAAGAGATGAAAATAAACTGCTAATGAATGAATTGAAGTGTTGAAATTATTATGACTTTGCTGTCTTCTGTTGTCTGGCTGAAAATATATAACACTATCATCACTTTTGGGTTGGTGAATATAACAAGGTACTGGGTATCTCAGATTATCAGATGTCTGTGAAGAGACAGGGTGTACAAGATTATATTACTTGTTACGTGATGCAAATCAAATTTTCTTGGATGGATAACAGTGTGTTTCTGGATGCAAAAGTATTGGTTATATGCGTGAGGTAGGGTTATATTACGTTTTCTGTAATACTGTCCAGAGCTGCCACCAGGATATGCAGAAATTAAGATGTGCAGTGGAAAGGGGTTGAGGACTATTGAACATTGAATACCCTACTCTTAATTCTGTTTAGATACAGTGTCCTCTATCTGGCTAGACAGGTTCACTTGGTCACAATTGTAGGACTTTTACTTTCCTTTCCTTTTGAGGTGTTTGAGTGCGTTTGTTTTACCATTGTTCTTTTATATGTTATAGCTTTGTGTATGATATCTTTACGGCATTTCTGATGTGACCACATTAGAGGATTGAAGTCAATGGAATATGCTTACGAGTTTCTTGTACATATGACAAGAATTTTGAATGGAGTTCTGATGTTGTGTGTTCAATTTTTCATCGAGTGGATCTCTGATGACGAATTCACTATCCTACAGTTGTAAAACTTCTCTCCAACCCTTCCAGCTTGGTTCTTTGGAAATCTTTGATGTGTGATAAAGGCATTCATTAGTATTTTTTGTTTCCACATGCAAAGAGTTCTAAATTTTGCACCTTTTGAACATCATTTTGACTTTAGCTTCTGATGACCTGAAATTTTTTCTGGGCTCCTGGAGTTTTTAAATCTTGTAACCGTCTAAATTGTTAGTTATTGGAGAAATTCAGGTTTGATAATGTTAATCATTTGCATAAATAAGAAATTTTTTGAAACATATGAATATGTCATGATTGAAATATCATTTTCATCTCTCGCTTTATTGATTGGATAGTGAGTTTCTGGGGCTTGCAATCTTTTTTGAAATTTGTTGCCTGATGAGATAGTTGATACTTCAGGAAGTATTAAAAGAAAGTCCGTTCATCATATCACCCAGGATTACTTTTGAAGTAAGTGTGCGTCTTCTTGGTGGGCTCATGGCATTGGGATATACAATAGCAGCTATCCTCAAAAGAAACAGCCACGCGTTCACAGATGGTAGGGTGACTGTGAAGATTGATTGGTTGGAACAGCTCAATCGACAGTATATCCAGGTATAATTCAATAATTTTTTTTTTTTTGTAATTCTGGTTCAATTCCTATGAATTTCTTCTTCTGACCATTGCCTTTCTGAATGTGTTTTTCAATTAGTTTGGTGAGGAAGAGAGATTAGTTCTGATTCTGGGAAGTGGGAACATGGCAGGAGCTTATTTAATGTAAAATGGTGAAGACATGAAGTGAATTCAGTTCAGAATTCTGATCCTGAGGGTGTCAAGGACTGATTCTTCATTAGCCCCACATCAACTTATTTTAGGAAGGGTAAAAGGGTCTTATTACCTGAACGTTGATGCAAGGGCCTGGAACACTCATCAGTTTTTAATTACCATTTGATCTTATTGCTGTTTAAGGACGATCCAACTCTTGATAGTTATTCTACTTGGGTGCTTCATTTTACTTCTACACATGTCAGGTCCTTGGCAGTCCAACATGGGTCTGGACAATTCAACCATTAGATTACCCGCTAGTTCCCAAAGATATTGATATTGGGTTAAAGACCTATTTTCTTTGTAGCTCTTCTTAAATATTGATAATTGTACTAGTCACTCTAGACTTTAGCTGTTCATTTAGACTTATCTTAGGAATCTCCTCAATAAATGGTAATGCATTTAAATTACTTCTGCATATGAACATAGACAGGTGATGGAGCGATAAAGCCAAAATTTTATCTAGAACCCAACAGGTAGGTAATTAGATATAGATATGATTTCTGAGACTTCAGCTTTCTTGGAATTTGAAATACTAATTGAGAGTGCATTGTGTTGGTTATCAAGTTATGTCGGTTCTGGGCTTGCTGTACGTTGTTGTATACTATGTGAAGGTTTACTTGTGCCTTGTTTCCATCGTATCTGTTAAGGTGCAAGGAAGAGATCGTTTGCTTGTAAGATCTGTCGCTGAGCAGCTAGGATTGGAAGGAACCTACATTCCTCGCACTTACATTGAGCAAATTCAACTAGAAAAGCTTGTGAAAGAAGTCATGGTATGGACACGAGATGCTCTTGTTCTGTAGTTCTGTTTACATGTTTCGGGGTTTGAGTTTTGTCTCTGCATCTGAAAGGCACTGCCAGAAGATTTGAAGACAAAGCTCAGCCTAGATGATGATTGGGTTTCTAGTCCCCAAGAAGCCCTATCTCGTGCATCTGCCGATAGGATTGCCTGGAGACACAAGAACCTTAAGAGGTGTGGCATTTTGTTTGTTGAAATGTTGCTTCTACTGGTGCATGTGTTGAATAAGCCTTCACGTGAATAATTGTTATTTCCTTCTTAATATTTCTTTGTAAGCGGTTTGTCACCTTTCATTCCCTTTCCATTTTTTTGGGAGGGGGAGGGGGAGAGGGAGAATGGTTATTACGTAATGCTTACTTCAATTACCTCAAGTCTTTAGACATGTTGGATGGTATTTTTGGTTTTCACATATTAACCATTCTTGCCTTATCTTTGGGTCAGTTGGGTTTGATATTACTAGTTTAGACTTCATATGACTGTTCCTTGGTGTAATAGCTTATATTTCATTGTAATTTTTTGTTTGAGCCTTTGAGAGGTCAAGGCTGCATTGGCCTTGATCTCATTGTAGCTCATCTGGTGAACTTATTTAAATTAAAACTCTAATTAATTACACAGTATATATCTGACTGAGTAGTGGTTAACTTTGGAATTTTTGGGCATCAGTATGAACATATAGGAATGAAGCTAAATTTTAAGTCTGTCAGGAGTCAAAGGGTTTGATGATGGGGAAGAAAAAAATGCATTCGGAAAAGGCATTAACTTTTGAAAACTAAGTTGCTTAAAAGTTAATGAATGCAGTATAGGTAGATTGTAAGCTCCAAATTAACAAAGCAACTTCATAGAACCATTGTACCTTATGATCCCCTGGATAGGACTTGAGAATTGGAGAAACTTAGGAGGTGCCATAGAGACTCTTGAGTTTGACAAGTGTGCGTCTCATAGACCAAAAATCTAGCTCTATTTATGTGCACTCCTTTTGTCCTGGAGGTAAAATATACAGACCTTTCCGGAGACTGTTCCCTACTCCAAAAGGAAGGAAAGTAGAAACCAAAGCTTAAACCTACAAATGGCATCATAGACTCAAAACCCAGTTCAATCATATGCTGGTTGGACTTTTGTTATCAATTTTGGTATTAATATAGTTGACTTTATAGAACGTACTCCTGATTCTGCTTACTCATTTGGTTATTCCCCATAGTGTTAATTCAAACAGTTTCTTGTTCAGTGACTTTAGAAGTATTGACTAGAAAGTTCTTGAAATATAAGAAAGTAAATATTTAATATCGGTAATATGTTTGGCCTTTAGGCATCTAGCGTTTTCCTTGTTGATAGAGAATGCAAAGCTGAACATGAAGTTAACCAAGTGGCAGGCATGAGCTCCATAAGATTGGAGGGATTTTTTCTGATCTTAAAATTCATTGTCTTTCTTCTGAATGGCTTACTTAAACATACAACTATTTGAGTGTGTGAGTGGTTCTTGCAGTAACGGGAGGTCGAAACCTTGAAGCATTTCCCATTTGTGGTTGAGTTTTTGTATCACAGTACTGAATATTGATTTTCATCGCCTTCTTTTCTCTTTCTTCTTTTGTTTTTTAATTTCTTTTTTCTCATATTTATCGTGTAGCTGTGTGTTTCACAACGAGTGACATTTTTGTCTATTTACTGGATATTTCCTTCATTCAAGTGAGGTTTCTCTTTTTGCTTTGCTTATTCTTTTTCTTTCCTGTGATTCTTAATTGTGTCCAAGTTCTTTGCCTTCCCAGTACTTATGTTTTAGGATCTGGGGAGGATAATATTTGGATTATATGAAAGCATTCTCTTTCTTTGAGAAATTATGTGGTTACCATCTTATTATTCTGAATCCAGCTGCAGTAATACCTAATAGGATTATATCTTTGGAGCTATTTGGAAATAATTTATGACTTGTTGACTATCTGTCCGTGAACTTTTTCTCAAGACGAATGTATGTATATTGTTAAATTATATGCGTACATATCCAGCTGAAGAGTCAATTATTTATGACATTTTGATTTTCAAATAGTTTCTAATCAAGAAGGCATCTCACGACTACCAAATACAAGTAGTTTTTTGGTGCAGGACAATCACTTGGTGTTATGTGATGTTGATTTTTCAAATTTGTTTGTCCACGAAACCATGCACCTTTAATAACTAATACCAAAATTAACATTGGTGCAGTGGTATGTCACGCTCGTATTCTAATCAAAGAGACAAGAATGCTTCAAAGTATGATGCGAGTAGCAGGAGATATGATGAGAGAAATTCTGAATCAGTGGCAAATGTGGGGAACAAGGTTTGTAGATACGTGAAGGTTTCAAAGAAAATGTTCAAATGGCATGAATCTTTTATCTTACATTGTAACTCTTGTCATCTTGCCATTTAGGGGGTTGCTACGCAACTGTCTGAACAGATATCGACACTAAATGATCGGATGGATGAATTTACATCAAAAATTGAAGAACTGAGCTCCAAGTTGATGGTCAAGAAAATGTCTCCAAGTCAGCAAAATATGATCCTGCAGTCCGAAACCTGCAATGGTTCTGCCCCAACATCTTATTTTGTATCTGGCTTAAGCAATGGCTCATTGACAAGCTCTCTTCTACCAAGTATTTCATCATCCTCTCAGTTGAATAAGGAGTCTCCTTTAATGGAAGAAGTAAGTTAGTTAATTCCATCTGCTTTGCCGCTTCTTCATCTATATATAGGTTATTTTTTTAGTTGGGTCTGATGTAGTGGGCAGGCTGGTACAGAATATGTCTTTTGAATTACAGGAAATTGCTATATTGAACACGTTTCTTGCTCTTATTATGATATTTTTTTGTTATCTGACGTATAATCCTTTGTATCGTCAGCTACAAGGAATAGCAAGAGGGCAGCGTCAATTAATGCATCAGTTGGATAACCTTTGCACTCTTTTCCGAGAAAACTTGGGGGATAAGGAGAAGTCTCGTCGAGTAAGGAATGAGGGGAAAAGGAACGCAGTGGCTGATGTTGAACCTATCAACCTTACTGTAGCTATGGCGTTCACTGTGGCTTTTGGTGGAATAGGAATTGCCCTTTACAAGGGTTTTTGGACTCGAAACTGATCTACACTAATTGCAATCATTTAACTTCAAATCATTAACTCTTATTTTTGGATTCCCACATTATTTTCCAATTTATCACTGATATGACATTTTTGCCCTTCTGTTCGGGAATAGATTACTTGAAGGTACTCCGAATGTAGGTGAAGTTAAGGAAGGGTTGAAGAAAATTTTTGTAAGCTAATCGATAGTTTATAGGTCTTAGATAAATTTCTGCTACCATATTTTGTCAATGTTAACGAGTTCATGGCTCACGTGAATTTCGGGTGCATTTGCAACGCACATTCCTTTTGTTACAACAGGAAATATGTAGTAGCTATCTTTCCAAATGTATCTCCAAGATATGGTCATTTACAATTTATTAATGTGTCTTGAGAAGTGTGTTTCAATATTGTATTGTCACTTTGGTCTTGAATAAGGTTTTTATAAGCCTTGTTTCTAAAGCTATTTATCAACGGGCGCCTAAATTCCAGGCAAATGCTAATAGTATTGAACAATCTTCAAAGAGTTATATTGAAACATTGTGGGAAGTCTATGTTTAAATAGTTTTCAAGAGTTTTGCTAAAATCATATTCTAGACTGGTGTTGACTTGAACAAGTTTTGTTTTAAATTTATCATGTAAAGAGAGCCTCAAATGATGAAGTGACAATGATATAGAAGGATTTGATTGTTGGATCATATGTCTCATGTAGTGGTGTGCAAAATAATTGTAATCGTTAACCGTGGATAACCGGTTCATATTAACGGTTATTTTACCGAAGTGTTAAAAATTAACGGTTACTGAGAATGGATACGGTTACGGTAATAAAATTTTTATAACGGTTAACTGTTTACTCCCTTCGTCCCGTTTTATTTGCTACAATTTTCTTATACGGACATCTCATTTATTTGCTACGTGTCCATATTTTAATAAAAATTGTCACAAATACCCTCCCCCACCCAATTGTTACTACACTACCCTTATTATTTCACTCTAATCTACCCACCCACCCCTTAACCTACTCACTCGATTGTGCTGCACTTTTCTCTCTTCCGCCCATTGAAGCCCGTGTTGAAAACTCTAGATCTCCCTAGCTCTCCTGTGTGATTCCAATTTCTTCCACTAGATTAATAATCTTCGTTCCACTCTCTTCATTTTGGTACCCATTTTGGTACCCACTTGTACTATGGGCCAAGGTAATGAGGGTAGGGGTTCGGTTCCTAAACCTACGTATTGGGGGTTTGAGCAAGATACCTTACCTCCATCTGAGATCCTTCGTTTACGGTGCATCCTCCGTGAAATTGATGAAGAGAGGCAACGAAAACCCCCTTTGAGTAAGAACAGAGGGGCTTCTACTTCAACCCATAATGAATCTTCCCAACAAACCCCAGATCCTCCACCATCTAGGTTCAAATCTTGGTCCGAGTACTCTTATTGGTTTTCAACTCAACGTGACAAGCATGGATAAGTGTTCTTTAACCTTTGTTGCTCTGATTTTTTTCTATGATTTCAATTGCGTGTTGTTTTTGTTGTTGTTCAGATCTTGTTACCTTGGGATGTTTGTTTGGGTGTTTGTTGTTGACGATTTATGGATGTTTGTGGATATTTTTGTTGGTGTTGATACTTTGTGATATTCTTTGGGTCTACTTTGGGATGTTGTTCGGATCTTGTTACTTCTAATATTTGTTGTTTGTTCGGATCTTGTTACTTTGGCATGTTTGTTGTTGTCTAGATCTTGTTCTTTTGGGATGTTTGATTAGCTTCAAATCTTTTGGGGTGTTCTTCTGATTTTTTGGGTGCTCTTCTGACTTCTGGAGTGTTCTTCTGATTTTTGGGGTGTTCTACTGTTCTCTGTATGAGTTCGGGTTGGTCTTCTGTTTTCAGGCCCTAATTGTTGCTCTGATTTAGTTTGGGATTTATTTTGGGGGTTTGTTGTTGTGATGGTTGTTGATGTTGATTCTCCCTATTTCATGATTTATTGCTACATGGGTGTTTTCACAAACTTCGTGATTTTTTGGGGTGTTTAGGGTTGTTCGGATTCTCTGTCTGAGTTCGTGTTGGTCTTTTGTTTTTAGGGTGTTTTTTCTGATTTTGGGGTTGTTCTTCTGATTTCACTCCTTCTGTCTTGATTTTGGGGTTGGTCTTCTGTTCTTAGGGTGTTTATGTGATTTTGAGGTGTTTTTAGGGTATTCTTCTGTTTTCACTCCCTCTGTCTTGATTTTGGGGTTGTTCTTCTGTTTTTAGGGTGTTTTTTCTGATTTTTGGGTGATTTTGGGGTTCTTCTGATTTCACTCCCTCTGTCTTGATTTTGGGGTTATTCTTCTATTTTTAGGGTGTTTTTTTTTTCTTCTGATTTTGGGGTGATTTTAGGGTTGTTCTTCCGTTTTCACTCCCTCTGTCTTGATTTTTGGGGTTGGTCTTCTGTTTTAGGGTGTTTTTTCTGATTTTGGGGTTGTTCTTCTGTTTTCACTCCCTCTGTCTTGATTTAGTTGCTGGTCTTCTGTTTTTAGGGTGTTCATCTGATTTTGGGGTGTTTTTAGGGTATTCTTCTGTTTTCACTCTCTCTATCTTGGTTTTGGGGTTGGTCTTCTGTTTTTAGGGTGTTTTTTCTTATTTTGGGGTTGTTCTTCTGTTTTCACTCCCTCTGTCTTGATTTAGTTGCTGGTCTTCTGTTTTTAAGGTGTTCTTCTGTTTTCACTCCCTCTGTCTTGATTTATTTGCTACATGGATGTGTTGGTTCTTCTGTTTTTGGGGTGTTCTTTTGATTTTGGGGTGTTGGTATACTCCCTCAATATTGATATTGGTATACTGTTGTTATGATGTTGTTATTTTTGGTATACTCCCTCATTATTGATGTTGAGGTTAAGACCATGAGGAGTTATGGTTATTGATGATGAGCTATATCTTAAGTGATCTTAGCCACTCCGATAACAAGATTCCAAATAGGTTTAAGCCTCAATATTGATGTTGAGGCAAGACCTTAAGTATAGTTACTGATGTTGAGGTAAGATCTTAAGTGATCTTAGCCACTCCAGTAATATGATAACAATTTCTTACACCATTATAACAAGTATTTACATCGTTCAAGAGTAGTACACCGGTTACCTAGCAAAAGGTTGTATTCTAGTTTCTAATTCCAGTCACTGTACTTGCTGTGAGTATGCTCCCTCATCTTCAGTGCCACCCTCTGCTATTTCTTCTTCTAGTACACTATATTCCCCCGTTTGTAGCCATAACTTGCACTCCTCTACTAATTTCATTGAGACATGTATTGATGTAGGTAGCTCACCTCTTCTTTCAAGTTGTTGTTTGTTGATGTGCGGTATGTGGTAGTTGTTGTTTCCTTTGACATTCATTATTTCAACCATGCATTCCTGAAGTGTTAAGAATATGCGATTGATTAGCTTAGGATCATACTCATTATATGCTGTTCAACTGTCTTTGGAGCTGTTTGATCTTTCAGTGATTGTATTGCCCTAAAAAACCCTAGATCAAGTACATTGAGATCAGGGCTTTGTGCTGGTTGGTTGACTAACATGATATTGAAGCCATCTTTTGTTGTTTCTTCTATGAATTCCATGATCTTTGTGTAAATGTGGCTTTGCATTATCTTGCACAACCCATATTTGTTTGCATCCCTATTCTGGCCACTTAGCCCTGATTGTTGGTATGACGTTCTTGATCATTTTATCTTTTATGACCTCTTTTGTAACACTCAATATTGGCTTAACTTCAACTGTTCCTACTACCCTGTTCTTGCTTGACCTTTTTGCTAGGACCAACTCTGTGAATGGAAATATCCCTACTTTACCATCGAAAAAAACCTCACCATTTAGGGTTATATATGGCCTTGCAACTGTTGCAATGAACATAATTTTTGTTATGAACCTCTTACTCTTGCATTGTCTTTGAGGTTCTTCCTCATCTGGGGCTAGGTAGTATCTTGCTGTGATTTGTGACATGTAGAACCATTTTTCATCAACATGTATGACATTGTACATGTTTGAAAACCTTGGTGTTGTTGTGATGGTTGTTGGTATAATGGCATTAATGTACCATTGTACTCTTGCTACTTTATCTGATGCTGATAGCTCTGGTTTTATGGTATTTGTATGCTTCCTGATTGCACCTCTTTTGATTAGCCTATGTATTGTGGATCTGTGGATCCCTAAACTTGCTGCTAAGGCCCTAATAGTTGCTCTTTTTCTTAATGAAATTAACTTCAACTCATCTGGGTTGAAGGAAACTCTTTTTCTATCCACTCTCCCAGCTTTGAGGTTATGAACAACAATTGCTTCATTTTTGGTCATTTGGGCTCTCATAGTTTTCCATATCCTACTTATGGTCCACCTTGACACATTATACTCTTGAGCAAGGTTGTTTATACAACCTGTTGGGAGTTGTTGGTGTAGTTGGGGTGGCAAGTTAGGATCACATGCACAAAGTTGAAGTAACTTACCAGCAACTGTTGCCCTTTCCTTGTCACTTAGAATGGAATACTTAGTGACTTGGGGATTGTTGGCTGCTTGTTGTGTTTGTTGCTCCTCTGGTTGCTGTTCTGGTTGGTTTTGTTGCTGCTGTTGTGGTCCTCTATTTGGCCGTTTTTTTGGTTGCTCTTCTGGTTGCTCTTTTGGTTGCTCTCTGTCTTGCTTTTCTAGTTGCTCTCTGTCTTGCTCTTTTGATAGTTTATTGAGGTCAATAATTTGCCTTCTAGGTAACAAGGCTGACATGGAAGTTGTTGGAAGGGTATAGGATGCTCTGCTTGTCATTGTAGCGACCAATAACCGTCCAACAACTACCACGAGTGATGCCTCAATTATTTAACGTAATCAACACAAAGGTAAGTTAATCACTCAATGATGCTTTTCTGAGAGTGATTAGTCATAACCCTCCCCACTAATCTCACTTCTTCTTCCTTTTTTTTTAATACTACTCCCTCAATTGTGGAGGGTTGGATGTGTGATTAATGTGGGTTTCTCACATTAAATGTTGCATTTATAGTAGAGTTGCTGCCAAAATTTTGTATGAAAAAATGGAGCCAAAATTTTGACTCTTAAAATTGGGATGAAAATCCCGATTTCTGTTGGGAATGTCTGAAATTTGGAGGTAATTTTGGTTGACTTCCGATGTGGTCCCCATATATGGTAAACTTTTTTTTCCACTTCTTAAGTTAACTAATGTCTTTTTTACTTTTAATTAATTTCATGTGGTCTCCATGTACTCATTACTTTCCTTAAAGTTTGTGAAAACACACATGTAGCAAATAAATCAAGACAGAGGGAGTATTATTATTTTGTTAAAAAATTAAAGCTAAAAGGCTTAAACATGAATGAATGTCACATATTTTTTATGCATTTTTTATACATGATCAAACATTGTGTAAATATGTGTTATCATTATTGTAGAAGACTCAAATAAGTTAAGAATCATACAAGTAGTTTTACAATATTAGGTGTACAAGTTAATAAAAATAAAATGAAACAGTGCGATTACTCGTACCGTTAAGTAGCAGTAACCGATAAACGGTTACAACTAATTAACATTACGGTTACGGTTATCATTTTTCAATAACCGTTGTGACGGTTAACCTCATGTACTATCCTTGAAAATTATAATCAAGTTAGCAGCTATATACTCAAAAAAGTATTGTAAATCAAGTTTAATACAATATGTAATAATTCTAACTGTCCATATATGTCCTTGTGTGTCGTTGGGTATGCCTCAATTTCTCTTTGGAATCGAGTAAAATGTGTCACATTTGAAAAAAGTTTCCTATAAATATGCAAGAAATATGTTATTAGGTGAGTTTTTGTTACCCGTCAGCCGTCACTCCGTCACCCGTACTCCCGTAGCCTTTCTCTATCAGCCTCTCTGTCAACCAAATCGTCACCGGCGATACCACCTCCGGCGAGGCACCGAAAACGGCATCACTGTTGTCAGCATCTCAGGTTCGTTTTTGTCTTTTTGATGTTGTTGGGTCATTTGGGGGAGTCATTGATGATATAAAAACTTCTAGAAAAAAAAAGATTTCACTCCAAAAAATAAATGAGCGTGTATGTGTATGATGTATGTACAATAGCAATGACAGTATATGCTTGAAATTTTAGTGTAAAAATGGATGATTATACAAATATAATTTTATTCATATGCAATTAGCATTGAATTGTGGGTTATTTCTTTGGTTTTGTTTGATTTGAGTGCATTATGATATTTTTATCAGTTTAAGTTGGATTGGATGAATCGTAATTTTGCTTTAATTTATCCAAATGTTTATGTGATTGGTAAAGGAGATTACTTCATTATTGTTTGTTTTTATTGATGAAATTTTGAATTCTGGATATAAACTGGATAGTTAGTTACTTGAATTGAGGTTGGGCATTCGCCCATAGTTGGATTATACACTCGAGAGCATGATGTGCATTATGCTTATCACATTTCCATGCTCTCTTACTGTGAACTGTACGTTCTTTCAAGAGCATGATGCGCGAGTGTAGGATATAATTTGAGGACATTTTTTGTTTTTGCTAGACCTATTGTGGTTGTCTGGTTAATCTTTTGTTATAGGTGGAGGTGATTGGATACATTAGGATATATAGAAGATTGGAAACGCTGAAAGAACTAACAAAAGTTTGTCTGGGGTTAGAGCTTTGGACTGCAATTTAATGTTTTTGCTGATTAAGGTCATAAGTTTTTGTTGGTGCCGGGACTTTGTATTGTAGTTTTTAGTTACACATTTAGTTGACTTGGTGATGAGAGGATGTTGAGTTTTTGTATATATATGCAGCTACAACAATGTGGTATAAGGACTCCATAGTAAAACCTGATGATAAAATGGTTCTAGATAACTTTCCATTTTCTTAAAACCTTGTCCATGTTACTGTTAAATTGAGAGGCGACACTTTGATAAGGGCGCGCCTCTCACTTGCGACGTTTGGTCCAGTAGAAACTTCATTCTGTGGGGCAAAAAAGGTTTGGGGAAGAGATCAATGAAGACCTCTTGTATGCTGTCTCTGTGAAGAGCCAGCATATTGCTGCTAGAAGATTTTCAGTAGGTGTGGTGGGTCCTTTAATTAGAATAGGGACTATTAAGTGACTGTTTTATATGGGGTCTGTGAGGTGACAAAATTTCACACCAAATCCCTGTTGAAATTGAGGAAAGAATTTAAAAGTGTTAAATCTCCTAGATATACTATTCTCAAACTTTAAGATAAAATAAATCAACCTTACTGATGCTTAGAGTGCGGTTCCAGATAAAACCCTCAGTTTCTAATCTTTTGTGGATTTGGCAAGCCCCCCTGTCCCCCCAAAGTTCTACTCTTCTGCTGCCTGCTTCAGTGGGATCACAATTTCCTTAGGCTTTTGCTTCATAGCCATACTAGATCTAAAGCCCCGCTCCTTTATGCCTGTGATGTGGTATTTGTGTGTTCTTACCAATGACTTGCTTATGGGTGATATCAAGTCTTGAGTTCATACAAACATTTCCATTAAAATATTGGTCCAGAGCTTCTTATGGAGCACCATCTTTCATTAGTTATGACTTACGAGATATGAAAAAATAGGAATAGGCATGTGTTTAAAGCTGCTACTTCCCCCATCCCCCGTTCCCCTACCTCCCACCTCTGTCCACTATGAGAAAAGCCACAACTCATGCTTGGGAAAAAACATATCTGGCATTCCTCCTCCTTTATCTTTTGAACCCCATCCTTATACCGTCTCACATTGGTTCTATCTTGATATTGATGCTTCTTAAACTAACTTCTATGCCAAAGCAGGTTGGCCAGTATTTTAATGTCAAAGCAATGAAACTTGGAACCTCAGATAATAATTTCCTAATATTATTCCATAAACCTTGCCCTCTCAAGGCAGAGAATTCTAAGGATTCAGATGGAAACAAAAATGGCAATTCTCCAAGCAAATCAGAACATTTTGATGATTTCTGACTGCAAGAACCGAAAAAACGAATAAAATCACGAGTCTGTTGGCCAACCCTTATAGCTTTTCAATTTAAACCAATTGCATGGTGCTCTATTGGAAATTTTAGGAAGGGGACCCCCCCCCCCCCCCCCCCCCCCCCTATCATCCCTAAATTTTTGTCATGAAACTATTCTATCAAATTGTAATCGGCTTAAACTTGAAATGTTTTTATTTGAGAGAAATCTTTTCTATGTTTCCACATTCTTATAATTTAAATAACCAATGGTAGGAGTTATTCCTCAAGGTTAAAGTGGTACACTCTTTTCTCTTTCTCCAATGTGGGACAACTCACGTAAGAGTTAATAATGAGTAGTTTTAATGCACATAACTGATAATCTGAACTCTATAGAAACTCTTCAATGCATTTACAAAACAACAGTCTGATAAATTATCAATCACTAATTTTGCGTAATATCAACCAATAAAAAACTCACTAACTTAATGGAGAAGCGGAGAAGTAGAGCAGTACCTATGGAGGAGGCTACAAGAATATCCATCCTTTTCCCATGCATTTCCATGTAGGTGAGCCTTTTTTTTAAGAACGTGATTTCTACTGACATACTTTGAGTGAGTATTTTTGGGTCAGGTTAGAAGAGCTTCTAATCCCCAAACCTTCCTCTGGGAACTCTCTTTGGGGAGAACAATCATGTTTCTTGATATCAAGTGAAGATCACGCTGCCTCTATTTTATCCCTACAAAACTGCTGCACATCCAGTCTTATTGCTCTAGATTTGAAATGGCCATTACGTCTGCTTGCAATTATATTGTGTGTATTCATAGTGGAGTCATAAGACATAGCTACTTGCCTTCGAGAGCAATTTGGACTTTTATTGTGGAAATTTCTTCCCTTGCTTTCGTGGAAGCGAAATTGTTCATTTCCCTTTCTGGGCTTAAATATTAAACAGTATGTGTAAGGTTAGAATTATCTGTCATACCCCCATTTTTAGTGACCATCAAATCTGTTACAATTGTAGCTAGGGCAGGGCTTAATTCTATGTTGCATGATCCCCTTGGGTAAGCTCTAGTATTGTTGCTTGTGCGAACACATAATTAAAAAATTTCGTAAACCTTCATAAGAATATGGGTTCCTGCTTCTGATATGGCCTGATGCTACAGAATGGCAAAAGGTCTGATATGGGCAACAACGGAGGATTTAATGAGGAACAGGGGTCGAGTTTTATCATTGTACAGACAATTATTGCGAAGCCTCAATTCTCCAGACTTGCCGCTGACCTTTGCAGCAAGAATGGCAAAGAAAGCTGAGGTTCGTGCTATCTTCATGTTGGGATCTGAAGAGAAATCCCTCCACAATGTTGCTGACCTCATTGATGCTGCGGAGTACTCATTATCTCTCTTGAAGAAAGGAGAAATCCCTAAATACATCCAGTGACTGCTTTATTATCTCCCTTTTACAAAATGCTTGTCTTACAACTGTTGAAAGGCCAGAGAACCTGCTGCCTGGGCATTTTGTAACTTTTGTTATGCCTTCTGCGAATGTAAGTTGATTTCTGATTATCTCCCTTTTGTACTTTTTTTCTTTAAAAAAAATAGAAGATTTCTATTGCTTGCTTTTTAGGTGTAATGTTTACATACTTCTAGATCAATTAAAATTATAGTTTCCCTAATTGTGTTAGTTTGTAAATAATTTGACCCTAGATTTGATTTCTGATTGTTGGATTCAGTGTCAAAATATTGTGATTATTATATAAGTTACTTCCTCCATCCTTTTTCTCCCTTTTAACTTGTTCTCTTTTGGAAATATGTGAAGATGACCATTTGACAATATGAATCTGATTAGTTGAGTTGAACGAACAATGAGGTTGGTGAACTATGGTCTAATAAACTAATTTATGAATTTAGAACAATTAGATTCAAATATCCCTGCTAGTATTGTCTATTGTAATGATAAATTTTACCCTAGTTCAATAAAAAAAAACATTTAAGAGGAAAAATACGCCCTAAAATTTACTATAGTCCTCTACCAAGTATTTACAGCTTCTATTTCATTCATGCAGTTCTACCTACTCCTGTGATGAATTCCATACTCTTAATTGAAATATTCAATTCCTTTAAAACCAGACTCTCGTTGTGATAGGGACAATTGAATAATAACAATGCAATTTAGCATCTTAATCTAACATTGTTATAAAGCTCAATCAATTAAGCATCAACAAATAAACAATGAAATTGAGAATTTAAAGAGACAAATCATATAACTAGCTCCATGATTAGGATTCAATGAAACCCTAGAATAACATACCGCTCTTGCATAATCAAAAAGGAATTAAAAAAAAACAATAAATGAAATATACAAGAGAAAAAAAGAAGAAAATATCTTCCTTAAATCAATAATGGGAACAAAAGATTGAATCTTAAAGGAATGCAAAAGCTATATAGTATTAAGAAACTAAATCTAAAGTCTAAGTAATGCAAGGGGTATTTATAATAACTTGGAACATCTAGGTTAAAAGAAAGAAGAATTGTTCAAAAAAGCCTAGCTCACTTGACAGACACAAACATGTTTGTGTCCACATGAAGAAAACCAAAACTACTGATTTGTAAAAGTAAAGCAGACACATACGTGTGTCTAGAAAGATAGACAAGGTTGTGCGTAAATCCACATGGACACACACGGACTTGTCGCTTGACTGATGTGCTCAACTCATCTTAAAATGACTATACTGAGATCCAGACCTTTGTTTGAGGGATGTGTATATAATTGGAAAGATATTAAAGCTTTTAATTTCCAACCCAATTGGAATCACATTGATATCATTTGTATATTTTGGAATATGGTCAAAATAGTGAAACAATGACATTTTTTGGGGAGCAACTTCCATGCATAATCTTTTGCATCACCTTGGACTCCAAAGTGCCTTGACATTATGACGTGTCCTTTGAAACCTCATCATTGGAAGATGATTCTCATGTTATTCTATAAGTGGCTAAAATGTATGGAAATTATACGAAAACCCCGTAAAAGTAACATTGAGTGAAAATTATATGAAAACCCCATAAAAGTAACATTGAGTGGAAATTATATGAAAACCCCATAAAAGTAACATTGAGACTAAAACAAGTCAAAATACAATATATTACTTCTAAATGCTCTACATATACACTAAAGTACATTCTAATACGATTCAAAAATGCGATTGAATTATAACTTATTAGAATATTAAAACTACTACTTTTATACCAAAAGTATATATCAGTATGAGAAAAAATTTATTTTGACGAGAATTTTGACTTATACCATTTCTATAAAAGGCTAATAAAGAGGTGTGATTCATATTTAACCTAGTATGGCGTAACAACCCTATTATCTTATTTAAGTTCAATAATATTGTTTATTGTTTGATCTGATGTCAATATGATCGAATTAATATTGGAATTAGGTTGGTCATTAGAGACTAATTAAGTTATTTCCCTTTATTAAGAAAAAGCAAATGAGTTGACTTTTGAGATCAAGAGCTCCTTTTCCTGCACGTTCTTGTACCTGAAAAACAAATAAGATTACCAAACATTGAGGGTGATAAAGAGGCCGTGAATTCGTGATCACGTTAGATTGATTGCCTTCAAGCCCACAATGTTGAATTTATACTTCTCTGGACCACAGCAAGATTGCTAACCAAGCCATATCAAACAAAAGGCTGCCAGTTAATGTCTACGTGATTAAGCATCACGCATGCGTTTAGAATGGTAGAGCGGGCACATATGCAACGTAGGTTGGGCATGCACGAAGAAAAAAACTGCGGCTTATTACTTGCATATTAGAACCAATTTTTGTCTTAAAAAGATATGGTTAAAATATGGGTTTCATATGATAAGATTTATATGAATATGTTTGTATTTTTATGTGTTGGCTCCTAGCTTGGGGTATGGAAATCACAAGCTGTATCTATGTTATTGGTTGGGGCCTGGGGGCTCTCTAAGGATCTACATTCACGGATTTTTGGTAACATATAATTCCAACTATCCTATGTAATGTCAAATAATGGCTTACTTGTGTGAATGCCAACTATTTAAATTAATTAAAGTTTTAGGGGTCGTAATCAAGATCTGAGATCAACTCTCATCAACAACATTTGTCGGCTTACAACTTATGGCTCTTTTTACAACAAGAATATGGCTTCTTACATTTATCAAATACATCCTACTTGTACATGCACGTAGTAGTCCATAAGGTCTAGCTTGGAAAATGACTACGTACATAGGGTTGGCGTAGGTTAATCTTCTCTCCAGTTTTGAGAGCCATGCAATATAGCTTGGCAGTTGCAAAGCTCATTGTTACAGTAAGAATATTTTGCATAATCTATCACATACAGACGACTGATATGGTTTGATATAACTGCGAAGAGGGAGACTGTGAATCTGATATAAGATTCATTTTGGTGTGAGTGAACTTTGATGTGAATCATTTCATAACTTAACTATATATATTTTACTTTTATCAAAGTGTATTGAATAGTTGCAATTCTTGTTAACATGTAAATGTTCTTTTTTTTTTTTTTTTTGGCACTGAAAATGCACATTGGTTGCGTCTAAGGATTTGATTCATCAAATGAACCTTAGCTTTTTGATTCATGTTATATTTCTCCTAAGTAAAATTCAAACAAGGTCGGATCATCAACCCCTCACTTTCACACTTTCTCTTCTTTCCCTTTCCCTCCAACTGGCATACGTTCCGTACACTATTCGTTACAGTTAGTGATCGAATCAATAAGACACTATTTTCTTCTTCTAATCAGCAGATTAATTATTGCGCAAAGAATTTCCTTCATTGAAGTCGTAAGCAAATGCTAATCAAAACCTTAAAAGCTCAATCATAATCCATATGAAAATAAATAGATTATATTACGTCTATTATGCTTATATTTATATGTACGTACGTAAAATGTCATAGTAGCTTAGTCACTTAGTAAACTAAATACAGTTCTCATTCTCTCTGGCGAAAAAGAATTGTAAAAAACCCATACTCAATTTCATGATATCATTGATGGACGAAAATGTTAGCGTAAATGAAATAATAATTCAATCAACTATATATCAAAATAACTAGGACTGGATATGAGCCGAATTAGCTCCTGAGCTACTCGGGATTGCATCGCCCAAAGCTCGGCTCGAGCTCAGAATTAGGCGAGTCCGAGTTCGAGCTCAAACAATTTAGGCTTAAATCAATCTTTATATAGAATTGAGCTTAATTACTCGATCAAACCTTCCACAAATATAATCCGAGTCAAGAGACGAGCCCGAGCTCTAAAACTCGATGAGTCACGAGCCCAAGCTTTAGTTGTCTATGGCGAGCTGAGCCATGAGCTTCAATTCTCAAGCTCGGACTCGACTCGGCTCGTTTCCAGGCCTAAAAATAACAGTATAATGTACAATTTTTCTCATTTAATTTGATACCAAAATATATGTACAAGTTGTGTACATTCAACTTGCTCATAATGATTTGAGTTTTGCCTCTATTCAAGGATAATAAGCTAGTTGTAGTGGCAATTATTTTCTATTAACAAAAAAGCCTATACTCATATTATTACGTACTGAATAGCCTCCTCATGCCTCTATAAATACCCTAAGACATACAGAAAGTATTGCTCATCCACAAGCTAATTAATCATCAACTACATACTATCTCACACCAGAAAAATACCTCCTAAAATTTTCAACAAATTTGAAAGAATGGCACCCAAGTACCTAGTTGTGTTCGCCATGCTTAACCTAGCCTTGTTTACTTTCATGCCTGTCTCTAATGCGGCCACTTGCCCCAGCCTTAGTCAATGCTTGGGCATTGCTGGATTGAACGTTCAGTTCGGTAGCCAATCCAGTTCCCAGTGTTGTTCTCTCCTTGGAGGACTTGCCAATGCTGAGGCGGCAGCTTGCCTTTGCACCAGCCTTAAGGATACCACAAATACAGCGGCTCCTCTCCTTGGCTTACTCGGTCCCCTCTCCGGCATTCTTGGACCTCTTGCCCCTCTCTTAGGCGGCATACTCGGTCCTCTTAACCCTCTCTTAGGCGGCGGTCTCGGTCCTCTTACCCCTCTCTTAGGCGGCGGTCTCGGTCCTCTTACCCCTCTCTTAGGCGGCGGACTCAGTCCTCTTGCCAGCCAGCAGGTCTCAGCTGTGTTTAAAGCATGTGGACTCAATTCTCCCACAACCTTTACTTGCGCCTAACATGCTAAGGGTGCAAGGCCACCCCTAAGCTAATATATATGCATGCATGCATGGTAATCTTCTTTCAATTGTATGTTATAGTGATATAGGTGTAACAGGTGACTTGATTTAAGCCATGTCTTCCGTTTGCCTACGTATTGTTGTGTCCTTGCATTTAGTTTTAATTGTGTTCAAGAAAATGTTAGCTCCGAAATTCAAGCATCAGTAATCCATATGATGTTCCGAATTTTAGTTTGTGAGCCTGATGTACGCTTGTAATATTGTTATTGTGTACGTCTTCCTAAGTATCATGTTACTTTTGTTTGCAATTGTAAGAAATCCAATGAAATATTGTATTTGTATGTTTATGTTAGTTTTGTGTACTTTTGAATGTTAAAATTTTTCATGCATGTTCATAAATGTTTTGTTTCGCCACCAAACTATTGTTGTAGCTTGTTTAATTGCAAAACATTATTACTTTCAATTTCAAATAATGTAGGAAGTATATTACTAGATTAGTCTTGTTTAGCAGGCTGAAAAGCTAACTTTTTTTTATAGTAAAATAAATTCATTAATAAATTGTCATAGTATAAATCTGAATTTAACAAATACATAACAACTGAATCAAATAAATGTGTTATTCATCAAAACTACAATTGTAAGTAAATGTTACACTACAAAGCATCTCCTGCACTTATTACTATAATACAACATTTAAAGAGATAATTTGACGATTTATTGTAGTCATAAGGTGATCTTCGTCTAATCCATCTATCTGCATCTGAATAATTTAAATACACTGTGATCTTGCATTAATCTTCATCAACAAACCAATTTCATGGTTATCATCCAAATCTACAATCATGGATAATAAAAAGAAAAGAAAAGAAAGCAGAACAAAATAATCTCTCCAAGGAAAGGAGAAAATCAAGGGAGAATAATTCCTCACAGAAAGAGGAAGTATTATTGTACCCCTAAAAAAAACAAAGAAGCCACAAGGGCAATATGCAAATTAATTAGAAAACAAACAAGGAACGGGCTTTCCATCGATGGAAGCCCCTTCAAACTTCAAAGTTGGAGGCTAGGGTTTGATAGAGAAGAGGGAGGGAGGGAGGGAGGGATAGAAAATTCAACAGAAGCACAGTAGCTAACTTGATTGAAATGTAATCGATTGATCACATACAGTTGCTAATGATCACCCCGCCTATTTTTATGTAATAGTGTTCATATACTACATGGTCTGGAGCATTATGATCTTCATATGATACATACTCGATCAATATGAAAGCTATATTAAAGTACAAGATAATTAATCTGAGCTCATACACAGGTACAGTGTAGTGACCAATTAAGCAACGTAACAACAACCTGTAAAACTCTAAAATAAGAATTGAACCATACAATTTTACATCCAGATCGACTGCATGCTTAAGCCTTTGGAATCCCCAACACATGCGATGTATTAAGACAACCGTAGCAACACTGCAATAGATTTCCATTCACTAACCAAACAAGTAGACTATGTCATTCTTTTTCAAGCAACATGCCACCACACATTCGTGAGAAGTTAGTTTTGATCAGTTGTCAACACTAATTGTTTATTTAACATGAAAAATCAACATTCCTTAAAAACTAATATATACTAATAAAGACCTACCAAATGCATTTAAAAACTAATATATGGCGGTGGCTTCGTGTTTTTGGAACTGTCGTGCACTAGTAAGAGGCTTCTGGAGAAACCTACTTTTATTCGGTAAACTAATTTTCTTACTAATTGAAATTGGTTTGAATTGACTAAAATTGATTTTTACAAATTTAGAAATGTTTTTCTTGTATATGGTTCTTGATTTGTATAGATTAAGACTGATTTTAATGACAACAATTGATTCTTTTAGTCCATATTGGATTGTATTTTGTGAATCTAAGGTTGTATTGATTAAGAATTACTCCCTCAGTTTTTTTTTTGTTCTTCTCGTTTGAAATCTATAGATTTTTGGGCCAAATATTGACCATAAATTCTTCCTAGTGTATAAGAAAAAATATAATCATATGGGATTTTAAAAGATTCATCTCAATGTATATTTTTTCAAATATCAACTTTTTATAATTTTTGCAAACACACAATTGAAAATATTTAAAATTTAAGTTTCTTTCGGGATTTACGCAAAAATAAGTGGGAAGAACAAAAAGAGATGGAGTAAGTATATTGTATTGCATTTATTCAAGAGTTATATATTATGATTTAAGGTTGTATATTGATGATGAGCTTAAGAATATTAATCTAAGAAATATTTGAGGTAGTCTTGTTTGTGGGTCTAGTTCCACAAATTAAGGATCATTGTTTGGTTTCCATTTGGGTAATTTAATTTAATTGTTGTAATCCTGTTAATTAAGAAAAATTCAGGTTGTTACAATGCTAAACTCGTATTAGGGACTTTGGAGTCTGAACATAATTTATAAATGATTTAACCTTCCTTATATATACCCAGAAATCATCTAGTACCTTGATATCTGAATATTTTTCGAAATTAACTCAATAACAGTGTGTTAACCATCAAAATACATTTTAGACACTTTCAAACTTGTTGATGAGAGAACACTTTAATATGATAATGACGGATCTTATATGGTCATATTAGACTATAGATGTGATTGAAACCAACTATATTAAACCTAAACACCAAATTCAATCAATTTTGGAAATTCCCATAATTGGATTCTAAACACATTTTAAAGGTCTTTGCAAACCGAATATAAAATATTGATTGAATCTAAACCTTTAATTTCCATATGAATCTAGGAAGCATCTAATACCTTTAATTTAATTTTTAATTTTTTACGATAATATCTCAAAAATAATAATCTTTAAAATTTGGTCAATTTTTTGCCTCGTGACCCTGTGAGATAATACCTTGATATACTTTTTTAGGGGCTTTATGTGGTCATATTTGGTCCTAAGGTTTTTAGGAACCATCTTCTTTGAACTTAAACAATCACTTCAACCATTTTTCAAAACTCCTCAAATTACGTTATGAGCTTGTTTTTTGAGTCTTTTGAGACCAAAGATAAGGAATTATATGGTTATAAACCCTCTCATATGACACTAAGAAATATAAAGTACCTTTTATCTCAATTTTGAAATTTTTTCGAATAATATCTCAAAAAAATGTAACAACCTTTAAAATTCAGTCAATTCACAACCCTATGAGAGATCACAACTATATGCTTTCCATAGGTATTACAAAGTCACATTAAGCTTTTAGAATGATGAGTACCGTCTACTTTAAACCTAATACTCATTTTAATTAATTTTAAAAACTCCTAAAATTAGGTCATAAGCTCATTTTTAGGATTTTTAGAGACCGGTCATAAAATATTAAATAGATTGAAACCTCCTTATTTTATCCTAAAAGGCATTCAATACCTTAGTTTCAAAATTTTTTTGAATTGAAAAACATATCAAGAATTGTTATAGTCGTCAAATTTTTGGGCAATTTTGACAGTTAAAACATTATTACAATTGAGTTCCTAACTCGTTTGTAGAGCCTTTGAAAACAGTATTAGGTATTAAATTGTTTCAAGCCTACTTAAATGATCCTAGGAAGCCACCATTTTCTTTGTTGCAATTTCAAAAATATCTCAATGAAAATAACCTTCAAAATTTGATTATCACTAGTAGAAAACATTTCAATTGCTTCGTCTCAAATGTTGCGGTTAAATACATTTCGAAGTACATAAATAGGGAGAACATACTTTTACATAAAATGCTGCGGTTATTTAAAATAACGTAGCACTAATAACCATAGGTGTTGCGGTTAAATAAAAACCGCACCATTTATTACAAATGCTGCGGGTTGTCTTAATTAACCGCAACACTAGTGATTATAAGTGCTGCGTTATTTTTAAAAAAAAATTGCAGCATTTATTCCCGTCATGAAATGACCTGGAAAAGGTACAAGTCTAGGGAAAATAACATTGAATAAGTGATGCGGTTTTTTAAATATCCGCAGTACTTGAAACTACAAATGTTGCGGTTATTTTAAAAACCGCATCATTAATACCGAATGTTGTGGTTTTTTAAATAACCGCAACATTTGTGGTTTCAAGTGCTACGAGGATTTAAAAAACCGCGGCACTTGTTAGTTACAAGTACCGCGATTATTTAAAAAACTGTAGCACTTGTGACTCACTATATATACTCTTTTTCCAGTGCTTTCGGTATCATTTCAAACACGAAAAAACACGCATTTCCTCTTCTCTAACCCTCAACTTCTTTAACCCTAAATACACAAAACACTTAGATCTCCCACTCCCAATCCCTCGTATTTCCTACATATGACCCTAACTTCTTTCTAAAGTCCCCAATCATTCTTCCTCACGCAATTTGAAACATACTCCTCTCTCCCACTCGTGTCTCCATGGATATGGCGTAGTGAACCGTGTTGAAGCTTACTTATGTCTCTCATTTTAAAGAAGTCTACATACTCTAAAGTTCAAAATCTAAAAGTTTGTATATGCCTTGAACCCTAGTATATATATTTTTATTTTTTTCATAATTTGTTAAAATATTAATGTAAATCTGAAAAACTCTTGTGTGTTCAGATTTGCATGGTATATGCTATGTTTATGAAGGAATAACCTTTAAAAATCAAATTTCATAGATTATATGATGTTAGAGGCCTTTTTTGGAGAAAATAAGTGGAAAAATCCCCCTTTGGAATATATGCTGCGGTTTTTAAAACAAACCTCAGCATTTGTTGTTTTTATTACTGCGTCTAAAGAACCGCATCATGTGTTGTTTTTCCATGTGTTTCGCCTATATGTGCTTCGTATCAATAACCGCAATATTTAAAGCTAGAAAACCGCATCATATAGACATTTCTCTACTAGTGTATTTTTGCCAATTTTGGGCTAGAAGAAAGTACACCTTAATATGCTTTCCATTAACCTACAGATTCATATAAAGCCTTAATTTATAACCATCTATTTTGAACATATTGCCTATTTCAATTGATTTTCAAAACTCCCACAATTGGCTCCTAATTTTCTTTTTATGGCCTTTGGATAAGTCATGTGCAATAGCATCATGTTAGTTTCACGCGTAAAATATTGTTTTTGGTTAGCTCAATATAAAATATTGCAAGAAGAAAGGAAAAAATATACTTAAATATAATTATAATAGAATACTTGTATAATTGTTTTAATTTTTGTATATCCTATTTTAGTAGAATGAACATTGAAGTACTTCATGTATGTTTTCACAATACTCAAAATTATATAGTCCTCCTATGATCCGATTCTACCTATCGATATTCCCCCTCCCCCCTCTCCATCCCTTTAAAGTAAGATCACGATCTTTATAAACTAAGCTACAATCAATGTTTCTACTTAATAAGATAATACAAAATTCAAAATACAGTTTAATTTAAGCAATTAATATAAACCACTTATATATATACTATTATAATAGGAATTTATTTTATTTTTATTAAAAAGTATTGTAAGTTGAGCTTTTCAGCACATATCTAGTTTTGAAGAATTTTTAACGCCAACCTAAAAATATTGAAATTGTAAATTTATAATATTAGTTGTGAAAGTTACGATAGTATATATATATATATATATATATATATATATATATATATATATATATATGATATTATTTCAATAAATAAAAGTGATAATTATTTTCTTTTCCCATGAGATACTTCCTTTATTTTCAAAAAGTTTTTCTTTGAAAAAATTAAAATGAAAAATATAACATTTGACCCATCTTATCCATAAAAGATTAGCATGAATTTAATTGAAATTGTTTCGTTATTTTTCGTTGTTCTTGGCAAGCCCCAAATTCGAAATAATAAAGCATATATGAAAATGTGTTTTTTTTGGTATGATTAAGGTTCTAATTCTTATTCATTGAGGTTTAATAGCATGTATTGACAATTTGATTGTTGTTGTGCTAATAAAATTGAACAAATTGATGCAATTAAGTTTTTGAATAGATTAACCCTAAATTTAGCCCTAATTTGATTGAAATGTATGAAAGTTGAGATTTTTCACAATTAATCAATCAATAAGTATAAGTATATGAAAACTACACATTTTTCTCTCAATTTCGGCCCCGAATTCGTACAAAAGTTGTATGAATTCTCCCTAAAACTCACACAATTGTTGCACAAGTCACGACGGCTGTGGCTGGGCTACGGTGGGTGGCAACGACGGGACTGCGTCTGGGAGGATCGCTGGTCACGTGGGAGTCTTTGGGTGGGGTCATCTTATGGTGGGTTGCCGTGCATTGTTGCCGACGTGGGTTGTTTGCTGGCAAGGGGTTGCGTGGAACTAGTTGGGTTGCTGTGTAGCTGAGTGCAGCGTGAAGGTTAGGGTCACGACGGGCTAGATACAAACTACTTACATCAATTGTCACGTCATCATAATGACTTGCTTGCCAACCAGTCATTTTTTCATTAAACCCTTTAAAATGATGAAAATTTTCAGAAATAAAACGAAGGTTACAAGATGAGTGAAATATTGTTTTTAATTATTTCAATATTTCCGTTTTCTTGCGTAACTCTAATAAAGCCAAACAAATAGAGAGTAGCAAACAAACAAGAATCTGCCACAATATTCTGATCCCCTAAACCATTAGTTACTCGGCCAAGCATAGGCATACAATACACTATGATGGGTGATGGGTGTGCGGTCAATAATGGGCATTACGTAACAGGGGTGGGTACACTGGTACCACGTACAGAAACAAAGGGCCGGTGTGTCGTGTTTCTCCATCTAGAAGCTCCTCTTCCAGGCTCCCACGCTTCCACGAAACCACAAATATAATCCTGGCATTTCATCACTCAAATTCTCAAGAAAACACATGAGTGCTACAGTACAGTATATTCGAACCAATAACAAAAGTAGATGACGTCCTTCGTGACGATATTGATTAGTATCTGTTTATTCGAATCAAAATCAAGATTGGAATCCAAAGATCCTTCATCCTGCCTAATGCCTATGCAGCTATGCTCCTTCCATTTCAAATATATATCACTCTCCTTTATTAGGTTAAGCCCTTGCCATTCATAATTTGATACTCAATCGGACTAGTAAATGACTTTGCTTAATATTTTAGTTATAGATATATTTTTCATTCATAAGAGAATATTTGTATTTCTTTTATGAAATAATATTACAGTATTCCATTTCTTTGAAAGTAAAATAGAAAATTTAATCGAGATTATTTATTTTTAATTTTTTTATAAAATTAAAAGAAGAATATTTTTTATTGAAAAAGGAGCCATGGAATAAAGTGAGAGAAATAGTACTGATTTTAAAGACTTTTTTAAGAATTTTATCCAAGTACATATTAATACAAAATAGTAAAAAGAAAAAAAAAGATTTTATAAAAAAAATGCGGAAAAATTTGTTGGGAAATCGGTACTTAACCAAGATGACATCAATAGATCTTTGTTTTGCAAATAATAAAAAATAAGTTTTCAGTATATGTATTACATGTAGTTCAATAATCATTTAAAAATAAATAAATAAAAGGCAGTTAATGACTTAATGGTCATAGATATTCCATATAGTTAAACTCTGGAATATATAGTGCGGTCTTTATATAAATAACGACGCCTACAAGTATTTAAAACTTGCCCTTGTCATGAACTCTCAAAACATGATATGTATAACGATTAAAAACTTGTCCTTGTCTAAGCAATGCAATGAATCCATGAGTCATGACCACTTAATTGCACAATTGATAGAGATAATTCGCTAAATGGGGACTCCAGTCGTGCCTTCTCCGTTGCTCCATTCGTAGCATATAAGCCAACCTTATGTGACATGGATTGTAAGGTTATATATGTCGTTAGAATTTTTTAACTATACTTTCATTAAAATCCACAAAAATCTCTTTTGGCTATGGCCTACATTTTTTGTTAAGAGTGCTACCTCTTATTTAGAGATGGTCTATCAACCTCTAAATAATAGACGACTAAAAGAGTGCAATTTATTCAATAAAAAGGTTGCTCCTACCTCCAAGAGATTGTTCTTGCCCTTAAATTAATGCATATTGTCGAATCGGGTCCACGGATTATATTTGGGTTGACCCATTGCGGGTCAATTCTCATCGGGTCAGGTTGAAACGGGTAAATTTGTTCTTTCGGGTTGAGTCAGGTCAGGTCGTTATCGGGTCGAGTCAAATCGGTTATTTACTTTGTCAGGTTCAGGTCAGGTCATGTTCGGTTCAGATCAAATTGGATCAGTTTCAGATGGTATACAACGCGTTTTTTGGGTTCGGATCATGTTCGATTCGGGTAAATTCGATTCGGTTCCAAACGGGTTATAAGGGGTTGTTCCAGGTTCGGATCATGTTCACTTCCAAGAGTTCGTCCTTAGACAGGTCATAGCGGGTTGTTTTTGGTTCAGGTAGATTTCGAGTTTGGGTCGATCCGGATCGATTCCTGAACATGTTGTTTCGTATCACGGATATTTGATAATATAATCAATTTTAGAATTGAATAATTTTATCAAATATCGAACAAGTATCAAATATCATATATAGAGTATAATTGATTGAGATATAGAGTGATAGACTCATAGACATATTAAATTTGAAATAAACTAAAATTGGATAAGTAGTTGAACCGTCTAAGTAAGATACATTTTATCAAATCAATAGTGAAAGTCTAAAAGTGTGAAATACTAAGTAGTATTTATATATTTATAAATGCATAATTGCTAATATATACTTAAAAGTTATAACATAAGGTATTAAGCCTTTAAGTACTTCACGTAAATATATAAGTTAAGAAATTAAAATGTATATAGTTTGAATGGATAAGGACAATTTTATATACGTGAAATTTAACCATATACATGAAGTTTAGCAATACATTTGAATATATGACTGAAGTTTAACCATATTTGTGAAGTCTATTAAAAATTCCGAGTTTAGTTTCATAGAATATACATTTTGAAATTAATAAGAAAGTGCAATTTTAAAAACATCTCAAATCGGGTAAAAAACAGGTCTTTAAAATTAGGTTATTTATAATTAGGTTGGTAACATGTTGGTAAAATCGGGCCATGGGTCGTTATCAGTTATTCATCGGGTCTAATCGGTTTCGGGTTATATCGGGTTGTGTCATTAACGGGCCAGGTTGTTTTTGAGTCGGTTTGTTAATGAGTCAGGTTACATTCGGGTCGGATACAGATCGAGTTTAGGTATTGAAATATTGGGTCTAATTGATTACGAGTTGACTTCAAGTCGGATTATGGGTGTCACTTTCAGGTTATAACCGGGTCGGTTTTAGGCAGTTTTACAAGTCGGGTGAGATTTTGACACTCCTACATATGGATCCAACAATATAATGTATAGACAAATATACTGACGTGTAGAGTGACATACAAGAATGCACTAGATAGGATTTGTTACACTTCACCATATATAAGACAGAAAAATCTAAGCTTATCATACAGCAGCTTAGCTTGCTCATATATCCAACAGCTACATAGTAACGCACATCAATCTTACGAAAACCATAGCTTTCAATTACTCGTTCAATAATGGGTGCCGAGCAACAAAAGTTTCACGTAGTCCTCTTTCCGCTTATGGCTGCTGGCCATATGATCCCAACCTTAGATATTGCTAAGCTTTTTGCAGCCCATAACATTAAAACTACTATAATCACAACCCCTCTGAATGCACCGATTTTCACCAAAGCAATTCAAAAGACAAGCAAAACTGTCAGTCCTCCAATCGACGTTGAAATCATCTCATTTCCTTCGAAGGAAGCTGGCATTCCGGAGGGGATCGAAAATTTCGACCAATTCAATTCTGACGATATGTCATTCAAGTTTCTGAAGGCCACTGAGTTGCTACAGGAACCACTTGAACAAGTCATGGGGAAGTGCAAGCCTGATTGCCTAGTCGCCGATATGCTCCTCTCTTTTGCTACAGATGTTGCAGCCAAATTTAACATACCAATGTTAGTATTTCATGGAACCAACTTTTTTTCACAGTGTGTGATGAATGCTATGTTCAAGTACGAGCCATACAAAACGGTTTCGTCCGATGACCAGGAATTTGTCATCCCTCACCTTCCTCACGCAATTAAAATTACAAAGTGTCAGCTACCTGAAATGATGAGAGGTCAAACAGATGATAAGCTGGAGAAGTCTCATAATTGGAAAGAAATATTTGGTCGTGCTTTAGAGGCTGAGAGGAAGAGCTACGGGGTTATTGTGAACAGCTTTTATGAGCTGGAGCCCGAATATGCTGACCATTATAGGAAGATTATAGATAGGAGGGCATGGCATATAGGTCCGGTTTCCCTGTGCAACCGTGAAAATGATGCCAAGTTTCAAAGGGGTAAGGATTCTTCGATTGACGAGCATGAATGCCTAATGTGGCTAGACTCCAAGAAGCCAAAGTCAGTTGTTTACATTTGCTTTGGTAGCATAGCCCAAGTGTCAACATCGCAACTCAAAGAGATCGCACTGGGCCTAGAAGCTTCCGAGCAGAATTTCATATGGGTGGTGAGGAGCAGCAGTGATGCCGGTGAGGAAGAAAACGATGAGTGGTTGCCACTCGAGTTTGAGAAAAGGATGCAAGGAAAAGGGCTAATCATAAGGGGATGGGCACCTCAAGTGCTAATTTTGGACCACCAAGCGATTGGAGCATTTGTGACACACTGTGGGTGGAACTCTACTCTTGAAAGCTTATCATGTGGGGTGCCAATGGTAACTTGGCCTGTTTTTGCCGAACAATTTTACAATGAAAAATTGGTAACCGAGATATTGAAGACTGGGATCGCCGTTGGAGCCAAGCATTGGAACAGAGTGGTGGACGGTAGCATCAAATGGGAAAACATAAAGGAGGCTATAACACGAGCTATGGTGGGTGAAGAGGCATCTGAGATAAGAAGCAGGGCAAGCGAGATTAAAGAATTAGCAAGGAAGGCTGTTGAAGTTGGCGGGTCATCCTATTGTGATATGAACTCCTTGATACAAGAATTGATCTCCCATAAAGCTACTGTTTAACTAGCTTTGTCATGTATGATCCTGGTACTTCACTGTTTCCATTCATCTAAAGATATAAACCAGACCACTCATTCTCTTGTATTGTATACGTCTTTGTTCCTTTTATTTTGGATTACTTCAATAATGAGTGCTTTAATCGACAGGTACTTCTTATAAAGAAACTAAAAAGTAGAGGTAATTAAAGGAAAGGTCGGTCAGAGCTTCGCCAAAAATAGTTTAAAATACGAGTTTTCGGGACCATTTTCATTTCGGGCAACTTATTTTGTATGCAATTTAAGAGGTTACCAAATGTTCAACACTGGTGTACCGATATATGCCGTGAAACCCACCATATAAGATCACAACTGACGTATGGACTTCAAAACTATGTTACATGACTCATTCCTAACATTGTAGAATACGTAGAAACCATAAGATTTAGGTGTTGTCAAAAATCTAATCACTATTCCTTATTCAAAGAATTTAGTCAAAAATGAGCACCAGTGCATGGAACTTGCTGAAAACTGCAGCAAATAATTTATTCAAAGAAAGCTTCATGCTGCATGTTAGATACAATTAAGGCTAAAAAATAAGATTAGCAAATCACATTAAAATAAAGTAGCACTATGCAAAAGTTAAGCAAACTAATTACATGAAGTTAAATATTGAAACTTGATCCCAACAAATACTTGGCTGCAAAAATATTTTAATTAGCGTAGGTTAGCATAATAAATATCAAACCAATAAAATATAAGTTATACTTGAGCACTTTGTGTTGTTGTTAACTCTCTTGTACTTTGCAATTTGGCTTTCATCACAATGTCAACTCTCTTGGACTTTGCATTTTGGCTTCCATTATTAAACATAAAAACATTAATAATAAAAGTGGAGTCTTCAATTTGCTTAGTGATTTACTATTTAGCATTGAAGAATATCAAGACACTCATTACCTTAAATATGAATAGCGTATACACAAATATATCTCCTAACCTCTTCTTTTACCTGGAGTTGGGAAGGTTGGATCACATGGGCAGGCTTCACATTAGATCTTTCGCATTTGTTTGAGGGCTTTAGAAATCTAGCGAATTGGTCTTTATATTAATACTAGAATTTAATGTCAAAATGGATCAGACTAGGCCTTAACCAAACCAAACTCTGAATATACACAGGTCTAAGTCTCTAACCAAGTCCACTTGAGATGATTAGAGAAATATATGCCCCTTGTTATTTCCGAAATACATGATGTTTCTTTACTCTCTTTGTTATAGTAAAAGTAACTAAGAGCATCGAGATGGGGAGACCCAACAAGTCAACAACAATATAATTGATAGTGAGGTGGGGTTGATCTGTCAAAATTTCCCGAGGCTATTTTTTTGTTATTATGTCATTTAGTTTGATATCTAAACTTTGTGTGATTATCGTAATGAACCACCTATTCAACTTTGTCTTCTCATGTTCGTAGTTTTTCAATATGGATCAAGAATGGATGTATAGTAAACGGACTTCAATAGAGTTTCTTAGGGGAGTGGACGAGTTTAGTAGAGTTTCCCTTGAACACCAAGAACATAATCATTTAAAGATAATTCTTTGTCCTTGTTGTGACTACAAAAACTCAAGGGGGGTATCGTGATATTAATGAGATCAAGGATCACTTAATTCGTCGTGGGTTTAAGGCAAGCTACATGACATGGACCTGACATGGAGAAATGATTGATTTTGGGGATAAACCTAGCAATTGTGAAAGTTAGGGAAAAATGTTGGCAACAAAGATTTTGAGAACCTAAATGAGAACACCAATGAAAATGATGATGAGAATAGAGTAGATGAGGAGGATAAAATAGATGAGATGATGCATGATGTAGAGGATTATTTCGTAGATTGTCCCCATTTATTCGATAAAATTTTGAGAGCTACAGAGATACCTTTATATCCCAACTATAGTTCACACACTAAACTATCTGCTACCTTAAAACTCTTCAACTTAAAGACACGCCATAGTTGGACTGATAAGTTTTCACACATTTATTAAAAGCTTTATCTGAAATGCTTCCCGAGGAAACAAATTACCAGTGTCTATCTACGAGGCCAAAAAACTCATGTGCCCTATGGGCATGGAGTATGTGAAGATCCATGCATGCCGAAACGATTGTGTGCTATACTGAAATGAGTATGCAGACTTAGATGAGTGTCCAGTGTGCGGAGTCTCTTGTTATAAGATTAAGATGAATGAGATAAACTTAAGGAAGAAAAGGAGACTGGCCACTTTGGTATCTTCCAATTATACCAAGATTCAAGCGCCTATATTCCAATGATGTGAATGCTAAGTTGTTGCGCTGACATACTAATGGGAGGAAGAAAGATGGTTTGCTAAGACATCCTGCTGATTCTTCTCAATGGAGGAATATTGATAGAAAGTTCAAGGATTCCAATACTGAAGATCAGAATCTTAGATTAGGCCTTTATACAGATGGAATGAACCCATTTGGGACATTGAGTACCCAATACAGTACTTGGTTAGTTCTTCTAACCATCTACAATTTTCCTCCTTGGTTATGCATTAAGCATAAATACATCATGTTGTCGCTCTTAATCTCTAGACCTAAACAACCGGGGAACGACATAGATGTGTATCTAGCCCCGCTTATCGAAGATTTGAGGTTGTTGTGGGAGGAAGGTGTCCAAGTTTTCAATGTGTATAGTAAGTCCAATTTCACTTTGCGTGCTATAATTTTTTTCATGATAAACGATTTCCCAGCTTATGGAAATATGTCTGGGTACACTGTGAAGGGTAAGACCGCATGTCCAATATGTGAAGCAGTGGTGGTTTTAGTGTGGGTTCAGCTGAACCCATACTATGAAAAAATTTTATATACCCTTTGTAACATTCCCTAACATATATGCAACTCTCAATTCAGTGGTAAGGCATCAATACTCTCATCCTAAACACCTGGGTTCGAATCTAGCAACCAACACTCCTTTTTTTCCTTCTTTTTCCTCACGTATTCTCTTCCTTTCTTTAGACTTCTATTTCCATATACCAACTAAAATAGCCCCTCCCTGTCTACGTCTACTACCTCGGCGCCTCCAATGCCCTACACAACACCATCGAGCACCTGCCATGGTGCTCATTTGATCTCCTCCTATTCGGCTCAGTGCAGGAGTGCTTCACTCAATCCACTGCTCGTCTCTTCCTCTATTCCTCTTCAAGCTTTGGTAGTTCGGCTCGGTGCTAGGACACTGGCTGCTTGTGCACCATATTAAGTGAATTGATATTGGTTTTAACTTTTAATTCCTCCCCATATCTTTTTACTTGGATGTCTAACAAATGTATGTTACATGTGCTGCCTATTTGTGTATGACAAACACTTCAAAGAAAGGATTATGCGCAATTTCAAGACTCTTTGTCACTATAGATATAAAAGATTAATTAACCAATATAATCATCCTATACGTTGAGTAATCAAACATAATAAATTCCAATACGATTAAGATTAAGATAATTATATGAATTAATAAATTGGGAATTATGTAAATTTGTCATTTGTGAGTTATAATTTAAAATTTGTCAATTTGAAATATTGATTTACTTGAGTGATTGTTGTTGATTTATGTTGGGTTGTTTGACAATTTTGAGATATATTATGTTTTGTTAATTAATTCAATTACGTTGGCATTTTTCTGGTTTTGTGGATTATGGAATTAGTAGTAGTGAATGTGTGTTATCAATATTATTAACATTCGAGAATTTGTGTTTTCTTTAGCATCGACATTGGTAAATTTGTGTTATCATGATATCACCATTATTTATTTGTGAAATTTGTAATGTGTTTTGGGGATGTTTGATTGTGTGGGTGCAAGTGTAGAGTTTAATGTGATCTGCTGAGTAATATTTGTGAAATTTTATTGGACTATTAATATGATCTGCTAAAATAATTGTGAATGGGAATGAACTATGTTTTATGTATGACCTTAAATTGAGCCACTTTAGGGTTTTCAAAGTTGTCGAATATGAGTAGAAAAACTAGCAAGTGTGTCGTTGGTATATATATCAATTGGTAGATTCAATTCCAAACCCATAACACAAAAATCTTAGCACTGCCACTGATGTGAAGAAGATATAAAGGTTATGCGTCTACAAAACTATAGGAAGCATGTGTTCATGGGTTTTCATAGATACCTCCATGAAGACCATCTATTTCAGAGAAAAAGGAAGGCTTTTAATGAGAAAGTTGAGACATGAGAATCTCATGTCCCTCTACGAGTGAGTGAAGTTTATGAGCGGGTATAAGACATTAAAACTAGTTTCGGTAAGGATTCTAGAACCAAATCTACTAGTGGTTATAAGAAGAACTCTGTGTTCTAAACTTTTCCTTATTGACGATATTTAGAGGTTAGACATTGTCTTAATGTAATGCACATCGAGAAAAAGGTTTATGACACTATTGTAGGGACTTTGTTGAATATGCCAGGGAAAATAAAGGACGGGGTTAAAGTGAGGAGAAACATGGCTACTATGGGCTGTACTGAACTGGCACCTTAAGAGCATGGAAAACATTGGAATATTTCTTTAGCTTGGTTTACACTATTTAGGAAGGAGAAGATTAACTTTTGTGAGTCTTTGCATGGATTAAGGTCACAATTGGGCTCTCTTTGAATTTTAGTAGACTTGTATCAATGTTTGACTTGAAATTAATAGGAATGAAATCACATGATTGTCATGTCTTGATGTAACACCTTTTATCAATTGTTATTCGAGGAATATTTCTTCCACAAGTGAGGTACACAATCACCAGGCTATGCATATTTTTCAACACCATATGTAACAAGGTGATTAACACAGCGATGTTAGATGACCTCCAACCTCCAAGCTAATATAGTTGAGACTATGTGTCGATTTGAGATATATTTCCCACCATCATTCTTAGACATCATGCCACACTTATTTATTCATTTAGTTCATGAAGTTAAGATTTGTGGGCCAATATGGGGGAGGTATATGTATCCATTTGAACGAGAAATGGGTACCTTAAAGGGCAGAGTAATGAATCCGGCAAAACCTGATGCTAGTATTGTCCAGCAAAAAGTTGCTGAAGAAGTTGGATCATGGATTGCTCAATATTTGGCACGACCATATGTTATTGGGGTACCAAAGTCTAGACATGAGGGAAGGCTTCAAGGTCATGGTACTATTGGTTGAAAACAAGTATCACTCAGTTTTGACTTAAAATCTAGGGCTGAACTCTTTGTATTGCAAAATCTTAGCGAAGTCCATCCATACTTAGAGGAACACATGAACATTCTTAGAAGTGAATATCCCTCAAAAGGGGATTTGCAGTTAATAAAGAAGCATAATTCTACATTTTTAGTATGGGTCAAGAAAAGAGCCATGTCTCTATTATCATGCACACCCAATGAGATTTCTGATACACTGAGATGGTTGGCTTATGGTTCTAAAGTATAAGTTATGTCTATGAGGGATACGACTTTAACGGATATTTGTTTTACACAAAGCGACAAGATAAGAAATCAACTATGCAAAATAGTGGTGTTATGGTAATTGATTTATCTCTAGAATTTGCTAGTACAAAGGACAAAAGATTAGTTGAGAAAATGAATTCATACTATAGGGTCATTGAAGAGATTTTGGAGCTTGACTATGTGGAATTCAAGATTTCTCTTTTCTCTTGTAACTGGGTTGATAGTAACTGTGGTGTCAAGAAAGATGAATACGATTTTTTAACCCTTGTGAACCCCAGTAGATCAGGACATCATGCAGATCCATCTGTTTTAGCTTTGTAAACGAAACAAGTTTTTTACATGGTTGATCCTGTCAATTATAGTTGGTCAATTATTCTACAAGGAAAAATACGGATTATGGGTATTGGTGATGTAGTTGATGAAGAGTAATATGATGAGCTATTTGACGAGACCCCACCAACCTCATAGAGTATCCCGAAATTAGTTGTCGATGATGTGAATGATATTTTAAGGCGTAATAACCTTGATGAATGGTTTTATGTTGCTAGGGACCAAGACTAATTAAATGTTAAGTGTTATATTCATACCTTATAATTCTTATGTTATTGTTCTATTAAATTCTAACTATTATTATTCTTAGAGATCTTCTAATTATTTCTCTTCTTGTTTATATTGCAGGTTCACAGCCATGGTTGATGATGAGATAAGAGGGTAAGAGTGTAGTAGCCTCAATACTCAAAATAGTCAAAAAAGAAAAAGAGTTGGTAAAGGTCCTTCCAAAGGTATTAAGGCAATCCCTGGGGTGTAGAGAGTGGTTGAATGGGATGAGCTCAACCGACCCATTGGGAAATGAAAAAAGGCATTCAAGAATCACCTTAGTGAAATAAGTTGTGCTAAAGTGTCAATCTTGACCAAAGAATGGAGCTAAGTTCCACAGGGAGTGAAGGACACTTTATGAGAAGATGCTAAAGTAAAATTGATATTCTTGAAGTTCAAATACATATTTTGCTACACAATTTGTTTTTTTTATGAAACTTATAGTTATTATCTCTTATTCATGCAGAGAGAATTCCACATTGAAGAGGATGCTAGAAAAAAGAAAATGGTCCTAACCTCTTGTGATAAAAAATGTAGAGACTTTAAAGTAAAGTTAGTGAGTGGTGGGATCTATTGCACGCGGAATAAGAAGGGGTAAATTAGGAAGAAAACTTTTTATCTTGATAATTTTATTTCTGAAGAGGATTGGAATGAATTTGTGAGGATACACACCATAGAAGAGTTTAAGGTATGTTTATATGCTTAAGTAACACTCTGATGTTCATGAATATCTTTTTCCATCCCTATGTTGAATAACACTTACCCTTTCTACTAAAATCAGTTGAAAAGTGAAAAGGCAAAAAAGAGTGTCGCTCTTAACTTGTATCCTCACCTTATGAGGCAACACTCTTACGCGGAGATGAGCTCCATATGGCGTAGAAAAGGGTACATTACTTCTGCCTCTTCATCGTCGAGTTCTTCATCTATCATTTCTAGTTTACAAGATATAACTACAGCTTGGCTGCTAGCAAGATCAATTCCTAACGATAAAGGAAATCTTGTTGTTCTTGATAAATAGACACAATTGATGAAAGATTCCATTGTAAGTAAATTTATTCATTTATCTTAACCCTTATAGTTATATTTGAATAATTATATATATAATTGTAATTTTACATTTGATTAATAATTTATCCCATAATTTTAAGAGGAATGGAGACAGAAAGAAAAGGCTGGAAAACTTGTTCCCAAGACTAGGGACGATGTCCTATATCGTGCTTTTGGCAAAAGAGACCATGCAGGTCGAGTGGTTGGTTTTGGAACCGAAGTTGGTCATAGACTAGTGTTTGGTCCCAATGTACGAAAGGTTAATTATGGTCCTGAGATGATGCTAGAGTTATAAGCAAAAATGTAGGAGGAGGTGCATATGCAAGTGCGGGAGCAGGTGCAAGAGCAGGTGCAAATGAAGGTAGAGGAGCATCTTAGGATAGAATCCAAAAGGGTCATGAAAGAAACCATAAGAGAAATGGAGGAGAAGATAAATGCATTAGTTGTAGAGAAGTTTTTGATGTTTGCTAAAAAATTCGGTATTCAATTACCAAGTCAAGAACAAGAAGTAAGCAACCAAAGGCGTAACACTCCAATAAATCCCAGCAGCTGTGCAACTCAGGGGGAAACGATTATTTTCATGAAATATAAGTATGATCACTCAATTAGCATGAAGTTTAGTGTTTCCCTTTTTAAATACTAGTATGGGTACTAACAATTAAAAAAAATATAAGAACCCGTCTCCTGCCTATTATTGCTTTTGGTGAATAACTCAGAAAAAGTCGTTGTTCATGGGACTGTACATCCATCATTAACCCTGGACCACCACTCTAACCTCCTTCCTGATCATGTGAAGGTTAGTGTAGATGATTATTATATTCAATTTAAGAATGCTCCAGTTCCTGCACCTTTATCATTTATAAAAAAGCTTGAAGATACTCACGGTATCTTTACTCATTGTCTTAAAGACTTAGTTTTGATCTCCAATAATGATGAGATAATCGCTTATGTCTATTTATTTGGTAAATTAATTTGAAGACATATCATTAAGTTAGTTTATGTTTGATTCTAGTATTACACATTATTAGGTGTTGCCATCAAATAAAACAAATGTAAATAGGAAAGGGAATAAAGGAAAGGAGATGCAAAGTGGTCTAGAGACATCTGAGTCTGTTAAGAAGAATTTGCAACAACACTCTCTCACTCATTACGCTATACAAAATTTGGGTAAGAAATGCATTCTTCCGAAAAATTATTTCTCTGGCCGTGATGAAGGTACTTCTGTTATATTCAGTGGTGGGATGAGAACATTCCATTATAAAGAAGAAATCAACATTATAGTCATGAAGGATGATGTCACTTAACTTCTCGCTGGAGCTTGGCTTTAGTGTTTCAGTGTTGTAAGTGTTTATGATGTAAGATATTTATCCTTTTCAATTATTTCTTAACTTTAATGTAGTACTTATTATGTGTTCCTTGGGATGATTGATATAGGGCTTGTCATAAGTTGTGCGATGATGACGACAGAGTGGACATCTCCATATCGTTCATGTGCCCTACTTGGATTTCTACAACAATGGTCACAAATGATATAAATAGTGTTGTGTCATATATGACACGTGTAATAGGACGCTCGAGTTCTAAATGATTCATCATATGTCCGTACCATGAAAAGTATGAATTTCTAACTATTTGTCCTTGGTTTGCAAATATATAATTTTTTTTTCATGAATATACTAATTTTTCATTTTTATAGAAATCACTGGAACCTCCTTGTACTTTGCTTAGAGAAAAGGTTGGTCTATATTTTTGATCCTCTTAAAAAAAAAAAGAAATAAGCAATTAAGGAACCAATGAATACGTAAGTGTTAAAATTTTTCATTTGATCCACTTAAGTCTATGTTGTACCATTTGATCTTATACACCTACATAACCATTTGTCTTTAATTTTGGGTATATTAGAGCTTTTCAAAGTTGCAGAGTGACTAATGGCCGGTATAGAATATGAAACAATTTAGATTGGACTTCGGCTAAGGTATATATACTTTTACATGACAAGTTTATTTCAAGTTAAAGATATATTCTTTGATTTTCTTACACTTTAATTATTTTTGCTTATATGGTGTAGTGCCCTCAGCAAGTGGGAAGTACCGAGAGTGGAAACTATGTCATGCGATTTGTCTTTGAAATAGTTACTATACATCATAGTAGTCAAGATATTGCTGAGATATGTTTGCTAAACTTTCACACTTGAATTAATTGAGATGGAGAATGATCATATAGAATTGAATTTGTGATAGCTTTCCATTTGAAACAAGAAAAGAATATTGGATTGTGTTTTAGTTGTTTTCAATTGAAGATTATTCTCGTCATGGAGTTGGTTAAGTGTTTTGGCCCTTGTACTATGTGGTACGACCCTTGTATGACAATATTGTCATTATTGGTGTTTGTAAACAAGTATCTAGACATATTAAAAATTTGAGAATGGTCCTATTTATAAATGGAATTCTATCGAAATTTATACTCGATCTCTTGCGTAGAATTTGTTGGTGCACGTGTTTATATTATGTACCAAAAATTTAATCATCAAAAATTGATTTTAGTTTTAATCGATCAATAAAATTATTTTTATGTTTTTATTTGGTTTGGTTTAATCTAAATGTTTTTTTGTATCAGATCTAATTAATTTGAATTGTTTATTTTCATATGAAATAACCAATAAAGTAATGAAATAAGGCAACAATGGGTATGTTGTTTGATTTACTTGATTTTTACATATTTGTTTTTATCTTATCTTATATGATTGTATCTTAACCTATATGAACTTAGTTGATCCTATATAATCTTATAAAATTATTTAGTTATAAATTATTCTTGGTTAACACTTAATTTGATCTTACCCTAACTAATTTAGTTATAAAATTATTTCTCTTCAATGTGGTTTAATCTCGGCATAGCATTGTAGTTTCTTGTAATCACTGTTGACATTGAAGAGAGGTAAGTGTCTAGAATCAATGCCAAGATGCATATATTATACGGAGTACCTGACTTGATGTATAGTAATTTATTAGTTAGCCCTTTTTTCTATGGTGTATTAGTAAGTAGACTCCCTACAATCTACTAGATTATATTATTTGAAGTCTAAATAACTCGTAAAAACAAATTGTCGAGTTTGTTTGGGATGGGAAAATTGTAGCCAAGTAAAAGTTATTATTTATTTCCAACCATCGACAATATTAGTTTTTAATTTTTTTTAAAAATATTAATATCAATCCTGGCCTATGTACTACTAATAAAATTTAAAATGAAAACCTTGATGTCTTGATGAGTGTCTCCTTTTGTGGCATGATCCATTGCTCACACTTCTCTAAATTTCTAAAATAAAAAACAAGCATACTCCGTAGATATAAATAGTCTCTCTCTAATATAGCTTTACATATATAAATCATAATTAATAAAGCTTAATATAATTAGCAACCCGTACTTTACGTAAATCATAATTAATAAATCTTAATACAATTATCACTTTCACAAACATAGCAGATTAAAAACTAGTTATAAGTTTAAATTTAAAAAAATTTACTAGTGTTAGAAGCTTTGAAAATTTAAAAAGAAAACATTTCGAGAAGGGACAATATAATCATAAAAATTAAATAACGATGTCGTAATGTCTATGTGCATCAAATCTCTTTGATTAATATTTTCACATACTTCGTACAATTAAAACAATAAACTTCAAACGACTTAAAGGTAGTTAAGAAAATAATACAATGAATCGACAAAGTCAATAATTGGTACCCCCTCTCAAAAAGTCAACTCATTATGCCCTTCGCCAATCTCAGGTTCAAATCAAATGAACCAAACTTTGCTAATCCTTTCTCCAAAAAACTATAATATCCCACAGATATAGCTGTTTGAGGTTAAGCATGCAGTCAGTCGTGGAATATGAGTTGAGATTTGAGAAAATAACAATGTATGGTGTGATTTGTAGCTTGACACAATTGCCATGATCCTTGCTTTTGCCTCACAATTTCCTGTACAAATTTGCCTGCTTTTGAAATATGGATGGTGATTTGAACCCTATCATTGATTTCTTAATCAATTGAAGCATATGTCTGTGCCATCTTTATCAAATGTGTATTTTATTATGAATTAGTTTCTTGGCCCCTTCACACACAAATAGATTGAATATCAAACATATATGGAATGATGATATTATTTGTTCATGATTTTTAAAATGAATTCTTTAATTTATTTTTCTTTAAGATATTTTAAGGAGAAGTATAATGCTTGTGTGGGTATAAATATATCTGTAAAGTTAATACATCTAACTGAATCCATTCATTAATTTGGAATATAGGGAGTAATGTGGGGGTGAAACATAAAGGTATATTACACATATCATCAACTAATCATAGTATGAAATTTATCCTAATTGAATGAGAAATTCCTAATTTATACCTGATATAAATATATCATGTGCATTTTCTTAATTTTATTTATATATCCGAGATCATAATATTTATATCTAATATGAAATTTTTCTATATTTTTATATTTTTTGTATTTTAAATCTGATATAACAATATCTATATCTGACATATCAATATTTTGATATAATTTATATCAGGTATAAATTAGGAAAGTCTCCTAATTAAATAGTATTATATATATAGATATAGATTTCGAATCAATGGGCTCAAATTCAGTCTTTACTTTACGTTTGCATTTTATGAAATTGCCATTTTATCATCTTGAAAAATCCTAATAAACTATTACAATGTCCAGTCCACTAAACTAAGACAATTCTCTCAATACCTCTACTTATGAGTAAATTTGTTTCCCATCTTTCGAGTTTGGTTAGGATCCATTGCCATCACGAATACAGTGGTATCATATCCACAATTTTGGACAACTTACAATTGCATGTCAACTCGTCTTTGCTATCCAATCTTTTTTACGGAAAAAAAATATAAATAATGGTAATCCCCTAATGATTGTCTTCAGGACATTCACCTACGAGAATATGAGCTGTCTGGAATAATCTGCAGATTAGTACGTGAACACCTACGTTCCATGGCGACAATAGAATCAGCTGCACCCGTTTTATTGCATAATTAATTGTAGTTTCTAACGGCCAAGTATAGGATGCATTGAGCGTAACATAACTAAATTATTAACCAATTAATTATACCTATGCATGATTTCCCCTGCAATGTATATATAGGCATCACATTTGGTGAGCTAAACATCCAATTTGCTAATCATATTTGATTTACAAGCATTCACTAGCAACTTCATCACTAGTCCATCGTAAGAAGCTAACAACTATGAATATCCCGGTTACTAGTGTTTTAGTTAAAGCGCTTGCTCTAATGCTCATCTTGGCACTAAGCCAGGTGGGTCAGTCTCATGGTTCTGGTTTCAAACTAGGGCATTCGAAATCGAGTCATGGTCATAAGACCTATGGCTCTGGCCATGGACCAAACCACCATGGTCATAAGGGTCATGGAAGTAACAAGCCCCCTAGAGGTAGTCCTCCTACTTCAAGTCCTCCGCTAGGTTCTCCCCTTAGTCCCCCAAGCACCCCTACCCCTACTAGACCTTCTGGTTTGCAGGTCGGGTTTTACAAAGGCCTATGCCCTAGCAAGTTAGTGGATATTGAGGCAATCCTCGCCGTCAAAGTCCGAGAACATTTCCTAAAGGATCCAACTATCCTTCCTGCCATCCTCCGTATGCAATTTCACGATTGTTTTGTTCATGTAAGCATTAAACTTTCTTTCGATTTCATTTAATAAGAGCTTTCTTAATTCAAACCTAATATAAATAATATCAGGATATTAAAATCTCAAATATAGGTATTGCTATATCAGATATAAGTATTATCATATCAGATATAGAAATACATAAGACATAAAAATAAAGAAAAACTCATACTAGATATAGATCTTATGATATCATATATAAATATAAAATTACAAAAAGGACTCGAATATATATTTATATCAGGTATAAATTAATAATTTCTCTTTATTCAATATGATCGCACTTACATACGCCTATTTTGTGAGTAACTACGTCGTCTAATACTTGTATGCTTTATTCTTTGAAGGGATGTGATGCATCCATTCTTCTAAATGGACCTTCCTCGGAGAGAACAGCAGGTCCCAACCTTAGCGTACGAGGATTTGAGTTCATCGATGCCTTGAAAGCTGTAGCGGAAGCACAATGTCCGGGTGTTGTTTCATGTGCTGATATTATCGCCATTGCCACTAAAGAGCTTATTAAGCTGGTAAAATTTGAAGACTTGAAGTTTACCGTCATATGCTTTCACATTGATGGAGGTTCTTTAAACTTAATCTTATTTTCCCATATTAATATTCTTCCTTGATCAAACAGGGAGGCGGTCCAGTCTATTCAGTACAAACAGGACGAATGGATGGAGTGGTGTCGAGAGCCCAAGATGTGGACCTTCCAAGCCCTTTCTTGACTGTTAGCCAAACCATATCAGCGTTCAGTGCCAAAAAATTTACAATAGAGGAAATGGTTGTTCTTTTAGGTTGTCACACAGTAGGTGTGTCACATTGTGCATTCTTCCAAGATAGACTATACCAAGGTAATAGCCTATTCGACCCAAATATGGACCCAACTCTTCGCCAACAACTTATGCCAACATGCCCTAAAGGCACGACATCGAACAATTTCACCTTTCTTGATCAAAACCCACCCAGCTCAAACAAACTTGACAACTCTTTCTTTGTTCAAATTCTCAACCAAAGAGGAATCCTCCCAATCGATCAAGCGTTGGCTCGTGATTCTCAAACAAGTGGCTTTGTTCAACAGTTTGCTCAAAGTGCGGCCTCGTTCAACAGTAAATTGGCTAGTGCTTTGGTAAAACTGCAGGCCCTTGATGTCCTTACTGGCAGCCAAGGACAGATAAGAAGAACTTGCAGTAGGATCAACTAATCGAAGTTCCAAATGGGTTTCTGATCGGTTGAGTGATTATGGAGTATAATGTTGAAGCCTGTTATACAAGTCATCAAGATCTTTTCTTTTTATTTATTTAAGTTACTCGATAATTCTATTGTAAGATTATTTTAAATTTGTTGGTTTCTAATGTACTAATTTTCATCTTGGATAAAAATATACAATTGATTCAAAAGATTATGTATGTTTAAGAGACACAATAAGGTTATTGTGGCCATAAAAGTTACCCTTAATACCACAAAAGTTACTCCTATACAAATAATATCACGATTTCAATTGATAAAAGTGATATATGTTCGAAAAAAATGTTGAATATATTATACAAAAATTACCCCTTAATAAAATAACAGTCACTATTTTATACAATGAAATAAAAGTCACTTCCTTAATTTAACAAGTGATTTTATAAAGATCTGTCATTTAATATAAATTATGTGTCGTTCTGTTCAACTAATTTCTAACTTGATTCTTCCAAACGAGTATCTTACCTATCGTTGTTTAATAAATCCAAATAGGTTAAGGCGTTCATACTTGAACTCAATGTAGAAAACAAATACTTCCTCTATTTCAAAACAATTGAGCCACTTTGAATTCCAAATAGTACAACATATGAATAAAAATCTTTAAAATTAATACTTTGTAGCTAGTCGAAATTTGAGGAACATCTTACTATCTTAATAGTAATTTGTTTCTTACATATAGGTGAGTATCAAACTAAATATGGTGTAACTCTAACATTTACTTACTAGAGGAAAACATTTATTTTCCCTAAAAAATCAAATGTTTATTCTACACTCCTTAATTTTAACACACGAAAAAAATATTTATATTGAAAGTTTTAGTACGAGTAGATCTCTAAATGAATAAATAAAATCTTAGTTAGTTATGTAATTACCCTTCTAGGTGTTTTTCCAAAAAAAAATAAAAAATATTCTAGAATTTTCCTCTTTTAGCAATCTAGAATATAATTCCTGTGTATACTCCAATGTCTAATATCCCCTTTCATGTTAAATCATTAATCCATATATAAAATATGTGAGAAGAATAAATATAAGGAGTTCATTTAAAATCTAACTACATCGAATATACATTAAATGTTCTATTAGCAATATATTGGTATATAACTGGTTGATCTTGAATGATATCTGAAAAATGCCAATTCGAGTGATCTCTCGTCATGTCATGTGCATCCAAATCACTTTTCATTGTTAGAGAGAAATTTGTTAGAAATTTTTGAGAGTCTTAAGAGTACAAAGAGAAATGTGCTCTCGCGTAAAAAATGAGCAATTTTGAGAGAAAATAAGCAAATTTAGAGAAAACGAATAATTTTGAGTTAAATAAGTAATTTTAGAGAAAAATAAATAATTATAAATTAATTAGGTATTTGAGCATTTGAAATTACTATAGAAAAGAGTATGAATTTAAGTGTATAATTGTTAATTAAAATCGTATAAACTAAGTAATAATCCTTAAATGTTTGAGATTGTTTGAGCATATGATGTGAAAGACTTATATGGTTAAGAATATGATTTTGGATAGCAATTGAGTGTCATATCAACAATTATACAATTTACATGTCCAATTCTTTTATAATGCATAATATAAGTTAAATATCTCATTTCATAGTAAACATTAATTTTCTTGTCCTTTTAACAAATAAAAATAGAAATTATTGCTCATCTATTAAATAAGCACCTCAACTATTTGCACTTTATATTAAAATTTTCAAATTTATTCATTTTCAATCATAAATGTTCGTTTAAATCCATAAATGTTCATTTCTCTAAAATTATTCATTAGATTCAAGATTACTCATTTTCTCGTAAAATTGCTCATTTTACCCTGAAAGCACTTTCTTTTGTATACTAGGTAGAATAGCTGTACTAGATACTTGTTCCTTCTGAAAAGTCAACCAAACATACCCTTAGGCGATTAGGCCTTAACCAAATCCGGCCAGACTCGAAGTAAACGAACCAGATCGATCTTTTGATACGTTGTTCAAATTAAATATAATATCCCTCCTTGATTCGGTTGTTTGACGTTAGCGGTTAACAAACATGATTTGAGGATTATAAAATTGAAATATTTTATGCTCTTCACGTTTCATAAGAATCACAACTGCCGTTATTCATAGCTACTTTTAAATAGCTTTGAAGCTAAACGGTCAACGGATGTCTATTTGTCGTAGAATTTTGATTTCATTGTATTTGTCCACAAACTGCCCGTTCAGTAAGTGATCATAAATATAATTCTACGGATAATTTAAGGAAACTTGTTCTTTATCACACTGATGAAACTCCATACTACTACCTTTACAGTGGTATTCGATTTTTATGAAAACTGCGAAAGAAATAGAGATATTTTGATATGGAATCTCACTAACATAGATATTAATTTTCGATTAAATTCACAAAATACTATTATCACCATTAAGTACTATCGACCAAGCAATCTTTTATAACAAATTTCCTAGATTTTTATGCACAAGATCATGTGAAAATTTAAAAATTGAAAAAACACATGAAAATATGATGGAGTACTTTTATTTCAGTTGGTTTATAAAATGCATTCTATGTAATTACAAGTGAGGATAAAAAAGAAATTATTTAAACGTCACCTTAAATATTGACGTAATATGGATGCGTTATATAAGTGAAATACTCGTAAAAGTATAAAACACCAAATAAATATGGAAAGAATTTGTGTACACACAGAATACAATAAGATTATTGTATTGCTAACAAAAGTTAACCTTTAGTATATATATAACAAAAATTATACTTCAATACAGATTGAGATATGTTTGAAAAAGGAAATGTTATTATATAAATATTATTCCTTAATAAAAACATAAATTACTCATTTATACAGCAAAAGTCACTTCTCAATTTATCAAAAGCAATTTTGTACAATTTTTGTCTTTTAATATAGTTTATATGTCCCCACCTTATTAAAGTATTTGTGAATAGGTATTACTTAGCTCTCCAAACACATATTACCATAATGACCCACTCATAGTCTCATATACTAAACTGATCAGACTAAAAAAATTATGTATTTGTCAACGCAATATTTTATTCTCACCTTTACCTACCAAATAATAAATTGTCTGGAATGATCTGAATATTAATTACGTGCAACATTCATGGCATGGCGAAAATAAGTTAATTATCTGCATCGTATGCACCCTCTGCATCATAATATAATTTTCTAACCACCAAGTTATCTAAAGATTGACCAATTATAACGTCGCATGTTTCCCCAAGCATAGATCATATCATTGCATGTTTCCCTTTGCTATATATATAGGCCGTGGAGATGCTGACAAATCACTCAAACTTGTTCGTCACATTTACAAACATACTTGAAGATGAAGAGAATGAGGATAACTTATAAGTGAAATACTCCGTACTTAGGTAAGAGAGTATAGAACATTAAATAGTAGGTATGAGAAGAATTTACGAACATAAATTATCTTTAATATAACAAAAGTTATATTCCAATACAATAAAAATCACTGTTATAATTAATTTACCTATTCACTGTGGTCAGCCGTCATCCCAACTTTCGATTTTAATTAATTTACCTAAAGATTAGTTAATTCATTTGCAATAATTGTGAGAGATACGCTTCATTTTATTTGACAAACTTCGCATTTTGATTACACGGTAAGGGTTTCAAACTTGAAATATCCCCTTAATTATACTTTCTTGTATTCGTAGAGAATTACATGGGTATTGGGATTAATTGAATGTGGTTGCAAAGTGTTGGGTTCAATTGGTTGGTCTTCGTAGAGTGTTGAGCGAGTGTAATAGAATTTGATATAATTATGAAAATTAGGCCTAAATGTACCACTTTCACGTATTCAACCGTCTTTTTTCGGCTTAGGATTTTGGGGTTTGGGTAATTTTGATAAATTGGAAGGTTTGTTTGTTGGTGTAAGTGAGCCGTGGTTGGATTGGCTATTCGCTGTTTGTTGTTTGCTGTTTACTTTTACTTTCTTGGTTTCATTTTCGGGTGAATATTTGTCTTTGGCCATTTCAATACACAGTTCTTGTCCATAGGCTTTGAAGAATCAATAGCAGATAAAATAAGATCAATATATTTTAGAGGGAGGGTAAATAGAGTATGTTAAAATTTCGCAATTAGATGCTCAAAGCTTTAAAACGACTTTTAAGTGCGGAATTACTTAATAAATTGATGGAACTAATTTCAAGGGCTTTAACACGGATTTCAGGAATTGCAAATAGACTTCTTGCATACGTTTTCGAGGGAAGTAATTTCCAAGTGATGAAACCTAGGAGTCATGAGGAGAAAGGGGACTAATGTCTATTGATATTTAGACCCTTCATCTTCACCCACAAACTATTGCTCCTCCAGCAAACGACGCTATAAAATATTCACCCCCTTCGGCCCTTCCCTCCTAGAGATGACATCCTCTAAATTCACCATTAAAAAACATCTTCCTTCAGCTTCCCTTCCCTTCATTTCTAATTTTAATTTTCTTTTTTTTTTTTTTTTTGAGTGTCTGGTGTTAGAGATGCTTAAAACAAGGGGAGCATTGCAAAGCCAAAACTGATAGAATCAGCAACCTGCCAATAGAGGTAACACACAACATCCTAGAATGTTTACCTCTACATGAAGCAGCTAGGACAAGCATCTTATCCAAATATTGGAGGTATAAATGGATAACCATTCCACATGTACAGCTTATACTGAATTAGCCATTTTTTAAATAGTATATGCAAGGGAAGACATATCACTGAGGACAAATCATTAGCATACTCGAAAGCCGCTGTCAACAATATAATTCTTAGTTGTTTGGAACCGATACATAAGTTTGTGATTTACATTCCCAGTTGGTTACCGGGAGAAATATACAAGTGGGTGCGTTATGTTTGTGCTAATGGTGTCAAGGAAGTCACCTTGGAGTGTGCTGTGGATCTGCGTATGAATATGCCTACATGTTTGTTTTCTTGTTCGGGCTTGACACATCTGACTCTCATAAGATACCAATCCCTCTCATTATGATAGTAGTAGTTTTCATCTCTTGTATTCTCTAAAATACGATAGTGGTATGAGAGATATTCATTTTAGAGAAGAATCTGAGCGAAAACAACAGCAGTTGTAAATCACAATGGCGACCCCCAATAAGAATTTTGTTCAGGCTATGTATTACTACATGTGCTCGGGGAGATTCAACTGTGATTCTAGGTGGATAGGCCTAGTAAGTTTTGGTTTGATTTGACTCATAAATTTGTGTTTTACAATATAGTTGGGAAACTAACTTCTATATGTGGTACATTTCACTAGATCATGTGCTAATGATCGTCGTTTCTTTTCTGGTGGTTTTATTAATCTTAACTTAGATGCTTCTTTAATAGCATTTTTGTAATTTCATTTCTATACTAGAAATTATAAGGTATATACTTAATATATATTTTATATTTTTATATCTTCTATATTTATATATTAATACTTATATATGATATAATAATACCTATATCTGAGATCTTAATATTCTGATATACTTTATAATATTTCTATTATACTCGTACCTACTTCTTACACTGTTCAATGCTTGATATAACTACTAGCTTTGACTTAATCAATGAGATTTTTTAGCCATTTGGGTTCTTTCGACTCCTAGTTGATATACTTAAAGGAAGCAAGAAAGCCATCAGTTTACAGTTTGGATCATCCCATGCAGAATACTCACACGTTTGATACTGAAAATTAGGGGGATTGAATTTTTTCCATTTTTGTCGCATGATATAAATGACAAATTAATTAGGAATGTTGAAGAACAATGGAGATTCGAGAATCGATAGTTTTTCAATTTGACAGACGGACTAGGGTGATAGTATTAAAGTTTAAACCTCTAGACAGAGATGCAACGAGCATACGTTTTCGAGGGAATTTAATTTCCATGTGATGAATCCTAGAGTCATGAGGATAAGGGGGACTATTGTCTATTGTCTAGTGATATTTAGACCCTTCATCTTCATCGCAAACTATTGCTCTTCCAGCCCACGACGCTATAAAATATTCACCCCCTTCCCTCCTCGAGATAACATCATCTAAATTCACCCTTCAAACACATTTTCCTTCAGCTTCCCTCAGTGGCGGTGCCAGGAATTTTGTATTATGAGTTCGGAATCTACAAAATGAAGCAATATATAAAAAGTCTAAAACTTTATATAAGTAAATAATTCAATTCACAATTGACCAATTAGTCCAATTCCCAAATTATTCATTCAATTCACAAATGACCCCAATATTATCAATTTACAAGACCCCTACACAGAATAACAATAGTAAAAGATTAACTTTAATTAATAAACAACTCATTACCAAATTATTAAAGACAACTTATTCAATTATATGGTATTAAAAACATTAATTACCCAATTAGCAAATAAGCAAAACCCAGATTAGTAACTTAATAAAGGTTCAATCTTTATTTTATGATATAAATTGGAGAAACCCAGAATTACTTTTTGACAGTACATGTGATTTATGATAGAACTACGCACGAATTCATTGAAAATGAGAAGAAATTACCTGAAGAAGATGAAGCGATGTGGTAGGGGAAGAGGTCTGCCGAGGGTGGAGGAGGCTGGTTGGAGAGGTGACAGTGCCCTACGGTGCCGCGGTGGTCGTTGGTAGCAGGTAGAAGGTAGCGTCACTTCGTGGAGCGCAGGAGCCGTGGAGGAGGCAAGAGGCTGCTCACTGCTATGCGTGACTTGGTGTCGTCGACCGTCGTGGACTCGTGGAGGCCGGTGGCGACAACACCGTGAAGCCCTGAAGGTTAGCTGGGTAAGTAGGTAGCCGGTAGCACCGTAGCAAACTAGAAGGGTAGGGTTTTGCAAATGGTGAAGTGAGAAATGAGAGGACCAAGCTACTATCGAGGAAGTGAAATGTGAAATTAAAAGGGAAAAAAAAAAGAGTGGATGGGGAGTCGAACACGGGTTGTGGGGGTAAAAAGAAAGTCCCTTCCCATCATTTCTAATTTAGATTTTTTTTAGTGTGTCTGCTGTTAGAGATGCTTAAACAATGGAAGTTTTGCAAAGCCAAAACTGAGAATCAGCAACCTGCCAGTAAGGGTAACAAATAACATCCTAGAATGTTTACCTCAACAAGAAGCGGCTAGGACAAGCATCTTATCGAAATATTGGAGGTTTAAATGGGCTACGATTCCCCAGCTTATACTGAACGAGCCAGTTTCAAGTAGTATCTGCAAGGGAAGATATACCACTGTGGGCAAATCATAATATTATAATTTTAGTACTATCTACAATTTAATTCTTGATAATACAATTTAATACAACTTCGTTAGATCATGTAAAAATGGTGAAATTATATACAATAAGCTCATATAAAAATGATAAAATAATATGCTCATGTCAAAATGGTAAAATTATATATAATTTTATTTCCTTACGATACAACTTCATATTTTATAATTACATTTTTATTTTTAAATAATGCAATTTCAATTCTCGTGCTATTTCACAAAAAATTGCCCTTTCATCCTATAAGCTCTATAAGAAAATAGTCACCCATTTTGGAAGGACTCGTTTTTATCTCTTGTGATAATGGAGTATAGTTAGAGTACTGAATTGACTGTACTGTTTTAAGTAGAGGTTTTTTAACTAGTTCATTTTATTTGGATAATTTTATCAGAGCTATTTTGTCATTGTATGCTTCTTTATCCCATATCTTTCAGTAATTTTTACTCACTTTACCTCCCTTTTTCCATATCTTAGATTCATCTACAGAATGTCTGCAGTTCGCTTTGCACGGATGCGTACACGAAGAAATGATAGAATCAGCTACATGCCACCAAATGTAGCCCACCAAATCCTGGAATGTTTACCCTTGCATGAGTCCGCAAAGACAAGCGCCTTATCGAGATGTTGGAGGCACATATGGACTTCAATTTCTCAGCTTATACTTGATTACAGATTCTCTAATTGCATCCAGGAGAGAAGTTTGGAAACTGCTGATCTTTCATTAGCAGACTCAGATGCTGTTAATGGTATTTTTTTTAATCATGTTGGCCCGATCAATAAGTTTGTTCTTAACCATCCATCTTGGTTTATGAGAGAAAGAGATCGACATTAATCGGCGGATACGATATGTTGGTTCTAAAGGTGTTAAGGAATTGGTTCTAGAGCTTCCGGATGATGAGAACTTGCCTTCTTGCTTATTCTCTTGTGAGGGCTTAACTCATTTGACTCTCATCAACTGCTTATTATTCCCTCTTCCTCCAACATTTAAGCATAAGGTGGCCTGGACTTGGAGGGAAGGAGAGTAATAAAGCAAAGGAAAACCAACTTAAGGGTACCTCACAAGATGGAAATTGGAAATGCACTTATTTAGTTCAGTAACGAGAGTCGCTGCATCAGAAATTTACAGAAATCAGCATGAGCAGGTTGAACAGACTGATATTCAGTGAATGATAAGTGTCGATTAGTGGAGAACATTTACAAGTGAAAATAAGCAAAACAAGTTACCTACTTACCTGGGTAGTCTACCATATATCAGCACGACCTGCTCTAAGAAATTTAACTTCATAAGTTTTCCGATCCTTAGAAAACCAAGAATATATAGACATGTCTAGATGACACAAAAATTATGTAACAAAAAAGTTAAAATATGTGAGCAAACAGTCATGCTGGCAACAAATTACCATAAACAAAGCAAATGACCAACCAGCTGAAAGCAAGCATGACTGCTAACAAAGTAACAATGATCAACATCTCCATCCACATGTACTACAGCATACTAAAAAAACGCACTTCAGAGTGTTTGATAAAACTCTTTGTTTGTTACTCTTACATAAACAAGGAGAACAGTATGACCTGACTGCCAATGATGACTTACGAGAAAACAAACTCCAAACATTTCTAGAATGATAGAGATACTTAAATCAAGGAAACTTTGACATTCAGTCTCGCAACCTCCTCAAACAAATTTTCTCATTCAGGAAGCACGTTTTCACTGATGATAAGAAAACAAATTTCTCAAATATAGGATCAATAATCATTAGCTTCAGTTCAAGCCAATTTTATGTGTTTCTTTGTTCAGATGAGTTGAAAAGCTTACTGGTACTATTTGAAGTATAACACCATGACCAAAAACAGCAATGAAAAACTACTGAAACAGATAGAGACTTGGCGTCATTTTATTATAGCTTTCACAACGGTATAAGAGTTCTAACAAACAACTAATCAAGAAACAACAAGTTATTCACATTTCCTAATGGCAGAGCGAAAGCCCTCATCATTGCTATTCTAGAACAAAGGAAAAAGGGAAAAAAAAAGAATTCTTATCAGAAGACAGACATAAAACTAATGGGGTGACAAGTCAAAGCTTTACCTTTTTCCCTCTAAACATAGGAATTTATGACATTCAAACTACTTTCAAAATCACAGATTCCCCACTAAACAAAACCATACTTGAGTAGTGAATCAAGGCTGACACCCAGAGACAATCGGAAGCCAGTAGCATACTAGCAACGCCAACAAGAAACTCACCTAACCCTGTATCCAAGTCGGCCAAAATTAGTAGTCATGTCACGGTCTCTGAATAACTCAAGTACCCAAAGTATCTCCCAGCATCAACGAAGAGAAATTGTCCATGATGAAAAGCAAAATGTAAGAGTACACCTAGGCTTATATATAAACCTTTTGAAAGCCTCAGAAAACCAGGCTTTGCCATATCCGAGAAAACAGAGAATTATTTTTTTTCATGCACCCCCAGATCTAGCAAAAAATATCTTCCCTAGAATACAATAGGCCAAATGTATCAATAAAGGTGTCAATCAGCCATTCAAATTACTCTTACCCCAGGTTCAAATCCAAACTAAATGATTTTGAACCAAACCCTAAAGAAACCAAAATTCCCAGGAAGTAAAATCCAGTTTAAAGTTAACCCTCTAACAAATTGTAGAAATTGGATCTTAATGAAATGGCTTCGTACCAATGTTTCTAGCTATAATGCAAACACAAAATAACGATAAGCCCACCAACAAATTATAATGGATTACACTTTAATTTGTTGGGAATCAGTGGCTCGCCTATTATTGACACTATGAATAATCCAGGTGATATTCTATTGCTATCATCCCAACATCCACGAGATTCTCTCGATCATGTGATCCCAATTCCTAAACAGTGTTTATCATCAAAATCTGCCTAAATTAGATCACAAATTAAACATGGTAAAAAAAAAGAAGAAAAAATAAACCCCGTTGGAATTTGGTGGATGAAGTGAGGTAGATGAACTGCGTTGTCTGCATTCCATTGGACTAATCTACACAATATGCATCTGATGAAGAAAGAAAACAGGATATTAGAGCGAAGAATACCAATGTGGTTGTAAAACTAATGGAAGTTACGTTGTTCCTCCTCCATTACAAGTAATGGAGTTTTGTGAATTATTTATACTTCCTCAATTATCTAATAAAGGCATCACCAAGAATGCAAGTGAGTTATACTTCTCATTCTCCTCTTCTCCTAGTTCACAGCATTTCCACACCAACGTTTACAACAACAACAACCCTAATTTCAAAAACCAGATTCCAACCCTAGAATTAATTAAGCTGCTTAACTGAAATTAAAATTTAATCATTCATCAATATACTCAGCTAAATTAAGCAAATTAGCATGTAATTAACATTAATTGATGGAGTTGCACAAAATAGATAAGTAAAGGAGAGGAAAAGGGGGGACCTTGATCATGAGAAACGCGAAACTGCTGATCGAAGATACTGGAAATGCGAATGTGGGTGGATTCTCCGATGCTGGCGGTGACCCGAACCCGGGTTTCGGCCGGTTTTTCCCATTTTGTTTTGATGGTTGGTCGTCCGAAGGGTAGGAGAGAAAAATTTGACAGTGTTAAGGAAACAATGTGGAATAATTAAGGAAACAATTTGGATTAATTAAGGAAACAATTTGGATTAATTAAGGAAACCTTAGGTTCCTAAATGAACTGAAATACTAGATACATCATCATATTTCCTAAATCAACTAGAACACAAGATACGATCACCATATTTCCTAAATCAACTAGAATACTAGATACGATCATCATATCTCCCTGCCACTCCTATATATACACCCTACCTCTTCCCATACTCACTACTCTTCACCACAAACTATTTCTTCTCCACAAACTATTCTCCTCACAGAAAACCCTCCAAAAAATCACAACACTTCCTGAAAGGTTTCATCAAGATGGTGAACAGCAATGATGATCAGAAGAAGCGATCTTTTGCCGAGGCTTTTGCCCCATTACAAACACATCCAACTCCAGTGCAAGATGAGAAACAAGTGCCCAACAAACTTGCTTTCACCATCAGAAGTAGCTCTTCTGACCCCTTAAAGTTACGCTTTTGCCTGCCTTCTCGTGATGATGCCCAAGATAAGAAACAACCCGCCGAGGCTGCCTCGATGATCAAACCCATTGTCAACAACTCCTCTCTTGTCGTCCCATCCAAGAAGACTTTCCGCCCTCAGTCAAAGACCCTGAAGGACGGCCGTAAACGTCGAGAGAAGAAGATGATTAAGAAGAAGAATCTGAAGAAACCTCAATCACCACTTGTTGAGGATTATGCTTCCATAGATTCATTGAAAGCTCACCTTAAGAGAAATATGGGCTATGACGATATCACTGAACTTAAAACAATCCTGGAGAAGGAGCTTGAAAAATCTGATATCGACAATAATCAAGGGCGGTTGTCCATCCCAGCAAAGCATACTATACCGTTTCTGACACATGCAGAGGAAGAGTTTCTTAAAGCCCCGCTTGCGCAAGAGAACGTTGCTGATAATAAGAAAGGCAAAGCTGATATGCAGGTGAAGGTCATCATTGGGTCTTCCAAGTATAATATGCCACTGAGTCGATGGGATTACAAGGGCAAGAAGGCTGGATGGAGGTATGTATTGAAAAACAGGTCAGGCCAGTGGACCCAACTGAAGAACGATAATGGTCTGCAAGTAGGGGACATCATTCGACTCGTGACGTTTCGATCCAATAAAAGTCTCCGTTTCGTAATTCTTAAGCGTAGCATGATCACCATTAATCTGTTTGGGAAGGATACGGGGGTTTGGCAATGGAGTTAGTTAGGTTTAATTGCTTTGATAAATAGCTAGGTTTAGGAAGAATAAGTCCTTTGAATAAACTTAGTGTTCCACTTCTTCTACTTGTTGTGTGTAAAATTCTACTTTTTGAAGTTATATGGAATTATTTGTTTGTCTATCAGTAATTACTCCAGTAATTCTATCAGTTATTACTCCACTAATTAATTTGTTAAATGATGTATTATATAATATATAGTATCATTATCGATTTAAATGAAACTTCAAAGTTAAATAAGAGAAACAGACGAATATGTCAAAGGAATTTATCAAAATATAATCCCCCAAGTTACTAAAGACATGGAAATCCAAGTATTATTGGATTAGATTCTTGGATAGAAAAATGTATTTTTCTTTCCTGAAGAGAAATCGTATCTAAGTGTGAATAGAGAGCTCGATTTTATATTTCTCCCGTTTTACTAGAATACAACTCCTACCAAGAAATATCATAACATATGGAAACCCCAATTGAAAAGTTTTCCTTAATTACTATTAACTACGAAATCAGTATTAGTAATAAGGAAATATTAATAATAAGGAAACATTTGTAACTGATTTTATTAGCTTGCGTGTGCACCAAGTAATATTGTGATGAAGGAGTTAAGCTGTAAGAGCCTTTTACTTTCCTAAAGCTACTAGATGTTGATCAGATCATAACATGATTTATGGAGAGAAGCCCTACTGTCACCTCAAAATCACGCCTATCCAAACCTGCCTCACCATCTGACTATATAGAATGTATAGAAAGACTATTGAGATATTAGATATATGTATTATTATATTAATTATAGAAACTGCAAGACTTGTTGAGCACTGTAAACTTCTTTAGATTATTGAATGTTGAGCGCTGCAAACTTTTTTATTATATTATTATATTAGATTATCAAAGTGTTGTCCCTATATATTGAATGTATTTTTTAGAATATAAAGAAAACCTTGATAACTAAATTTTTTAGTTGTTTTCCCAACGTTGAGAAGCTCATTTTCAAATGGAAGGTTAGAAAATTCATTTCAAAGTTCTGTATACCTGCTGAAATTTTGCTTCAGCCTCGGGCCCTAGATTGGCAGCTGCACCCTGTACCTACCCTAAGGGCCGGGCCTTTTAAACGGTTTCGTTACTTCATTTTTATTTTGCAGGGTTATGATATTTGGAGATTTTCATTCCTATATGAGTTCAAGCTTCCAAACTCATTTGAAAGGTTGCAAATACTTCAAGTGAGTTGTATGTCGATGTAAGTTTTAAAAGTAGATTAGATCTCTCCTTCGCTTACGTACTTATTAAAATGACACATATCTAATGTTGCTTTTCTACCCTTGATTGTAATATATAGGTTTCAAGTTGTAAAAGAGACACAAGAAGTGAGTCAATTGTTCAGCAATACCACGCTCACATCTTTCATGGTCTTCAAACCGTACAAATTCTTGGTATCTTAGATTAAACAATGAGTTCCATGCAGCTAATAAAATTTCTACTAGCAAGCTCTCCCGCGCAGGAAGAAATGACTATCGAATTGAGTACGAGAATGGGAGGTGAGGAAGAAAAGATTAATTTCTTCAAGGAGTCAGTAAGAAGATATCGTAGATCCTCACCAAAAGCCGAGATCATTTTCAATACATAGAATGTTTTTTTATACTCGGGGAGCAATCGAGCATATAACTCTAAATGGTACAATTGTTTTAAAAAAGATACACGTAAAGACTTTCCCGTTTCCATCTCTGACATCTTATGAATCGATCAACAATGGCTGGACAGTGCACCCGGGTGCACCATGCTCATAATACGTAATGTACATTTTTTATGTACGTAATGTATATTTTTATATACGTAATATACTTTTTTAGAGCGGGTATACCATGAGCATGGTACACCTAATTTGCGATCGATCAGTAGGTCTACTAGAACAATGTGCATTGGTTTTGGTTGAGATGTTTATCCAGTACAATTAAGTACCTTAATTCTACTCTTCACGACAAATGTTACCTCAGTTATGTACAAAATTTACTGCATCATTGTTATCCTTCTTATTGGGGTTTGTTGTGCTTTGTTGGCCCCCGGCGCTTCCTCTATGATTTACTATATTTACTTTTACTTTTTACTGTTTTCAAAATATAATTTAAAATAATTTTATCTCTAAATTGATAATACAAAAGATTATGAAAACTTGATATTTTAAAATTTTATATTAAAATAAATCTAATAAGATTCCACGTGAATATATTATTTCGTATAACATGATGATAATTAATTATCAAACTTTTTAAACTTTGACTTTATAAATAAAAATTGAACAAATAAAAACGGGCGGATAGACTAGTTGTTGCATCCTGAGGCTGCAGTTTGGCTTTTGTCGAGCACTATTAGATAAATACGGAAATACACCTATATTTGCTAATTGGAGTTGTTTTCTTTTTGCCTTAATTGGTTTTTGCTATGCACTTAAATGACAATGATACGAATACACGATGTTCAAACTTCTGATAAGACGTATATCCCTCAAAAAAAAAAAAACTTTTTTTATAAAGTTAATAACATTGAAATCGTATTCTTTCTCTCTTCAACATTTAACCAGTGTCAATGTCAGATATTCGGTACTATGGGTTCGAAATATACGAAATGAAATAATACATAAAAAAGTCTAAAATATTAATTAACAAAGAGCAATTCGAGATTCCATATGTTTAAACGAGCGATACAATGTTAAAAAAAATTACAGTTGAATACGACGAGTTTTTCATGTTTTGAAAGCAACATAAGCTTAATATATTAACTCTTTTTCTCTAATTCAAGATTTCAAGTAAATAATCAAATTGGTCCAATTCACATTTCAAAGTAAATCATTCAATTCACAATTAACCAATTGGTCCAATTCCCAAATCATTCATTCAATTCACAAATAACAAATGACAATTAACAAGAAACCAATTCCAAAATCATTCATTCAATTAACAAATCACAAATGACAATTGACAAATAACCAATTCTCAAATCATTCATTTAAATATTCAATTCACATTTCATAATTCACAAATAACAAATTAAATCAATTAATCAAATTTGAGGAATGAGAGATTGAGACTTGAGAAGAGCCAAGAAGTACTTGTGAAGGGGACTAGGGGTTGCGAGGTGTGAGCGCCGGAGGTGGAGGTGGAGGCTGGTCGGCCGGAGTGGTGGAGGTGCCTGCTACCGAGGTCGAGCAGTCGAGCACTCGAGTAGGACAATAATTCTTGAGGCTTGAGCAGGTCTGGAGGTTAGACACTGGAGCCGAGCGGTAGCGTGTGTGACTGGTCGTGAAGTTGAGGGGTGAGGGGGAGGCGTGAAGGGTAGCTCGGTAGGGTACTAGGGTTAAGGGTTTTCATACGGTGGAAGTGTGGAAGGTGAATAACAATTGGGAAATCAGAAACGTGGTACGTGGGAAATCAAAAGGAAAAAAAAAGAGTGGTGAGTTTCGAACATGGGTGGTTTGTGTAAAAAAAAGAGAGACTTACCAGTGAGTTGGAGTTGTATATATAATTAAACGTATTGCAAATGATAAATAAAGAATTTTTTTTCTATTATGAATTCAACTAAACTCATACTAGATTCGCTCATGCATTTAACCTTGTCGTTTTGATTGAGTCTTGGTTAATATAGACTATATATTATGTTATTATTGTAAACTTTCTCTTCTAAATTTAGTAAAATCCTTAAGATTAAGCAAATTAATTATTATAAAATTTATAACCGTACAAAAAAAGACAAAGAAAGGTCCATTTAATTGATTTAAAATTGACCCTGTTGTTGACTGAGTTTCTCCCTCCTACAAAGTGACACCTCAGAAGAAAAGCAGAGCTCAAGAACTCAACTCACTGTTCCCAGTCTTCTCTCTTTGTACTTCGAAGCTTGAAAATCAAGGTATATCTTTACTCTCACTTTGTGATAATTGAATTCTTTCTTGTTTATCAATAGTGTAACATCGAATTTTCCAATTCATATTGAAACTTCAATTTTGTATTTGCTTTATCTGCTCTAATTTTTTATCAAATCCATTCCAATTCGACATTATTGTTGCGTATGCTGTGAAATTAGGATAAACAAAGTGTGATCCTTTATATTTGAATATGTATGTTTAATTGAGGCGATATGAATCGTGTCGGATCCGGGTCTTCTTTTCGGCCAAACCCGATTATCGATGATGCGTGTCTTGTCACTTTGCGAGTGAGAAAATGCTACCCTGGCTACAAATTTGACAGTTAATAATTGATGTGTTATGCAAATTTAGAGGTAAACCTGTCATATCGGGCATGCAGTCGGGTTTGGTTTGGATCTTGTTGGTCGGGTTGTGTCCAGGGGCCGATCAAATTTGGGATCGGGTCTCTTCGAATTTTGTGGAGCTCAACGCCTGTATTCTGTTTGTTTTGCAGTGCTTTAGTTAGAAGTTTGAACTAACTTAGAAGGTTGGAACTTGGAACATTGGAAGCACACTTATAAGGCTATAGTTTCGGAGTTGGCTGTGAAATAGGAGTACTACACCACTTAAATGTTGTTGCAATCATCACCTTTTATCGGGTTTTTTGTCTGTTTTAACTTGTTTCTGAGTTATTTATCTGAAGAATGTGCCTACAAATGAAGCAAGCTTAGCGATGGATCTTGCGATGTCAACAGTTAATTTGCTGTCAAAATCTCTTGATTTGTATGCTTAATGAGTTGGTTACATCATTTTATATCTTGAAGTAAAATGCTATCTGCTGTATAGTTCTCTTGAGATTAGGATTTTTACCGTTTTCCCAAAGTTTTCGACCTTTTAATGTTATAAAGGGAACCCCTGTACATGTTCATTCCCGGTGCTTACAACAAATGCCTTTGAGGTGGAATGAAGATCATTTTCAAATTTCAATAGTAAAGTCCTATCTTGTCTCTACCATCAAAACATGTCAGCATGCCATCTGAATGTGTGAATTAGATGTGTGACCAGGATGGCTGGATATGGTGGATTTAAGGCTGCTTTGTGAATTTAGTTTTTTTGTGTTAGCGCTCAATTTTACTGCTTTGAGTGTAGGGTTATTTCCTTAATGATTGGGGTATCCCCTGCCAAAAGTAAAAATTTGAATCTATTTTTATTACTTAGTTACAGTTTTCCATTTTCTTTGATTTTGCAGTTTTGTAATGGGTACTAAATGTAGTGCTAAGGCAATTGGTAGTTGTAAATTTGAAGATATGCTTAGTTATCTGCCAAGCAATGTGATGGATTGCATCATGGATCACCTACCCCTTCAAGACCCTGCAAGGATGGCTGTAATGTCAAGGAAGTGGAAAGATATCTGGAAGTCACTTCCATATTTGAAGTTTGATGCTCAATTCTTTAAACAGGTGCTTAACAAATATGACTCTGCGGACATTGTTTTTTTTGGCATTGTGAGTAAAATTCTACTCTCCCACAATGGACCCATACCTCGATTTTTTCTTCACATTCCATACATGATCTCAGAAAGGCCTGATGTCAGTCCCTTCATAAACTTTCTATTAGACAATGGTGTGAGAGAAATCACCATTGAGAATTGCTGCAGCTCTTCTTTTGACTTACCCTCTGATATATTCTCCTGCGTGGAATTGAAGAGCTTGAAGCTTGATTATTGCACCGTACTTATCCCACCTACATTTAAATGCTTTAATAATCTCATCAGACTTCAGCTTGACAATGTGATATTTATAGGGGGTAGATTTAAACGTTTCTTTGCTGGTTGTCCTGTACTTGAGACCTTGGTACTAAAGGAATTTAGCGGTGTTGATCATCCTACTATAGAAGCTCCTAATCTGAAGTTCCTTAATGTATGGGGCATGTTTAAATCTATCTCTTTGAAGGGCTGTCCAGGTCTTCAGTCTGTTACAATTGGTTTGCTTGGAAAGGTGGCAAATAGTCGTGGTGAAAAAGCACGTGATCTATTCGACTTTGTTTCAAAATCTTGTAAAGTTCAGGAGCTTAATATTGGAGGTCACTATTTTGAGGTAAGGAAGAGACTCAAAATTTGAGATTTTATAACTTGCATTAGACTATTATGCCTCTTTGCCCTCATTTAATAATTTTGTTTTGGTTGCTGATTGAAGTTCATGGCTGTAACATGCTATTGGGGTGTAATGAATTGGACTTTTAAGGAACTGAGACTTCTGCAGTTGTCAAATGTTGATGCCAATAACTTTTTTCAATTTCATTGTGCTGCTGGACTGATCCGAAGCTGTCCTAATTTGGAAGAACTTGTAATCTCTGTAAGTTGATTTAGCATTTTGTGAAAATGATAGTTAGGACAGTTAAGTGTGCAATGTCTTACTGCTTGTAATAATCACTAGTATCACTACTAGTAAGTTGGTTTATTTAACTCTTTCCGACTCTTTCTGTTTGTGAACTCTTTCCCACTCTTGCTGTTTGTGATCTCTTTCCAATTAGTTCTTGTGTTCGATTTTCTTTTTTCCTGTAATTTTTCAGGGAAGTACTGCTTACTGCTGAGTGTGTTTTTGTATGGATCTTAGAAGTTCAAGTTCAATCCCAGTTTTGCCAATGGTGGCAATGTGTTGGACTCCCATAATCTTTTTTATTCATGGCATAAGACTATCTTTAGCATGGTTGCTATACTCTGTTAGATTCTTGTTTTCATGGCTTAACTAGGGTTAATCTCCTGTTCTGCAGTTCAGGAGTACTGCCTGTTCAAGTGAATGTGAAGTAAATTTTGACCCTTGCTACAAACATGGTCACCTATGCAGAGTATCTTTTGACTCTGTTAGTGGTTTCAACACAGAGCTCAATTTGATTGAGTTTTTACTTGCCTGCTCCCCTGAACTTGAGAAGTTCAACGTTAAATGCAATCCAAAAATCGAGTCTGGTTTAGAGTGGAAAATAGCAAGAGCTCTTATGAGGTTCCCTAGAGCATCAACGAAGGCTGAAATTCTTTATATGAATCCTGCTATGTGACTCAAGAATGAAACTGTTCTGATACTCTTGTAATATTCTTCACTCTTGTATTTGGTTTCTGGGCAATATGTTAAGTATGTCAATATGCCATATAAAATACATGTCTGTATACTGAATTCGATTCTCTGTTCCCTGAAAAGACTTGATGCAAGTCAATCTCAGGAAATTACCATTGAGAACCGCGGGAACTCTTATATCAAGTTACCATCTTATATACCACATACGCTTTGATATAAAATATGAGATCAAAATATAACACAGAACTCTTTTTTGGGACTGGAGAGTGTATGGGTGCTGCTTTTCTCCATCCTCCACAATGCTCCCTCTCCGTCAATGAGATCATATAATGCAAGACATAAGAGGTAGCGTTGTGGAGGATGGAGAAAAGCAATGAGATCATGTAACGCTCCCTCTTTGCAGTTGCAGCATTCCTCGTGGACGTGTATATATTTTGTTGATGATAGATACATCTCGTAAAAATTAGGTCAAAGAGTTTGGATGAATTTTGGTATTGCTATTTCTCCAATAGTGAAATTTTGTTTACCAAGGTTAGTGTTCATTTTCGTTGTGCATAGACATGCTGCAAATCTTATGATTATGATTTCTCCTACTTCACTGTTGATAGCATAAAGTTGATAATTTTCATTGTCAATAAATACTTGATATTTGGTATGTGCAATTAAAAATCTTCATGAAGATGTGCTGGTTTAAAATCCTGACTGTGCATTATTCGACCTCTGTTTTGTCGAAGTTGGAATCTGGAGTGCTTCTAGTACAGTACTCAAGCTGATTCAGTTTTTGCTTGCTTGATCCCCATTGCCAGAGAAATTATCAATATCATGAACTACATCCCCATACAGAGTACTACTCATGTATGTCATATATGTTCAAATGGTAGGACCTATTAAGGGCTGTTAACCGGCCCTTTTATATAAGATTCTAATTAATTGTGCACTTAATTGAGTCAATCTTATTATTCTAGGTGAAAACTTACATGAGGGGGATGAACTGGAAGTGTAAGATTATCGACACTTTTTGTGGAATTTCAATCTGAACTTGTAAACAAAAGGAACGCAAGAGATTTTAAGCGTAGAAATCATTTGTGCCCAACTCAAGGGAAAAATCATGACATACTCGGGATTTTAACTCTCTTTCACTAATATGGCAATCCTCAATTACAAACTATTGTCACTTTCAACTCGAGTTCCACTCAAAACTGAAGTTCCTTTTTCTATATCTCTTGTTCTCTTCTCTTCGCTTCTCCTTTCTCTCTCAAGACTTAACTTTTAGTCTTTTATAAGATCATCAATCTTGTCTCTCTAGTATAACTCAGTACTAATCTCAAATATTACAATATAAACTAAGTTTGTGACTTTGGAACTAAGCTGAAATGAACTTGTGGCAACTGACAAAATACTTTTTCTCTCAAGAAACATTAAGTGTGTGTCACTGTATTTGATTTGTGAGAAAGCAAAGCTCTTTTATAATGTTAAGCAAGTGTACCATTATCCCATGATTCCCTTAAAATAAGCCACTAAGTGAAGTTGTGGTTTGATTTTATCAAACCACCCAACTACAAAAAGTAACTTGCAAAGTAGTCGTGGGATTTTAGTTAAGAAAATAATCAATAATTTAGGAAGTGGTGAGTAAAATTAGAAAACCTCTTTTTTTAAATTCAATTTTTTTAAATTAATAAATAATTAATTTAATTAATTAATAGAATCTTTTATTAGTCAAATCAACTTAATAAATTAAAGATAAAATAGAAAAATTAATTTTCTAAAATATCTCATAAAAATATTTTACTAACATTTTCATTTGTATGTTCAAACACAAAGAAACTTTGATTCAATTTATTAGGCTTAATTTGTCACTGGTTTCAATTTTCCATGTTCATATTCACTTTTAAATTCTAAGTAATACTACTTAGTCTTCATGTCTTCTCAATTTAAAGCTACCTCGGTATTGCTTCAATGAAAGTTCCTACTCCGAAACTTGATGATCACTATTTGCTTCTTGATTTGTGTCTTGATTTTGTATGGCTTTGGTACTTGATGATTTTGGGTTTCTATTTGCTTCTACTCCGAAACACTAATCAAAACCTTCACATACTAAAACACATATCAAAATAAGTTTGCAAATTATGTCATCATCAAAACCGAATACATAAGTCTCTTAAAGGATCATGTTTTATTGGGTTTTTAATAGGTTAAGTCACGTCAATAATAAGTAAATAGTTGCCAAGATTTTTAAACATTATCAGATAATCAATATTTTCCACTTGCTTGTCCCTAATCAATGTCAAAGTTTAGAGATGATACAGGGAGACTATCATCCTCCATATATAGAATTATATTCTCTTTAGATCGGTCCAGCTCGACTTAGCCCATTTTGTATCTTATTTGACTCGGTTCGTTTTGCATGTGACTCATCCCCGCCCTAACCCTACCCTATACACTAGTCTCTAATGTCAATGCAGTGATTAGTTTCAAATAATCTGTTACTTATGTTCTGTGTGCAATGATTTAGTCAAGTTAGATATGAACCAAGGAGTTGAAGGAGGCTACTGGAAAAAGTAACACTGAGTTGAGAGCTCTCTACAATATATTGCAGGTCTCCTAAGGGTAATAATTTTATATTATTTTGATAAGGAAGAAAAATGATATGAAATACATACTGTCTCCGACTAGTTTTTTTTTTTCATTTTCCTCTTAAACCATGTATGATCATTGATCACATATTTTAGAGACAACTATAGATATAGATTAGTTCATTGGTCGAAAAGTGGCACACAAGTTATGTTAAGAAGGATGGTACAAAATGGTACAAACACAATATGCACAAATTATTCGACATTCAACCTTGAGTAAAGATCAGTTCATCCAAATCATGAGGTCCCAATTTTAATTGAAGGGTACAATAAGGCCAATAAGTAAAGCATAACAATGTACAAAATTAGAATAAGCAAGATAAAAATGAGCAAAGTTTGAACTCAACATGTAGCAGACATAGAAACAACCAACACAATGTGAACATGAATCCAATCTATTCCCTAATTTTTTGGACAGGTCTAATCAACTACTCCCTAATTTTTTTCATTCTTCCTATTTGCTTTTTGTGCATATTTCGATGCAAATTTAAAACTTAAATATCTTTAATTGTTTGTTTGTAAAAATTATAAAAAGTTGATAATTGAAAAATACATTGAGACAAATCTATTAAGATTCTACATGAATATATGTTTTTATATAGATTAAAAAAAAATTATAGTCAAAGTTTGCCTGTAAAATATAATCTATAATATTCCTAATGAGAAGAATAAAAAGAAACGAAAAGTGTAATAACTTTTAATCCAAAGGCAATAAAGACTAGAGCTATCAGTTTTTAACCTAAACCATTAACCTGATTATATCAAACTATCTAGGCTAATTCGAACTACTTTTACAATCTGAAAGGTAAAACCCCTAACATGACCCAACGCATTTTGAATTCAACCTGAAAATCGATTTTTTCTGACATAGATCCTTCTAGAACCCGACCTTCTTCAACCTACCGGATCCGAATTGCTCCAATCCGTTAACAGCCCAACTAAAGAGAAAACCGATTATTAACAACCTGAAAAACAACAAATCGACAAGGCCAAAACGATAGTGACCCTTACCCAATTAATGTTTAAAATCCACGTATTTAAAACTCAATTAGATGGTTACACCCACATCTTATTATATGATTGCATGGTTTTGTGCCTTTTCCAATAAGTTGATAATTATGATTTTTATTTATAATTTTACAAATTGTCCTTTTTTCCACGACAATAAAAAATAGGCATATAGTTGATAATGTTGATAGTTATGAGTCATAACTACGCTATTAAGTAGTATTGCACGATTCTACAATTTGCATGATCCTACTGTCATATCCTAAAGAACCCTTCCTATCAAAGGAGAATCTTGATCCTAATAATACTAGTCAATGTATAATAATTGACAAGTGTATAATAACAACTAGAGAATCATGAACTTAAGCTAACTCATAAAATGAAATTTACAACATAATCTTAAAATGTAAAAGAATCATGAACCAAACCAGATTGTCTCAAAATGGGTTAGAAATAAACTATCCTTAACTCATCCAAACTGAATTCAGCCTAAAGTCCAACCAAACCTAAATGAAACCGTCATAACCCGTTCAAACAAGAATTGAACATGATATAAACCAAGCAAGTAAATAATAGATTGAACCCGGTCCGTTATTGATCCTAATCGAACCAAACCGATCCAAAAATAATTAATAACTCATTTCAACTAGACGCAATAGGAATTGACACCCTAATAAAAGTCAATATTACCACTCCGTACTCTAGGGGTGTGCATAAACGGTTAACTGTACCGTTAAGTCTTAACGGTACAGTTAATTGTTATAACGAATATTGGAAAAAGCTAATCGTAATCGTACCGTTAAGTAACGGTAACCGATATTTAACGGTACGGTTAACGGTTAACCGCATACCGTTTCATTATATTTTTATGCACTTGTACACCTAATATTGTGAAATTATTTGCATGATTTCTTAGTTCATTTGGGTCTTTTACAATAATAATAACACATATTTATACAAGGTATGATCATGCATAAAAAAATTTGTGATATCCATTCATGTGTTTAGCCTTTTAAATTTAGTTTTTTTTTTTTAAAAAAAAGCAATAAAAATGATTAATAATTATAAAAATTTCATTACAGTAACCTAACCGTTAATATGAAACGGTTACAATTACGGTTGGTTATTTTGTGGGGGCATACTCCATTCATGTTAAGTTATAAAACAAACGCAAAAAGGGAAAATTAAGGATGTGTTTATTGTAAGAATAAGTTTGGATAAAAAGGAAGTTCAAAACAAGGAGTTGATTGGAGAGGAGAAACCAAACACAACACCACAGACCACACTATACAGCAGGCACACCATCCCCTCAATCCCTCATCTTTTCTTCAGGTTTCTCTTTTACCTTCAACTCTTTTCTTTCTTTAAATACGATATTTCGGGTAAACTACGGGGCACATTGGGTCCGTTTCGAAGAAATTGTGACCTTAATTCGACGATTTCAACTGATAGTTTGCAAATTATGGTTTTAATTTTTCGTTATCGATGCAACTTTGGAATTACTCTTTTTAAAATTGCGCCTGACTGCTGCTAAATTAAGTTCAGAACCAACATTTTGATCATAAAATTAATGAGTTGATTATTCAGTCCATGAATTCATATTTAATTGGTCATACTTAGGGTATTTCGCCTTTTCGGGGTCCGTTACAGTTATGCCTAATTAACACTAGGGCTGTCGTATCGGGTCTTCGGATCAGTTTGGGATCAATTACAATCGCTTCGGGTGGCGTTAGATTCGGGTAAATCGAATTCGGATATTTTTTATTTCAGATCTGAGTCGGTTCTGGTTTATGTCATTTTCAGTTCAGATTAATCTCGGTTGACTCGTACTGGTCAGTTTTATAGCGGTTTGGACTTTGGAGTCACATGGGTTGAAAAATGGGATATTGTTTAGAGGGGAATATGACAATGTGACTGTATGAGTAATTATCGGCTAAATTATTCGTACTTTGCCAAAAGTGTCCTATTATGGGGATGTGTCCAAATTAGGGGTGTTTATTGAGTTGAGTTACTAGCGACTTACTTGAACTTGACTCGATCAAAACTCGCTCAAAGCTCGACTCTGTTAGACTCAACTCGAGATCGAACTCAATTCCATAAGTTAGCGAGCCAAGTTAAGTAAATCAAAGCTCGAATTTTCATTTGTATATATTTATAGAAAAATATACTCAAGATGGTTTGAACCATTTAGTATATATATAAACCCAATATTATTCTAAACCCAAATTAAGTTTATTAAGGCTAATACTTAACCTTTTTGTTGGCCTAATTTAAATATAAGTATTTAGGCTTATTGCGCTTTTAAACGAGCTGAGCTCGAGCTTGAAACGAGCTTTAATTGAGCTAGTTCGAGTCGAGCTAGAAACGAGCTTTAATCGAGCTCGAAAATTGAGTTTTCGAGTCGAACTTAAGCTTTGGTTTTTTAGCTCCAAGCTTTCGAGCTCTAGTCGAGCTTAGCCAAACTCAAACTTGACTTGACTCGACTCATAAGCAACCCTAGTCCGAGTGTCGCACCAAAAATTTGATGAAAAAAATTGTATAATTTTTGCCTAAAATGACGTGTCCAATGGTCATATACCCATGTTTGAATGTAAAGTGTCAGACACGGGTAGATGAAATGAAGAGTCCAAGTAACATTTGTTGTTAGGATATACAGAGTATTATTTAATCTCATAATGGATAGACAAGTCTGAAAATTGTCTTGTTTGCGGTTCGTGTTCTAGGAAAACTTGGGTTTTGATATAGCTGTGAGGATTTTGCCAGTGTCTAGTAGAGGACTATTGCCGCCAGCCATAGGTTAGGAATTTGAAAAAAAATTGCTCCGATACCGTGAAAAGAAAGTAGCGAATGCTATTATTCAATCCCATTGATATATAGTACAATTTGTTTCCTAAAAATATGGCTGTAATCTCTATTTTCTCCCCCAAAAAACAGCTTTCCATAAGATATTGTTATGGTAAATCTTATCAAATATGATATATTCCTAACATATCTTAACAATATTTGTGCAATAGTTCCATGAATCATTTGGGAGTATGTTCTGTTCCAATTTTCTCAGTTTCAGGTTCTCATGGACTAAATATTGCTTACTTGAAATTGAAATTTATGAGTATGGTTATTGTTTGTGATTAACTCCTTTTGGCTGATGTAGAATCTTCCAATCCTGTAGTAATGGACTGTACCAGAACAAAGATTGGAAGAAGCCGTGACAATCAAGATGATATAATTAGTAATTTGCCGAGGGATGTGATACACGAAATCTGGGAACGCTTGCCTCTGCAGGATGCTGCACGAATGTGTGTGCTCTCGCGTAAGTGGCAAGACATTTGGGCTTCAACCCCTCATCTTGCTTTTGACGATCAGTTTTTTATGGGTGTGCTTAAAGAGGAACTACATGATGCCCTTAGATTTTGCAGCATCGTGAGCAAAATTCTGTTTCAGCATGAAGGTCCTATTTACAAGTTTTCGTTGAGTGTTCCTCCTTTAAATGCTTGTCCTGATGTTTCTCAATGGATTTCCCATCTTTCAAGAAACGGTATTAGGGAATTCAACCTTCGGAATATGTTCATGGCGCCTCTGAAGTTGAGTTCTCGTCTCTTTTTATGTGGTGACATGGAAAAGTTGAAACTTCACTGCTGCACTTTCAGCACTTCTCTAAATTTCAGAGGCTTTCTAAAGCTGACAAGCCTTGAGCTTGACAGAGTCATTTTAAGATACAAGACCTTTAAAGATCTAATTGGCTGTTGCCCAGTACTACAGAAATTAGTTTTGACAAACTTTACTGGTTTGGAGAACATGAATATTGTTATTGGTGCTCCTAACCTGAGACACTTGACTCTTGATTGGGTATTTGAGTCACTTGATGTGAAAAGTTGTGAGAATCTTGTGTCGGCCTCATTTGGCATGCAGAAAACTGTCAATGTTGTTAACAAGGCAAGCTTATGTGATATGATTAAATCTCTTGCAAATTCAAGTAAAATGGAGAGGCTTTGTTTTAGAGGCTACTTTTGCAGGGTGAGTGGTGTTAGGATAGGTGAAGCAAATTTAAAGTCCTGGTTTTCTTTATACAGTCTTATTTAAACATATTGCGGCTGCAGGTTTTATTTAAAGCAGGCAGGCCTTGTAATACCTTTGAAAGACTGAAAAATCTGGAGATGCCATTACTCCATTTGGATTGTCTGGATGATTTTTCTTCTGTGGTTAGCTGTATTCAGAGCTTTCCTAAAATCGAAATGCTTAAAATCACTGTGAGTAACACATTTCCATAGTGGGTTTTCTGTCTCCAGGCACTATCTTTAATTTACTATGTACTTCAGATTTTGGGCGAGGTACATGTCCTTTTTCCAAGTGTCCAACTTGGCTACCAAAGAATATGTTTCCGTGTTTTTGATTGAAAATGTTGGGATAAATCATTACGTGTTCATTTCCATGTCAAAGTTTCAAGGATCTGACATGGGTGTTTGAGATAAAATGAAGAGTCCTGGGGACCTAGAACTGATCCATTGGTAATCTAGTCAATAATTTAAGTTGCTTGGAAAAACATTGATTGTTGTAGCGCTTTTTACCATTCGCAAAAGTAATTTCTGAAATATGAAAATTGTGACTTCTCTTTTTCTACTAAATTATATTATATATAGTATATGTTGTAGCTTATAATTATCAATAAATACTTGTTGGGATTTCAGGTTATTACAAGCTCAAATCTGGCTGAACATTTGTTGGACTACAATCCTGACTGTACATTACACCACCTCAGTTGTGCCAAAGTTGGAATTTTGAGTGCTTCTAGTACAGAGCTGAAGTTAATTGAGTTTTTACTTGCTACCTCCCCCAAGCTTGAGAAGTTATTTGTACACACACCCCTCCTCGAGCAGATCTCTCGATCAAGGATGCTAATGCAACTAAACCGTTTTCGTAGAGCATCACGAAAGGTGGAAGTCATCTGCCCAGAGACAATGTCAAAAAGGTTCGTTCATGTTGCCCCCCATTTTTGTAATTTCAGATTTGTCTTCTGACTCCTTCAAAGAATCTAGTGACTGGGATTAAGTTATAGTTTTGCAAGTAGAGAACACGGGAGTGAATGAGCGATTCTTCAGTAGGTAAAAACTTGAAATTGTTAGCAGATTATGCTTGGACAAACACTAAAATTGTGGTTCATGTATTGTTTCGTATGTGTTCTTTATGTTTTTCCTTGGTTTACGGACACATTAGAATTTGCTTTAATATTTACTCACTTGTGTTAATGTGTCTTTGTAAATTGGGGTTTTGTGAGGGATGACTATTTCAAAGATTGGCAAACAGGAAAAGGGAAAGCTTTGTTAGTATATTCAACATAACATTGCACCTGTCATGCAAAACTGTGTGGACTAGGACACCCTCTAATAACTATGATCCAATTTGAAAAATTAACTTAAATCTTATCATGAAATACCTAATTCCATTTTGCCTGTGTCTTGGAGCAATCACTGCAGGAAATGACAGGGATTACTGTTAAGGCTTGACTTAAAGAATAGAAGCTTACACTCAATGGGGATGTAAAGCAGGGTACAGGAAGAATAAAAGCGCATTACAGAATGAATCAGAAGTCCTAAAAGCATTAGTGGACACCTTCAAGCAGAGCCATCACTCTAGGCTGTTATTGCAGTTAACCCTGTTTTTTAGTGTATTACGAAAGGTGGAAGTCATCTATACTGAAAACGTCCTTTAAATTATGTTCTGTGAGTAGTTGTCTGCATCAGTCACTTCCTCTTGTCTCCTTAACGTATTAGGTAAGATTTCTCGTCATCTTAAGAAAGTTTTTATCTAAAATAAATCTTCCTAATTCTGTATCTTATGACACGATAGTTATTGATTTTGTTAGCCAGATCTTGGAAGGAAAACACTGCATGGACGGCTTTTAGAATGGTCATTCATGGATTATGTCTCGTTATGTTTTTTTCCCTGTAGTTGGAAATCATAGTTGAGATTGCTTGAATGTCAACTTATTGAACTCCCTGGTGCCAGTGTTCTCTGTGTTTTAGAGACATGTTTGTATTTGTTTTGATTTTCATAAAAACCATTAAATCAAACAGAGAGAGGGGAGCTTTTTTAGCTGGCATATTACCGTGGATATTGCTTTGAGATGCCCGTAGCAGAGTTTGTGGTCTATTGAACAGAGGAGGCTGGAGGGACTGTTGAGAAAGATATGATTCAACTACAAGTTAATCTTATGCATCCGAGACATCAATTATCATTTAGATAGTTTTTCAGAGCCGTCACTGGGCAAAACTTTGGCCGGAGAGATTTCGATGACTGCAATTTTACAGCTACACAGTCTTATCACCATAATCTACCATTACTCTGTTTTTGCAAGAAGTCTTTCACCAAAATACTTGATGTTTGATACTATTGAAACGACTAACTTAGGTGTGGAATTCCATCTTTAAGGCGACTCTATTGAAGAATTTTCGACTGCGGTCGAACTAACCAAAGGTTCTATTGTCATGCTTTTTCTAAAAAAATGTCTCAAGGTTTACTTCCATGCTTTTTCTACAATACTCTTACGCCTGCGGCGATAGCTAGTTTCCTTGAAAAAGATTGGCTTTTGCTTGTTTATTAACGTCGATTGTGTTAATGAGAAGTACAGCCAATTATTTAGAGAATTAAACACACTCCCCTCGGAAAACTAAACTTATCACACCCAAATGAGGCCCTTGTTTAAAATTTCCTTGAATTTCAATTTTTAGGGAGTCAAAAATACAAGTGAAGTAGTGAACTTAAGCAGGCAAGTCTTGAATCCTTACGAGAGAAGGAGAGCGCAGTGTTGAAACAAGGCCAAGAACTGTTCTTATAAATATGCAAAGTATGAAGCAGATATTTGTATTAAGCTCAATCCGGAGAAAAAGCAATAGAAAAGCCCACGAGGTGGGAAACATACTTCTTAATTTGCAAATCTAAGTGCCACAAATCAATTCGAACAGCAGAACTCCATGAAGATTTGTTGATCAATATCTTCTTGCGGTCGCCAATGAAGTTTTTCACCAGATGCAAGTCTGTTTCAAAGCTCTGGAATTAATGCCTACTCAACAAAACAGTCTTGCATCACCACCACTGTTACTTGAAAGGTATAGGGAAAAACAGTAGCCGGGCTTCTGAGCATACCTCTTTTCAAAGCTATCCACCGTGCAAAGCAGCGACGGCTGCACCGATTGGTCTCATTTGAGTTTCCCTTCTTATGCAAACGATGGTGACATAATGAATATGAGAGCACAAGAGTAGAGTGTTGTTGCCTCCTTGAGTGCATCGATATTCTGAGGTCACGAACATTTTAGATGGCCTTGTTTGTCTCTACAATAATATAATGCTTCTTTCTTGGATTTAGCTAAACGATCTATGTGTACTAAGTTTAAAGACCCTAGAGTGCTTTCTCCTCCCTTCGAAAGACGAAAATTCTGTTGGTTCCACGCGGATTTGGTATTTCTTGGGGTTTGATCCAAACCCATTTAACAAAACTAATAGATATGACGGCCAAACGAGGGAGAGTAGATATGAAGTTCTTACTCTCGGATCGTCAGAGTTGTGAAAACTAATAGACCCCAACGATTGTTTGACCGCCCAAGATGTTTTGTGTTGTGGGGTTGAATAAATTAATCGCAGATTCATATTTATTACGTGTAAAGTTTTTGCTCACACTTAAACCTAAACTAAGCCTAACTAGTCTAGGATTCTTAAGCAAGTGGCACACAATTAACTCTCTACTCATTAGTCATTGCAACTTAAAAGAATCAATGTTGTTGGTTTCTCCATTGATTACATCTCTTCACTAATATCAGTCTAGGTTACACATTGGGGTTTTTTTTTTTTTTTTTTTTTGACATATCTATACATTGGGTTTAGTTGTAAAACGTTAGATACTTATTATATCTAATTAATTATTTGATAAATAAATACTATAAAATACATTATAGTATTGATAAATTAGTCATTGTTTATATTAGTATATTTTTAACACATCGATACGTACAGTTGGTGATGTATCAGGCAACTTGTTTTCTACAATGATATCAAGAAAGAGGGTCGCAATGACAATGGAAATTTAGATTGGCCAAAATACAGCAGGATCATCAGCATTATCTTTCTCCATCATCATTGGCTACAGCGTTTTAATAAGGATCATAATAATGAGAACCGAACAGTATTTTTACACGGTAAATTAATGCTGATATGATGATTGCATACCCTCGATACTTCCTAAAGGTTCGCCTTTCTTAAGAACCACTGCGACCTTTTGTCTCGATGGAGTAATGTATTGGCTCCCTGGAATCATCCGAGTACGAATTCGTATAGCTAGCTGGTATGTAGCAACATTCAATTTGTGGCATGAAATAACCCGATCTAAATTATATTAGGATATTGATATCTAATATATAAGTATTGTTATACCAGATATAACTATTGTTATATCATATTTAGAAGTATAAAAAATATAAAAATACAAAAATATAAAAAATACAAAAAAAATATATATATATCAACAAAAAAAAAAGGTACTTAAAATGAGAAAGATAAAAAAAAATCTTGGCTCTTCATTTCCTAAATTCAACGGATGATATTTTACGTATACATAGTGACTAATAATTTTTTCAACCTATAATGATTATTTTTATTATTATAGTTACTCTTTTTTATAATGTATTCAAATTAAATTCAAATATGCATGCATGGGGTGTACATGATAATTCAAAGTAAAGCCTCTAATTAAGCATTAATGCTATATATAATAGGCCTTTTTGAAATTAAGAAAAATTATTTTTATAAAATGAAAAATACTAATAATAAAAGTTTGTATTCAATTAATAGTTTTTCATATAAATTATAAATATATGAGCCGAATTTTATTCGGGTCGGACTCGGATCATATTTGATCGGATGTAGTAGAAGATCCGAGTATGATCCATCTCTTATTCGGATTCAGACTTTTTTTATCGATTAGGACTTAGAGTATTTTTTAAATGGGTTTGAATCAAACTTTTTCCTTTGGATCAGATCGGAGTTGAATCGAATTCGAATTGAATTATCATCCCTACTATAAATGAAAAGTTACACAATTATTGTGAAATGAAGGAGGTGTAATACAACAAACTTGTCAAGAAATCATGTGTTAGTTTCTTTTTATCACATAAACACCATGCATGCATATTTGAATTTGAATACTTTAATGTGGCCCACGTATCCTAAAACGGAATAAAGCAAATTATAATAATTAATTTAAAATGTTACACCAAACTTTAATGTGGCCCACGTTACACCAAACTTGTTGAGAAATCGCGTACTAGCTTTTTTTTTTTTTTTTTTTTTAATCACTTGCACACCATGCATCATATTTAAATTAGAACATTTTAATGTGGCCCACGTATCATAAAATAAATTAAACAATAATAATTAATTTAAAACGTCTATGAATAAAAAGTTTAACAATTATTGTGAAATAAGGAATTGTGTTTTAGCAAAATCTCTAGTATAATTGAGTATTTTTTTTATGGGCTATGTGTGAGTATCCAATTTTTTAATGTAAGAATAAAAAATAATAGGAAAATATGTATAATATGTACAAGTTTTATGATATTAATTTAAGTGGATTAATAGTAAAGGGACTTACTTTAATGTTATTTTAAATGCAATTTAGCATGAGTTTGATTTTCTTTACCTCCATTATTGTTGTTTTTTTTTTATATAATGGTTATTCCTCTTTTTTCTAAGATGATTTTGTACGGTTCGATTCCAAAAAATTACATCGTATAAAATATTATTGTCATTATACCTAGTCAATTATTAACCTTTAGCTAAAATAACTACTTTACTAAATATTCTACTAATAACAAATGTAAAAAAAACTAACCAATTATTTTGTATATTAGTTGTACACTATTATCATTGTTCCTTATTTTGTTAATACAAATACAATGACACCTTATTAATTTGTTGTATTTAGAATATGAATTAATATTTTGGATTTCGACGTACTATAGTTATTAATTCGTAAAGATAAATATTCATAATATTGTAAAGAGAAACGATCATGATATGATAAATTCGTAAATGAAAAGTTCTATGAAGTAAATTGCTTATGATATTATTTTAATTAAAAAATTTATTAATAATTTTTATTTTTTTAAACACCATTAATGATTTGACATGATTATAATATATAGTATTACAAAAAAATTTAATAGTTTATTTATTTTATGAAATCACCACTTAATATTTTTTATTTGTAAAATAAGAAAATAAAATTAGGGCCCAAGCTTATTTCGCCCTATGCCTCTCTAGTACTATGAATGGGCTTGTAAAACGTAGTATCAATAGGTCTTTTATTAGATTGTCTAACCCTATTTTCCTTGGATTCAGTATTTCCTAAATTCCTATCCACTTCGCCCTCTCAAATCTCAATTCAGGTTTATCTGCCGTCAAACTTCTTTCTCTGTATAAAGTTGTTGTGCCTACATTCTGCTAACTCAAATGGCACCCTCGATCTACTAACGTTAGGCCCCAAACCTGTATCTTGTCTCCCTCTCTTCCTAGCGTTGGTGGTTATTATGTGTTTAAAATTTTAATTATTAGTATCAATGATCAAACTCATTCTCAATCAGGTTTACTTGCAATTTCATTTACGTTCATCTCGATTTAATTGTCATATTAATAATTCAAGTTACACTCTTGACATAACTAGATTTTTATGACTAAAGGTATAAAGCACACATGAGATGATAATGTTTATCTGATATGCACTTTTCTGTATTTTATATCTTTAATATAACAATAATTGTATTTAATATAACAATAGACGTATTTTCGGATTATTTTATATTTTAGACAATTCGATTGCTTGAAACCGTTCAATTAGGTATCTCTGGCTTTGGTTATCGGTCTTGTGGTGTGAATCTACATTAAATGGTAAATAATCTTGCACCGTTTTCCTGTCAAGTATGTCCATGGCTCACTCGTGGTATCGTATGCCCTAGATTCATTAGTTATATGTAATTCAGTGGTAATATGGAATATATGTGTTTTTGTTATGATGAAAATGAAGATCAATATTTGCGCTTTACTTATCCGACTGACTATCGATTAATAATGCCATGTCTAAGTTTAACCCTTAAGGCCATAACAGCTCAACGTGCATGACAGGTTCGTGTTTGAGAGTTAACGGTGGTCATTCAAAGGGTTACGTTGGTTACAAGTTTCGACTCTACCAGTGAAGTTTCATCTTGAAGCCTGCTGCCTACTGTGAAGAATTCAGCCTTTCTGTTGAGTCCAATGCATCGTTCTAAGTCTTCTAAGAAGGACAAGGTTCCCCAAAATGCTAGGCAAGATTTCATCAGTGAACTGCCAGATATTATAACTGATAAGATTTTCAAACGCTTGCCATTTGAAACCGTGGTGCAGATGAGCATGCTCTCAAAACATTGGAGGCAAAAGATATCATCACTCAATAGCCTTGTATTTGACAAGGCACTTCATGAATATGGAAGCTATAATTGGGAAAAGTGGAGCAACATCATTAGCAATATAATTCTCCGTCATATTGGCCCTATACACAGCTTTGATCTTCATATTCCGAAAGTTCCTGATGAAGAGATTCCGGATATCAGTCAGTGGTTGTCTTTCCTTTCTCGGAGTAATATCAAAAAGATTTCTCTCGCAAATTGTTCTGGTCCAGATAATAATCTACCGCTCCCTTCTCAGATATACTTGTGTTGTGAGTTGGTTAAGTTGACACTCGACTATTTCTTACTACAGTCTCCCCCCAGTGGCTTCAAGGGCTTTACCAATCTGCGAAGCCTTGAGCTAATTGATGTGGATGTTGAACCTAAAATTTTCAATAGTTTGACAGCGAATTGCCCTTGTCTAACTTTCTTAAAGCTCGATAGCTGGTTAGGCATGCGGCATATTGTCATAGATATACCTAGTCTTGAAACCATAGTTATCGATGGTCTCTTTGAATCTTTACAATTCAAGACCGGCAAGAACCTGATCGACGTTTCATTGAATTGGGAGGAAACGGAGCCGAATAATTCAATCTCCAAGAATGTTGACATCATCAAAAGTCTTGCAGATTCATGTAAACTTCAGTGCCTTCACTTAACGGGTGGTTTGTGCAAGGTATATTTCTTAGTTTTTAAATATACGCTGCGCTTATATGAAAATTAACATGGCCCTTCAATCTGATCATTGTTCTGTTTTGCTGTTGCAAGCTCTTGGCTTTGAGCGGCATCCTGAGGGCACTTCCTTACGCATTTAACCACCTGGATTGGCTTTGTTTGACAGAGTTAGACTTTGGTAACTTTGATGTATTTCATGTTACTAATGGTATGATTCAAAGCTGTCCTTACCTCGAGGAACTCAAAATTGAGGTAAGGAAATTAAGATACTTTTAAGATACTAGCTATCTATTGAGTGACAACTTATGATAAAAGAAGAAATTTATACTTTATACTTGATATTTTTTATATTTTTATATCTAATATAACAGTATCTAATTATAAAAGCCTCTATGATACAATACTTAGCTTTGTACAAAGGCCTAAAGCACAACATCTAGCCATAGCTACTGCGCTCTCTGGCTTCCCATTTTCAATACTTTCTAGTTTCTATTGATGATTTTGTTGTTGAAGTCACATTAATCTTACAATGAATGATTATCAGACCATATCTCACAAGATTTTGCAGCTTCTTAAGTTCTATATGCTATTTGGAAGTCTTTGGCGTCTCTGCAAAGCTTTCGGTAATTACTGTTTCTGTGCAACTAGCTAGCAGTGATCCTTTGATTACTTGTAGTTCAAAGAGAATTGGTCTGGGACGAGAGCGATTAGGAGAGATGGTCCCGAAGGATCTTTGAGCCAGCGCAAATTTGTCTGCAATACCGACTATAAGTTGTGGCATCTTCGTAACGTGAAAATGACGTGCATCACAGGGCTAAACGAGGAGCTGAAATTCATCGAATACGTGCTTGCCATTTCAGTTGGGCTAGAAAGATTTTACTACAACTTGAGTGATAAAATTGCTCTTGATAAAGAGCGGATGGTTTCAAGGGAGTTGATGCGGTTTCCAAGGGCATCCACAAAGGCACAGCTTGTTTACTCGGACCCATTTTTTTAAATTACTTTTATAAGGCTCTAAAACTGAAATATTTTCAAATAAGCTTTCTTTATTGTTTGCTAGACATTGCTCTCATTTTCCATTTGTTGTTTACGTATAACATTAATTCATTAAAGTTCTTATGCACCCAATCGTGTAATTTTTTTTTTTCTTTTGACAGGTGCAGTTAATGTTTAAGGCACTATATTAAATTAGTTCGAAGATCTCACATGTTGGGAAATATTTTTTGTGTTAATGTGTCTAGGGGTGGCAAAAACTGACCAAATCTGCCAATCCGACTCGAACTCAACTCATTTATAAAGGGTTGGGTTGAAATTTTCAACCTGATTAATTTAATGAGTCACCTCAACCCAATCCGATTAATAAATAGATGGAGTCGGGTTGAAATTTCCAACCCAATTTTAACCCAACCGACCTGTTTAGTGTTGGGTTTGATTTTTATATATAGGTCGGGTTTAATTAATATGGGTCATAAACCTAAGTCATAATTACCAACAGATAACCCTAGTTTCTACATTCTATTTGCATTTTGTCACTTTATCTCTTCACCCTTTAGTCTTTAATTTTTTATTTTTTCTTTTCTTCGTGTCTTCTTCTTCACTTGTCAGTGCTCTTTACCTCTTCTTCACTTCTCAGTGCTCTCCCTCTCTTCTTAATATATTGTCAAACTTTTCAATTTGGTTGGGTGGGGTCAACCTAAATCCATAGTGGGTTGGGTTGAAATTTTTAACCCATTTAATAAACAGGTTAGGTTTGGGTTGATATATTTCAATCCAAGCCCAAGTGGGTTGAGCATGATGCCAATTCAACTCACTACCACCCCTAATTGTGCCTTTTGTGCAGTGATGTTTCATGTTTGGGCTTATAATCGTATGTCCAAAATAATTGGTCTAACCTAATCCAATCTGACAGGTCTACTAGTTTTAAACTAATAATTACTATCTACTATTACTATATACTCCCTCCTCTCCCCCAAAATGCCCCATTGTCCCTCTTATTTTGGCTCATTTCCTTTTGTGGTATTTTTTTTGGGCCTTCATTGTTCAACAATGCTCCACTTGCTACATTTTTGGTAATTTATTCTTAATGAAATACTTTTTGCATCTAAGGGTTTTTTTTTTTTGGATAGAGGGAGTAATAGAAATAAATAAAATAGAGAATTTTTGTCCCCAAAATGTCTTTCTTATTTCTTTCTCTTTTTTAGTTAAAAATCTTTTAGTATTATACCAAAAGACAACTAGAGAGACTTTTTCCTAGTCTCTCCTATGTCTTTCCTTTTTAATTTAAAATTATCCTTCTTTTCATTACTATTTTGGATACTATTTCATGTTTTCATATATAAGAGTTTAATTTGTTAAAAAATATCATAACCTTCCTTTCGCATTATACTCAATGTTTTCATTTTTATTTTATCTATCTCACGTTTCTTTAATTTGATTATGATTATCATTTTTTTGTAAAACTGCTATCTACTCTTTTGTTTTCATTTTTGTATGTCACCTTAAATAACATTTGAATTGTTTAAGTGTTTCTTTAGAACTTTCATTTCTATCACATATTACAATTCAAATTTTGTTACATCTCATTATATTTCTATTATTGTGTAATTAATTGTTCTTGAACTAATAAACATAATAAAATAAGAATATTTTAAATGAGAACGATGAAAATACTTTCACATATAGTAACATTTTTTTTTAATTTATAGTGACCAAATTTATTTCTTAACTTATTATAATCCTTTTTATTTTTATAGTAATCTTATTTTATTTAATTAAAATCTCATACGTTAAATCTTAACACTTAAAAGGATAAGATTTCTTCTCGTTCTTTTTACTCTATCCTTCCCCCATTAAAGGACCTAATTTAATTGTCCATATTGTTCCATGAAATCAGGAATTAGCTAAAGTCAACAACAACACAGGCATATAGCATTATTTGTTGGGCCTAAGAAATCAAAACATAGACGGGCTTATACACATAGCTCAAAAGGACTAATAGGGAAAGAGGGCACTAGTGGTAAGAGCCCAAGCCATGCATTACTAATTCGGGACGCCCAACGGTCAAAAAAAGAGATATTAATTCACTGGGATCTATTAATTGTCATTACTGGAACGGAATCATAACAATTGATTAATGGATCTCGAGAAAGTGGATTATTAATGTTTCATAGCAACGTTCGACTGCCGTTGATAAGATGCTAACTATTGTAGATGCTACCTAATCTCTTCCAATTTATGGCAGTGTCTATCTGTCTGTCACAATCTTCCATTATTGTTTGGAGATATGCAAGTACAACTCAAAAAATACAAAATACAAGACGCAAGTCATTTTTGGAGGACAGATAACTCATGACAACAGGGAGAGATTAAATGTAATGGAATATGGTACACAATAATAAATAGTGCACATTTAATTGACATTATGAACCATTTTCTTTTGGAAAATTTGGAAGAAAGGTTTCCTTTTCAAGAGTTGTGCTCTTAAAATGGTACTATGTTAGGTGTGTTAGCTTTGACAAAATGTTCTCGCAATTATCCCAAGAACTCCCTCTCAAATTTCAACTCATCTCTCACCACAAATTCTTGTATCTCATTTTCATATGACAAAAACTCCCTCAAGCAACCAATTAAACATTGCCAAAAAAATGTAAATGTTTAAATACTAGAAATATATATATATAATACTCCACTCCCTTCATTTTTTTTATTCTTCCCATTTGGAATATTGTAAATTTTAGAGCTAAGTTTTGACTATAAATTCACTCCAATTTAGATGAAAAAATATATTAATTTGGGGTCTTGATATATTTGTCTCAATGTATATTTTCCAAATATGAGTTTTTTTTATAATTTTTACGATTGCACAATTGAATATATTTGAATTTTAAGTTTATATTTGAATTTCCACAAAAAAAATGAGATAAATAAAAAAGAACAGAAGGACTATCAACCAAAAAATTTAGAAACAAATAATGCTTTTTTAACAAATATATTTTAGTCCACAAAAATCTGCGATTTAGTTGTATTTTTTGGAATAACTTACATATGAGTTGGATAATATGTTTTATATTGAAAAAGTTAGGAGGAAGGATAATCCAACATATAAGCTTACAACAGTTGCAAGGCTACTATACATACTAATTTTGTGTGCAATCAAACTTGGAATATTAAAAGGCATATTTTTTAGACAAAAAATTAATGAATAAACTTGGTAAACTTTGACCAATCCTTGCATGCAAATCTATAATGAATGAAAATATCCTCGAAATTTTGTACTGTAATCATACGCCAGTCTTCATGATTATTTAAGATTATCATTTTATCACCAACTATAATACACAATACCAATGGCTTGGCCAGATTGCTCAAATCTAGAAGATTCAAAATTCCTTCAAATCCATCAACTAGTAAACGGGCTTTTGACTATAGAAAATTGCAATAATTAAATTGTAATCTGACTTGGGGGTACGTATTCACATTATAGTATTCAGAAACCAGTACTAAAACTTATACAAGTAGTAATCTACTCTTGGGGTACGAGCTTTCCCTTGTTTTTTTTCATCCGTTGCTCAACGTATCAAATCCCATGTTCTCCTCTTCTTATAATATAAGCTTTCTTAGTGCTATAAATAGATCGATGCTTAATAAATTTCATATTTACACCAGGTTCATTTCTTAATCAACCAACCATGATAAACTTCATACATTTTCTTTCTCTCTTTTATGTCATACTTTTGGCTAGCACTTGCTCATTCCAATCGGTAGAGTCATGCCATGGTATAGACAAAGAAGCATTGCTTGATTTCAAGCGTAAAGTCAGTGATGATCCATCACAGCTCCTCCGCACATGGGTCTCCAACACCGACTGCTGCACCGCCTGGGAGGGTGTTAACTGCGACCCCTCCAACGGACGAGTAGTGAATGTGTCACGCTCCGGCCTCCAATCAGGTGATGACTTCATTTTGGACACCTCCATGACAGGTACACTCTCCCCTATGCTTGGCAACCTTACCTATCTTCAACTCCTTGACCTTAGTAATCTTAAAGAATTAATCGGTCCTATTCCACCCCAACTAGGTAAGTTGTCACATTTGACCAATCTTTACCTTAACACTAATAAGCTTAATGGTTCGATACCCTCTTCTTTTAGTGGTCTTCACAAGTTAAAACAACTCTATCTAAACCAAAATAGCCTATCCGGCACCATACCCGACTCTTTGTTTCGATCATTGACATCGGTTGTGGAAGTGGGGCTTTCGGAAAATCAACTTTCCGGGCCTATTCCATCTTCGATTGTTAACATGAAACTACTCACTAGGCTTGACCTTCATGACAACGAGCTTACGGGTCACATTCCTTATGACATTGGCAAACTTAAGGGTCTTACAAATTTAGATGTGTCAATGAACCGTATTGGAGGTAGCATACCTGATTCTATAGGTAAACTCACCCTACTACATGACTTGTCCCTCGACTATAACAAACTCACCGGACCAATCCCTTCTTCGATAGGCCAGCTCATTTCATTGCAGGTATTAGGCCTTGGTTACAATAAGCTGACCGGTGTTTTACCCGATTCCATTGGCAATCTTCCTAATGTCCAACATATCACCTTAGAGAACAATATGATCACAGGTCATCTACCATCAAGTCTAGGAAAGCTTACTACACTAATCGACATGTTCTTCTCCAACAACCGTTTTGTGGGTCCAATACCTCGGAGTTTTGGCAATCTAAAGAACCTCATGACCTTAGATTTGTCGAGTAATCAACTTGTCAGTCCAATCCCACATCAACTTACTCAAGTAAAGGATTTGCAAATACTTGATTTGTCTTACAACCCATTTGCTTTAGTCAACATACCCAGTTGGTTGTCCAAGTTGAATCTGTTTAGGCTAATGTTAGCCGGGACCGGGCTCAAAGGCGAGCTGCCTCAGTGGTTGTCTTCCTCCTCTATAGGCTATCTCGATTTATCGAGTAACAAGCTCACCGGGAAGTTGCCTACATGGATAGGAAACATGACTCAGTTATGGTTCTTCAACGTATCCTATAACGGATTCTACTCAACCATTCCGAAGGAATTCAAGAATCTTTCATTACTCTCAGACCTTGATCTTCACGCAAACAAGTTATCAGGTCCCCTTGATGTGATCTTCAATAAGAACGTCGATGAACCCCGAGGGCACTACAACTCCATCGACGTGTCTAGCAACATGTTCACAGGTCCTATCGACAAAAACATAGGAAACAGGGTCTCTATGGATTCGATCACATCCTTGATTTTGTCAAACAACCCCTTGGGAGGGCAGATACCCAAGTCGATTGGAAACTTGACTCGTCTACAAGTATTGGAATTGGTGCGTGACCGGCTTTCCTGGACAATCCCGCAAGAAATTGCTAATGCTAGAGAGCTGATGACAATCAAACTATCAAGGAATTACTTGAGTGGAAGTATTCCAAAGAAGGTAATAAATTTGGAGAAATTGGAAGTGTTTGAAGTCTTGAGAAATAAGTTGAGTGGAGAAATTCCAGCTCACAAGGCTAAGTTCCCTGCTTCAGCATTTTTTGGTAATCCTGGTCTTTGTGGTTCTCCACTTCCACCTTGTAAGAGATCAGATCATAGGAATTGAAGCTCATCTATGCAATGAACTTGACTTCGTTTTATTTTTCGAAACTCTTTTAATTACTGTAATTGCAATCTTTCCATCTTGGTGATGTAGTAAGTAGAAATAATATGTGAGCAATATATGTAGTTACATAAAATATATGTGAGCAATCTTTCCATCTTACTATCGTCTTCATTTCTATTTTGGTTCTATCATTTTGGAGGTGACTAATGGAGCTCATTTCGGCGAATGATAACATGGGCGGCTCAGAGATGGGAGCCTAATGTCGTTCATTCAATCAGACAATTAATATTTGGACAAGCTCATCCGATACCATGGCATAAAAATAGCCATAGGTAGGAAAATATAATATTTATCGCCAGGTAAAATATAAAAGGCAGATTAGCCAGCAGATACTATGTATGATATTAGTTTCCTGTGTATTAAACATATCTCTAGATTGAACATTAAAATAATGCTAAGTCCATGTCCATGAAGACGTAAATATATGGGAAACTAAATTTAAGTCAAGAATCCATATTTCGTGGGATATGCGGCGTTCGTATTCAGTAGCTAGACATCGTTATCCTAATTATGGACGCCACGCAAGTAAATCTAATATCATTATGTTGTTTTAAAACAACGTGTCAGTCCACCTCATGTTACTTCACAAGTGGTTGTGCTATAAAAAAAAAAAATATTCTTTACAAGTTACTCTCTCTACAAATTTTTATATTCTTTAAAAATAGTATCTTTTGTACAAAGCGCACCAGTGGTCTAGTGGTAGAATAGTACCCTGCCACGGTACAGACCCGGGTTCGATTCCCGGCTGGTGCAGCTTTATTTTTCATCCCCATAATAATTTTCAGATTTTTATTTTATTCAAATGAGACTAAGAGTCCACAGAATCAGTATATAATAATCATATTTAAACACTTTTATTTATCAATCAGTTTTCTTCAGGTCCATATTCTACCTGTTTAGGGTTACTCAAACTTCTCTCCAAAGAGACAGCTATTACATTTCACAAGATGTTTATACATTGTTTTTTTTTTTTTTTTAATTTCTAGTCTTATGATTAAGATTTATTGTTGATCAAATTTGTCTGTCTCATAACATTGTGATTCATTATTTTATTTATTTTTTGTCAAAGGACATATACAATTGCTTTAATTTACATATTTTTAGCCCTTAACGAAAGTATGATTCTTTACGCTTTGCACAGTGCACCTATATTATTATTAAGGCATAAGATCATCACTCTTTGTAGGACTTAATTTGGGTCCCAAAACCTTTGTCTTGGTAACTATTTCAAATGGTGATACTCGAAATAAAAATTAGATATGTACTCGCGTCTTGCAACTCAGATGTGTAATTCTTAAATCCTCAATCAAAACCCTATCCTTAATATTGTCGACTTATTTGATAAATCTTCCAATAAGAGCTCTATTTGCCAATACTCTATGTGGATATCTATCACCTATGAAAATTCCATCTCGATGTGATTAATCTTATGTATTTTGTGATGGAAGTCAAAGATAATAGTCTTGATGCAAATGCACGTTGAAGCTTGGACTATGCAAATATGTTCAAGATCGAAAATGGGCTCATTATTTCTAACGTGTTTTTATGCAACTTAAACTTTTATGGGCTGCTCAAAACTTTTGCCTAATTATTTTCTAACGTAATTTTGCTATTTGATTATCATACTTAACTGATTTTAAGTGCACTAAAATTCCAATGAAGGTAGGCATGACCTTTGAATAATTTCTATCTTATCAATTTTGAATTTGATTATGTAACTAATTCTATAATGCTTGAAGTATTGAAATATCTCACGTGGTTAAGAGTTTGTTACAACTTCAACTTGTCACATGCCTCAAAGGACATAAAGATATCGTTGATTCAAATTTGAAGCATATCATGTTCCTAAAATCGTGGCTGAATATACTTGAGCAATATCAGAAGAATTCAGAAATTCGAAATGGCTTATCCCTATAATATTGGAAGACTTTGTGCTGAACATATCCAAGATAGTTCGAATCTCCAGCAGTCATAACTCCAACGTCTATCTACAGCAAATCAAAAGTTGTTACTGAAGTTTTCTATTTAAAGTTGTTACGTTGAAGACTTGAAGACCGATCATTAACAAGCCTTCAACGAAAAATATCATTCACAAACTACGGGAAAAAATACCATCATACTCAAACATATAATAAAGATGAGCTTTTTATTACTAGTTTAAGATCTAAGGCGCTAAAGTCACTAGGAGAAAACTATTCAATTGCTTCGCCTCAATTGCTGCGGTTAAATATATTTCGAAGCAATTATTCACAAGTGCTGCGGTTATTTCAAATAACCGCAGCAATAAATCTTCCCTGGAGAATTTTTTATAGTACTGATTTATTGCTGCGGTTATTTCAAATAACCGCAGCAATAAATCTTCCCTGGAGAATTTTTTATAGTATTGATTTATTGCTGCGGTTATTTCAAATAACCGCAGCAATAAATCTTCCCTGGAGAATTTTTTATAGTACTGATTTATTGCTGCGGTTATTTGAAATAACCGCAGCACTTATAGCGGTTATTTGAAATAACCGCAACACTTATACTATAAGTGCTGCGGTTATTTCAAATAACCGCAGCAATAAATCTTCCCTGGAGAATTTTTTATAGTACTGATTTATTGCTGCGGTTATTTCAAATAACCGCAGCAATAAATCAGTACTTTATATCCTGACTTCACTTTTCCAGGCCATTTTTTCAGAAGACCAGAACTTTCCCCAGAACGATACATACGAAAAAAAAACCCTACCATCCAAACTTCGTCTTCTCCAGCCCCCCATTCCTTCTCTATTCCTAACCCTACTATACATTTCTCTCTCTCCCTCAAAAAAGGGTTCGCATTTGGGTTTCTTCGAAGCGTCTTCTTCTTCGAGTGATTTAAGGTACGTTTTCTCATTTCGTCTTCGAAGCGTCTTCATTTCGTGTTTTCTCATTTCGGTACATAAATTGCTTAAGTATCTGGACATAACTCTACCGACAACTGTATGTATAATACTACGAACTTGAACCCCAGATTCATGAATATGACTATGAGACTGTCACACACAATCCGGGTAGGTTAAGAGACAATTTTATGTATTATATTGATTCTAGTAACAGTTAAGTGTTTTTATATTAATTCTAGACTGTCGCACACAACTGTATGTATAATACTACGAATTTGAAGGTGTTTTGAGACGTACATAATCCGGGTAGGTTAAGAGACGTACATAATTCAGTGATGGAGATGCATTCATGTATTAAATCAGCCCATTTGCTCGATTTATATAGTTTTTTTTTAAAAAAATTATTGAAGTTGATTAACAGAGTAGTTCCAATAATAATGTTCAACATTAGTTGTATCAATTGTATGACTTATTGCTATTCATAGATATTCATAGATATAATTAAGAGAAAATATTTCAAACATGGGGTTTTATAAGGTTAATGATAAGAAATTAGTGGGATGAAGAAATTATGGAGTATATGCTCCGCAATAAAATCAAAGAACACGATTTATTCTTTGTACTTGGTAGAAAGAAAGAGATGGTGTTTTAATATTGAAGAGGGCTCCCATAATGGAGGAGCTGAGTTGCACCAGTTGAGTTGTGTTTAATTGGTAATGAATAATTTACTAAAAGCCTTTGATTGGAGGAAGGATGATTGATTACCTTTAGATAGTAACTCAGCTACGTACTTTGAGCCTGTAAGAAGATTATGGGCATTAGAACACCCATTATTTACAAATATTATGGGCAATCTAGATTTTGTCTCTAGTCTGAAGAATTATATTTTCACCCCTTGTTTTACACATAAGAAATAATAAGGGTTTAAATGTCAGTGCCTCTTTTGTTCCACATTTAAATAATGGATGAGATCTTCTCAAGCCAAATATCAACTAGTATGCACAAAATGATGGTTCATAAAATAAAAAATAAAAAAAATCAGTTCCTTCAGCAATATATACATATACTTTGCACTCAAGTGTTTTGGTTTATATCTTTGAAGTTCTAAATGGATCGAGATTGGATGTACGGTAACCGAACCTCAATGGAATACGTACAAGGGGTTGAGGAGTTTGCTAGGGTTGCACTTAGACATCAATTACACAATCATTCGAAGATATTATTGTGTCCGTGTTGTGACTGTAACAACTCCAGGGGTTATCGTGACATTAATGAAGTCAAAGATCATATAATTCGTCGAGGTTTCAAAGCGGATTATAGGACTTGGAATTGGCATGGTGAAATATTAGAGTTCGGGTCAAGCGCTAGTAAGTTTCCTAGTTGTGAGAAGCCACCTCGCAATGAAGATGGATTGAATTTTAATGAGGTATATGATGATGTTAGAGATCGGGATAGAGTGGAAGAGGATAGAATAGACGAGATGATGCATGATGTTGAGGATGATTTCACCGATCGTCCCCATATTTTCGATGAAATCCTTAGAGCTGCAGAGAAGCCTTTGTATCCTACTTGTACTTTACACGCTAAATTAAGCGCTGTCATGAAGCTCTTCAACTTAAAGGCACGCCACAATTGGAGTGACAAGAGTTTCACACACTTGTTAGAAGTTATATCGGGTATGCTCCCTGAGGGAAATGAATTGCCACTTTCTACCTACGAGGCCAAGAAACTCATGTGTCCTATGGGAATGGATTATGTGAAGATCCATGCATGTCGAAATGATTGTGTTCTATATCGAAATGAGTATGAGGATCTAGATGAATGCCCATTATGTGGAGTTTCCCGTTACAAAAAGAAGGTCAATGAGCTCGATTTGCGAAAGAAGAGGATACCGGCCAAAGTTCTATGGTATCTTCCCATTATACCGAGGTTTAAGAGACTGTACTCAGATGAGAGTAATGCGAAATTGTTGCGGTGGCATGCTGAAGGGAGGAAGAAAGATGGTTTATTACGGCATCCTGCTGATTCTCCTCAATGGAGAAACATTGATAGGATGTACACGAGTTTCGGGGGGGACAGTCGGAATCTTAGGCTAGGTCTTTGCACTGATGGAATGAATCCGTTCGGGACCTTGAGCACTCAGTACAACACTTGGCCCGTTCTTCTTACTATTTACAATTTGCCACCTTGGTTATGCATGAAGCGCAAGTACATCATGTTATCGCTTCTTATATCTGGACCTAAACAACCTGGTAATGACATAGATGTCTATCTCGCTCCTCTTATTGATGACTTGAGATTGTTGTGGGAGGAAGGTGTCCAAGTTTTCGATGCTTACTCAAAATTGAATTTCACTATGCGTGCCTTGATATTCTGCACAATCAATGATTTCCCGGCTTATGGAAATCTTTCTGGTTATGCTGTGAAAGGGAAGACCGCATGCCCGATATGTGAAGAAGATATAGAAGCTATTCGTCTACAGAATTGTGGGAAGCATGTTTACATGGTTTTCCGTAAGTATCTTCCAGAAGATCATCCTTTCAGAAGAAAAAGAAAAGCTTTTAATGGTTCCATAGAGTTTCGCGAAGCTCGTCTCCCTTTACGTGTGAGTGAGGTATATGATCGCGTTAAAGGCATTGAAACTGTGTTCGGAAAGAGCTCTAAAAATAGATCAGCCGGTGGCTATAAGAAGAGGTCTGTGTTCTGGAGTCTTCCTTATTGGCGTCATTTGGAGATACGCCATTGCCTTGATGTCATGCACATTGAGAAGAATATTTGTGATGCGATTGTTGGTACTCTCTTGAATATGCCTGGTAAAACCAAGGATGGGGTTAAAGTTAGGAGAGATATGACTGCTATGGGGCGAACTGAATTGGCTCCTTAAGAACATGGTAAACGATGGTATCTTCCTCCTGCTTGGTTCACACTTTCAAAGAAGGAGAAGACCAGCTTCTGCGAGTCTTTGCATGGACTTAAAGTTCCATCTGGGTTTTCTTTGAATTTTGCGAAACTTGTTTCAATGACTGATTTGAAGTTAGTAGGTATGAAATCCCATGATTGTCATGTTTTAATGCAACATTTTCTTCCCGTTGCTATTCGAGGGATTCTGCCTCCCCAAGTGAGGTACACAATTACAAGGTTGTGCATCTTCTTTAACGCTATCTCAAGTAAGGTAATCAATCCAGCGATATTAGATGACTTGCAAGCTGATGTGGTTGAGACCATGTGTCGTTTTGAAATGTATTTTCCACCTTCTTTCTTCGATATCATGCCTCACTTGGTCATCCATTTAGTTCGTGAGATTAAGTTATGTGGTCCAATTTGGGGGAGGTATATGTATCCATTTGAGAGAGAGATGGGTGTCTTGAAGAGTAGAGTCATGAATCCAGCCAAACCAGAGGCAAGTATAGTACAGAGAACTGTTGCTGAAGAAGTTGCATCATGGATTGCACATTATCTTACCCGGTCGCATGATATTGGGGTACCAGTATCAAGACATGCAGGGAGGCTCGAGGGTCATGGCACTATTGGTCGGAAACGAATTACTCTCAGTTATGATTTGAAATATAAGGCCGAACTGTTTATTTTGCAAAACCTGAGTGAAGTCCATCTATATGTAGACAAGCACATGAATACTCTGAGGAGTCAATATCCCTCTAAAAGGGATTTGCAGCTGGTACAGGTCCATAATGCTACATTTGTTGAATGGTTCAGAGGACGGATCATGGATCAATTATCTGAAGCACCTGACGATGTCGGTGATACATTAAAGTGGTTGGCATATGGTGCTAAAGTTCAAGTTATGTCGTATGAGGGATACGACATAAACGGTTATTCATTTTACTCTAAGCGCCAGGATGAGAAGTCAACTACGCAGAATAGTGGTGAAATGGTCTTCGGCATGTCTCCTGAATTTTCTAGTTCAAAGGATCGAACATTAATAGACAAACGGGGTTCATACTATGGGGTTATTGTTGATATTTTCGAACTTGACTACGTCAATTTCAGTATTCCTCTTTTCTACTGTAATTGGTTTGATAATAACTGCAGAGTAAAGAAGGACGAACACGGGTACTTAACCCTAGTGAATCCCAATCGTCTGGGACATCATGCCGATCCATTCATATTAGCGTCATAGGCGAAGCAAGTTTTTTACATGGTTGATCCTGCCGATCGCAACTGGTCGGTTGTTATTGAAGGGAAGAGACGGATTCTTGGCATTGGGGATGTTGTTGATGAAGACGAATACGATGAACAGTTTGATGAGAGTCCGCCATCCACATGGAATATCCCGAAATTAGTTGTTGATGATGTAGACGATATTCTAAGACGTAATGACCATGATGAAGGATTATACGTAACTAGGGAGTCTGAATAGTAATGAACACAAAATTATCCAATAATAAGGTATTACAAAGAAAATTATCCAAAATAGTTATATGATTCTTTAATGTTATTTTTTAAATAGTATATTTTTCATATAGATGTGTACTACTTAATTCAATTAAATTGACTGACCTATTTATTTGATATTTGCAGATTCACATACATGGAAGAGGACAGAGGACCCCATCCATCTTCTGCTGCGGACACCCAGCAGATGAAGAAGAAGAGAGTGGGGAGAGGCCCCTCAAAAGGGATCAAATCCATACCTGGTGTCCAGAGAATTCTTGAGTGGGACGCACTCGGTCGCCCGTGCGGGACACACTACAAGGCATATAAATGTCATTTGGGGGAGATTAATCGGTCGAAAGTATCGATCTTGATACCGGACTGGAACTCTGTACCGAAGGGCGTGAAGGATATGTTGTGGGAGGATGCAAAGGTATTTAATGTACTTAATTACATTACTTAAACGCAAAAATAATTGTGTTATAGAAATTGTTAGGCTCATTGTGTTCTTTTGTGTTTCTATATAATACAGAAAGAGTTCCAGATCGAGGATGACCCTCGAAAGAAGCAGGCGGTCCTCACCTCTTGCGATTTGAAGTGGAGAGACTTCAAGGCCAAGCTCGTTAGTGGCTGGATCTCTTGTACAAGGAATAAGGAGGGCCAGACCAGGAAGCGACCTTGGGAGCTCTACAACTTTATTTCGGAGGAAGATTGGAACTCTTTTGTGAAGATGCATTCTACAGAAGAGTTTAGGGTAAGAATTTCTTTGAATATCGTTTGATATTAATTATATATATTACTTTAATTTCTTGGTTAGTTTCTTATATGCAATAACTTGTATATTATAATCAGCAAAGAAGCGAGAAGGCGAAGAGGAGTGCGGCCCAGAACTTGTATCCTCATCATATGGGTCAACACTCATATGCTGAGATGAGTGAAATATGGAGGCGAAAGGGCTTCATTCCTTCGATGTCGTCGTCGTCATCCAGTTGTTCGTCCGTTGTTTCGAGTCTGCCAGATAGGACGACGACGTGGCTTCTAGGGAGATCCGTCCCCGACAAACAAGGACGTCTCGTGGTGCCGGACAAGCAGACGGCTAGTGTCCGGGACTCCATTGTGAGTAATGTTTGCTATTCGTCATTATTCTATTTGTCTTTTTACATTTTGTGAATTGTCTTAACTTTTATTTTGAAATATACACAGGATGATTGGAGACGGAGAGAGGAATCAGGAGAGTTTGTCTCCCAGCCACGGGACGACATTCTGTCCCGTGCCCTCGGCAAAAAAGACCACCCAGGTCGAGTGGTCGGTTACGGAATCGGCGTTGGCCGAAAGACTGTGTACGGGGCTGACAAGAGGAGCTCGATACTGATGAAGAGGGTGGAGGACGTCGAAGCTCGAATCGATAACGCCGTGACACAGGCTGTGAAGGAGGCTGAGATCCGGGTTCGAGCTCAGACAATCAAGGAGCACCGAGTGTGGCTACTTTCTTATGCGTTTCCTGTTTGAAATCCTCCACAACCATGCTCATTGTGAGGATCTTTCAACGGTACGTATTCATGAGCTCCGTAATTTATTTTTGAGATATAGTATGTAGATATATGGGAATTGTTTTGAGTTCTACTCATGTATGGGAATTGTATGTGTTGTGAACACAATGGATTTGTGAATTGCATTTAGAATACACAATTGTGTTGTGAATTAGAATACACAATTTTGTTGTGAACAGACAATATGTTTGTGAATTGTGGTTAGAATACACAATTGTGTTGTGAATTTTGGATGGATATTGTTGGATTGTAATTATTGTGAAAATAGGTACTATTAAAAAATGGGAAAAGGTCGAATTACAGAGGAAACTCTGCCGAAATTTACGCTTGAAATTATGTCTCCTGTTTTGTAGATAACTAAACCTATCATTTCTTACCCTTTCAGGCGATTCAAACAACAACGCCATACTCACCTCAAGAGCTGATGGAGATTAAGGAATTATGGGCAGAATACTTCATTGGGGCCGAACAATATGTGTAGGTAGAGCTAGCTTAAGGTAGGAGGTAGTAGGAATTCCTTGTATTCATTAGATTAAACATTCTTTTGTATATATATAATTCTTTCTGTATGTACTATATATTAAAACACATTGGGTTAATTGACTCATTGGCATATTATCATAAACACAAAATAAATAAAAACCGTACCATTGGCCTTAAGACACACATTGCAGCAATTAATATATTGTCAATCATCAGCTCCATATATACTTGATAGTAATGGTGCTAAAGAAGGGAAAAAAAATGTCAGATTTGCTGCGGTTATTACTAAAAACCGCAGCACTAAATGGTCAGTATCTAAGATTCGTCAATTTAATGCTGCGGTTATTACTAAAAACCGCAACACTTATTGGTCAGTCCTCTATTTAATGCTGCGGTTATTGCTAAAAACCGCAGCAAATAAGTATTATTTGCTGCGGTTTTTAGTAATAACCGCAGCACTTATGGGTCAGTTTTCTAAGATTCATCTATTTAATGCTGCGGTTTTTTATAAATAACCGCAGCAAATAAGGGTAATTAAATGCTGCGGTTTTTTTAATAACCGCAGCAAATAATATTATAAGTGCTGCGTCAAAAAAACCGCAGCATTAGTTGGTTTTATATGTGCTTCGACCATATGTGCTTCGGTATAATAACCGCAGCAAATAAGGTTAAATAACCGCAGCAAATAGACTTTTTTCTACTAGTGAGTGTTGTTGGGTGCTACGGAATAGAAGATAGGAAGTGTAATCTTCTAGGGGTTCTTTAAGTCTCTAAGGAAGTAATAAAATAGCAAGTTAAATACTAAAGGTTGGACAACCCTATGCGAAGACGTAGGCAAATTAGTTGTCGAACTTCATAATAGTGTTTTGTCTCCTTTAATTTTTGTCTTTATTACTTACGTTTATTGTTTGTTTCGTTTATTGTTCAATGCTACAGCGAAGTCAAAACCTGAGCAATATCCTTTGAAACCAATTTTAAGGCCTTGACATCCTACTTCAAAGTCTAGTTTCAAAGTCAAAATTACGTCTTTAAAAGTCATCTCAAGACTTTGAGCTTCTAAACAACGAAAATAATTGGACATACTTTACTCACCCCCTCTCCCTTAGAGTATGTTTGATCCTAAGTCCATCTTCCTATTGATTCTTCAACCTATTGAGCTCCCAGCCCTTATTGGAGTTGCTTTTAAAGGGTCACGCTAAGTTAAACTTATTTAAGGTTGACAAGCAGAGTATTTGTTGACTAAACTCATGCGTTGATCAGAATACAATGGGCAACGATTATCAATCAATATAATCTATGTGAATAGTTGTCTGACTATTTTCTTGGGTTTCCTCATTAATTTTATTTATTTATCCAAATTACAATTTGCTTGCTTTAAAGGGATGAAAAACGAATGTGCAAAGAAGTAAGCATTTGGCAAGGTTTGTAGGAGTCATAAAATTAACTAACAAGCTGCTAGTAGTTGTACCACGATTAGGTTTTAGCATGAACTCATTTGTTTAGCTCTTCTGTGCACTCAAGATGTTTCTGAATGAGTTTCAGAGACCTGATGTGCATCCACAAAGCAGACAATTGAGAATCCACACAATGACAAGTAAAGCAGCCTCCCTGACTATTGATTGAAAATATCCTCATGTATTTGTTTATCAAAGAAGCAGCAAAAACAAGTATCTTATCCAGAGAGTGGAGGTTTAAGTGGACCTCGATTCCTGCTCTTACCTTCGATAAGGTAAGCCTCGACATTGTTTATATGACAAGAAAATGTTGTGATATCGTCAACAGTGTGCTCCTTCAACATTCTGGTGACATATAACGAAGTTCATATTGGACATCGACATGATGTACGAGCACATCGCTGATGATATTATTGGTTGGATCTCCTATCTGTCTAACCATGGTATCAATAACTTAGTGTTAACTTTTGGGATTAGGGCTAACCATATGCTGTATGCCTGTATGAGTTGCCGTCTAATGTCTTTTCCTGTAAGTCTCTTGTATGTTTAATTCCTTGTAATTTTACTATCAAATCTTCCATGCCTGTGAACTCATCGTTGCCTCATCTAAAACTCCTTTACATGATAAATGTTAGACTTTGCCCTGATGGTTCCAAAAATGTCACTATGACAGTGTCCATCTGGATCGTTTCGAGCTCTTTATATCTCAATGCCTCTACTTTTTCCATTGGTATTATGGATGTCAATGGGTTTGAAAGTTTTACAGTTATGCTCCAAAGCTAAAGAGGTATTCTCTACATGTAACATTCAAGTCTGTTCACATCAGGAAAAATAACGGCTTACAGACTTTAGGGGAACTTTCCCCTTGTACTAGTACTCTAATGGAAATTAAACTTGCTCATACATTCATTTATTTGTGAGGATTGGGGCTCTATGCAAACTTTACAAAGGTATGCATATTTCTACCAACTATTCTTACCTATTTTGTGACTTACTAAAAGTAAAGTAAAGAAAAATTCCTAATTTATACCTAATATAAATATATCATGATGTAATTTCGTAATTTCATTTCTATACCTGAAAGTATAATATCTATACCTAATATATGTTTTTTTCTTAGTAGTATATTTTCTATATTTCTATATCTAATGTAAGAATAATAGTTATATCTGATATAACAATACATATATATGAGATCTTAATATCCTAATATAATTTATATCATATATGAATTAAAAAAGCCTTGTAAAGTAAGTATTTAGTGTAATAATTTGTCCAGTTTCTACTTGCATGAAACAGTCCTAATGCGAAGGTTGCCAATTTACCCGATTCACAAGAGTTATACGTGACAAAATTTTCTTATCAAAACTTGGCTACGGTGTCCGAATTGTTAAGCTTAATTAAAATCTGCGCAAACCTACAAAATTGAACCTTGAAGTTAAAGCGAGTCAACCTTACAGGGAAGTCACCTGCATGGATAAGGAACATGAATGAGTTGTCGTTCCTTACATATCTTGTAATAAACTTCACTCTATCATTCCAAAAGAGTTGAAGAATCTGTCGTCGCTCTCGAACCTTGATCTTCACTCGAACAAGGTTCTCTGGTTGCTTGGATTTTATTTTTGATGAGAAAATCGATGTAGCAATAGGACGTTAAAACTCCATCGAGGTTTCTAGCAGCACAGGTCCTATCGACAAAAATTTAGGAAGCTAGCGGTCCATGGCCTGAATCATTTCCTTCATCTCGTCAAACAACCCATTGGGAGTCATAAAAGTACACCCTAAAATTTGCAAAGTTTACTAAAATCCATACTCTGAAAGCATGGCATTCATTTAAGGAATCAAGGTTTGTTGATCCAATCTTTTAGGCAATAATTTCATCCAAAAGAGAGGCACTTTGTATATGACTTGGAGAGGGCCTCCTATGGATGTTATTGAAATACAGCGAGTCCAAAAAGTAATTCTTACAATCTAGCAGCAGCAATTACTCTATTCAACTGTTAATGAACCTCCATGTCATTGATTCAGTAGGGCATCCCCTGCCAGAAAAAAGCAATTATATTTCCTTAGTTGCGGGATACACACCTGTAAGCTTCCATGAGCCCAAAATTGAATCCAAAGGATACGCATGGATTGACTAGAGGCACAATCTACCCAAAGGATAATCAAAACCCTCCATATGCATGTTCTTTCCCTACGTTCATTTTATTCAAATATATGGGCCCTAAAGAAGGTTAGGCTTGGTGGGTCAAGAAGGTGAATGTGACTCGAAAATTTCCTGATCACAATCCTATTGCTTGCTCTGAAAAAGCTGACATCCATCCAAAACAGAGGAGTCTGCTCTTAGGAAAGATTATGTATCCATGGGTTTTCTCTATTTTCCATAGTGCACCACCTTGGCACAATTGCCAACCGCACCATCTTCGACATTTCAGCAAGGCAAAGTTTCTTCATCTTTTTATTTCACAAACTACAAATGGCAATTATTACAAAGTCCTTTTCAGAACATCCTAAGTTGATATTTTGGCTACCTACATGCATCATACTATCTCAAAAACGTTCTCAAACTTCGTACTGTTATTCTTTCTTATGCTCATGGAGTACTCAAAATCACTCATTTATCATTACTCCTTAACACCAAATAAAACACTCTCCATTCTAAAATTTTGTTCAGCATCCTGCTCGAATGATTTTACACTCCTGTTGATATTTCCGATATAAAATATTACATGAAATCTTAATTCTTCATAGTCTTTACAATAACTGTTCTATCGAAAACTTGTGTCCTTTGAGACCATATTGACACTCTGGTCACTTCAGAAAGGTTGGTAGTTGAAACAAATCACTAAAATAAGATTTCATAATTGGTTGATATTTTTCCAAATCGTACACATGAATTCACGATTTTATCACTTCTTTGCATGTGAATTAATCAAAATATATCTATTATTCCAACACAACTGAACACAATGATCATAAAACTATGATTTTCTGAAAAAAGTAACAGCTACACCCCCAAATGAAACTTTGCTTTACAACCAGTTTGATCAATAACAAAAATGTATAAACAAACAGATTAGCCTTCAAAGGTCCTTAATTCCATCTACAATCACACAAATAAGGAGAAAAGCAAAGTAGAATCATGAAAAAATGTTGTGATACGATTTAATGGAAGAAGAGAGAAGAAGTACTATACCTACCTAAGGAGGAAGGAGGCCTTGGTACAAGGAATCTCTCGCACCTCAACTTGCTCTCCTATTCAAGCAAGCCTGACATCTCCACTCACAGTTGAATATCTTTGCCTCCAAATAAATCAAGGGCAGATACAAAAGGCTCCCCCTATCGAAAAACCAGCCTGATGCATATGTTAATTATTGGTCCTTAGCCTTCAGATTCTGCTATCAACATCTTCAATAATGAAGGAAGGTCTAGGAAAGAGGATACGCAATAACAAACCAGAGTAGAAGGGGACTTGTGGCTCCCTCAAGGGAAGGTGCTCATATGTCAAAATAAGCTACGATAAAAATGAGCAGAGTCCTATTTGGGTGGCTGACATGCATAAGAACACTACATTAAAAGGAGTGGGATAAAGTTTGGAGACTTTTCTACAGCTCTACGTCACGAGATATCCTATATAACTACGCGTATAAGTAGATTTGGGGAAGAGGATAGCATGATTTGGAGACGACCTTCTCCCCAGTCCCCACGGGTAATTTCACTGTTAAGAGTGGATCTAGCTAGTTTCCTTCGCCTGCAAGAACACCCGTACTCTTCAATATTATACCACGATGGCAGCCAATTCTGTAGAGTCTTTTGGAAGATGAAGCTCCCTCAGCTCCTAGATGCGTAATATTTGGTTAGAAGATGCTCTACATGGAGCAATTACTACAGATTAGAGGAAGCATTATGCAGAGATAGGAATTGTCCCAAATAACGCTAAATCACCTCTTTAGAGATTACATGTATAGGGTCTAGGCTAGTCTAGTATTTGGATGAATTAGCTGGGTGTCTTGGTAATTTAATAAAATAAGAAAGGAAAACATAAATATCGGTATCAATATAATTATATTTTTGAAAAATCAAAAATAAGATGTTAGTATATAAACTACGTATTGGAAATAATCGAAACGAATAAGTTTAGTAGTTAAAACCGTTTGTTAAAAGACTTTTAAAACATTAACTTAGGAATCCCCCTTTAAGTTATAAGTTTATTTCGGTTTTTTGGAAAAACTGCAACATATATAGCTAATAATTGTTGTGCAGCATGTATTTTTAAAAATTTTAAAAAATGATTTTTTTATCATTATATGTTGTGGTTTACAGTTTTTCTAATAACCACAACAATTGATGGTTTCCAAATCCAAAAAAAATTAATAGGTCATTTTATGAGCTAATTACATATAAAATTATATTATTAATAATTAATATCTCTCAAAATTGTTATATTTTTGCAAATCTAATTGTTATATACTATTATAACACAAAATATTTAATCAAGAATATAATCTGATCTAAACTAAGAATATCATGCATAATGTGTTAAATAAGAAAAGTTAAGAAATGATCAACCGTGAAGTATATAAATCCAAAATTCTAATATGATCACTCATTTTAGCACGCAAAATTGCGATCTATAATATTTTACACTCAAAACAAACAACAAATTCATTCTTCATAGATTTCAGGTGCTGTTTCGAGGTTTCAAACCGCGTAAATTTTTTTGAAACCTCTTATTTTTGGAGTTACTACACAACCATGTTTCCCCTTAGTGACCTCGGTGACGTCTTATTTAAGTTATCGAAAAAAGATTTGACAAGACATAAAATTGGCTACGAGACTCCAAATAGGGCGTATAATATGTTTAAACCGGGTATTTTTTCGAGATCTACAGAAGGCAAATTCCTCGAAGGGGGATTTTTCCACTTATTTTCTCCAAAAAAAAGCCTCTAATACCATATAATCTATGAATTTAATTTTTAAGGGTTAATTCCTTCATGAATACACCATATAGTATACAAATTTAAACACAAAGGGGTTTTTCATCTTTACATTAATGTATAACAACTAATGGAAAAAAATTAAAAAAATATATACTAAGGTTTAGGGTATATGTAAACCTTTACATTTTGAACTTTGGATTATATAGACTTCTTCAAAATGGGAGAGATGAGTAAACTTTAACACGCTTCACTATGCCATATCCATGGAGGCACAAGTGAGAGATAGGAATAGGCTTCGAAATGCGTAAGGAAGAATGAATTATGAGGATTTTAGTAAGAATTTAGGATCATAGGTAGGAAATACAAAGGATTAGGAGTAGGCGATCTAAGTGTTATGGATATTTAGGATTAGGGAAGTTGAGGTTTAGAGAAAAATGCGTGTTTTTTTCGTGTTTGAAATGATACTGAACCGCTGAAAAAGAGTATATATAGTGAGTCACAAGTGCTGCGATTTTTAAATAACTGCAGCACTTGTAACTCAAAAGTGCTGCGATTTTTCAAATAACCGTAGCATTTGACGATTCAAGTGCTACGTTTTTTTTCTAAAAAATCGCAGCACTTATTCAATGTTATTTTCCCCAAACTTGCCTTTTCCTAGCCATTTCATGACGGGAATAAATGTTGTGGTTTTCTAAAAATAACGCAACACTTGTGTTTATAAGTAATGCGTTATTTTAAATAACCGCAACATTTAATGTAAAAGTATATTCTCTCTATTTATGTGCTTCGAAATATATTTAACTGCAGCATTTGAGACGAAGCAATTGAAATGCTTATTGTTTCAGTGTTCAGTAAGGTGCATAAATTAGGAGTACATAAAGAAACAAACGGAGCAAATCAGTAGCTTTAGGATGAGCAAATAATACATCCCCTATAACACAAGTCTCGTCCTTTCTTCTATACCATTGGTAGTAACTATAGTCCACAACACGTAAGATATACACACATGATACAATAAAGTTATGGTATCATCAGTAAAAGTGACCTCTTAATAATAAAAGTTAATTCTCAACACAACATATGTCAATCTTTATAAATTTTGAGGTGTAGTTTTTGTTATATTAAAGGGTCACTTTTATTATATTGAAGAGTCATTTTTCCATGAGACACAGTAACTTTATTGTGTCATGTGTATATACAATATTCTGTAAAATTAATTTAGTTTATGAAGTATTTACCATGAAAATTTTTCTTCAAAAATTTATCCTAATCCGTCAATCCCTACACTAAGGTCGTAATTGTAGTAGTATGGTGATATAAAAATGACTTGAAAAGGATATTATATATTTATATGTAATGAATTATAGAAGAGAGAAAATCACTTTAAAATACATGGCATATTAACAAAATTAAGTTAATCTACCTTTAGGGACTATTTATTCTTCATTTTGAACCAAAAAAAAAAAAAAATAGCACCCTACTCGAAACAAAAAAACATTGGAGTATTAACAACAAATAAACAAAACGCCACTTTCCACCGTTGCGATTTCAACATCGTCAGCAGATCAAATAACCTGTTCATTTCTGCGGGGGTTTGTCTTGGCCGTTCTCAGCATAACTCACCAACTCATTCGAAACTCTCCCAAACTTCAAATTTAGAACTGGCAACTCACCCAACAACTTACTGATTTAGCTACTCGTTTCAGGTACGATTTTTCTGCAACTCATTCATCTGTTTCCCCCAATTTGCTATTCCATTCAGTATTCTTTCATGACTTCACTGCTTATATACTGAATTTCTTCTGATTTAAACCTCTAATTTTGGGTGTTTTCTATTGATTAATTAGTCATGAAATTTACATTTGTTCAATGTAAAAAATGTCAAAAGATTTCGACTTTTCAATTGGGTTTTGCTCAAAGTCTCAAACTGTCATTTCAATTCTGGGGTTTTATTATGAATGATATAAATCAATTCTTTTTCCATTTTTGTTGATAAAAATCAAATCTTTTTGATTTTTTTGGGAATTCGGGCTTTTATTTTAATTGGAATTTTGTTCAATTTGATGATCACGAATTCAATTTATGTCCTGTAATTTCTGATTGGTTTGCCAGAATTTGATTTGATGTAGGTGGGTGTTGTCAAATTTGTTGAATGTTCTAAATGGATAATTTAAAGGCCCAAGATTTACTTAGTGATCTGCCACTTAGCATATCTGAGATTATCCTTAATTTGCTACCTATAAGGGATGCTGTTAGAATGAGCACATTGTCAACTAAATGGAGGTATAGATGGGCAAGCCTTCCACAGCTTGTTTTCGATGACAAATGTGTCAGTCCTTCTCCGGATAAGTCGGTTGTTGAAAACAGGCTTATAAAGTTTATTACTCGTGCTCTTCTCCTTCACAATGGCCCCATTCATAAGTTTAAGATATGTACTTCCATTCTGCAAAGTTGTCCAGATATCGATCAGTGGCTACTTTTCCTCTCGCGGAATGATGTAAGGGAGCTTACCCTTGAATTAGGCGATGGCGAGTGGTTTAGGGTGCCATGTTGTCTGTTTTCTTGCAAAAAGTTGACTCTTTTGGAGCTCTGTCGATGTGAATTGGATCCCCCTCCTGGATTTCGAGGATTTATGTGCTTGCGCACCTTGACACTCAATCAAGTTTTGGTGACACCTGAAGCAATTGAAAGCCTTATTTCTAGCTGTCCATTTCTTGAGAGTTTAACATTGTCATACTATGATGGTTTGGACTTGAACATAGATGCCCCTAATCTCAAGTACTTGCACCTGGAAGGTGTATTTAAAGATTTATGCTTAGCAGATACCCCATTGTTGGAAGTAGTTTCTATCTCTTTGTACATGAATACAGATGAAATTCAGGAGCATTTTGAGCAACTGTCGGGCTGTAATTTTGTCAAGTTTCTGGGTGGGGTACCTAATCTCAAAAGGCTGACTGGACATGTCTACTTTACGAAGGTAACAGGAGTACATACCCTTATGTATCAACTCAGAAGAATGAATATATGCTGCATCCTTATTTTGTTGTTCTATTTATATTTTCCAGTATTTAAGCATAGGCATCGAGCAGTGGACACCATCATTGACTTACAATCATCTAAAGATCATTGAATTAAATCAAGTAAGCTTTGAAGACATGAAAGAGTTGCTGGTTGTTCTTCGCCTGATTTCAAACTCCCCAAACTTGCAGGAGCTTCAGATCTCTGTAAGTCATGATGTAGTGACATTAGTATATATAATCAATCTGCGTTATTTGTTTAGGTTGAATCATGCATCCTTCTCCTGTTTGTTTGTAGGGTTCATCAAACACAAATGTCACTCTAGAAGCACCTAACTTAGACTTTTGGGAGACTGAATGCCCTTCAGGTTGCATATTTAAACAGTTGAAAACCGTGAAGATGACAGATATGTGTGGCGTGCCTCATGAGATGGAACTGATAAAATTTTTATTGAGGAACTCACCAGCCCTAGAAAAAATGAGTATAGTGCCCTGTATATATGTTACAGAGTTAAAAGTGGATATGCTGGTAGAATTAGTAAAACTTCGACGGGCCTCTCCTCTAGCTGAAATCCTGTTCATTCAGGAATGAACGTTGTGCATTGCTAGAACTCTAACCCTCACAGAACTAGGAACACCATAAAACAATTCTTATGCAAGATGTCGTAAACTTCTGTATTACTTGTAAATCTATGAGAAAGTGAGAACTGTAAACGAATTATTTCTCTTGGAATAAACTAAATTTTGATTGCATATTGCAGAAATAGGCCACATTCCCTATCTGCTCAATTGTGACACCAGTAATTTCTTTAGACTTCTGTAGCTGCAAATAATTGGTAGGACTTTTTGATTTATTTTCATTGAAAGGACGAATAGGCATGAATGCATGAGATCAACAAGGGAAGATTGGGGTCGATATGCATATTTGCTTTAAGCTTAGGAACCATTTGATAGATGGTGACAATTGGTGGTAAGTTACTGGTTTACAACTTCATATTTCGTATGTAATTTAGTGAAGAAAACCCCAACGCCAATATCCATGGTTCTATGTTTTCATTCCCAAAGACCATACATCTTCATCACCGTACATAATCGAATTAGAGGTGGGTTGGAGTGGTGATGGAAATTTGTGAAGAAATACACATATTAGGAGATGGAGGTTTTATACCATGGTAATGACTAATGAACGCGAGTTTTTCCATTCATAACTCCTAATTTGCTAGATTTGACAATGCCAAAACATAAAGTACTACGTACTATGCAACTCCAATGACATTTTGAGACAAAAAGTTCCTTTCAAAATTTGAGAATTGAGCAATTGTGTAGACATACATATTACTTTGTCTAATGACTAAACTTAAATTGTGAATCTGCTTTTTCTTTCTTAATTTTACTTTGAAAGTAAAAAAAAAAAAAATCATAAATGGCGGCCATATAACAGCCCAAAATATCATGTATGCCTGGAAATAATTTAATTACAAATTTTATAGAATACAATGCTGTGAACAGTATCATATAGTAACATGATTTATTTTATATACTTTTAAATTTAGATAATCAAATATTGTCCAATTTACTAAGATTATGCTTCATATGCTAGTACGTGTAAGGGGGGAAATCGGAAAACTAGTGCATTATACGGTCTCAAAATCTAGTAAAAAATAATTGTGACCAAATATTGTGCGTAAGGTGTCAAGGGTAGTTTATGTGTTTCGATTCAAATCTCCATATTTCTATGGGATATTTTTATAACAAATTTGATTAAACCACATGTTTACTTAAATTAGGTTGATTCACCTTCTTATAATGTTGGTATTGATAGGGCGTCCATTGTATCTATAAATCCCTATCTCACTTTTTCCTATTTACTTCGAGGGTTTTGCTCCTAGATGAAGTGTGAGGGTTTCGCAAAAATGTTCTTTTAGCAGTATACATTTGGAAATTAGTGGTTATAATACAGCGTAATGATATATTTTTAATAATAATACTCCCTTCGTCTTTTTATTTTTGCTTTATTTTTATTTATGGAGTCAAAGTTTTAAAAGTTGTACCATAAATTCTCATTATATTATAAGAAATAATATAGTCACATAGAGATCTTTTTGAATGCATTTCAATGTAAAATTTTAGAATATCAAGTTTTTATAATTTTTTGTATTAAGAATTTAGAGATAAAAACGTTTTAAGTTATATATTACAGACCGTAAAAGTCAAATGGGGCAAAAATTAAAAAAGGAACAAAGGTAGTAAAGTGTAATGATATTGACAACACAAAGTTACCATATTAAATCAATATTATTATTATTTAAAATTTAAAAGTTTATAATTATTTTAAGAAGCATATTCTAGAATAATAGTCACAATTCAAAGGCTAATTTGAGATAGCCTCTTGGATCATATAAATATATATATATATATATATATATATATATATATATATATATATATATATATATATATATATTGACAATTCGAAATTAGGGTGCTATATAAAATCATAACAAAATACTCAAGATTACCCCAAATATTAAATATTGCACAAGTTGTTTTGGGCTTGAGCTAAATAAACTTTGTTTTTCAAGAAAACATACGTTTTCTCCAAACTCTATGCAACCTTCTCTTTCAAAGGTTAGGTTTTGGGTTTGTAGGAGCAAGGCAAATAATTTACTTTGGATACATAGTTCGGAATAATATGACCAAAAAAAATAAAGTAGATAACATCTTCTCATCACAAACCGCTCTCAAGTTTTCTCATATCTTTTACTTACAACATGAAAACATACAAAAGATCCAACAAGAACAGATTACCTTTTTTTTTTTTTTGGTTTTTGACAACAGATTACATTGATTGCAACAAATTAAATGAAAAAAAGTTAGGTTAACAATTGGAATAATTTCAGTCCAAACTGTCAAAATCAGTTCAAGGAGAGTAACAGAAGAGATTCTAACAAATTAAATGATGTAGATAAAGGGCCAAAAATATTTGACATTGAATAAATGGTTGTGGAGTGAAAGAGCGGTATAAACAATAATGAATGAGGAAAGGAATGAAAAACAACAATTTGAGTTTTAATTTGCCAAAATGAGAAACTTGTTAATGATTTCAATTACAGTTTTTTTTTTTTTTGACATCCCAGAAATTAACGAGAAAGAAAAACAAACAAAAGAAAACTCAAGACAAAAAGCGGTGAAGGCCGAGGTTGCCCTTATTTCAATTACATATTCAATAGATGTAATAGTCTAAACTAGCTTGATCATTGTAGTTATACCATACATCAAGGTTTGGCATGAAATTTTGTCATATTAGGTGATCTTACCTTTGATGAGCCCAGTCTCTATATTCAGTATCAAATCTCTTATGAAATAGGCATAGCTGCCGATTATGTAGCAAAAAGCAATCTATGGTAAAACAACAATTTATAAAAAAGTTCAGTAACATCAATATATGCAGAGTGTCCCAACTTTATAGGCTAAGCAGCACTTGTGCATGTTCATGGAAATTTGGTGTGAAAATGCTGAGTAATTGTCGTCGTCGAGAAGTTTGATACAATAACATTTCAAAAGATGCCCAAACATAAGACATTTGAAAGGAAAGAAATCCATGAAGCTCAACATAATCATCCGGAAGGACGATTTACACATCTGCAATTATCTTAATTATAGAAATATTTATACACAGTTGTTTAACGTATGGCTGGCAATTACACCCTTCAAAATTTCACTCTATATGCTTATAAGCCTTATCACAGATTATCTATAGGGTAAGGAAAAGTTCGGAACCTAATTCTGTACAATACCAAGTTATAGAAACTAACTGACTAACGAAGATGCCCAAGTCGGATTGTCTAATTAACTCTTGCGTTTTTATTACCCAATCTTTCTCTCCCTTTTTCTATACCTGTGCAAAAATTCATGGGTTCTGTCATTGGAAATGAACAATCATCTTGGTCCAGAGAGCTCCATTGCTTGGATGAGCAGTGAAGAATCATCAGTGAGATCAGAGTATCGCTCTGAAGAGGAAAACTCATTGGCTCTGCTCCTTGTGGAATCGGCTCTTTGTGAAGCTTCCCATTTCTCTGCAAGGCCATCTCCCTCGAGCATCCTTACCACTTCTGACATCCTAGGTCTCTGATTTGGAAGGAATTGAGTACAAAGGAGTGCTACTTGAACTATTTCCTCGAGCTCAATCTCATCATAGTCGCTCTTCAAGTCCTTGTCCACTAACAAGTCAAGCTTCTTTTCTTGGTTAATTATCTTTACCTGTTAATAGACAGCCAAAAATTTAGAGAAAACACATAAAAAGAGTACTGTGCCATTGTTTTGCTTTACCCTTATATTGATTTTCTTACCCAGTCTAACATTACTCCTTTCTGATTAGCTGCTTTTCCAAAATCTAGTGCCCTCTGACCAGTTATTAACTCTAGAAGAAGGATTCCAAACCCAAAGACATCTGTTTTTTCTGAAGATTGTCCTGTAGAGAGGTATTCTGGCGCTATATGCCCCACAGTGCCCCTAACAGCTGTAGTGACGTGTGAATCCCGGTGGTCCAACAGCTTTGCCAAACCAAAATCTCCGACAACGGCCTCACAATAATCGTCCAGCAGAATATTAGCTGCCTTAACATCTCTATGGATTATCTTAGGATCACATTGTTCATGAAGGTATAGTAGTCCCCTAGCTGCCCCCAATGCAATTTGTTTTCTGGTACCCCAGTCCAGAGCTGGCTGAGCTGCATAGTCAATTGTTTGAATAGATTGAATTAGTATACTTCCAAACCTTGGGAGGAGTGAAATTCTTTGTTTAATAAACATCTCAAGTAATGTACGAAGTATCTTTGTCTATACCAAACATCAAAAATTAGACTTAAGACGTTCTGGTCACCAAAAATTTGTTTATCTGAATTTATTTTTGTTGTAAATTGAACGTAGGGAGCCCGTAATTGAATAAATCTAAACTTGTTTCTCTAAGTTGAATGAACAAAGCAAGATTTAGTGCTAAATAATCCGTACCTTTAAGACGAGAGGCAACACTTCCATTAGACATGTACGGGTAGACCAAAAGCCTCTCTGTGGCAGTCATACAAAAGCCATTAAGTCGTAGAAGATTCCTGTGTACAGCCAAGCTGATCATCTCAACTTCCGTCTGAAATTGGATCTCCCCACCGATGGCATTTCCATCCTTGAGCCTCTTAACTGCCACAATAGTACCATCCGAAAGGTGTCCTTTGTACACAACCCCAAAACCACCCCTCCCAATTATATTTTTGCTACTGAAGTTGTTTGTTGCGCATTGAAGTTCCCTGAAATGGAATCTCCTCACATTACCAAGGCAAACATCTTCATGATGTCGATCTGTAATAATAAAAGTTGTGATGGTAAGAGAGGAATTATTCAAGATTACATACAAGCAAAATCGGCATGCAGTATTTTCGAGTTTTCATTATTTTACCTTTGACATCAAAGAACATCTGTTTGATGTTCTTGTGCCGCCACCATAAGATGAACCCAAACCCACAGATCAGCAAGAAAGTGCTAGCCAGACTAGAACCCAAGGCCAAGGCAAGCTTAGCCCCTTTGGGTTTTCTAGAAGTCTGAGAACCTTCATAACATGAACATTCCTCAGTCAGAGTTACTATCACGCTGAATTCGTACGAAACAAATGACTAGCAAAATAAATAACCTTGGAAATTGAAAAGCATTTTACTATGTTTAAGAGACTAAGAACTCACTGGCTGAATTGTTCACATTGAAAGAAAGAGGTAACTGAGCTATTCCATAACAATCATTCTCGCTTGCTGAGGCACATATCTGAGGATTTCCTACAACACTATTCCACAAATTTGTGTTAATAAATAATTAAAGAAATTAGTTGTAACTAACGCTTAAACTCCTATGAGCAAAAGATAGACTATAAAAGTATCACTCCAAAGACTGTAATGTCATTATCACCTGAATGTCTTTGCTTGGAATCTTGGTACAGGACCACTCAAATTATTGTAGGACAAGTCTCTGGAACATCGAATAAAAAACAGATTATTTTAGGTTCCCTTGGTTTACAAACAAAATGGTGATCAAAGGGTAAGGAAGAAATTTACAGGAACGTAAGCAAGGTCATGTTGGCAAAGGATTGAGGAATTTCACCAGTAAGACTATTGTTGTTCAACCTCCTGTTCACAAAATGAAGTAGACTCCCATAAATTTACAAGTAATGGTCATGTTTAATGTGTAATTCAAACTACTAACATGACAACTAAATCCGAATAGAAAAAGTGAAATTTCCAAGGTAGTGTTGATCACATACAAGTAATGGAGAGTCTTCAAATGAGACAGAGAAGAGGGGATTCTTCCTCTGAAGAGATTACCAGAAAGATCAAGTGTTTGAAGCTTTGACAACTTCCCTATCTCAACAGGAACATGTCCTGAAATATTGTTATTCTGTAAAAGCCTGTTAAAAAATTAAAGAACAAAATATGAGACATTAATTTATCCTAAATTTTATGACATGGAAACAATGTCCTATGTTTTTCTCTCTCACAATTTAATGCTTCAGAACTTACACTGTCTGAAGATCTGTCAAGTTCCCAATACTTGGTGAAAGTGTCCCATATAAACCTTGACTTGGTATCCCCCTGTATGTTACCACAATCATTTTCACATCAACTCGTAAACTAACAACAAAACCCACCTAATTAAGATTGAGCCATTACAAAACTTTGTATATTGCACCAATTGGTATTGATTTAATTACTATGATGGCGTGCACATAGCATCGGAGGCACGAACCGTGTTTTAATTTTCGGTAAACTTCTATTTATAGAGACAAAGTTCAGTAAGGTTATCACAAATTCTTGTCATGTGATATATTTAAGTAGATCTTGTTGGACGTATTTTGTTGTAAAATGTTAGAGTATCAGTTTTCATAATTTGTATTACAAATTCGGAGATAAAAATGGCGAAGAGTCAAATTGGACAAACAAGTGACGGGACTATCATTTTGGGTAAGGATTAATACAGGGAGAAAAAGCTTACAGACTAACAACTCTATCATCAGAAGAACAAGAAACCATAGCCCAACTGCATGGATCAACAGAGTTCCTATCCCACTTTTCAAGAACACCATGTGGGTCCCTTAGAGAATCCTTAATATCCATCAAAGCTTGCACTGAAACAAAATTAGAAACACATTAAACCCATCAACAGCATATGTTTAGGAAACTAATTAATATACTAGTCACATCATATTCTATGGTTTACCTTCGTAATTAACTCCATCAGGAGTAAGGAGAGCAATAGAGGAACTGCACAAGTATAAGAAGTAGGTAATAAAACCCAGCAAAATTTGTACCATCTTTGATGGTTTCGCTGAGGCAATATGTTGAATACCTGATAAGCAGGTACCCTCACAAAACCCAGCTGAGGAGTGGAAAGAAGATGAAGAAGAAGCTGAAATTAGTGGAATATAGACATGGAAATGAGAGAAAATGGTACTTCAGTTCTACTACTACTACTCAGTTGCTAATGCTATACAGAAGTACAAAGAGTGTGCAGCTCCTGACAAAGTGACACGCCATGTCAGGAGGTCCCAGAGAAAAAGAGGCTTTGGTGGAAGAGATTAAAAAATGGGGGGGAAGAAAGATGGGCCAAAGTGTGAGAGGGAACCAACATGCCTGTCACTGCCCACTGGTTACCAAAGCTAAAGGTGTAATAATTTATGTTGGAAATGAATCTTGTTTACAATATTCTTATTTGTAATCAATAATTACATGTATTATTTTAAAATAGAGGAAAATGATATATTCAGTATTCAACTTAGAGCTATGGAATCTATTGAGACAACTCCCTCTGCCTCAAATTAAGTGACTCATTAGGAGGCTAATCCTATAATTCTAGATGATAAGTAGTAGATGTATTATCTAATATTATTTTATTGAAGAAAGATAGATTATAAATTATAATATGAGTTTATGAGGTATTATTATTATTATTTTTTTTAATAAAAAAGACTGCGTGAATTTAACGTTTAGTAGTGAAAAAAATTAATAAAAGAAAATGTGTTATTAAATCTAGGACAACATATATAGTAAGTGTGTCATTATATTATGTTTTGGTATCTAATATGTTTGATAAACTAAGATCTGTATTAGTTGTCTAAAGATACTAATTACTATAACATATGATAAATTTACCAATCATAACATCATATATTAAAAATGATGAATTTGAAATATGTAATTCGGAATAAATATTTATATACGTACAATTCTAAGAACTGTATATGTCATTTCTCATTTTGTAACAACTAGTGTTCAAGGTATGTGTATTGCACTCTTGTATTTATTTCTCATATGTGTGAGTTTATAATTTTATTCGTTGATCAATATGTAGTATACGTATGCAAGTTTGTAAAATGACATAGAGATCGTTAAGTATGTATAATAGATTGGTTAATCTAAGTAATTTTTTAATTAAATTATTTTGAAAAGTACTTTTATATTTAGCTTTTGTAACACAATTTTGATCACTTTGATAAGTTTAAGAATGCTTCGTGGTGAGCAATATTTTTGATGTGCTTCTTGTTTTCTTGGTTAGAATCATCACTTACATATACGCTTGTAGAAATTGACCACATTTGTATTTTTTTAAATTAGTACATAAATGTGGCATATATCCCATCAAAAGTAATTGTGACATGTAAGTAAAACATTTACTTCATAACCAGTCACAACCATATATACCAGACCTCCAATTTTGTTTGTTTATGATTCAAGATATTAAAAAGCCCACATACTCAAACCTTTATTTTGGTTGAATCTAGCTCACAAAGGAAAGAGTAAGATTTGAGTTACAAACATATAAATTTAAATATTCGAGATGTAAGACTATATAGACTATACAATTGTATATGTGCCAAAACAAAAAGACAATAGCAAAAGCATTGTAATTAAAGGTAAGAATTTTCCCCTTAATTAGACTAAGGATCCAACCGTCTAAACCCTAATATTTCAGTATTCCAAAACCATATGTAAGTATTAATTAGTTGTATTTTTTTCTTAATCCTCACTCTTAATTATTTCATAAACAAAGCTAAACTTAAAAATAAGCATGCCAAGTAGATAGATTAGAAGGATTTAACAAGGACAGCTGGTAACCTACTATTTGAAATTTGACAAGGGAATTAAGAAAGAGGGTAATAATAGTGGGGTGAGAAAAGGAAAGTTCCTTCAATCAGGCGTTAGGTTTTTATACTTTAGAAATGGGCGACGTTTTGAGGTTTTTCTGTTGTTTGTTGTTTGGATCTTATACTGATTAAAGCTAAATATAGATTCGGTTGCTGTCTGTTAAGCGTTAACCACTCTTTTGAGTTTTGAGGCTAGTTTTACGTGAGTTATGCCTTGCACCGAATTGCTGTTGTCTCTTCTTAAAGGATGTATGCTATACCCCTATAATATGGAAATTAATTTATTTCGAAGATTGGTCCATCTATATATTCCTGTGATCTAATGGAAGATACTTTCGAGGTTTTCAAACTTATTATTTATATGATTGCTTTTAGAGTAACATACACGGATCACTTGAAATTGGACAATTCGTACTCTTTGTTCCTCGAATAACGTCTTTATCCACTATTTCGAATCAAAGTTCAAAAAGCTTGACCATGAATTCTCATTATGTTATAAAAAAATAAAATATTTAAGTGGGATTTTATTGGATTTATCTCAATGTAAATTTTTAGAATATCAAGTTTTCATAATTTTTCGCCTTGTAAATTTGGAGATAAAAAGGTTTAAAATCGTGTATCGTAAACTGCAAAAGTCAAATTGATGCAATTTTTTAGGGATAGAAGGAGTACATTTTCGAAAGTGTACATAATTAGTCATTTATATAAGGACCCTATTCATATAACTCATTTTCAAATAATACTTTGTAGTTCACCAAAGAGATAAAAAAATCTCATTGGAAGAATAAATTACATATGCCTAGTTTTGAAAAACAACTAAAATAGAATAGATTTCGCGAAAGTGTTTGATAATTTATATACAGTGCAAGGTAATTAAAATTTGATCACGCAATTAAAATTGCACTCCAATGACACATAGGTCGGTTCAAGGAGGACAAAAAATATTAGGCATACACTCTGAACTTAATGATATTTTAACCATTAGATATGAATAGTCCATTACTCCATATACTTTATGATACCTCATCATTTAATCTATAACTAACAATTTTAGACTAAATTGTTTGCAATTCTACAGTTCCTCTTCTTGATCCAATATAAGTAAAAAAAAAAAAAAAAAAGAGATATTTGGTATGATAAAATTCCCGCTAATGAAAATAGAATTTCAAGTGATCGAGGAAGTGTGGGACTGTGGGGTCAGATAATTCAGCTGACAGCATAGAATACACTCAGGCCGGCCTACGGAAAATCCAAATTTCTAACGTTCACTGTTGGTCATCCTACCAATAAAGTTTCCAAATGTTATCCTTTTCAAACAACAATAGTAATAATAATTATAGTTATTATTATAGTTTAGTTTAGAAATGTAGGAAAGGGGAGCCACTGTAGCTTAGATGATTGGGCTTGAGATTGGCAATGCATAGTCTATCTGTTGGGGCCAGCCTGGGAAGATGAATGATCTCTTTTTCTTTGCTTTTTTTAATCCAAGGCAGAGAGGCGGGGTTGATTCAAGTGTACGTTGCAATCAAAATCACATCAATCACTCTTTTATCTTCCCTCATTATCAAATTGCTTAGTCAATAAACAGTCCAACAAATTCGATTAGCACCGCAAAAAGTAGCCAACTGCCAAAAGCCCAGGAAACACGTTTACCATGCTTCTCATCTATTCCTAATATTTTACCCCACTTCCCCAAATTTCAGAACAAGGCCGAGCAAACTTGTACTCCTATGGCTCTACTATTTTCTTGGGGAATTTAAATACTTGAGGCCTCTCTCTACCACAATGAATACTGATTGAATGATACGTCAAGAAAAGAAAGAAGATCAGAACAAAGATCTAGATAAGTTAGGATCAAATTGTAATTACGAGAATAGAGGATAGAATAAAAAAAAACTTATCAGTTAGAGTTACAGTGTAGCTTAAATACTAGGCATATAAGTCTGTTAACCCGTATAACATGAAATTCATTCAATCAATATTCATAAAATCAGGTTCTTACATTCTTCTATACAAGCCTAAATGCAATACTCGTTAGAAATTAGATCAAGTTAGGTTATAGCATGTGTTTAGGTTTAATACGATATTTCTTAATATGATACGACTAGGCTCGATTTTAACTTGATGTTGCAGTGAATGTTAGGTTATGGGGTCGTCGTACACTTTTGTGTCTTTCGGAGAGCCATAATATATATTATGTGAGACTACTATAGAGCTAGAGTCTGGTCTTCAAAAGGTATTGTATGTAAATAAATTGTAATCGTTGGTTAATTGTTAGTAAAATCATTTTGATAACCTGGCTAGCTAGCGGATTTGATGAATGATAAGAAATTGAATGCATAATTCTTCATGTCGGATAAGGTTTCTCGATTCATTATTTGATCTATCTTATGCCAAATTCTTTTACTGTTAATAGCTGTAATGCATCAGCAACACATCACCTATAAATAGCATCAAATGACTGATTTAAAGTTAGTGAAATGTTTCACTCATCAGGTTGAGATGAGAATCTTGAGACACTATATGAAGCATAGAAATGGAAGAGTACGTTCAACCGTGGTGCTTGAGAATTGCTTTAGATCGATCAACGTAAGGTTCACGTTCCTATACGGCAGTCTAACGTCAAAATATTCCAAGGTGTTAAAGTTAGATTTTTGGCGTGTTATGAATGGATGATGATAAGTCTATCATTGAACTACATTTGCAGAATATTTCTGACGCTGTGATTCTAGGAATTTAAGTAAAGAACGTAAGTTGAGGTTTGCTTGCTTAAGAAAGAAGCTAGAATATGGTTAAGTGCTTTAATTTGGAAATTCACTCAAAAGATTTCCTAAGCATAGATTATTACAAATGTATGCACTGTTGTTGATTCTTAAAATGAATCGTAAGCCTTACTATATATTGGTTTTAGCACGAGTGCGACTCTCGTGCTCTTGGCAATTAGCATACCATGTTTCTCTCGGTTTCTATAATTGGCCTAAGATTGTTAGAATTCCGGGTTTTTTGGGTCGGTATACGAGAAATTAATCGAGAATGTTAGAAGGATTATGATGTAAATGAGATATGATCTTACCTCATAGAGTCTTAATTAGATATCACTCTCTAAGAATATAAACAAAATTTGACATCTACATTCATTTAAATAATAGTATGGAGTACTATAATCCGTCTATAGGAGAAGCATTTGGCCTTTTAAATGTATTAGTAGCTTAGTTATGTTTTATGTACCTTCATTTTATACTTATTCATAGATAAATGAATGGAAAACAAAACTGTAACTCTAAGGTTATGTACCTAATTTTATACATTATTTACTAATGAAACAAGAATGGCAGCATTTAAATACTCTTTTTTGACATTGTTAACTTACATATTTTGTGTGTAAAGAGATTCACGAAAGACAAAACAATATAACCTGATTTGATTCCAAATCTTATGTTATTAACTTCGAAAATTTTAACCAACAGAGTTAATTTACATCTACGATAAACTTGATCTTTTAACATTATTTCTACGGAGCCATAGTCCTTGTTCGTCTTGTATATTAACGAGCCAAAAGTGTGACATTGAGTTAGAAAAGTAGTGGCAGCAGTTAAAAGTGATGAGCCTAACCTTGGAAAGAGAGGGATCTATAATCTATATCAATGTAGATTAGCATTATCAGTAGGTTATGATGGGGTTGTGAGAGGCTCATTCTTGATTTGTTAGGGGATTAGGGCGAAGTTAAAAATAAGAGCTATAAAAATTTTGCATTATCAAAATTAGTAAATGAAATGCTGTACTTGAAGATTTATTTTTTATGTAAACATATATTTCATCCATTTAATAAAAATTGCAACACGTACTTTTAATTTTAACACTATTCATATTCTAGTTTTTGACCTTAATTTTTGTACTCGTATAAATAAATATTGGTATCATATAAAAATGTTCATAAACTATTTTCAATATTTACTTTATTATATTCTTCATCAACTTTATTAGTAGATTATTAGATATATTAATGATTAAATAAGTGCGTTGGAAGATAAATTGTTGCAACTTTTTATGAAACCGATGAAAAAATTAAAACGAACAGAAGGCATAATAATCATATTGAAAGTATGATCAAGCTACGTTCCAAACTCCAGAGATCATACGTAGGAAGAAGTTAGACTAGAAATGCAGAGGAAATTGTAGAGAGAGATTTTATTTTTCTGATGTATTGATTGAATATGGGTTTCTGATACAGATTGTATTTATAGCCAACTTTAGGCTCTACAGAGACTGTAGCAGAATTCTGCTATAAAACCAAAATCAGAAAACATTGTACAGGCTTTTATTACAAGCAGTGTTGCAATGTAAAAAGGGGACTTGTGGCTGCTGGGATTCGAGCCCAGGTCTCCACGGCCACAACGTGGAATTCTAACCACTAAACTACAGCCACTATCTTGCTATAATTTCAGGATTTAATTATATGACATAGTGCATTATGGCACACGTACATGCAAAGTGGAGGGAATATGACGATAATATTCTTTAAATGCGTAACTAATATATATCTTAAACTTGGTGTTTGCCGGGAATCCAAGAAAGCTCAGTCTATCAAGCAATGAAAAGGTGGAATTGTTGACTATTCTAATATGGAGTATACTTTTCAAAACGCATAAGATGGGGTAATGAATCCATTGAGAAATACATTGAATTTGTTTCTGGAGATTGGATACAGACATACAGTTCATGTTACTTTGGTTCGAAACTACTATGAACCTTCAATTAATATGTCCTATGCGTGCAACTTTCACATTGATTTGATTTGTATCAATCTCATTTCAATTTGACAAAATCAACTCACCTTATTGCTCAATATTTTAATTACAATCAAGATCTTAGGTGTATATCTCACAATTTAGCCCGCGTGCTATGAACATTTTACCATAATATATGCGGAGAATTAACAATGTTTTAATTGAGCATTTATATGCTCACACGAAATATAATAATATAGCCAATAAAAATTACTCTTTAATACAACTAAAGTTATCTGAAGTACAACAAAGTCACTCTCGTATAAAAACAGAAAATACATTCAAGATTACATTATTTTCTCTCTATACCCACTTTCATACCCTCTTTTCGTTCTAGCCCAGATTATCTGTGTTTTGCAATTGTTCTTGAATCTTTACACTTGAACTCATATTTAACTGAGTTCATTGGAATTGAACCTAGTGTTTGGTGAATTCATAAGGATTCACCTGTCTGTCACTCCTGCTCAGTATTTCTACCCAAACAACACTAATCAAAGAAGAGTAAGCTTTCACTATTCATGTGAAAGGAAAAGGGAGAACAGTGATATTTCACACTCAACACATGAACAGTATTGTATCCTATCCTTTCTTTCCGCAAAGCATGATCACAATTAGCGTGACAGAAAGAGCAATGCATGCCTTTCTCAACACTATCAACAAAAATGGCAATCATCATAATCTTCAAATAACAAATAATACACATAAGATTACCAAGTATATTAATAATCATATATTATAAAGGCAGAATGACATAATCCGAGTACAATTCAGATCATAGCAAGATAATAATGTTCCAACATATAGGAACTGTTTAAAAAAAAACTATCCAAAGGAAGATAATACTATTCAGGTTGAAGACCTGACTTCTTATTGAACGAAATAGAAAACCACACAGATGAAAAGGAAATAACTACTCCTTTTCTTCTTCAATTTTTCCCTCTTTCCAGCAACATTTCAGAGCTGGTTTCACCTTGGGGAAACCGATCAGAGTAGGCGCCTTGCAGAACTTCTGGTAGAAAACAGAAGCAGCGCCAAATCCAAGCTCCTCAATGCCACCCTCTTCACGACTGTAACCGTTCACATTAACGTAACAGTTGTGCTCCATTGAGTTTGCAGCAATCTCAGCATGAATAGCAATGCTAAACTCACTTGGTTCAAAGCAAGCAAGGACCCTCTCTACCAGCTGGTTCAAATCAATTTTCTTCAGGTCATAACCCACAGCTTCAAAGCTAGCGTAGCTGAAACCATCTTCAGGGGTAATGTGAATGGTAGAGATAGCAGGTCCTTCAATAGCATTCATGGAATAACCACAGGGTTCGAAATCAAAGTCGCATATCTTCGAGTCTGGAAGAATTTTCCGAATTCCAGAACTCTCCGTCATCACAGCAGCATTAGGCGATTGAGACTTGAAAAAGACTGAGGCCTTCTCCTTGTTAAGTCCGGTCATGCACATCTCAAGAGTGTAAACAGGGGCATCAAAACTGATCGTTTCAGCTGATGCAGAGTACACATGCCATTTTTGGGTTTTTTCAGGGTTACCCATCACAAAAGCCTTGCTGCCTGCCGCAAGCTTACCAAAGTAACCATCAAGAACAGTAACTTCTTCTGAGAAGCTCCGGTGAGGGTAAGATTGGGCTCCCGGGAAAATGAAACTACCACGGGTGTAGCGAACAGCTTTGACGTCAAGGGACAAGCTTGAAGCCAGCCCCAAAATAGGTGGGATTGCACGGAGCAACTTGGTAGTCCCACAAGTCTTAATGATGATCTTGTATGCATACACAAAGAGGCTAGACTCAGATAGAACGTAAGAGTCTACACTTTCATTGGCGAGTGAATCAACAATGGTGCACTCGGCAGGGCCAAGAATCTCATCCAGCTGTGCCTTCGATAAAGCACGTAGGCCCCTCCCTTCAGGATCGACAAAAATACTAGGCTCAAAGAACGTTATCTCTAGCCTCTTCTCAAACCCTTCGAATCCAATAGCAGAAATAGTCATTTCGTTGTTGTTTTCGTCTCCAACCATGGGAACCGTCATGGCTAAAATCACTAAAAGAACGTTTTACAGTCGCAAAGAGGATGCCGAGGTGCAAAGGAAAGAGGGAAACAGAAGAAGAAACAGAATGAAAATCAAACGCTATTATCACTAAACAAAAAAAAAAAGGACCACGTCAAGCGGTCAGGAAAGCACTAATTGAGGAATATCAGGATGGTTTGCGAGCGCACTGCAAAAATAACAGAAACAAAAGCATGATCAGAAAAATCGGAATAATTTCATACAGTTCAAAGCATAACAAAAATGAGACCGAATCAGAGAACATACGTTGGAGTAAGCAGCGTCTCTGAATTTCTTGATTCCTCCCTTTGGTCGAACGTCTTCAATGCTGTAGGCGAGTGGAGCGGCGTACAATAAGGAACTACTACTACTAGAATCCTCTTTACCACCCTTTGATTCCATTAGATCATTCACTTAACACTGCTCGAACAAAAAACAAAATCATTGGTCAGTAAACATAACAACAGCGCTTGAAACAAGAATAAAGACCTCTATCAGTACCAACCTCGAAATAGCGATCAAACAAGACACACAGGCCGCGTACTAAAAAGGCTATCTAGCAAACTATAATAATGAGACTTTACTAGGATACGGGTATTCTTCTATCAAAAATTTAAGATTAGTCTTAATATATATTTTTAAAATATTAAGTTTTTATAATTTTTACAAATAAATAATTAAAAATATTTAAAATTTAAGTTTGACAGGAATGTTATATCATATATGTGTAAAAGCTATAAAAGAATAGGATCTTCAAATATATAAATAAAATTACGAGATTAGGAATTTCTCTTTAATAACGATCATCAAGAAATACATACGGGGTACCCGTAATATCAACAACATAATTTACTGTCAATACATATGAACAATAAAAAGTCAAATTTAAAAGTTCAGATAAGAAAGTAGACAATATTAATTTTATTATTTTTTTAAAACTAGGTTTCTAAACGTAAACACAATTATCACGAGTCCAACAATTCACCAAATTTCATCAAATTAACAAAGACATGAAAATATTTACAAAGAAAACAACAACAAAACTATAGATCTAAATTAAAAAAAACGGTATTCTTGAAAAAATTACCAAACTTTCAAATTAACTCATCGATTGCACGCATCTATAAGTAACGAAAAGAAACTCTAGGTTAAATTTGAAAAATTCAGACATTGAAAATAACATCAACAAAATCAGATCCAAAACATAGAAACAATCCATCATACTATACAATTATAAACAAAGCTACAATCGTCTATGAGTCAAAAATGAAACTCTTGAAATAGGAAGAACTTACAGAATACGAAAAATCAAAGAATGAACCAAAATCCGGAATTTCCGACCAAAAATATGTCGTTCCAAGAAGTTCAGGTACCGAATTGCTACGAGATTACGAAATCTGAAACCCTAGGAGAGAGAAAATCAGGGCAAAAAGATTAGGATATGATGAAAAGATGATTGATTCTAGGGTTGCAAATTTGCGGCTTTTCGAATTATTGAGAAGCAGGCCCTTCTTTTTGCAATTGAAATAATGAAAGGAGGCTAGGTCGTCTTTATATAAGGGCGGTTAGGGTGTCGACATAAAAGAACAGCTGTCATTGGAGTTGAACTAAAAGACGGTAATACCCTTTTGGGGTTCCGTGGAGGCTACTCCCCCTTATCTATTTCTTAGGAGGATGACTCACGAATCACAACGGTAGATGAGAGAGAGTGAGGGATTTACGGATTTACCCCTATCGGAATTTGGTGGTTGAGCACGGTCCTAGCGTTTTTATTGACTATGAAATTTGTGGTTCTCCTTGCTTCATTGCTTTCCAGGCGCAGGCCTATATATTTTTTTAGTCTTTAAATCTTTAATTATTATTGGTGGATTTCTTTTTTTTGTTTCTTTCTTAAAATTAAAATAATGATAACACTGTATTTCCTCGATAGTTCCTCCAGAAGGGGGTATTTACGTCCTTGTGTCTAAATGAATATTTTCCGTGGGGTAAAAGGAGATGTTGAATGCGGAGTATTTCCTACTAATCAGGCATCGAAAATACAATTATTGTTTTTTTTAAGAGATTCGTGTAGATAAGATTTTATCTCATTTAACAAATGTCAATCCAAATTAACAAATACTCACTTTGTTTTCTTATCAATTGATTTTTGCTAGACATGTGTATTTGATTTGCTTAGGATTGGTCACATGTAAAATGGAGAGGAGAGGGTCAGGTTAAAGAAGAGGCAAAATGAGCCAAGTCGGTTGGGTCAAAGAAGATGCAAAACTGGTCGAGTCGAGTCGGTTTGTCCAAAAAGAGTATAATAATAATTTACTATTTGATAGTATTTAAAAGCTTTGAAAAGTATTGACATATTATTATTCCGACTTGACTCATTAAAGACCAAATAAAATATGATTTTTTAAAAGATCGACATAATTAAAGTCATAATTGATTAGATTATTTTACAAACGAGCGATTTAGGGCTTTAAGAAGAGCCTCGTATTTGAACAAGTCTAATTTTTGTACAAATCCCCACGAATTTCAAATATTTTCAATTGTACATTTATAAAAATTATTAAAACTTATTATTTAAAAAAGATATATTGAAACACAGAAAAAATACAAGAGATGGAGTAAAATATATGTGTGTATAAGTAGAAAAATATATATATAAATATAATTTATAACTTTCGTATTGACTTTCAATCACGAGCATTGTTCTACTCTTTCCATTCTTTCCATGAGTCCATGGACTTGATTTTTTTCATTTGCAAATTTGCGGACAATGTCATTTAATTGCCGGACGATGTTTAGCGATTTAAATAAATATACCCTAAAGGCGGTGTTAAATCGAAAGCCATCCATCGTCATCGTCATTGCTAGCATGCAAATTTTGCATTAACATGCTCAACAAAAACACACACGATTCAGCGTGAATTGGTGAATACGTATACACCTGAAAGGAGTACCTAAGTAGTACTCTTGATATATACTCTTATACGAGGTATAACATAGGTAAGAATTGGTTTTTTTCATCTAATTTTAGTTATTACGAGTACAAATGAAATATGACTAAACAAGACGAATTCTAATTAAATCAAACAAAATAAGTACTTAAAGCATATTAGATGCTTACAAAACAAGTTCAAACGAAATACGAGTTTTAAAAAATTCAGACAATATAAATATAATAAAAGGTAAGATAAAACAAGTTAAATAATTTATAGTTACCACCCGAGTAACCAAAATAATTTTAATATGTTTGGGGGTAGACCTGTATATTGGGTCGGGTCGGAACCGGGATGGGTCAGAAACAAAACAGGTCGGATCTGATCGGATCAAAGAAGATTCAAAACGGGCCGGGCAAAAGGAGATATATAATGGGCTGAGTCGGGCCGTCCCGTCCAAAGAGAGTATAGTTTTTATCTATAGAGGAGTGATAGGTTACGTGTATCATCTCCAATATTTGGTAGTGAATCATGGGCAAGTATGTGAAAATAATTCGTTACCTGATAGTATTTAAAAATTTTGAAAACTATAAATCAATTATTGACCCAACATGACCCATTAAAAAGTCAATAAAACATAACCCTTTAACAGATCGACCCATAGTTCTTAATATGCTACGCCTACCACCTATTCGAACAGGTTTACTTGGGGGCATAATAGGGAAGGGGGATTGCGCAAGGTGGAGCAAGATCCGGGTGACGGGCAGAATGAAAGTAGGGCCAGGAACTAGCGGTCCACAACACAAGTGTAGAGAATCAGATTCTGTGGAGTACTTGTGTGGATCGGATGACAATGATCTGACTCCACATTTTGTTAGGACTTTGGACCTTTCTGGGACACTCTCCCCCGTTTTCTCGCTGATAAGATGCCAACCGTCCCTCACATGTCAAAAGTCACATTTTAATAATTCGTAAATATAATTTTAAACGTTTTTATCTTAATAAATACTTATTATTATTAAAATTTACATTGAAAAATATTTAACAAAATTTCAATTAAACATATTATTTCAGATAACATAACTTATAGTCAAATTTTTTGAATTTGAACTCTAAAAAATAAATTAAAATTTCTAAATATTTTTTTACTAAAGCATATACGTGTGTAGTGTAAGACTTGTGAGTCCTTGAATGTGCATCTTGCTGGTGCCAACAGCCAAGTAGAACGGTAGAACTTCATTCTACATTTTAGAGTATCCAGTGATGTACGGAGGTAGTTATTTTTGGGACAATTGGACAAATTGCATTTTAGATAGATTAGGACAAAAGAAGATTATAAGCTAAAATTTCAACATTATCTTATCTAAGATTTTTCTTAAGATAAAACATACCTTATTTTTCTCTCTAAATAATCCAATGCAGCAACTTGAAAAATGTTCTATGGCCTATTACATTTGCACTCAGCAAGAGCTTCATGACAATGATCTAAAATCAATTGAGGTGATCGATCCTCTTTATCAATTTTGACAATGTAATATCTCAATCTTGATAATTGTATGAAGTAAGAGTAAATTTAATTCCCTTGTATATACTCCACAGGATGCTTTCCACCTTAGTTTAGGAACAAAAGCTGCCTCATAATTACTTTAGTTGCAACAAAAAAGGACTGGGGATATAAAGATAATCAATCACATTTTAATAAAGGATCCAATCTGGGTACAATGCGCTCCTTCCTGCAGAATGCCAGATGAACTTTCAACTAATCATACCACGAAGTTGAAGAACAAGAGGAAAGTCCCAGATTTCCTATTACAGTATGCCACTTTCCTACAGTAAAAACAAAGAGATGGGAGTAGCATGGCATCAAGATGGGAATGGAAATTTGTCTTAACATGCTTGGAGCAATACAAATTTCATATGGGACTCAGTGACACACAGCCAGCCCAACCACATTTATAAAAAATAAAGGCCAACTAGACAAAATGTATAGAAAATGTATAGAGAAGCAACTAACCTACCCCTACAACTAGACAAAATGTATAGGAAATAGTATCACAAGGCATATCTTAAATCTCTGTCCTACAGTAAAATTCGTTTTAATGATTCTTACGATAGCATAGGAACTTTACAAGAAAACGGATAGTTGCAGATTGTATCCTTGAATTTGTGCAGTAGAGTGACTGAATTACCATATCAGATTCATTATGCTACAACTTACTGGATATGAGAATGATTGCAGACTCACTGCAGCAGGAAATAGATACTATAGTGCATTTGTTACCCATCTTGGCAGCACCAATGATGCCTTCATCCCAAGCCTACTCAAGAACAACGCATATAGGATGTGCAGAAGAAACACGAAGAAGCAACAATTTAACAAGAGCTGCCAGAAAAAAGAGTGTAAGCTCAATGGTTACGTACTTGATTTTTATTTTATTTTTGTTTGATGTTTGGATGAATCTAAAAGTCTTACCAGAGTACCAAATATAGCATATATAGTATTCATCGATGGAACTGTGTTAAATCCTAATGAGTTGAATATCAAGGTGAGGGTAGCATGTACATTTACGGTGATCTGCAACAAAAGGATAGCATTGTAAGGGGCAATCTTAAGTCAGACCACAGGAAAAACTTGTAGATGTGAAGGATTCAATTAATTACCAAAGCAAGTATGTTTTCCCTTATCAAGAACGAGGATGTTAGGACATACCCCAAGGCTCCCACAGCTCGAACCTGCATCTCAAACAAAGACAGTTGTTGTCATTGTGCAACAACTGAAAGTAAAGCTTAACAAAATCAGAAGCAATGAGGACTTTGCAGGTAAAGGTGGAAGAGAAAGTACCAATGTGCACAAGAAGATTGAGAGACGCCATTTGACTCGTAACCTAATAAACCAAAGCCCAAAAATATATAAGGAAAAAAACGATAAAAGAATGGCAAAAAGAGATAGGAATTTTCAGCAGAAACAGAAGAATTGATCGATACTGAAACTTATGCCATACTACAAGCAGCAATGAGGAATAGAGTGACAGGTAAAAATAAGAAGGAAATGGAATGAAAAGCACAAACTTTAAGTGTTCATTAGTTTGACATAAGAGATCTTTGTCCTTTAAAACACAAAAAGAGAACAGGTCGTGGAAAACATTGAATGTTACATAAATTTTGGGTAGCACTACAGCAGCGACAAGAGTACTTCAATGCATAAGAAAAACGTAGACAAGGATTTTCTTTATATCCGCACTTCTTGCACAGTAGCACTTAGAAACACCAATTTTCACATAAAAATGGCAAAACGTGAGAATCAAGCAACTAAGCACAATGAAATGTTGCACCAGTGCCTTATAAAAATACCAAGCCATAACTATTGAGGCAAGACAGATGGCATCAAGAAGTCAAAACAAATTATCTTAATCTTACATCATTATTTATCAGACAAAAGGGCCTCATTTTCCTCCTCTCCACAGAAGTAGTATTACAGTCGATTCAAGATGTCAAAACGAGTAATCTTATATCAAGAAGTCAAAACTAGCAATATTATGCAAAACCATATTGGACCATTATTGAAAGCAGATATGCCTTCCTCTTTGTGTTTTTCCTAATTCAAGTTTCTTTAGTATTACAGCCAATATTCACATCTATCACCAGGGAAGAACCAGTTCAAGTGCTTCAGTTGTCTGTCAAATGCAGGTTTATATTTTGCAATGCTCTTAATAATGTAAAAATGCAGATATGAAAGGACCCAACAAAAACGAGATGAACTACATCACTTATAAAGAACACTAGTGATTGCCCAGCCATCCAGAAACATATCTAAGAGCAACTATAGAATGGTTAGATGATGACAAAAGTGGTTGATCATCATATAAAGTGAGTGCAGCTGTGCAGAAGAAACTAAGATACTTCAAAGGCATAGTTTACCTCCACAGAGAGCCCATGGTGAATCCAAGTAATCCATGCATTAACTGCCAAAATGAAAACCACAAGTTTTTGGATCAAGGAGTTCAAGCCCGTAAGCAAAGTAACATGTAATATCACCAAAGGAAAATGGAAAGCAACCCTAGCAAGTTTGCATGACTATAAGATCCTTTGAGATTATACAGGTATAGTCATGTCAAAACAAGACTCAATAGTGTTGGAAAAGGTTAGATTCCCCATTCCCAGAAGCAGCCAAGTGCAATTTGTACCACTTTTTGCAGCATATTACAGGTATTATATCCAAGGCACTTGGATTTGTGGATGGCTTAGGTAAATTTTACAGTTTATTGTTCTGTTCTTTAGATTAGTTGTGGGGTTCTATTTTACGAAACTTGTCCAAGAAAGGGTTTGTTTTCATATATTTATGGTAGATTCATTCAAGCATCTTGTCGATATTATCAAATACGAGGTTAATAAAATCAAAACCTTGAAATCAGAGAGGATTCCCAAGTATAAACAAGTTCTTTTTTTTTTATCCAAAAAGGAGGAAAACCCATATTCTATGATCTTGCCACATCTCTGACTAAAAGTTTATATATGAGTACTCAAGCTCAATAATTAGTCAACATTGTGGATCTTTATTTTCAAGTGTTGATTTTTCCTTATTTACATCAAAGCAATCAATAGAAGAGCTTTAAACACTTCAGCTTTTCTCCATTTGGGCAACCTTGAGAAGGCACTCATGGACTTGCTCAGTGAATTTGGAAGTTGACAATCAAAAACTGATACGGAAGATATAAAATGTTGAGAGTTTGCTCAAATGTGTACACGTGAGATAAGGTAGATGATGAAGGCTTAAATATAGGGGGGCTACTAGCCTACTAGCACACACTTTCTCAAGTAAGATGAGGGAAATAAAGAAAATTTGCTAAGTATGATGAGGAAGTAGGATGAATCTATGATGAGCTTGAAAAGCCATCATCAAAACAGAGAAGAAAATGAATCTATCTTGAAGACCCCATAATCATAGAGAGTAATGGCTGGGGTATCGCAGACTTTCTCAGTGAGGGTGATAAAAAGTAAAAGATGCAAAATAATGAGGTAAACTCAAATAAGTAGACACTAAAAGCCAGAGGAATACAAATGAATCACTTGAACTAGATTCTGATAGTGATAAGTTCAAAGATCAAAACCGTTCGGGAGGAGTCAAATTATTAGAAACCCCTAGGGAATTTTTTAGTGATCCAAAAGTATGTAAAGGGAAGGAAAAGGAACCGTATAGATGGTTGATTTCACAGGTCATGACACTCCCAATCCTAGATCTTTAAGCACGATTTCTAACTATACTCCTTAAAAACTAAGCTTTGTTCCAGTAGGTTATTAAGGGAAGAAGGAATTAAGGTACGATAACTATACACAAACTGAGAATTTCGCACGGTTCACAATAGGTCAAGCAACAGACAAGACTAACTTATTAATTTGAACTTAAAGATAGCAATTTTGTATAGGTTACATGACTCACTATCAAGCTCCATTATCTAGTATTAGTGTTTCACTAAGTATTTTGTTGTAATAGTGACAGAGTAGGAGAAGAATTGGGTGGGTGGGGGGGATATGAAATGGCGAGGAGGAATTAGAGGCAAATGCTGATGAATGAAGGGGGAGATATGAAATGGTGAGGAGGAATTAGAGGCAAATGCTGATGAATGAAGTGGATTATAAAAACTTGAGGTTTCTTATTAAAGCTATAGCCTCATCCAAAAGTTTACCTATTACCCTTCAAATTCCTCAAGTTGGATCATACAATATTACAGTAGCTGACATAAAATAGTGACATGTTGGACTCAGAAGTGTCAGAACTAAAAATGCAGCCCATTGACCGGTGTTTAAAAATTCGTGTGTTCACATAATCGCAAATCAGCAAATGTAAATACAAGATTTCTAGCAGGCACAACAACCATAAGGCCATAATAAAGAATATTTGATTTTACCACATAGGTTAATGCTTTCACAGGCCCAGAAAGCACAAGCAATAGCACTGCTGTTGCCACCTATAAGAGCAGAGTGACCAAATTACAATCACAATGGAAAAATAGACCGTCAACGGACACAAAGCTACCATAAAAAAGCACAAATGAGATTTTACCATGGTTTTCCGCCCAGCAGCAACACCCCATCGCATGGAAGTGATAACTATAGGTAATGCAAAAAAACATCCAAAATAGTTCTGCACACACCAAAAGCAAACTAAGAACTTCTTAGATAATCACAAAAAAAATCACAGATTAAGAATATACATCAGCAAATATTTCAACAATTGTCAAATGAAAAGAATAATAATTTACAAACAATGGCAATTTGAGGTAAACGATGGCTATAACATTCAAGCGACTGCGGCCACAAACATTTACACATTTCATAGGAATGGTTATTTTGTTGAAAGACAATATGATATTGAGTAAGCTTGAATAAACTCAATAATATCACAAATCCACAATTTTGAAGATTAACAAATGTCCTCACGTCCAATTAATTATAGATGCATCCAATCATAATAAAATATTGTCCTATTCAACTGCAGTGGCATTGTTGTACCACTCAATTAGGTTATTGATCGAATGATCAAAGATAAGTTTGTTCTACTAAAATCCAATATTTGTCCTCACATATCTGGCCCCACAAATTTCTTTCCTTTATTTTGTAAATCCTGCCCGGCCTCACCCAGTGGCCTGCAGGCCCCACAAATTTCTTCTACGTGCATCCAAGGGTCGTATTTGTGTGTGCATGGTCACTTGCAACAATATTTAACACACATGAATATGGTAGATTGGTAGATATAGGGAATAAGATAGTTTTTCCTATGAGTTTTCTCTCACTTTACTTGATAGGATTTTCTCATTTTAGGCATAGGTGTTTATGAAGTCTTTTTCTTTTGGAGCCTTTACTATCATACTATGTGAAGAAGCCATAGATGGGAGCATTGAAGGAGGTTTTGAGATGGAAAGATCTGATCTTGGAAACTTTCTTGAAGGATGAAAATTTCGACCATACAGTTGGAAATTTTATTACAATGGTCAAAGGTTTCCATATGAAAGTTTGACTTGACTTGACAAAGGTTGAATTGAAGTTTGACTTGACATAACAGGTGACATGGCATGGTGACTTAGCAAGGACGGTGATGACTTGGAGACAACATGGCAACCACGTAGGATGGTGAGTAGGAGTCTTAGGATAAATAAAAATCAAATTATGCTTATGTATTTGGATAAAAAAAAAGTTATAATTTTATCTTTTTGATAGGATATAATTATGAATTATCTAGGATAATGTTAGAATCCGAGTAGGATAATGTAGGGGTGAGTTGGCCTCATCCTATTCGTTTTTAGAATTATATTAGAACTAGGATTCATAAATATAGTAGGATTGAACTTTTCAAGGTTTTGGGTATAAATAGATGTACACCGAAGCCAATTTAGCATTCACAATTCAGATTTACAAACTAAGCAATAAACTTTGAGAAGTTTTTCTATTCTTTGTGTGTTTTACAAAGACTTATGAGTTGGTGCATTGCATTAGACTCACGTGAGGAAGTTTTAGGAATTGAGGGTGCCGAGGCTTTAATCAATTCTAAGGACTTTCGACCTAGAATTCGAACTTGTTGTGCATAGGCTTTAGCCAGTTATTTTCTAGTTTTTATCCCTTGTGTGAATAGGTTTTCCCACCTAGATTCACATCACATCCCTTATCATCCTCTCTATTTTATGTAATTTTGTATGATTGTCCTTTCTTCCACTTCTAACTTTCCCTTCTCTTTGCAACATCAAATAAAAGAAACAAACCCCTACACCATGGACCCCCAAACTACCTCTTTCCTACACCATCTCCTCTCTCATTATTCCCATTTTCTCAACTCCACAACAAGTGCTCACAAATGTAACCAAACAGTAACCCACTTGTTGTACAATAGTTAAATGGGAAGAGTAAGTTCAATAACAGACATTTTATGGTAGATTTTGAGTAAGAAAATTAGCAAAATTTAAGATCCCTATCAAATGCCAATCCCTGAAAGGGGGTTCTAAACCAGTACCATATAAGCTGCTACTGAATGGTTTTACACAAGACCATCACCATCAGTAGAAGAAAAGCACACCAGACCGCCACCATATGGTCCAAACCACCACCTAACACTGATTACTTACAAAATCAATGTTGATGTTTCTAATTGTCAAAATTCTGTGCATGATGGATTAGCAATGGTTTGCCTAGATCAATATGAATTTGGATCAAAGGGAAACCAATAAACCACGGGACCTTGCTTCTGAGAACCCAATTTTCCCATCGCAGGGACCAATTGAGAATCCGTCACCACACCACTAAGGATCCAAGTTGAACCATTGGCTTTCGATGCCAATTGTCGAGCTTAGCAGCCATAAGTGACCTGCATTAGTATAATATTGTCCGCTGGGCCAAGCACTCACAGATTTGTATTTGGGCATCTTCCAAAAGGCTTCATACTAATGTGGAGTTGAATCACTTATAAACTTAACAATTTTTCCTTTCTTAGTCGATGTGGGACTTAAGATGTACACTGCTCAAATCAATACAAGACAAGACAGTAGCCTATAGGGCTTTACAAGCAGAGATCAAAGCCATCCTCAAAGGTCTTAAGTGGATGCAGCAGAATCAATGGACAAGCAGTGTCATTGCCTCGGACTGTCAGATATCAACCTGCCAAACGACATGCATTCAAGACTAACAGTTGACATTGACACTTGCGTGGAACTCCTTAGTCTGAGGCCAGGAACAAGGCTGGAGCGAGAGGGGAGAGATCACAACAGGGTAGCTGATGCTTTAGCAAAGGACTCCAGGAAGGAAGGCTTGCCCCATCCTTATCCCACGGTGGTATGGGATTGAAAACCCCATACCTACTTGATCATGTCCGGTTCGATTCTTGAATTGGTTTTATATCCTGTTACTAACGTTTGGTTGATTGGTACAATTTCACAATGGTATCCTTATATGCTTAGACCATACAATGTAGTGATCAGAAACTTAGCAATCATTTTATTAGCAACACAAACAAAGTCCATGAAAACAATAAAAACCGAGCAAACACTCGATTCGACGCGGACAGCCGAGAAGTCCTTGGCCACCAGATCAATTCACAACTGAGCCAAAATCACTTGAATTAACAAGAATTGAAGGAAACCCATTACACACACATTCACAAAAAATAACCTCAAAATTAACAAGCAATAATTAATAGCCAAAAACAAAAAAGGTAAGATAAAATGAAAACACTAACCTCAAAAGCAAGAGAGCTACTGAGGAGATAGGTCAAGCCAGCAACAGCAGCAAACATGGCACACTCCACCAATCTCAGCGTCTTCTGGTACACAGGACTGTCAGGGGCCAAATCTTCAAGAAAGTCATCATCTTGATCATCAAGGTTCAACCTTTCTTGATCTTGTTGGTTGCTCCATGAAGAAGGAACAATGTCTGAGACTTTGACGGCTTCGGGTTTGATGGAGGAAAAAGAAAATTCATTTGAGGCAGAGAATGCATTGGATTTGAGGAAGGGTTTGATGGGAAGGAGAGAAGGGTTGGGTACGGAGGAGGAGGAGTGAGGGAGAGAGGGATGGGGGGAGAGGAGAGGTGGGTGGTGATAATGGTGGAGTCCCAATAGCTTGTTCATCACTGATTTTTTTGTGCAAGTTTTTGAAAGTATGAATTTAGAAGGGTGTTTAGGTAGGTGGGCTATAGATTAGATTAGGATGGGCGATGGCGTTGTGGGCTTCGGCTGAGAGCCACAAGACAGTGGTTGACATGGACCTGGCTGTGCAGCTCTGAGGAGTATGGAAAATCGGAAGAGAGTCCGCCACTCGAAATGTTTAATCGGGTGTGTGGGTTGGGTCATATTGAATTTGGATCGTGTGTGTTGCACTGTTGCTGTCGGTCCGGTCAGGCCTCTTTGGATTTTGCATGGTTAATCCACGTGTTGCCGCTTGGCTTAGTTTTTAAGACATTTGCAACGCGTCTTTGATGGGTTTTTTTTTAATGATAATGGCATATATGACATTGCTGTAAATTTTGGGAGGTTGGTTTTGTACTACTCTGTTGACGGTGAAGGGTTGTATTGACAAAAGTTTTTGGGCTCAAGTTTTGGTGACTGTAAATTTTGAATACTAGTCTGAAACTGGCCTATTGTTTGTAGTGGTTCTCTAAATGAGAATGCAATGTCTCATACGTTGTTAGTCTTATTTTTCAGTATGGAAATTTCCTAGCCATAACGATCACATAATGGCTAGATGACTAGATGTGAAAAAGTTAAGGGGATCCAATCTACAAGGAAACCTTAGTCATTTCAACTAAAATAGGGAAGTTTACCCATAGATAAACCACCCACCCCAATAGCCCAGCCAATGACAGTCGAATTCTCAACCTCTTGCATATTGCATGGGGAGCTTGGCTTGTGCCCGTGTTAGGTCAGAGTCTGTCTTTTTTTAAAAAAAGATAATAAAGTAATTTATTAAAATTTAAAAAAATCATGATAAATTAAATTGTATCATAAGAATATAATAATAATGATAATAATAATAACAATCAGTCACTTAATGTTTTTTTTTTACTCACAGTACAACCAGGGCTTACGCCTTGATCAGAGTATTGGGCCAGAGGCCAGACCCCAACCAGACCTTCTTGGGCCGGGTGCCAACATAGTCCATACCCACATCATTCTCCTCATTTATGAAACTTGATGCCCACCCAATCCATTCATGTGATAGGATCCACACTCAATAAAACGTTTAAGAATAAAAAAAATCAGCAAGAATAGATGAGAGTAGGACAAAAAGAATCACAAGTAGGAGTAACTATTGAGCATATGGCCCACTAGCATCCTTAGTTTAGTGATTCTGGGATGATTTTAGTATGTAATTATACAACTTAAATGCATATAATATTTATGTTGCATTATTATTGAGCATATGCCCTACCACTTTGAGTCTCAATTTCATATTCTCACAACAACAATCACTCCTTCAATGAAGCTCTCTCTATTCAGCGCCTTTCAGTACTACAGCATCCAACACCAGCACCAGCACCATCTTCATCAACATCATTTATCTAAATGCTTCAAACAAAGTTTTTTTATTGTTCGAGTAGGACAACGAGATTGTTAGGGACGGATCTACGGTGAAGCTTATAGTGGTGTCTATTTACACTAGATTTTCATGCGTCTACGTTATACGACTACAATATTTGAATATTTTATGGCGTCGTGTTGTTGAATTGGTGGATTGCAACGTTTCAATGATGAGAAGAAGCATAGGCCCATGCGTGGTTTTGGGGGCGTGCGGATGTTGTCCACCATTTCAGTCGTCCGAGTACAATCGTGCTTAAGCTACCCTTTTTTTTTTTTAAATTTACGTGGCCCCCATCCCAACCCATCCCATCCCCTTGCCATGATTACTAAAGCTTTTTGGTGCAATGAGATCCCATTATCTTACTTTATTAACTAATTTAATCAACATGGTAGTTCGAATTAGTCAATGTAGTTGTTTGATCATCAATCCCTACTATAGATATCGTATGTTGCATCACTAGCTAGGCGCCTACGAGCTCTTTGGAAAACAAATTATGTCGGTTAAGAATTATACTCATTTTTCCAACTATGGTTTATGGGAGTGTAATTTAACTTATGTGTCAACTTAATTCAACTGTATATGAGACTGTTAGATATAATCATATAATAGAAGATTTGATACTATGTAATATGCGCATTGCTCATTAGGTAGGTACAAAGAATACACACTTTTGCACTTATACTATTAGAAAAAACGTATGATCCCTAAAGTTGTTCCTATTCGAGGTGCTACAAATCCAACTCTTGGTAAAATTATTAATCCATTGCTTAATACCTCAAGAACTTGTATGATTTCCACTCCCTAAAAACAAATTTTGTATTGGTTGCCTAATATTTATTTAGCTGCTTCATTTCAAGATATAAACTGAAGAGTATACGTTTCAAGTCCAACGTTGACTAATGAAGGGAGAATTGTTAAACTTATAAGTGATTCAATTCCCATATTAATATGAGACATTTTGGAGGATGTCTTAAAATAAATCCATGAGAATTAGACTTCAATCGGACTATATCATACATTCATACTAGTATGAATCACTTATAACTACTAGGCCCAACAAATTGTAAAGATGATAAAAAGCTACCAAATTCCACTTCATAAAACCATGTTTTATTAACACCCCTAGGTTAGAGGTTAAACTTTGAAATTTACAAATCTCTGAATATAATTAACATTTGTTTAAAATAAGGACGCTTCTTTACAAAAGTTATCTTAAAAAGGACACATGATAGAAACGCAGATTTTGGGTGACATCACTGCTCCAGGTACTTGAGTAAATTTGGTTTTCTTGCTGTATTATCTTAATATTTCTTGGCCGAAATTCTTCAGAATTTTGGAGAAAGTTACACATTAGCAAGTCATCGCATATGTCATGGTGTAATAAATCATCATTGATCTCAGAGTTTTGACACAACTACACAAGTGACGAAATGGAAGGTGCCGAAAACAATTCGTCAAATGTGAAGTATAGTATCAAACAATGTGAGCAACAACAATGAAGTGTTGTCTATTTCCCTAAAATAGACAAGACAGGATACTACTTTTCATTTTTCATCACGACACGTCAAACTATACATCATTTGCATTTTGCACCAACCTCAAACATTGCTTGCTAATGCTGCTCGTGCAATCCATCGCATTTTTGTACCAGCTTGAGGTCGGGGCTCGATGTCATAGGCTACTGTTCGACTATTGGTGGGATAAGAGTGCTATACTGCTATCAAAGCAATGTGCACCCATGGCTGGATATTTCTTTGTATTTCATACACCGTATTTGTTTACGGAGTCCGGAGTCCGGAGTAATAATCTATCCTAGAGGATGCATAACAATAAGTATTACGGATTAGAGTTGGGCACAGGCTCGGTCCGGCGCGCAGGCCGAGCAGACACAATACACTTTTGGCACGGTACGTACTAGCACGATCGTGGCATGATACGACATGACACGTTGTCCGTAGAGTGGGCTGCTAGCCAGACCCCGATAAGCAAAAAAAACTTAGGCACGAACACGCGAATGACACACCAATTAGGCACGAGATATGACCCATAAGCACGACTCGAAGCCCGCTGTTATTTAGGATCATTTAATACTATTACTATTAGTAATAATAATATTATTACTACTACAATTAATATTACTATTATTTTTAATATTATTTTATTCTTATAATATAATTAAATTAACTTAAATTATTTTTTTCAATTCTACTATATACTTTATTTATATTTTTGTTAATAAAATTAGGCTAGCACGACAGGCCATGGGTCGTGGGTTGAGTTTTAAGGAAATGTAGTGCGGGACGACAGGACCATAATTAGACACGGCGCAGCACGACACGACAAGAGGTTAGACACGAGGGGGCATGCTCCATAGCGGACACGACACGACTCGTGCCACCTCTAATATGGATTCCTTGCCTACAATAAAAATAGTATGGATTATTCCACAAGCTCTATGACTCTTTACAATTTTTATAAAGATTAGAAATTTATTTTTTGCTATTTATTGTCAATCAATGAGTTGTAAGTGGTAAAATTAAGCATGTAGACACTTTTTGTTTATCTTGTGCAATTATGAAGAAATGTTATTGAGAAACTGTCATTTTGTTAGATCAATGCAATATAAATTTTATATTATATGACAAGATAAAGTGTGATAGTTGTTTTTCTAAGATAATTTTTAGGACATACGAATCATATAATATAGCTTTTAAGTTTTAAGGTGAGGTAATATAGGACTATCTATCTATTATTAAAAGCTCAAAAACGGGAGAAAAATTTTGATTTTGGATGTCAATATCTAATTAAAAGCTTCAAAAATCTAGAATCGTATATCGTCTACGATATTGCACACAAAAAAGTGAACTTTATTTCCTGAAAAATTATATGTTACTCCAATTGTTTCATAATAGTCACTAAAATAGGTTTAGTGTAAAGATTAAGAAAATTCAATGCAGGAACAATAAAGTAAGCTAATTAATATTTTTATTGTTGAAAAAAAATACTATGTGTGAATATCATCCTACCTCCGTCCCTAATTTATTACGTCATTTGACTTTTTATGGTTATGAAAATACAACTTTAAATATTTTTATTTCCAAATTTATAAGATAAAAAATGATAAAAATTTGATATTTTAAAATTTTATATTGAAATGTATTAAAAAAAATCCAATTTAAATATATTATTTTTAAAAAGATAATAAAAATTTGTAATAAAAATTTTTAAACTCTAACTTCATCAATAAAAATTAAGCAAATATAAAAGAGTGAATATAATAAATCATCATAGTATGTGTCATGACTTAAGAGAGTCCCAAGTCCCCAACCTCTCCAGAAAACCCTTGAAAAAAAAACAACCCTTTCCAAAATTGCTATAGTTTCACTTCAACCAAAAAATAAATTTCTTTCCCTCTTAAAAAAAAAAAAAAAAACCCTCAAATCCTCTGCCTTTTACCTTTTCCTCTTTAGGATCATAAAATCTCAACAACCCACATCAAATCCTTGTCCAAACAGTCCAATTTACAGCAACTCCACAATCCCAATAGAGTAAAACTCCATCTTACACACCATGAAAGACAGAGGAAAAAGAGAGCTTGAAGCATACACCAATGGAGATGGCTTAGCAGAAAACTTCCTAGACTTTCCTTGCAAAAAGCACCCAACTTCGTCAACTCCTTCAGGTGGGATTTGTGCATACTGTCTTACCGACAGACTAGTGCAGCTAGTCTGCCCACAGTGTGGAGAACAAAGGGTTACCTCGTGCTCTTGTTCTGAGATCATCCCAGCCCCAAACTCATCTTCTACTGATGTTGGCAGAATCTCATTCCTGCTTGAGAAGGAGAAGAAGGGTGCTCCTGAGGTCTCGGGTTCAAAGTCGAAACCCGAGCGTAAACCATCTAACAAAAACCTTGATGATTTCACCCTTCTGAAAAGAAGTAACAGCATTTCTGCTGTACATACTGATGTGGCCGTCAGGAAAAGATCAGAAACAGCAGGAAAGTTTTGGAAGATTAAGAGGCTTTTTAGGAAAAAAAGAGAGAAAATTAACAACATTATGAAGAAAAATGAGGAGGATTCCGAGTGTAATGGGGTCTCAAGATCAAGATCACTCTGCAGTTTTCGAGGTTTCTACGATTCCGAGGATGTTGGAGGATTTCCTGTTTCATATTCAGCTGCAAGAGCCTCAAATGTTAGCACAGGAAATTTTGTGTTAGATTCTGCTAAGAGAAGCTGTTTCAGTGAGTCTGAAGCAAGAATCAGCAACTTTGATTACTGTGAATCTGCTAATTTAAACAAGAACAGTAATATTTTTTCACTTAAGGAGACCGAATTTGTGAGTTGTGATGATCCTGCATTTATAGACTTGAAGCTGCATGATAATAGTAGCGTGTTGCTTGATCATTTAAAGGCGCCTGATCCGCTCGCTGCTATGAAGAGAAATGGGCTCGGGATACCGACGAAGGAGTTCGGGTTTCGAGGGGGCGATGTTTTGGGGCATGAGATGTTCAGCAATGGGGGAGGGTCATGTAGGATCAGTAGTGGTGTAAGGGAGAGGGAATTGAAGAAATGCAGAAAGAGTAACAAGGTTTGGAAGTGGTTTTTTAGGCCTCAAACTAGTAGTTCTGGTAAGTTCGATGGTCATGATTTTAAGTCATGAAAGGAAAAAAAAAAAAAAAATGTTCTTTACGTAAATCCTCTATTTATTTTCTAAGCTAGTTGCCTGTCTTTTTTTCGTCTTCTTATTTTGCTTCAAGTTAATTCGAAGGACAAGCTAATTTAAATCCATCAACAATCATATGGGATTTATGTCTACTTAATTCTGCTGTTTCAGTTTATGTATGCATGAAAGTTTTGTGCTAGAAATTCTTGTTTTTTTTTTTAGTTTACATATATCATATACATATATGTTTATATGTACTTCAATGGTTGTGTAACTTGGGTTGCACAAGGTTAGAAACCGCACTTAAGGCTGAATACTCGTATATAAAGCGATAACTTTTGTTATATTAATATATTAATAATTTTATTGTCTCTTGTATAAGACTTAATTAGGTAAAATGCTAATTTGCTCATTTCATATACATAATTACATACCAAAATAGTTGTGTAACTTACTAACTTGTGTTGCATAACTTTCTAAAACTCATCTGACTCATCGAATTTGTTGAATTTATATCCCGAAGAAGGTTGGTATTTCAAATCTTGAATTGAATTCCATCTTCATCAATATCAAAATGAGATACAAAATAAAAACAAAAAATTACTATTTAAGTGTTCAATTATTTATTTGACTTGGAAAATTTTGTGTTCGACCTTTTGCAGCCCCCAACCCTTTATGATTGGGGCAGTATAAATAAAGGTAAAATTCGGTGATAACAAATGAATGGTTGGCATACACATTGATGCTGGACAAAATTATAGTATAAGCTCTTCTATAATGAGTTATGACCAGAAGAACATAATTATGAAAAGACCAAAGTGTGTGTCCGAAGATTTGCTTAGGTAAAGCATGTCAGTGAAGCTTTTATACCATAAAAAAAGTCTTGCGGCTTAAGGTCTAAGGAAGCTGTTGTGTTTCTGTAATATGTCTAAGATTGGTCTTATGCTGTCTGTTGTACCACTGACAACTCAATTGGATTCACAAAATTGAAGACAGAAAGAGAACTATGTTGGACTAAGTTTCCTTCATGTAAGTGATGTAACTATCAATAATTATCATGCATATATCTACAGTTTACTTTTTTTTTTTTTTTTTTTTATCCTTTTACATAGATAGCCGGTTCCTATTTCAAGGTCTAAAGTTGATTCTGTAAGACAAATGTACAAGAGGTTTAGTCATTTTTTTTTTTACACAAGTTACAATTCCATAAATTAATCACATGACATGACAACTTTAGAACTTAAAGAAAATACAAAATCTTGTATATACATGGGATACAATAAAATTATTGTATTATCAGTAAAAGTGACTCTTTAAAACAACAAAAGTTAATCCTTCAAAGATGATAAAGATTAACATATGTTATGTTGAGTGATAACTTTTATTATATTAAGGGGTAACTTTTATTGGGGTATTATATCTAAGAAAAAAAGTACAATATTTAAACTAAAAGAAAGAGTTGCACAGCTCGCTGCTATAATGAGCCTGTGATATGGGAGCGAGAAAGAGATCGATGGTCTAATAGCAATGAGAAGGGAATACTTTGCGAGTGGAGGAGTAGCTTCATGGAAGATGACTGCCTGCTATATGCTTGTTGAGAGCTTTGTTTTTTAGCGGATGAATAATAAACGCATTGATTTAAGTTTTGATTTCAATCACATTCATCAGGTGAAGACTAAGTGGGATTGATACCCCAACCTACCTAACTTTCATGAGCTAATAATATTATTATGTTTTGAGGAATCAGTGAGAGTGTGATTATGTAAATCTTATGTAAAAAAGCATTGCCCAAATAGTTTGTATAAATTATTGCGCTATTGCCCAAGCTGTTTGTATATCTACTGATTTGAAGAGTTTGTGGTCATATTTCAAAGCTCAACAATGGTAATTAGGGATGGAAATGGGTCTAAGATCTTATCCATACCCAGTCAAACTTGACCCATTTTTTAGGGTATGGTCTAATTTTTTTAAACCCGTTGGATCCGGGTCGGATATGGTCTAAATGTCTTTGGGTCGGATATGGGTCTGGATTCAAAAAATTTAGACCTAGATCCCAACCCATGAACCCGCTCATTAAATTTTTTTTAAAAAATAAATCTATCTAAACCTAAACCTAAATCTAAACCTAATCTCTATTTTTCACTATGCACAGCTAACAGCCGTCCTCTTCGACTATTATATTTTGTCATTTTGTTGTGTACTTAAGACTTTGTGCATTGTAAACTTTCAATATTTTGAAGTTAAGACTAGGCTATGACAGATTCTATGTTGAGTTGTAATTTCAAATTCTTTTTCATTCAATTAATCGTTTTCTCAAGAGTTAACATCATTATATTCATTTGACTTAAAAAAAATACAAAAATACATTCAATTATCAAATATGAGAATAATAAGCACATAAAAATAAAAATATGTTAAGGACCCATTTTGGACCCGAAACTCCTTAGATCCAGAGAATCTGGGTAAGAGTCTGAAATTTTAGAATCCACTGGGTTTGGGGGCGGATATGAGTCTAATTTAAAAAAGTTAGATATGGGTCTGGATCCAATCAAACCCGACCCATATCCGACACATTGTCATCCCTAATGGTAATACTTCTACTTCTTTTCTTTTCTTCTATTCTCTTATTGCTTGTCTATTATTAGCTAGGGCATGGGAAAAGTTTAGATTTGATAAAGCCATGTTATACTATCCTCTCTTGGTCGGTTCAATCAATTCCACATTGGTATTTGATTCAATTTGTTGTCTTGGTCGGTTTAAGTCATTTCGGGTCTAGTCATGTTTAAATCTATAGTTGATTGATGAATCAAGTTAGCTCCAGCCTCCCCCGTGTAACCCCATGGTAGCAACCAAGCTAACGGCTGATCCACAAGCTAAGTTGTTACAAACATTTGAAGAATATGGTCTAAATGTCCTTGGGTCGGATATGGGTCTGGATTCAAAAAATTTAGACCTAGATCCAACCCATGAACCCGCTCATTAAACTTTTTTTTTTAAATAAATCTAAATCTTAACCTAAACCTAAATCTAAACCTAATCTCTATTGTTCACTATGCACAGCTAACAACCGTCCTCTTCGACTATTATATTTTGTCATTTTGTTGTGTACTTAAGACTTTGTGCATTGTAAACTTTCAATATTTTGAAGTTAAGACTAGGCTATTACATATTCTTTGTTGAGTTGTAATTTCAAATTCTTTTTCATTCAATTAATCATTTTCTCAAGGGTTAACATCATTATATTCATTTGACTTAAAAAAAATACGAAAATACATTCAATTATGAAATATGAGAATAATAAGCACATAAAAATAAAAATATGTTAAGGACCCATTTTGGACCCGAAACTCCTTAGATCCAGTGAATCTGGGTAAGGGTCTGAATTTTAAGGATCCACTGGGTTTGGGGGCGGATATGGGTTTAATTTAAAAAAGTTGGATATGGGTCTGGATCCAATCAAACCCGACCCATATCCGACACATTGTCATCCCTAATGGTAATACTTCTACTTCTTTTCTTTTCTTCTATTCTCTTATTGCTTGTCTATTATTAGCTAGGGCATGGGAAAAGTTTAGATTTGATAAAGCCATGTTATACTATCCTCTCTTGGTCGGTTCAATCAATTCCACATTGGTATTTGATTCAATTTGTTGTCTTGGTCAGTTTAAGTCATTTCGGGTCTAGTCATGTTTAAATCTATAGTTGATTGATGAATCAAGTTAGCTCCAGCCTCCCCCGTGTAACCCCATGGTAGCAACCAAGCTAACGGCTGATCCACAAGCTAAGTTGTTACAAACATTTGAAGAATATGGTCTAAATGTCCTTGGGTCGGATATGGGTCTGGTTTCAAAAAATTTAGACCTAGATCCAACCCATGAACCCGCTCATTAAATTTTTTTTTTAAATAAATCTAAATCTAAACCTAAACTTAAATCTAAACCTAATCTCTATTTTTCACTGTGCACAGCTAACAACCGTCCTCTTCGACTATTATATTTTGTCATTTTGTTGTGTACTTAAGACTTTGTGCATTGTAAACTTTCAATATTTTGAAGTTAAGACTAGGCTATTACATATTCTTTGTTGAGTTGTAATTTCAAATTCTTTTTCATTTAATTAATCGTTTTTTCAAGGGTTAACATCATTATATTCATTTGACTTAAAAAAATACGAAAATACATTCAATTATGAAATATGAGAATAATAAGCACATAAAAATAAAAATATGTTAAGGACCCATTTTGGACCCGAAACTCCTTAGATCCAGTGAATCTGGGTAAGGGTTTGAAAGTTAAGGATCCACTGGGTTTGGGGGCGGATATGGGTCTAATTTAAAAAAGTTGGATATGGGTCTGGATCCAATCAAACCCGACCCATATCCGACACATTGTCATCCCTAATGGTAATACTTCTACTTCTTTTCTTTTCTTCTATTCTCTTATTGCTTGTCTATTATTAGCTAGGGCATGGGAAAAGTTTAGATTTGATAAAGCCATGTTATACTATCCTCTCTTGGTCGGTTCAATCAATTCCACATTGGTATTTGATTCAATTTGTTGTCTTGGTCGGTTTAAGTCATTTCGGGTCTAGTCATGTTTAAATCTATAGTTGATTGATGAATCAAGTTAGCTCCAGCCTCCCCCGTGTAACCCCATGGTAGCAACCAAGCTAACGGCTGATCCACAAGCTAAGTTGTTACAAACATTTGAAGAATATGGTCTAAATGTCCTTGGGTCGGATATGGGTCTGGTTTCAAAAAATTTAGACCTAGATCCAACCCATGAACCCGCTCATTAAATTTTTTTTTTAAATAAATCTAAATCTAAACCTAAACCTAAATCTAAACCTAATCTCTATTTTTCACTGTGCACAGCTAACAACCGTCCTCTTCGACTATTATATTTTGTCATTTTGTTGTGTACTTAAGATTTTGTGCATTGTAAACTTTCAATATTTTGAAGTTAAGACTAGGCTATTACATATTCTTTGTTGAGTTGTAATTTCAAATTCTTTTTCATTCAATTAATCGTTTTCTCAAGGGTTAACATCATTATATTCATTTGACTTAAAAAAATACGAAAATACATTCAATTATGAAATATGAGAATAATAAGCACATAAAAATAAAAATATGTTAAGGACCCATTTTGGACCCGAAACTCCTTAGATCCAGTGAATCTGGGTAAGGGTTTGAAATTTAAGGATCCACTGGGTTTGGGGGCGGATATGTGTCTAATTTAAAAAAGTTGGATATGGGTCTGGATCCAATCAAACCCGACCCATATCCGACACATTGTCATCCCTAATGGTAATACTTCTACTTCTTTTCTTTTCTTCTATTCTCTTATTCCTTGTCTATTATTAGCTAGGGCATGGGAAAAGTTTAGATTTGATGAAGCCAGGTTATACTATCCTCTCTTGGTCGGTTCAATCAATTCCACATTGATATTTGATTCAATTTGTTGTCTTGGTCGGTTTAAGTCATTTCGGGTCTAGTCATGTTTAAATCTATAGTTGATTGACGAATCAAGTTAGCTCCAGCCTCCCCCATGTAACCCCATGGTAGCAACCAAGCTAACGGCTGATCCACAAGCTAAGTTGTTACAAACATTTGAAGAATATGGTCTAAATGTCCTTGGGTCGGATATGGGTCTGGATTCAAAAAATTTAGACCTAGATCCAACCCATGAACCCGCTCATTAAATTTTTTTTTTAAATAAATCTAAATCTAAACCTAAACCTAAATCTAAACCTAATCTCTATTGTTCACTATGCACAGCTAACAACCGTCCTCTTCGACTATTATATTTTGTCATTTTGTTGTGTACTTAAGACTTTGTGCATTGTAAACTTTCAATATTTTGAAGTTAAGACTAGGCTATTACATATTCTTTGTTGAGTTGTAATTTCAAATTCTTTTTCATTCAATTAATCATTTTCTCAAGGGTTAACATCATTATATTCATTTGACTGAAAAAAATACGAAAATAAATTCAATTATGAAATATGAGAATAATAAGCACATAAAAATAAAAATATGTTAGGGACCCATTTTGGACCCGAAACTCCTTAGATCCAGAGAATCTGGGTAAGAGTCTGAAATTTTAGAATCCACTGGGTTTGGGGGCGGATATGGGTCTAATTTAAAAAAGTTGGATATGGGTCTGGATCCAATCAAACCCGACCCATATCCGACACATTGTCATCCCTAATGGTAATACTTCTACTTCTTTTCTTTTCTTCTATTCTCTTATTGCTTGTCTATTATTAGCTAGGGCATGGGAAAAGTTTAGATTTGATGAAGCTAGGTTATACTATCCTCTCTGGGGGTTCAATCAATTCCACGTTGGTATTTGATTGACGAATCAAGTTAGCTCTAGCCTCCCCCATGTAACCCCACGGTAGCAACCAAGCTAACGGCTGATCCACAGGCTAAGTTGTTACAAACATTTGAAGAATATACACATGATGAACACCCCCCCCCCCCCCCCCCCCCCCCCAAGTCCAATACTTGTTATAATTCCACCATTACCAAGCCCAATACACATTATGATACGTCTTGATCCTCAAAAAAAAAAAAAATTAAACAATATTATGTCTTGCTAAACCCCAAATGACTGAATTTGTAGCAAACAATTACTACCTCTGGTTATTAAAAGTTACAACATTTATCATATTTAGAAGCTCAATATAATATATAACATTTTTACTTTTTTTTTATCCCTTTTACAAACTTTTTGGGAAAAAGATCAATCACCAATGTTAATTATTTCTATTCTCTCTCTACTTTATCACAGGTATATCTCATAAACTTCATTATCAAATTTCGTCTAAAAATCCGTATTTTATATGTTTGTTTCAACTTATACTAGCTGGAGGTATTATATTTCTTCAACAAGTGTTGGGTTTAAAAAATCAGTTAAATATCCAAGTAGCTAGTTTTCAATGCATGTAATCACAAGGAAATTTAATTAATAGTAGGTATAGTAAGCCACGACTATATCAAAATACAGAGAACTTATTAAAAGAGATTAGTCTATTTCAATATAATTATTTAGCTTAAACTATATTATATATTAAATTGTATGGAAACAGACCAAGTCAATTAAGTGAACTTTGAACTAGCTATTGACTAATGGAACCATTAGATGGATAAACTTGGTAGTATAGTATGATATATATGCACAAGAAGATGGTACTCACAACTTGGGAATCAGCTGAAGTAGAGAATTGGCAGCACCACACCGCGACACAACTATGTATGTAACTAGGCCTCTGTCTCTATACAAGAAATCCCCTGATTCCCTGTCAGCTCCACCTCCTGAAGGTCCGAATTCGGGTTACCTTGTCATCCAAGATGATGAATCTATGGTGCCTTCCTGCTTTGGCCGATCATCGAGTCTCGCCATCTACGATTTGCCTCTCCCGTCTAATAAGATCCTTAGTTTTTCCTTTACTGATGCTGGAGATGAGATCCTTGCTGTTCCTGTCATCAATCAGCCACTTTCTTCAAATCGATACTATGCTATCAAGGCACACAGGAGTCACAAAGGGTGAGAAAACTATATTTATAGCATACAAACGTGCTGTTTTAATATATAATATGAACATATATGCTCAGTTTTGCAATGGTTGCTTCTTCCATACTTGAGATGCTTATGTACAGAACTGCGAATTAACGTCTTTCTGTATCATGATTGTTTGGTGATATAGGGAAGCATATGCATGTTCAATGGAGGAAGATAAAGGAGTAGGTTGTGGGAGAAGCTATATTCAAGATGTGGAGCCACGACCCTTGGATCCTGAAGATGTATATCAGCAATTCGAGTTTGAGTACACCATGAAAGTTACGTGCACTGCGAGCAGAGGATTTATAGTCAAGTCCATTGCTCCTGATGGTCATGCTCCACGATTCCTAAGGAACAAATCGCCTACACAAATCCAAAGATCAACCACAAATTCCAAAGATTTCATAACAGAAGAAGCTAATGGGCTTAACAGCTCCCTCCGTAAGCGTCTTCCAAACTTCAACTTCCCCTTGTCTCGAGGAGCTTCAGAGCCTGTTTGTATTGGTAAATGGTACTGCCCCTTCATGTTCATTCATGAAGGGAAACTGAAAGATCAAATGAAGAATTCGGTGTACTATGAGATGACACTTGAACAACGGTGGGAGAGGATATTCATGACTGATAATAATTATAACCAAGGCAGTAATAATAAGGTAATGATGGATGTAGTTTTTCGAACACAAGAGTTTGCGATTGGTGGAAAGGATGCTGTCATGGATGACAAAAAGTCAGACAATAAGGTGGTTTGGTTTCGGACTATTGGAAACATGGGAGAAGAAGTATGCGTTGGATTGAATAAGCTGATTGTTGAGAGAATGATGTGGGAGCAAGAAAGAGTTGGATGGGCTAATGGAAAGGAAGGGCAAGTCAGGATGGTTAGAGAAGAGCAGTATGGAGACATTGGATGGTGGACAAGATTCGGGTGTTATGTTCTTGTTGAAAGATTTGTTCTCAAAAGAATGGATGGGAGTTTGGTTTTAACATGTGATTTCAAGCACACTCATCAAATTAAGAACAAATGGGAGTAATTAACACTTTTATGTTTATTTGAAGCATCCATCAAAATACTATGTTCTTGCATAAAGCAAGTTGTTTCCTATGTAAATATGAAATACAACCTTCATGTTCTTGCATTTTATCCTCATACACATAATACAACAATTTGATAACAGTAAAAATTCGAGCACGATTAAGGAGAAATTCCTCATTTATATTTAATATAAATATATTGAGGGCATTTCTGTAATTTTATTTTTATACATAATGATATATGTTTTTATGTATTTTTATATTTAAAACAATACTTATATATGATATAATAATAGTTATATTTAATATAACCATACATATATATATGAATATGATATCTCAATATCTTAATATAATTTATGTCAGATATGAATTAGGGAATCCCACAAAGTGGTCAAAGAGGTGATAATATATATCAAACTGCTCCGTATTTCATAAGGCTTATTAACAAGCTTCTCGGACTAAGCTCAAGTAGCTAGCAGTCTAGGCTCACTAGCGTGAGTTGTCATGGCATGTGTATTTCCTGAAGGACATCGTCTTATTCCCTTTTGACTCAGTGTCTAAGATTTGTAATGTCTGGTACCTACAAAGAAGTGGATATTTGTTCTAGCAGACAATTCTATTCATTGATACTCATCAAAGACTAAAAAACAGGAGACCATAGCATAATATCTGTATCAGAGAAGCTAAGAAATTCAAATAAAACAAGTCACATATCCCTTGAAAGTGTCATATGAGAGGAGAAAAGTCTATGCATTTTTTTTGTCCAGATACGTGATTATCTCTATTCAGAAATTCAGGTATGTACTAGAATAAGGCAAAATTTTATCGACCTACTGTACCTGATATTCTTGTGTGTATTCGTCATCTTCACTTGTCATATAATCATTTTGACAAAGTGATTGAAGTTACTACTAGGGGCAGTGTCTTCATGCTCTCTAGTACCTTCCTCTTTTTATGAACAGTCAATCTATCCTATAGTCAAGGGAAATTGCTTGAAGGACACGGTCAAATTTATTAGAGAGAATTAAGGGAGAGGTTAAATAACTCAAGAATCATGGAGAGAGATATTCCAACTACCGCCAAGAATATCTCCACAACAATGCTATACCAGAAAGCTAATACAGGGCACGACCCCAATCGCCACGTAAATTACTTAACTTGTACTGCATCCTACTTTCATACATTCATCTTAGCCTTATCTTTATACACCCCATATGCAAACCGTAGCACTAGTACCTATAGAAACTTCAATGCATTGCTTTGAGCTTGGGTTGGCAGATCAATAGTTTGGATGAATTTTGTTCAGTCGAAGGCGTCAATCAAGGGAATGTAATTGCAGCAGCAATCAAGGCAAAGTAAGATCGGTAATGAAAGCTCTTTGATGATTTCATGATTCATCATTGCGAAGGTATACAACAAGGGGGATATAGTTAGTTTTGCGCCTCACTCCCAACTGCACATTTGAACAACTCTGTAACGTATTTAAGGGGGCTATAGCGTGAATGGAGGGCCTTAAGTTCATCTGTACATCACGAAATACAAAAAACACAAGAAACACTTAACTTTTCGTATTTTGATCATGAGCCCTTCTTAACTCTTAGGCGATCCACACGCGTTAGCTTTGTTCTGACCTTCATTTGCTAACTTATAATTCAAAATATGGAAACTTTTTTTTCTAAAAAAGATTTGCTGCAGCCAGGGATCGAATCTGGATCTTGCTCATAAGATTAAACCAAGGCGCTACTGCAGCTTCTTGTGATTCTTTGTGCAAAGAAATTTTATATCAAACTACGTTAAAGGGAAGGTATATAATTAACTTGATCTGTTCAAGAAACTAGATTTGCTGCACCCACCCACGACTTTCCAAGATATCGGGAACTTCAACCTATACTATGTAATCAAAGGGGTAAGGAGTCTACTTGATTCCTGTCATCAACCAGCCACAGCCAACAGACATTCAACCGATACTATGCAATCAAAGGGGTAAGGAGAAAGGGTAAACATTCAAAGTTCTCATGTCTTATTGGATGACAGGGAAGCATGCGCAAGCTCAAAAGAAGAAGACTTGGGAACCTGCTGCCTCTGCATCCCGAGTGTCAAAAGATGTAAATCCAAGACCCTTCGATCCAGACGACATATATCAGCAGTTCGAATTTTCAGTTACAAAATCAGGCTTGGGAACCTGCCTGCTCTTATCTATATCTGTAGTATCTGATGGTGATCCTCCACGTTTTCTACATAGAAGAGGGTGGACATTGGAAGCCAAGACTCTGAAAGGTTTCACCCCTGGAGAGGCTCAAGGTCTTGACATTTCTCTTAGAACTCATTTTCCTGACATTATTTTTTCATCGTCTCAAGAATGCTCAAAGATCTATGGTTGTTAGAAAGTGGTACTTCCCTTTTGTGTTCACTAAAGAAGGGAAGGACAAGGATCAAATAAGAAATACTTGACCAATGAGATGAAGCTTGACCAACGATGGGAGTGAATAATTTGCTTCTCAGAGGAGTGAGTCACTCCTCTGAGCCGAGTCGAGCTCGAGCCTGGCTGAGCTCGACTCGAACTCGATAGCTCAGACTCAAGCTCGGCTCGAGCTCGAAAGCTCGTGAGCTTGGAAATCCAAGCTCGAGCTCGGCTTCGAGCTCGGCTCGAACTCGAACTCGGCTCGAAACTCGGCTCGAAGCTCGGGCTCGAAGCTCGGGCTCGAAGCTCGACTCGAAGCTCGGGCTCGAAGCTCGGGCTCGAAGCTCGACTCGAAGCTCGAAGTTCGAAGCTCGTTAGGCTCAAACATGCTCAACCTCTAACTAGAAATCTTTAGGCTTGAACTCGTTAAGCTCAAGCAAATCAACTGAATTTCAATAGCATTTTTTAGTTTTTTACAAAAGTTAATTTATTTGTTGAAAGTTTAAATCTAAACTTGCAAAAATAATAAAATTCAATCAAACTTACCAAATGTTCAAGAAACGACAATTTATGATTTTGTAATGGAGAAATAGTTTCTTCAGATAGTGGGATTTGTAATGCATCACCTTCCAATGTTCAATAAGTTGATTATTATGATTTTTCAACAATTTATAGTATTATAAATTATCCTTTTTTCTACAAAATAATAACAAAATTAGGAATATAGTTGATAAAGGTTGAGGCTTAACTTGGTCAAATCCAAACCGGTAAAACCCGAATCAAATCTGGACCAAACTGATTAAGTAAATAACTGATTGAACCCGATCCGATTATTAACCCGAAACCGAACCGATCCAAAAATAATTAAAACCCGTTTCAACCCGACCCAACAGTACCAAATCTGTTAGTACCGAACCAAATACGTACCGACAACCCGAACTGACACTCCTATTGATCATCAATCATCATATTTTTTTAACTTTATTTAGTAGTACTTTAGGTTCATCACGGTATATGAAATATCATATGTATTTTGTTAAAAATTATAAGGTTATAAACTTAGAAATATATGAATAATATAAGTTATATAAGTATATAACTCTAATTTTGTTTGAATGGTTTCATGTGTCATAAATTTCTTAATTAGATCATATGTGTCATCATAACATGACACTTGGCTGAAAGTTATGCTGCAAAAAATTGACCCGACCCAAATTACCGAAACAAACTATAACTCAAGTCAACATGTTATAGAACCGACCTGTACCGACTCATGACCTTTTTTATTTTAAATATAAAATACTAAATATAAAAGAACTGAGCTTCACATGAGTTTTTCGAGTCGAGCTTCTAACGAGCTTTCGAGTTAAGCTTCTAACGAGCTTTCGAGTCGAGCTTCTAACGAGCTTTCGAGTCGAGCTTCTAACGAGCTTTCGAGTCGAGCTTCTAACGATCTTCATTCGAGCTTCTCACGAGCTTTTCGAGTCGAGCTGAAGTTTGCTCAACTCGGCTCGTTATCTTATCGAGCCGAGTTCGAGTTCGAATCGAGTCCATTCGAGTCGAGCTTTGACCGAGTTTTGACCGAGTCGAGCTCGAGCTACTCACGAGTAGCTCAACTCGATAAGCACCCCTAGGAGTGACAGCCAAGGAAAGGCAGTGACAGTCATTGTGGTAGTTCCAATTTTAACAGCACTGTAAAAATTTCTGGTCAGGAAGCTGAGCAAGAAGAGACGAAAATTGACACAGATGGGCCGGGAGAGGAACAGAAGAACAAGCGGGAATGAACTCATTGATTATAGCCAGAATGATGTGGGAAGAAAAAAGTGTTGGATGGATTAGGAACAAAAATAAGCTCGTTAAGGTGGGTAAAGATGAGGAGTATCGAGGAATTGGACAATGGAGATGTTTTGGTTGCTATGTGCTGGTTGAAACATATGTTCTGAAAAAGAATGATGGAAGTGTTGTGCTAACATATGATTTTAGGCACACTCATAAGTTAAGAAGAAAAAGGGATTGATATCATTGAGTTCTGCAGATAGGTATTATCCTTAGTATACAAACACACAAACTAGTAGCACACCTCACATTCATCTGTAACTTTTTTATACTTGGGCGCAAAACTATGTATCACTGTACAGTCTTCTAATAGAGTAAAACGATGATATTTTAGAAGTGTGATACTGCAACTCTGAATCATATGCTTAAAGAGAAAATCTGTTGTAACGTAAAAATTGTAAAAAAAAAAAAAAGAGGGTTAATGATCAGATTAAAGCCAAATAGGAGTAACACTGCAACAGCTGTACATATACATCTTTGGTGTCTTAAGAAAAACTCAGTTCTTATAGTCTTATAGCCTTAATTCTCACAGTAGCATGCCCTTTTTTCTGTAATAATAAAATGCTAAACCCCTCTTAATTCATCTAGAATAATATCCTAATGAATGCCGTGTACATGAATTGGCCGTATATGTGATAACAAAACTTAGGGGAAGTAGATTACTTACCAACTCATTAGGCAAATTTCTGTTTGAAATAAAAAAAAAAAAAAAAAAAACTGTTGCATGACTTGAATAGGGAGAATTTTAGATGATGCTGTGATGCTAAGTAACTTACACGTACAGAGAAGGGAAGTGGAGAAAATATGAATGTAAACAATCAACAAGAAGATATTCTTTCAAATGGCTCAGCTGGCAGCTGACAAAAGACTCCAGATGCAAACAATAAGGTCATAATTGAGTTCATTTACAATGACTGACCACTAATCCCGTGTTCTCATTTGACTACAAATATTTTTTGTTATTAGAAACAAGCGGCAGAACTAAGATGTTAATCACGATGAATAATTAATATAAATGAAAGTTCATACGAAAATGAAATATTAGAGAGCAGTCTGAAGCCATCCATCTTTGAAAATTCTGCATCATGCAAGCAGGTCAAACACGGTAAGGGATAACAAAAACTATATGTACATTTTCTAAAAATATTTTATATATACTGGACATAATAAAATTATTATTTTCCTAATAAATTTGACCTCTCGATATAATAAAAATAACCAAATATCAAGAAAAATATCTCAAGAAAGATAGGAAACTGTTTAAAATGTAAACGACCAGGACTTCAGGCTGTGCACATGAGCTCGACGTCCCTAACAGGAGTCCTCAAATACAGAAGTCTTGACACAGTTTGGAATCATATAATCTCTTCGTCGTCCGGAAGTAATTGACACATGGATTCATGACTGTGTATACCAACTGTTGAATGAGAAGATGTGAAGATCTTAATCCATTCACAACCATTCCCAAGCCCTATTTTACACTAAATCTGGTCAACTATCATTATCAAATATCAATATCACTATTTTACACAAGCCAACTGTTATTACCAAGTCAATGTACAAATAGACGTACAATAAAAAGGGGCAGCCCATTAGAAACAATAGACAGGACAAAATGTATACCACCAGACCCTTGTCTCTCTACAAAAATTCTCCAGAAGCTATCTCAGTACCTCCCGAAGGTCAAAATTCAGGTTACTTGGTACTTCAAGATGAAGAATCAACACCAACTTGTTGTTTTGGTTTGTGCAAGGATCCATCTATCTACGATCTGCCATTTCCTCAAAACAAGCGCCTCTCCATCGAATACCATGTGCAGACAGATAGTAGCAGCTACCACAGCATTGATCAGGTCTACTTGATTCCTGTTATCAATCAGCCACTCTCATCCAACCGATATTATATAATCAAAGCTGATGGCAAACGGAAAGGGTAAGCATGCATGCAAATTAAAACAGCCCGTACTAAATCAAATAGCTTGAAATAGGGTAACAAATCTAAGAATTTCATTTTCACTTATTTTGATAACAGGGAAGCATATGCTAGCTCGAAAGAAGAAGACATGGGAACCTGCTGCTTCTGCATCCCTTGCATCAAAGACGTAAAACCAAGACCTTTTGATCCAGATGATATATATCAGCAATTCGAGTTCTCCATAACAAAAACATGCTGCAACAGCAACATGCTCTTAGCTAAATCTGTAGCACCTGATGGTCATCCGCCACTGTTTCTACGCAGAAAAGGATGGCAGATTTATGCCAAGTCTCCAAAAAATTTTACCCTTGAAGAGGCTCAAGGTCTTGACTCTTCTCTTCGAGCTCATCTTCCAGACTTCAATTTTTCATCATCTCAAGAACACTCAAAATCTGTGGTTGTTGGCAAGTGGTACTGTCCTTTCATATTCATCAAAGAAGGCAGGGAGAAGGATCAAATAAAAAATACCGCGTTCTATGTGATGACACTTGAGCAACGATGGGAGCGGATATTTGCTGCTGAGAGAAGTTACAGTCAGGGTAAGGCAGTGACAGTTCAAGTGGTAGTTCCAACAGAAACTGCAAAACTTGCAGGTCAGAAACCTGCACAAGAAGAGAGAAACAATGACAGAGTTGTGTGGTTCAAGACAACGGATGGAAAAGGAACAGAAGAACAAGTGGGGCTCAGCTCGTTGATTATAGAAAGAATGATTTGGGAAGAAGAAAGAGTCGGATGGGCTCGAGAGAAAGATAACCGCGTCACGGTGGTTAAAAACGAGGAATATGATGGAATAGGGGAGTGGAGAAATTATGGCTGCTACATCCTTGTGGAAAGTTTTGTTCTGAAGAGGAATGATGGAAGCATCGTGCTAACATATGATTTCAGGCACACTCATCAGATAAGAAGCAAATGGGAGTGATTGACAAGTCCTTCATTCTGCATGATCCTTTACAATGGTTGTTGCTCCAGAATCCAGATATTTACATTTCTATGTGTAAGAACTAATTTGAAGTATTGTTGAGATTGCTTTGTACTGTGTTTGGAAAATCACGACAGATTGGATATTGTATCTTAAGCTTTCGGTTTTTTTTTTTTTTTTTTTTGAAGGATGTATTTGAATGAAGCTTTATATGATTATGTAAATCTGTAAATCCAATGAAAATTTGGATAATGTGTTATTCCAACTATCAACTTCAAACCATAAACTCCGTGTTCTTCAAGAATGAATAACAATCAACGTCAAAGTTTAGAGTTTAGAGTTTCGTTCAGACAGGATAAATGACCAAGTATATTGTTTGCTGAATACTCAATGGAAAGTTTGATTGCTTGCAACCACACATAGTCAATAGTCATCCGCATTATTTAACAAAGCGCGTCAAGCATTTAGTTAATCAAGACCTTGCCAAGTAACATGTAAAGTCGGCTATCTCTTTATATATCAAAGAATAGGCCAACTATTATTTTCTAAACCATTGCATCAAACTAAGTGCAGAGGTAAAAAATGTATACAACCAGACCCTTATCAGTCTACATGAATTCTCCAGAAGCCATATCATTACCTCCGGAAGGTCCAAATTCTGGTTATTTGGTACTACAAGATGAAGAATCCACGCCAACCTATTTATTTGGGTTGTTAAAGAGCTCGTCTATTGAAAACCTTCCATTTCCTCAAAACAAGCGTCTCTCCGTTAGATATACTACGCACTCTAGTAATCATCACAGTCACACTTCTTCTGACGACGTTTACTTGATTCCTGTCATCAACCAGCCGCTCTCATCTAACCGATATTATGCAATCAAAGCAGATGGGAACCGGAAAGGGTAAACACACAACTTAAAACATCTCAATCCTAGATTTTACAATGTTCTGATATTTTTTTGATTTGGTAACAGGGAAGTATATGCCTGCTCAAGAGACCAAGACATGGGTGTCTCCTGTTTCTGCATCCCAACCATCAGAGATGTAAATCCAAGACCGCCCTTTGATCCTAAGGATATTTACCAACAGTTTGAATTCTCTGTAACGAAAACATTTCTTGGCGGAAACAGGCTATCAGCTGAATCCGTAGCACCTGATGGTCACCCTCCCTCTTTTTTACGCAGACAAGGATGGCATATGAACTCCAAGTCTGTGAAAAACTTAAATCTGGGAGAGGCTCGAGGCGTTGATCCTTCTCTTAGAGCTAATCTCCCAGATTTCAGTTTTCCATTATCTGAAGAACGCTCAAAGTCTGTAGTTGTTGGTAAGTGGTACTGCCCTTTTATGTTCATCAAAGGGTGGGAGAAGGATCAAGTGCAGAATTCCCTGTTCTACGAAATGACTCTTGAGCAACAATGGGAGCGGATTTTCGTTGCTGAAAAGAGCAATGGTCAAGAAAAGACCGTGACAGTTGATGTGGTGGTTCCAAAAGAAACGGTTAGTATTGCAGGACAGCTAGAAGCACAAGAAGGGATAACTGACGGCAGAGGAATAGTTTGGTTCAAGGCAATAGATGCAAGCGGAACAGAAAATCAGGTGGGGTTGAGCTCACTGATTGTCCAACGAATGATGTGGGAAGAAGAAAGAGTTGGATGGGTGCAAGAGAAAGAGAAGTGGATCAGGGTGGTTAAAGAAGAGACATACGACAGAATAGGAGACTGGGAAAAATATGGATGCTTTCTGCTGGTGGAAAGGTTTGTTCTGAAGAAGAATGATGGTAGCATTGTGCTAACATATGATTTCAGGCACACTCATAATATAAGAAGCAAATGGGATTGAGATCAACGAGTGCACATTTCCTGGAGAGATGTAATGAATGTATCTTCCTGCTGTTCTAAATGATCTTTCATTAGTATACTCACAAGGCTTACATTGGGACTGTATAATTACTAAATAAATGAGCAGTAAATTTGTAATTACATAACTGCTGTATCATTGCATCGTGTATGTTTCTGGAAAGTTTGACATTTGTTCGTCCACTTTCAACTATTGTAGTGATGCTAACTAATAAAACCACGATTAAATGAAGTAGACAGCATTTATCAGATGTAATTACGAATGAGAAATGAAGTTGACAGCATTTATCAGATGTAATTACGAATGATTGGGCCATGAGACAACAATATTATAAATAATTCTAGAAGGAAGAAAAGTTTTATATAATCAAATATATAAAAAATATCATATAGTCCGGTTATTTTGGATTAATAATCTATAGTCGGTTATTTCAAATAACTTCGGACCTATTACTTGAGAAAATACTTTCATATGCTGATCGTGTGTCTAATAGGATCATATAAGCATGAGAAGTTATGATAATCCAAATTAAATATCTCAACCAATTTGATGTGAAATTTTGGATTGACTAAATTGCAATCCGAAATAATCAGATATTTGAAATTTCGTTTCGAGTCAGTAGATATTTGAACCGAAAATTTCGTTTCGAATCAACTCGCCTGATTTCCGACAATTTGTTTCCAATTTGAAATATTTTGCTAAGAGTGTCAAATATGGCATCAACATATTGCAATTGGAGTCCTGGACATAACCGCATATACTAAATCGGAACAGCCTTCAAATGAATTCACATTTTTTTGTAAGGGAAAAATACACAGTACGTTAAGAAAGTCTTCTCTCATAAGTCATAACCAAATCCTAACAGATGAAGAGCAACAAAGTACAAAGTGGGAGAAGTACCAAAGAAATGACGAATAAGTGTGTGAATTTGATTATAGTATCCAACAAGTAGACCCGTTCAAATGGATGGGGCCCGTTAAGGATCATTGACCGATCCGTTTGTAAAAGGGTTTAATCAATAATGGGCTTAATGAGTCGGTCTCTTAAAGGATCATGTTTTATTGAGTTTTTAATGGGTCAATAAAGGGCTTATAGTTTCCAAGACTTTTAAACACTATAAGGTAACGAATTATTTTCACTTACTTGCCGATAATCTACTACCAAAGATTGGAGGTGATACAAGTAAATTATCCCCCTCTATAGATAAAAATTATACTTTTTTGGATGGCCCGGCCTGAATCGGCCCGTTATATATCTCTTTTGGTCCGACCCGTTTTACATCTTATTTGACCCAGCCCGACCCATTTTTCTTGTGATCCATCCCAATCCTAACCCGTCCCAATGTACAGGTCTACCAACAAGAAAACATTGCAATACTCAATCTCCCATGGTAAGAATTGGGCTAATGTGAACTAAACCCAAATTCAGCCCATGAAAGTTGGGGCTCAACCACACAGATTACCCAATTTTTGAGCCACTAAGCTCCAATCTCATTTTTCAAAACGGACCAAAATTTTAAAAAAATTCAAACCCAAAAGCACAAACAATATTCCAAAATACCGCCCACTCACCCGTTGAAGAATGAAGATTCACATTCGTATTTTCAATTCAATTGTTTTAAAAATTCCCTCTCAATCACTGTCACACACTCCAAGACTGTCAGTCAGTCACACAAGACCGTTAACAAAACCACTAAAATAAAAATAAAATGTAAATTTTGAAATTTGAAAAAAATCAAACACTCCCCCCTTGTAATTCTCATAACCCGCGCTCACCTTCCTCCTTAAACCTCTTCCCAATTTTTTCCCCATTTTTCAAACCCTTTCTTTCTCTGATTCTCTCCCCCCTCCCCCACTTTCTTTCTCTAGTTTTCTCTCTCTTGGGGGACAACCCGGATCTGATTTTTTTTCCATATGTAAGCAAAGCACCCTTTTCTTTCAATTTTTCTGGGTTTGGGTTTGATTTTTGAGTTCTGAACTGTTGAGTTTTTCTAAGTTTTCTGTAATTTTGTTGAATTTGGATTTGTGTTGAGCTTAATTGAGCTGTTAAATGTATGAATCTTCGGTGGGAATTTTCTGGGTTGTTTGGATTTCATTCTGATTTGATGTTATTGAGGTGCAAAATGTCAGATTTTACACCAACTCTACTTGAATTTTGGCTTGAAAATTTCTGGATTTTTCATTTCGTTAGTGTTCAACAAGTTTCGAAATCTGCCCATTTTGTAATTGATGTTGTACATTTGATTAATTGTATAATTCATGGGAGTAACGGAGTTTAGATTTTTCAGGGTGTCTCTTGCTAATTGTTTGTTGAATTGTCTCAGATAAGATAAATAAATGGAGTCATTGCCTGATGCCATTGTTCAATACATATTGTCTCACCTGAACAATGCCAAGGATGTAACATCTTGTATTTCAGTCTCAAAGAGGTGGAAAGAGTCTATGCCTTTTATCCGAAGCTTGTACTTTCCTCGGAACATATTCGACACAACCTCGATTAGAGATTGTACCAATACTAACCCTGATGAAATCATATTGAAAGTTGTATCAATGGTAGTTCAATTAGAGGAGCTTATTGTATACTGTCCTTTCTCTAGTTCGGGCCTCGCAGCGTGGCTTGCTGTAGTTAATAAGTCGCTTAGACATCTTGAGCTAAGAATGGATAGCATCTCTGAGCATCAAACTTACCCCGAGAGTCCAATGAGTAAACTGGATTGTGTAGGGATTGCAGCCAATCTTGAGTCTTTGAGGTTGTGGGGTGTGTTGATGACCCAATCCCCAAAGTGGGAAACTTTTCATAATCTTCGGAATCTTGAGATTGTTGGGGCTAGGATGGAGGATCATACATTGGTAGAAGCACTTAAATTGTGTCCGAATTTGAATAGATTGTTGCTCCTAGGGTGTGAAGGGATCCGGTCGATTTTGATCAATTTGAAAGAGTTGGAGGAGTGTAAGTTGGACTTTTATGGTGCTGGAAACAATTCCCTCTCCATTTCTTGTCCGAAACTAACATCTCTTGAAATACAAGGGTGTGGGTGGATGAGGGTTAGAGAAACTCAATGCCTTCGAAATCTATCGATTTCCAACAGTGAAGGTAAATTGCTGGCATGATCTCTCTACTTACATTAGAGGGTTTCGTCGAATGTCTGTTAAACTGACTGTTTCTATGCAATGTTTATTGACAGGAAAAGTTTACTTGGTCGATTTTAGTAAGCTTGTGGCACTCGAAACCTTATCTTTGAGGGGAGTTCAATGGTGTTGGGATGCCATAAGCAAAATGCTTCAATGGGCTTCTGAGGTTAAGCATCTCTTCATGAAGGTTGAGTTTACAGGAGACTTTGAAAACCTTCTGCCCTTTCCTGAGATAGACTTTGTCGAGTTCTTTAACGCCCATCCGAAGCTCCAAAAGTTCAATATTCATGGAGCTATGTTTGCTGCGCTTTGTCAGAAAAATAGCTTGAAAAATGTGAGTGAATTAGCATAACATAATTAGTTTATATGCATCGGAGTTGGTCTAGGGTGCTCAACATTATGACTTGAGGTGTTACCTATCTTCTGTTTGTTTCAGGTTGATTCAAATTTCGTTATTCCATGTTTGGAAGAGATTGTACTTACTGTAAGATCACCATTGAACGCTGAGCAGAAAATGAGTACTCTTGAGTCGTTTGTGAAGTATTCTAGAAACCTGAAGAAGATGGTGATAAAGATTCTTCAAATGAAGAGTAACCATAGCAGCACTGATGATTTCTTTGAGGAGGTCTGTAGGTTTAGATACATGAACCGAAAAATTGTTCGAATAGAATAAGTGGGAGGAAGCTAAATGCTCTTCCTCTTTTCCCCTTTACTTGGTTTTCCCACATCAACGTTGTTGACTTGTTTCATCATTTTCAACTGATAATTGTATCATCATTTTTTCGAGTAGCTGATAATCGTATCACTTTCTTTCCATTGAACCCGAATGTTGTCATAAAACTTCAGATGTTATAACATTTGATTTCAACAAGATTTTGAGTCTAGATGATGGCTTATCACTGTCTTCACATTTGCATCTTGTAACATTGCAATTCAACGAAATTTGAGTCTAGATAACGGCTTATTAATTGTTACATCTCTTTGTTCCTATATGAAAGTCTTGTTTTTAAAACCGAGTCAAAGTTCAAAAAGTTTGGTTACAAATTTTTATAAAATTGTCTTACGAATTTAGAGATAAAAATATTTAAAAACGTGTTTTGTAAATTGTGAAAGGCAAATATGGTTTTTCTTTTAGGGCACACTTTGATGGTTGTGATGTGTAACACTTTGGTAGCTTAGAAATTGGAGACGGAAGTTTTTGTACTAGTATTGCATACCAATTGACCAAAATTCACTAAGCGAAACGGGAACAAAACGACTTTAGCAAGTAAACCCCTAAACCAAAACTTGTGCCTTCCAACTTTCCAAGGATTTCCGCTTCTCATCTCCGCACCAAATTGCGTGAAGGAGTGATTGGTTCAGAAAGAAAATAGAGAAAAAATCTAGATTACACAAGTGTGATAGTGGTTCAGAATAAGGCAAGAATCTAGATTAAACAAATGTTATTGTGTGCTTAAGTGAGTTCGCTGATTATACAAAGTATCTATATGAATCTATTTAGGTGAGGAATTTAGACTAAATTCAGGAAGAAGTACCTCAAAGCAGTTGAGTTTACACATATCCGTTGAAGATTCTCAAAATTATGAATTAACTAATGAATTCTGAAAAGTGCTCAAGGTCACTTGTACTTCTAAATATAAAATTTTGGATGTACATATTAAAGAATGTATACCTCAAAAATATTTGAAAAAATATTCATTGAAGTGTAATAATTTCATTAGGATAGGAATAAAGTTGTTTACATCTCAAACTCATAACAAAAATCAACCGGAAATATTCCTATAAATTACAAAGCCAAAAAAATCAAGAAAGCTAATTAATTCCTCTGATATTTGCCTTGCTTGCGGACAGTTTGAGCCTTCTTTTCCTCAACCTATATTTGGACAACTTCCTTAGGTTTCTAACTCAACAGAAAACTCATTCAAGTCATTAAAAACCAAAGATGCATCTTTATGCTCTTTGAACACTTTACTCACACTAGCTTCTTCTTAGGGCATCAACTCAATCTTTTTCTTTTAACATTTTTTTTAAAAAAAATTAAAAAAATAACCTAGGTAGCAAATTATTTTGAAAAATAACCTTTTGATTTGGCAGGTATATATTGACAGTGTTTCACTTGGATGTGTGGACATACCCAATGCTTGAAATTCAGTCAGGGCACTAGTAAATCAAGTCTACACACGGAGGAGAACAGATGTAAACATGCTAATATCCAACAAGATGGCACAAGAGTAGTAGGGTACACGAGTATTGCAAGGAGTATAGCAGCAGAAGACAGAAATAATATAGTATACAAAAGAATATATATATATATATATATATATATATATATATATATATATATATATATATATATATATAGTTAAATAAGTAATACAAAATGTTGAGTGGTTATAGTCTTACAGAGTTGGTTGAGGATAGATACAAAGTTTTTTTATGAAGAGAGCCTATATATTGTAAAGATACCTATGTAAAGAATTATCCAGAAAATTAATATAAAGAATCTTGGGAGAGTAGTCCTGCCTCTCGAACGTAGGAGCATTGTTCTTGGTGTATAAAGTGTGTTATGTCCATTTTATCTCTAATTTTGCAGCTGATTCCTAGAAATTAATATCTGTGATGGCGCCCACTCATTCTCAGAGAGTGGATAAGTTGGAGGAAGATGTTGAGGCATTGCGTACGCAAATCGCTGAGAAAATGGGGTAGCAGCAAATCAAATGTCCCTAATAGCAGCGACCTTGCAGTAATCACGTGCAAGTCAAGAGTTGATGATGAATCAGATACAGGAAGATCAGCAAAGGCTGCGAGAGGAGTTGCTGAATCATTCTGTTCCGGTCTGACCTCCGAACGAGGAGGAGATCGAGGGCAATACTAGTGAGAACAAATGGGGAAATATGGGGAGTTGGAGAGTAAAGAAACTAGACCTACCATTGTTCAATGAAAGTAATCCTAATGGATGGCTGCAGTCGTATCGTTGGAATGGGATGCTCTTTTATGGTACCCGTGGGAACACTGGAGAAGGTCGATACAAAGATGGGAAGAGAGGAAAGGGTTATTGTTGAGGCAATTTTGTTCGGAGACGGTCGAAACTCTCCACGAGCAGTAGTTGGACCACTGTCAGACTGCGTCTGTATAGGAGTATAGGAGGAGATACATTGAGCTTATAGCTCCCTTGGATAATATTTCAGAGGAAGTAGCTAGGAGTAGTTTTGTTAATAGGCTGAAGGAGAGCATTAGATTTGAAGTCCGATTACTTGGGCCCAAATTGGTAGACCATGTTTTGGACCTTTTTCATAAGGTGGTAGAAAAGCAGAGGATCATAGGAAAGAGAAATGTAGAAGACAAAGGTAATGGGTCCAGGGATAGATGCAAAGCAATTGTGGGCCTAGCTCAAATTTTTCCAATTTAGCCTATCACCCGAACAACTCATCGAATAAGGTTAGAGGCTTCATTCGTCCTTCTAATCCTTTTCGTAATAATACATCATCCTCCTCTTACCATTCATCAGGATCAGGTTCATTGGTGAACAACTACCAACGAGGTGGAATTAATGGGAATGTCAGGCACCTCACTAACAAATAGTTGCAAGAGAAGAGGGAGTTAGGATTATGCTTCCGTTGTGATGAGAAGTTGTCGACCAACTAGTAATGCAAGAGGAAGAAATTAAGTGTGTTGATGGCGTTTGAAGAAGAAGACGAGGGAGAACAGGGCGAACAAAAAGAAACCCAGGTGGATTAGAGTGAGAATGAGGAAATCGAGCATAAGATGCTAGAAATTTTTCTAAACTCAATGGTTGGAATTACAAATCCCAAGACAATGAGATTAAGGGGTTTGGTAATGGGATGTGAAGTAATTATGATGATAGATCCTAGGGCTACACACAAATTTATATTGGTAGCCACCATTGAGAGATTAGGAGTTCAAGTGACAAGGGCGAAAGCTTATAAGGTGTCCTTGGGTACCGGGGAAGCTATGGAAAGTATTTGGGAGTACAAGCAGGTGAGATTACAACTGTCGGAGCTAGAGATTGTGGAAGATTTCTTAACCAATCCCCTAGGAAATTCAAATATAATATTGGGTATACAGTGGCTTGAAAAATTAGGGACAATGTCCATCAATTGGAAGTTACAGACACTGTAATTTACGTTACAGGGGCGTTTGGTAACGTTGCAAGGGGACACGTCCCTTGAAAGGGCTAAGGTGTCACTGAGGGCTATGATTAAAGCATTGCAAAAGGTAGGGAAAGGCTATCTAGTAGAATTCAACCAACTGGATATGAAGGAAGGAAGTGGGAAAGAGGAGATGGTAGTGCCATAATTCTTACAAACTGTGCTCCACTAGTGCAAAGAGGCATTTCGTCTTCCAAAAGGCTTGCCTCCCTTATAAGGGCACGAACACGCCATAATTTTGCAAGAAGGAGCTAATCCTGTGAGTGTGAGGTCATATCGGTATTTACATATTCAAAAGGATGAAATTGAAGCGTTAATCCATGAAATATTTAAAGTTGGAATAATCTCGGTCTCCACTAGCCCATTTTTTAGCCCAGTCCTTCTTGTCAAGAAAAGGATGGGTCCTGGAGATTTTGAGTCAACTATACGACCTTGAATAAGGTAACTATTTCGAATAAATACCCCATCCCCATTATTGACGAGTTGTTGGACTAGTTGAATATGGAATCAGTGTTTACAAAGCTAGATTTAAAGGCCGAATATCTTCCGCGAGGAAGCGAGATGTGTCAAAAACTGCCTTCAGGACACACGATGGGCACTATGAAATTTTGGTCATGCCGTTTGGATTGACCAATGCCCCGACCACTTTCCAAGTGTTGATGAATGAGGTGTTTTGGCCCTATCTAGGGAAATTTGTGCTAGTCTTCTTTGATGATATTTTGGTATATAGTGAGGATGAATCCTAACATGTAACTCATCTGTCTATGGTATTGCAACTGCTTCTCGGCCACAAATTATACACTAATGATAAGAAGTGTGATTTTGGTAAGAAGCAAGTGGCTTACTTGGGCCTAGTAATTTCAAAAAATGGTGTGGCTGTAGACCAAGCAAAAATCCAAACTATGGTAGAGTGGCCTGTACCGAATAATTTAAATAAATTGAGAGGTTTTTTGGGGTTCACTGGCTATTACAGGAAATTTGTGTCAGGGTATGCTACCATCGCTAGACCCTTAACTGAGAAGTTAAAAAGGGATAGCTTAGGGTGGTCTGAAAGGGTAATGTTGGCATTCGAGGAACTCAAGAAGGCAATGGTGAAGGCACCAATGTTAGTTATGCAGACTTTAATGTTATATTTATGGTGGAAGTGGATGCAAGTGGCTTTAAGGTAGGAGCAGTATTATCTCATATGGGACACTCGTTGACATACTTTAGTAAAGTTTTGGGGGTAAGAGCTCGGTCAAAGTCAGTTTATGAAAAAGAGCTCATGGCTTTGGTACTAACAGTTTACAAATGGAGGCATTACCTATTGGGCAGGAAATTCCTCATTAAGACTAACCAATAGAGCCTCAGATTTTTGATGCACCAAACAGAGATAGGCCTCGAGTATCAAAAGTGGATATGCAAGCTTCTTGGGTTTGATTTTAACATTGTGTATCGAGCTGGTACAACCAACAACGTTGTTGATGCTCTGTTTAGAAAAGATACTGGAGAAACAAAATTATGTGCCTTAGTGAGTGCTAAAGAGGTGTCTTGGGGGGGGGGGGGGGGGGTCTTCAAGAGGATATAGAGAATGATGATTTCATATCCTAATTGAAGCAGGACATGAAGGCAGGGAAATGAGCTCCTAAAGGGTACACGTTGGAAAATAGTGTGCTAATATACAAAAATCGTATAGTTCTGCCCAGTACCAATGATGTAATCCAATCCATTTTGTACGAGTACCATGATTCCCTAATAGGTGGCCAAGCAAGGGATTTTAAAACATATCAAAGAGTTGTTATGAAGTGGTTTTGGGTTGGCATGAGGAAATCAGTAATGAGATATGTTTAAGTTTATGTTGTATGTCAACAACAAAAGTATTCCTCCCTCTCCCCTGTTGGGCTTCTTCAACCATTGCCCATTCCTACCTTAGTTTGGGAAGATATTTCCATGGACTTCGTATAAGGGTTGCCGTGCTCCAAGGGAATTGATACAGTGCTTGTTGTGGTGGATCGATTAAAAAAGTATGCTCATTATGTGGGGTTAGAATATCCCTTCTCATCTCGATCCAAAAGTAGTAGAGGTGTATGTGAAGGAGGTAGTGAAACTCCATGGGTTTCCCAGGTCTATTGTTTTGGATAGAGATAAAATATTCATGAGTTTTTTTTTGGAAAGAGTTATTTAAGCTACAGGGCACAACTCTTAATAGAAGTATAGCTTATTACCCTCAGTCTGACAGCCAAACTGAGGTGGTGAACACAGGAATGGAAATGATTCTGCGATGTTTCATTAATAGGAAGCCTAAGGAGTGGTCCAGATGGTTTATGTGGGCCGAATACTGCTACAACACAGCTTATCACTCTGCCATTAAGAGTTCCCCTTTTAGTGTTGTGTATGGAAGTTATCCCCAAACTTTGCTAAGGTTTGAAAAGGGGTCAACAGTTGTCCAATCCTTGGAAGATCAGTTGGTAGAACGAGACGCTATCCTTGATGAGTTGAAGGCTAACTTGGTGAGAGAACAACAGAGAATGGTTGCTTAGGAAAATGCACACAAGAGGGAGGTAGAGTTTAAGGAAGGGGACTTGGTCTATTTGAAGCTTCAGCCGTATAAGCAAAGGTCAGTGGCTTCCAAGCCCTATGAAGAATTGGCTCCACTCTTTTATGGGCCGTTTAAGGTATGTAAAAGGATTAGAAAAGTGGCCTACAAGCTTACCTTGCCTCCTCAAGCAAAGATACACCCTGTCTTCCATGTATCATAGCTCAAAAAGGCCATAGGTGTTGTAATTGACAACCTTGTTCTTCCTTTGTTGATGTCACCAAAGCTATATTTGGAGACAGAATCAGAGGTTGTGTTGGGAATGAGAACAAGCATGCTAAGTCTTATTTCTATTACTAAGGTTTTAATCAAGTGGAAGGGAATGCCAGGGACAAAAGCCACATGGGAGGACCAGTAGTTCATTGCCACCAATTTTCCCTTGTTCCACCTTGAGGACAAGGTGGTTGTTTGGGCGGGGGGTAATGCTAGGAATTCAGTCAGGCCACCAGTAAATCAAGTCTACACATGGAGGAGAAAAGATGTAAATAGGCCACTCCAATAAGATTGAACAAGAGTAGCAGGGTGCATGAGTATTGTGAGTATAGCAGCGGAAGACATAAATAATATAATATATGAAAGACTATATATATATATATATATATATATATATATATATATATATATAATTAAATAAGTAATACAGAATGTTGAGTGGTTAGAGAGTTAGTTGAGGATAGATACAAAGTTTTCTAGGGAGAGAGCCTATACATTATAAATATGCATATATAAATAATTATCTAGAAAATTAATACAAAGAATCTTGGGAGAGTAATCCTGCCCCTCGAACACAGGAGCATTATTCTTGGTGTATAGAGTGTGTTATGTCCATTTTGTCTCTGATTTTACAGCTGATTCCTAGCACCCAAATCATGGAGTAATGGACTAAGTAGTTTCTCTACCATTGACAATGCTTTTGGTTTGGGTAAAAACATGAGTTTTGCCCAAATCTAGCCTAATTCATTCTTCCCCAATTCTCTCATCTTTGTTGCTCTACTAAAACCATTGCTAATAGTAGCGGTTTTACTTGAGCCAAATCTAGCCCATCTCATACACTGATGTAAAACCACAACCAGTGACAATGGTTTAGTCGTAAAGCATCATTTGGAGGCATCAAAACAAAAGTCTCTTAGTCTAACCACAAAATTGAGTGGTATAACACTCTCAACATAATCATAGACACCAAAACTAATTTCTTGTAATCCAAAAAATCCACCCAACCAGGCAATCCCATAATTTTTATTCCCTTTTGTACCCCATTATTCAAAGAACGTACCACAAAATTATATAACAACACATCAGGTGTCAATAACATGTTTTTGTTACCTACAATAGTCATAATATTAGCATCCATAGCCTTCCTTTTTAGGGTAACATAGGATCCAACATCCCTTTAAACCCATGTAGAGTTGGTATACACCCATATTTCCAACCATAATCTTTGTAGCTCATGATGCCTAACTCCTCCCCTATACATACAAGGCTCAATTTTGAGGGCACCCCATTAGTTGGTGAAAGGATTAATTGATACTTTTCTTCATCAAAATCAAAACAAATGATGTTTTCTTCACAAGTGTCCTCTTCCCAATCCAATAGGCTTAAGGGTAAGGAAAAGAAGATGCAATTTTCCTCCATGAGAATGAATCTTGGTTTAACTCACCCAGGGTTTTAATGGTTAAAAACCTAGAATCTACATTGTACAACTAGTTATCTTTGCGACTAATCAGCCCTAAAACATGGAAGATCTTGAAAAAATAGAGCAAGTCGTATCGATGTGATCCTTGTCTTTAGCTGGCACCAAATTTTCATGTGATTAGTTGGGCATGCAGGGAAATTCCTGACTTTTTTGTACTAGGGTTATGATAAATTTAGGATAAAGGTTATAATAATATAACTTGATTATTATTGATCACTAGGTAGATTGTTTATACAATAAGATAGAAAACAATCTTTCTAAAAGATATACTATGATCCTAATCAAAGTAATTTCAAAATTAAGTTTATTTTGGTTTGGGTAAAAATCGTTGTCTGAGGGAGTGATTTCACTCAAGTAAAGTCGCTGCCTTTTGGATCAGTTAGAATTTAACTAGTCCAAAATGCTATCTATGTGGTCTACAAAATTCAAATCGAAATCGCTGCAAAAGTATATTTTTTATTGAAATAAATAAAGCAAAATTGTTGTTTGAGGATGCGATTTCCAATAGACTACATTTCACTCTCAAAGTTTTTCCCATTAGAAAATCGTTGTCCTGAGTAGCGATTCCAATTAAGTAAAATCGTTGCCCCTATAAGCTTATTTTTGAAATTTTTTTGGTTGTAACTTATTTTTCTAATTATTTTAAAAAAAGCTTAAAATAAAAAATTTCTATTCTTTGCTTAAACTCCAAGTATTAGAAAGAGTTTTTTTAATTATTTTATTTATAATTATTGCGTACCCCTCTAATATTGGAATTACTATGTAAGAGAAAAGGAAATATTTTGTATAGACACGAGATACGTTAAGGTTATTGCATGATCAATAAAAGTTATCACCCTTATAAGAAAAGATATCACATTTTTAATTGAGATAGGTTAAAAAAGAAAATGTTGGATATATTATATTGGAGAACAATGAGTTATACATTGTGATTTTTAATGTGATTAGGAATTCTGTTCGATGGTTTAGGCTTTATCGAGTGAAGGTCACCGGTGGTTTAGGACTCTAGGATTAGGAATTTTGTATATTTTAGTTTGTTTGAAATTCTCTTAATTAATTAATTAACATTAAAAGAGAATACATTGAATAAATTTTTCTCGAAGTTCCCTCCTAAGTACATTATAAGCCATAATTAATGTATTGGAATTATAAGGACGATTTTATTGAGAAATAATAATTGCTTGATAAAAAGTGATTTCAAATGTGAACTTTTCATTTAGATATAATATCTTGGAAATATTTTAATGTATCAATAATGACTAATATGTTTTTTTTTTGTGTGCGCGCTTATATATGAATTTATAAATTGAGAATAGCTCGGATACTATGTAGTTTAAAATTACAATTGAATATAATCTATGGCATTAGTCTTTTGAGGATATTTTTCTTTTCGAGATTGGCAAATTCTTATAAAAGATGGTCTAAACCAATTTAACAACTCCGTGTACTTTTATAAACTGATTTAGCAATTTAATTTAGTCTATGACAATTAGTTTTTCTAGTTGCGAATTGATAGAGATTAGCACTTCAAACATAAAGTTAATATTTTGAAAATATACATGGATGAAAATATAGCATATGATTATTGCCTATTCGATTCACAAAATCTTATATGCAATGTATAATAATAGTAATTTCAGGGGCAACATATTATTATCGTATTTTATCAAGCATTGACGTGTTATATTGTTATGAGGGGCATTAACCCATAAAGCACACTGTTCAGGACCGGGTCGGGACCAGTCTCCCAAGACTTGTTGACAATTGACATCATAGTACGAGAGCAGAACAACTGCCAGAGTCCCAGCTACTCGCCTTTCAATTACCTGAGTAAGCTTCAGTACTACCTGCTTTGCACTGCACAAATGTATTAAGGGAAAGGCCACCAAAATTCTTGAAAATTACAATTTACAACTCAATTTAGAAGATGCAAGGCTGCTGGCCGAGGAAGAACAAAGGAAATGAGCATGTAATCATATAAAATAAGAGATCCATGAGTAACAACATATGGTAGGACAATGCGAGAACAAACTGGACATAAAATAAGAGGACTAGACTGACTATAACTATAGCACATAGATTTGGCATTCACATTGATTTCTCGATAAGTGAAGACGAAACACAAAATAAAGATCGAAAGTCTTTCCACAAAGGTAAATGTTTTAGCAATTGTTTATGCAACTCGGATGTGTATTCTTCCCATGATGTTACAGCAGCAGAAAAGCTAGCCCAATCAAAGTGAAATTCCCTGCTCTTGCCAGGAGATGAATAAGAAAATATTGTCTGATCCAACAGCATATCACTTAAGAAGACAGATCTTAGCTTTTGAACAATCTCCTTTTGTTCTTCAGATAATAGTATAACCTCACTAATATCCATGGTAACTTCTGATGGTTGCAGGAATGGCTGTTTCCAGTTGTGGAATTGTACAACCTGCTCATATATAGTATATAGCATAGATGAGAAGGCACTGAGGGAGTAAAACGAATAAAGTGCTCATGACATTACGAAGCACAAGCATCATTCATATGAAGAAGTATATACTTACAGAGCATGTTCAACAAGTAGATTGAAAAACAACACAGTTTAAGGGGATTTTACTAGTGGAAGATACACCATGATGCTTTTGTAATACAGCAAACATGAAACACCATAGACAATTGTTTGTGGGGGCTTAACAACAAAAGAAACTATTAATATAGAGTACAATAATGCTCGATCGTTCACTTTTATTTGTCAAATTCCTACCTAGGAATGTCCTTAAATATGTAGAATTTTCTTAACAATCCAACTTCCCACTAAATTGCAATATTTATATAAAAAATGTCCTGGGCAAGAAGCTATCTATCCTTAATATGTTCCACTATTAACGAACAAATCAAAACCTGATTACAATAATTCAATATACAAATGTAGTTTACGCGTAAATTATAAGCAGAAGTTACCTGGAGAGCATGCAACAGGTTGGAAAAATCTTGGCCATATAAGTTGTATTCCCTAGCCAGCTTCAATGGCTTTGTGAACACATCGGAGCTATCGATAAAATGCTTCTCTGTATTGCAACTTCTTCCTTGAGTGGTGTAGATATCATATCCCAAAAAGAATAATCTGGCAAAGCATATATTATAGCCTTGTTGATGATCAGAACCCTGGTCAGAAGTAAACCAATACATATTGTTAGGTGCTGGTAAGGGAATGCATGAAGCATTCTCGTCATCTAAAATGCTCTGACCCAAAAGGGAAACCAGTTTTGCATCTTCATCAAAAGAACTGATGCGGCTGAACCATAGTGTTAATGTAAGTCGTTCTCCATCAGTTATCTGCAATAATACTTACTATCAATTTACCAATTTAAAATAAAATTCAAATCAGAAAACATCCGGTTGAATAGGAGGAAAAGGTAAATAAATGCAGAAAGTATGGTAAAGGAAGACAAGGGGTGATCAGAGGACAGGAGCGCCCGAAGTGTGAGTAAAAAGAAGGGGACTAGAAAAGAGCAAAGAGAAAAGGAGGCCTAATCAGAGTAATATAGGAAGGAAAAAAAATTTTTGACAAGTGCAAAAGGATCAACCTAGGCCAGAGAATACATTTTACTATGATTTTACCCTTGATTGAGTGGAAGAACATGAGAAACAATTCCCAAAATAATGGCAGCAACTACTGGCAATTGATAGTTTTATGCTCTGCAAAAAATAGTGTGGTCTTCAGACTGATCCTACATGGACAATATTATTTGGAAGCATTATTTATGAAAACCGCCATACACTTATAAACAACAGGTCGTGGAAAGATCAAGATAAGTTACCCATTAAACAACCTATTAAATTTCCCCTCCATCCCACAAAAAATCCTCTGAGCAATAATCTCCTAAACATTAGTAACAGGGTGGTTTTCACCTAAACTTTGAACTGAAAATGAAACAAGAATATTGAGCAAGACTAACCAAAACAGTAAGCAAAAGAGCAGTTTTTGGCTTTAAACAGAGATATCCTAAGTTGATATGAATAGAAATTTGAGAAAATCAAAGGTTGTGCTTGTGCATAAACAGAGTACTTTGTAACAAAACTACCAATTACCAAATACCTCATCAACACAATGTATGTTGTGATTGTCAGCAGAGTAGATGATTAAATCCTGTTAAGAAGGAACATTGATGTCAAGATAGAGTATTCGAATCAAGTCGGACAGATTTTTTTCAAGCCTCTCAGTTTTACACGTACAAGGGTTTTAGATAGTTGAAGGTGGAAACAGATTGATAATTTTGATGTACTCATTCTCAAAACTAAACCTATTCAAGAAATCATGAAGAATGGCTTACCCCAGCCATGGGTAGATAATTTGCCGGCTCCCCTTCTTGAAAATGGAACATGCCACCACTAAAATCCTGGCCATAGCTATTTAAGTAGCAGACTGCCTTAAGAGAAAAGGATAAAAATGGTAAACTCTTGTATACACATTTAAACATTTCTAAATTGGCCGAACCAGAGTAATCTATTGGAAGGGGATTAAAAAGATCAACAGGAAATGGGAAACAGCTCATCAAAAATAGTGAACCTTTACACTATACAAAATTATGCATAACTGAGTTGGATTCACTACTGCATCCAGCATAGAATAACATTTGGTGTAACTTGTCATAACAGCAGAGAATGCTATTCGTATATTCACCTCATGACTAATAATCTAAGAACTGCAAGCAGATTTTAGCTAACAGAAGTTTACTCTCCCAGGACAAGGGTATGAGTGGAAATAAAGATGATCATTATTTTCAAAGATGCTAGATAGCATAAACAAGTTCATACACAGAAAAGCAGTAGGGACTTCAAAGAATCACCGCAACAAAAGGCTAAAATGAATATTGTAGGAACATTACTGAAAATTGTTTGCCCACTTGAGAAATGATATAGGAGGTGAGCAATCAATTATCAATCTATTCATTAAATAGATTGGAATCTGGAAAGGATTGCCCTATTCATCTTCAGGAACCAAGGATGCAATTTACTTAGCAACTCAAATGAACTTACTTCAGGACACAAAGGATATCATACTCACCGTAAAGTCACGCTGTTTGAGATAGGCCCTGTTATCATCACTATGCCACCCAATGCTTGCTCCCTTATTCCAGCTAACATACAAGAGTTCCATTAGTTAATTGGTCATAGAAGGAAAGGTTGCAATAGTTTGCTCAGTAGTATAAAGGTAGACATAGAGGATGGAGAAGAATAAAGCCTAGCTCTTCCATCTTGCTTGAGCTTCAGGTTTACAAAAGGATGGGTTTAGTGTAAGCAACAAATGTTTGATATTCTTCACAGGTATAATAAGCACAGCAGGTATGACTTAGCTTCAAAGCTAATTTTTGATAAGTTCAGCAATGAATGCTGTAGGGTGTTACACTTGATTACAGATTCTTGAACAGTGGATGAATTTTACTGATATAGCAGGTGGATCTATTGATAATATAAGATGACCTAAGTAATTCTATCCACATTCACTGCCCTCTAAACCAATTTCAGTTAAGAATCAAATTCTAATGCATAGCTATTATTGTATTTTGTAAAATCAAATATTGATCCTTTAACTGCCAATACTCCAATCTAAGTCAAATCAATAACCACCTGCATTTTACCAAAAAACGAGCCTATTTTCATCTATCAGCACAGGGATGTTTCATGTTTATCACAATTTCCTCACCAACCAAAGCTTGAAGTTCTGAGAAATCCCTTACAGATGCACGAAGGTATACATTTTGATAGAGTAGAGATAAAATTGTTAGAATGATTCTTTTTAAGCATTTAAGTTCTATATGCTTGACAATCTACCTATTGGAAACCAAACACATCAATATCACGATAGTACATGATGAAACTCTCACTCCATAAGAACAACTCAAGGATGAATTTCTCATATCAAAACCCATCAGGCAGTCCAAAAAAAGAGCCTAGGTTTTATTTTGCATACAATCCCTAGAATAAACAGATTAGTGCAATGATATTATGATAGCCAACTCAACACAACATCAGAGAAAATAAAAACCCGCATTAAAAAGAAGATTCAATCCTCAATTCAAATGTTCGATCCTGATTTTCTGCCCTCAGCAAGAAGGTTCTACCAGTGCATATTCCTTCCACAATCTACCCCATGAAGGAGCAAATAACCCTAACTTATACCCTCGTCCTTTTCCAAATATCCAATCAAACAGTATACTTTACATGATTACCGTTTCCCATTGGAACTCCATACACTCGAAACAATTAACCAATATTCATCAATCATCAAGAAACGAAATTTGAAACCAACAAATTAAAATCAATTTCCGAATTTCAAACAGTATAGCATACATTAATACCAGCTAGCATTCAAACTCCACCCATCCCAAAATACAAATCATCAAATATTCATCATATACCAAAATTAAATGAAAACTAAAATTAATAAATCAAAAATAAATTTCAAAAAACAAGAATACACAGAAAAGTAAGATAAAAGCTCACCTAATCAAACCAGTGAATTCAATAAACAGCTCATACTCACAATCAAACACTTGCTCAACTTTCTCCTTCAACTTTTCTGTCCATCAACAAAAACCCATCAATCAAAAAAATTGGCAAAATTTCAGCACCAAAAATCTTGGAATCAAACTGTGAACAAATTTAACCTCGAAGTGGGATGAAAGGCATAATCAAATGGGCAGAATTGGTGGCAATGAGATGAGAAAGCGTAGTGGAGAAGACATTGGGTCTATACCCAACTGTACAATTGCTCTTGTGAATGAATTCCAGCTCCTGATTTCATCAGTTTAAGTCAAATTTTACAACTTTCGATGAAAAAAAATTAAAGGGTTATTGAATTAAGTTGATGGGATAGTACCTTACAAATATGTATGGGAATGAAGTTGCGTATGATTTGGCGAGGATGATCCATGGACGCCATTGTTGGTTGGTTTTTATTTTACACACTGGACTATATGAATATGAGATAGATAGCCTTATAAAGGCGTGGCTATTTTGTAGTTTTCATACAAAATATACCCATTAAGACTATTGTTTGTGTATTTGGGATGAAACTTTATAATCTCATTCCAATTATAAACATTTACTGATTTATAATGAACATTTTTAGGATAAATCTTTATATTTTGATTCGAATTATGTACATTTACTGAGTTATAATGTACATTTTTTCATAGTGAACATTAACTAATATATAGACATATTTATTTTACAAGTATATGGAAGGAATTAATGATTTACAGCTTCTTGTTAATTGTCACATGTATACAGATAAAGAATTTTTTTATAAAATAAATATTTACACAATAAAAACAGCACTGTAGTGCACTTGTGCAATAAGAGGTCGTATGTTACTATCATTAAATCCATCAAATAATATGTTCGAAAATCTTTAGGTAAAAAGTGTGCAACCAAATATTTGAGATAGAACACGAACGAGATAAACTTGACTATGTGCAACCTTCTCGTGTCAGCAAGTTAAAGAACTTAATGTAATTATCATGATATGTTTTTAAACATACATAAAACAAATTGATATGACCATATGTAGATAAATGAACATCTTAGCAATGGAATAAGCATTTAGTTCACCTAAAGTATTTGAAAATAGGGATGAATATATGTGCATTATCAAACATCAAAACATAAATGAAGATCTCTCAAATTGTAAATGACCATATGTGAAAAGAGGAATGGAGAATATTTAGGTTATCCATTGGATATGAAAATAGTGATGAACATATGTGTATTATCAAGATTCAATACATAAATGAACATTTTATAAATTACAAATAAACATATCTAGAAATCGAAGTGAACATTATTTGAATTGCCTCTTCTAAGAGTAATGTAGATCAAACCAATTATGGTCATCAAAATTAAATTTGTAAACTTTCAAACTGAAATTGAACAAAAAAAGCAAATGCATGGACATTTATAAAACTAAGGATGTACATTTTATATAACTATACTTATTGAGAAAAGAACCTGATCCAATGGATGAAAATTGTGATGAAGATATGTGCTTTATCAAGTATTAAACTATAAATGAACATCTTTCAAATTGCAAATGAACAAATTTGATACGAGTTATGAACATTAGGTAATAAATTAGACAAGTTAAAAATATTTTGTCCCAAAAATAAAATAACATTATTTGTATATAGAATAAATATTATATTATATAGAACTGAGCATTATTACATTTATGAAATAAAACCATGAAATAAAACCAACATAAATTATAGCTGGATAACATTACTTCATGATTAATCAAATGAATTGAATTGCCTGTTATAAAAGTAATGTAGATCAAACAAATTTCAGCCATAAAAAATTAAATAACATTTCAAATAGAAATTGAACAAGAACGGAAATACAAATGAACATTAATAAAGAGGAAATATTTTATCTAACTATACCTATTGAGAAAAGAGGAAATAAATATTTAAAACTTCATCAATTTTAATAGTTTTGAATATTTTAGAATAGTCATATGTGTAAGTCTAAAGCTACCATATTGAGTAAGCTAATAAAATTGTGAGTTCATAAATTCTAAGTTGCACGTAGTATACTAGTATGCTCAAAGTTTTGGCTAACTCATGTGCTTTAAGTCAAGAAAATGCTGTTCTTCATCAACTTTATTCTTTATTGTTTAAGTTCGAAAGTAAAGTGAACTATACAAATAATTGCTAAATTGTACGATTTCCTTTTCAAATTGAGTTTATATATATAATTCATAATCTAAATTTTGTTACTTAAGTCTATTTGTTCCTATTTGATCAAAGCCTATCCCTTTTATTTTTCAATAACACATGCCTAAAGTATTGTGAATTTGTGTATATATATTTGGGTGAACAAAATATTTTTTGTTATATTGATTAGTAACTTTTATTGGAATATAATAACTTTATTGTATTTTGAGTATCTACAAGATCTTGTATTGGGTGAAACATTATTTATTGGATTTTTTATTTTTAAGTTTTTTTAATAATTGCAAAAATTAGCTCCAAACCAAAATAATTTCAACAATAAGTTTATTTTGGTTCAGATAAAAATCAATGTATTTTTTAATGGGCAGAATTTTGAGGTTGGAATTCAACCTATTGGAAATCATAATCTCAACCAGCGATTTTGCTTTGCCTATTTAAGTAAATATTTTTTAAAAATTTACTGCTTAGGGCAGCGATTTTACTTAGTGAAATTGCCGCCTCACATGAACCAATATAAAACTTATTTTTGAAATTATCTTGGCCTGAAACTTATTATTTACTATTATTTAAAAAAGAAGCTTAAAATAATAATTCTTATTTATTGGGTGAGGTGTATAAATTTATATTTGGGTGAAATATTTTTAACTGGGCTAGATGTGTGTATATATATTTGGGTGAAAGTCGTGAAACATTGTTGAAGAAACTAAAGAAGTGATCAGATGTCTGCAACAACAAACCCATCACTGTCCTCTCCAGCGGCAGCCACTACTCCCTTCTTCGCCGCCACCGTTCATTCTCCATTCCTTTCTCTCCATTGTTTTCATCGAGCAACTTCAGTGGGCGTCTCATACTTGTCTCAATTTGCTGCCAATCTCCTAATTTTTGTACCATCTCTACTGCATCAGCCATGTCGAATCCCTCTTCTTCTTATCCGGCTGAGCCTTCGCCTTCATCCGCCATTGATTTCCTGACTCTGTGTCATCGCCTTAAGGTACTGAATTTCTTGGCTGTGTCTTAAAATAGAGAATTTTGATGTGCCCATCAAATTTAAATAAGGTTGTTGTGTTGTTTATGTGGGTGTGTCAACTTTTGGATGATTATATGTTGGTGATTGAGGTGTATTTCTGGTGGATTTTCGAGACTAATAATGTAGTTGTCATTCAGTTCGATGCACATGGTATTCAAGTTTCTAGGCTTCTGCTGTAGTTTCTGTGGATTTTGGAATTGTTGCATTAGCATCATTTAGGTTCCCATTTATTGTTTTGATCATCTATGTGTTTTCTTGTGTTTGGATGAGAATAATATGTGTGTACTATCAATCTTCAAGGGTTTTTTGGGGGAGGGGGTGGTGGTGAGGGTTGGAGGTAGGTTTGGGTTAGGGAGTAATGTGCTCTCTTTTTTAAAGGAGTTTAGCGCATGTCAAGGCAGTTGTTTCGCAAACGCGGAAGTTGAACTTTTGCAGTCTGATTGACCTATATTTTCGAAGTTGGTTTCAGCTAGATCAGCTGTGCACGTTATTCTCCATGATATTTTAGCTTTAGTTAGATGTGTCAATTATTGTGAATGTGTTCATGTATGTAGGGAGGGGAATAGGGTCCCACACCATCATTCAAAAGTTTCTTTCACATTATAGTTAGGTTATAGATTGATTAGAGAAACATCTTCTTGATCTCTTTGGTGTTATCGGACGAAAATTGGATGAATGGGTTATGAAGCTGAGATTCTTCTTCTGACAGATTGTAGTATTAATGATTACAATTGGGTTGGTTGTCTGAAATTTTCTTTTAAGGGCTGTGTTGGTATGCTTCCAGGGGCATAGGCTATTAGTTGTGAGGTAGGCTATCTACTAGGCTTGCTCACCCTTGGTAGCACTCTATTGATTCTTGTACTTAGATGATCTATAACTCGATTTTGGAAACTTGAATGCAATGCTTACTTACCAAAAAAATACGCTGATTTTTTTTATTGATGAAAAAAGTTTGATTATGGAGTGAAAGGATAAGAATTACCCAGCTAACCCTTAGAGAGAAAGTACACATTCTGTTTTCAGCTTAACTCTTGCTGTAAATGTACAACATTAGAGTGCAAAACTCATCTTACCAAGCTCTCTACTATTATTAGGAACTACGTCACGTTTTTAACGTAATGACATGCATGATTAATTACCACTTCTGTTCTGTAGATTGCATTCATAGAGTTAGATGCACTGTATATATTGTATTGCTATGCATTGTGATGAGAAGAAATGGACTGTCCTGGAACTTGTCTCTCCAGACCGCAAAGAGGAAGGGATGGATTAACCATAGGATAAAGGCCCTGAATCTATTGCTGATCATATGTATCGAATGTCATTGATGGGTTTGATTGCTGGGGACATTTCAGGTGTGAACAGGGACAGGTTGGATTTTATCCAATATGCTTCCTTTGGAAGTCTCCATAGTGCCCTTGCTGATAAAATTTGTTGTCTTCTTTTGTCAATGCTTTGCACAGATGTATCAAGATGGCAATTGTTCACGATATTGCTGAAGGTATCCTCCTTTCGGTCTTTTATTTCGTTTCTAGTGGTGTTTGTGTTAAGTTCTTTATGAAGAGAAGTAGCTTGCCTATTTGGTTGATTTCTTCAGGGCAATAAGATTCCGCAGCTTTTATGTAAACCGAAATAGTGTAATCCTCACATAATATTTGTTGCAAACCTATTGTCAATTACAGCTTTATGCAAGCTTCTTTGGGATCTGAAAACTTTAGCTTCAGTTAAGGAGATGCTCTCTTTTGGCCCCTTAGCTTTAAGGCACTAAAAGGCTGGATAGATAATTGAAACTAGCTATATTTTTATTGTCTTAGTTTCTCTAAAATTATGCTAGTGTTGTTTGGGAGAGTAGATAATATACATTAAAGTAAATTTACTACAAATTGGATACACTTGATGTTGGCTAGGCGAGGTTGGGTAAGGTTGTGTACATCTTCTTGCCATACATTAATTGAGGTCAGAGTCTTGAAGGGCAAGTTAATGATACAGCACATTAGATTGATGTGCTAATGAACCTGTACCGTTGGTATCTTGCCAGTTGATATGCTATAAGTTCAATAGGAGTTAATGAGTTATGAGTGAACTTTTTTGTACCTTTCAAAATTTACATTGTCCTTAATTCTGTTTCCCAAAGATTGCTGATTTCTGAGTGTTGTGATCATCCTCTTTGATGACTTTTGGGGATTTAAAGCTATTGTTGGAGATATAATACCCTCTGATGGCATACCAAAAGAAGAAAAGAGCAGAAGAGAGCTGGCAGCATTGAATGCAACGTGTGAAGTTCTCTGTGGTGGGATGAGAGGTTGGCATAAGCTTGCTCTTCTTTAATATTCAGCATACCATTTCTGTTAGCATGGAATCAAGCTGACATTTTCTCGTTATTGCAGCTGAAGAGATTAAGGAGCTCTAGACTGAGTATGAAAATAATTCTTCTTTGAAAGCTAATCTGGTGAAGGATTTTGATAATTTACGTGACTTTTGGTATTGTTCAGTTCTTTTTGTGTTGTGACTTAGTATTAAATGGATGTCTTTCAGTGCTTATGTGTTGCTTTATTATTTCATGCATTTTTTTGCCTTTTAAGTGGTCATTCTTGTTGACATAGCTTTCACCAAAGTTTTGATGTTTGTCCACCAATATTGCTAGTTGCCACAGTTGGCCATTAGGCCCAGGGTCCAGCTGGCATAATTTTTGAGTTACAATAATTGTGCATCTTCATGCATTTATAACAACAGAATCATAAAACTCTTTTTATTTCCCTGTTTTTATCTTACTGATCTACCATCTTTCTAATCAGTATTTACATCTATCCAGGTTGAATTGATTCTACAGGCATTGGAGTATGAAACTGGTAAGGCTTATTCTTATATGCTGATACTGACATTTTTATTTTGATGGTTATTTACATGCATTGATGCTATATCACCTATCATTATCTTGTGCTACACATTGTTGAGTGTTCATTTTTACTTGGTTTGGTGGTGGCTACTGTCTGGTGCGTTGTAGCTGTTGTATTGTTGGTTCCTATATTTTCTTATCACTACTTCTACTAAGCTTCTAGTAATCGACTACATCATTGGGCACCCTTTGTATTTAATTATTTATTGCTACTGAAATAATGAAACATCTAGGTTTTTGTGATAGAAGGGTGGGATCTGAATCCATTTTTCTCCCTTTTATGTTAAACTCTGTTGAGTTCTCAGAAAATGGGACTCTTGCAGTTTTGTTATATCACTTTGCAATACTAATTCTTAAACTATAGTCCCTAAACTATTTAATCTTAGTTAGTGGTTGTAAATTAGCACTAAACATGGTTATTTGTTGATTCTTGCAAGTAAGTTTTGTCTCTCTCCATTCTGAACCAAAAAAATTATTAGAAATTATGTTTTAGAATTTAACTAAATGTGTCCAAATTCTTGAAGTAAAAAGAGCGTTAAAAGATTCTCATCTCTCTTCCACAAATGATAGTCAAGAGAAGTAATTAATGATTTAATGATGCTTACACAGGCATTGCTTGAGCATTGCTTGTCATGAGGTCATGAGGGTATATATCTTATCGCAAGTTACAACAGGAATCAATTAGGGACTAATCAAAGGAGTGGTGAAGGGTGAAGGTGGTGGTTGTGAGGACTTGGTCGGAGGAGAGAGAAAGGAGGGGTGGAAGGGAGGAGTTATTACTATAAACAGGGAAAGGGTATATTACTTGGTGTGATTTTTACCCTTTTCAAGGTATTTCTGTTAAATATTATGTAAATTGTTTCTCATTCCTTTATTAATCAATTTAGAGTAAATACATATATGCATGCAACATAAATATAGGAAAGACTATAGAAAATGTCTTCTATCATTTCTTCGTCTGATTCTCTCAACTTCCTCAAACCATCAAATTCCTGCATAACCATCAACAATTAATAAATTATCTATATTTTGTCTATATTTGATCAATCTCATCTAATAATTTCTTAATGATTCGTCTCCTATAATAATTCCTCGACCGATTTTCCTATCTTGTCAAGAGTGGCCTTCCTAGTGTGAACATATATCCTTTTCATTGATGCCCAATTATTTGTCCTTAGCATTTGACCATCTTGTTACTAATTTCTTAGCTTATTACATAAGCCTTTGATGATATTTATTTGCTTAGCAGGCATCTATAGTAGTGCCCAGAGATAATAGTGGTGATTTTGTTTTCTCTTACCATTCCCCAAAGAAAAATAAAGAAGCAAATACTATTTGAGTTCATTTCAATCCATGTTATGTTGGGCCCTCCTATATGAGGTTGATTGCCATCAAGAAATGCATTTGGATTCGAAAATGTGGGTTAGATGTGTAATGCCTGCAAGTGATCCTGATATCTTGAAAATGTCCAGCTTGTATAATAATGCATCTTGATGCTCTTTGCTGTTTTGCTGTATTATTTGTGCCTTCTATGGTTGTCAAAACCTCACTGGCTGCTCACATTTTTAATTCTGGCTTCATGTTCAGCATTGTACTTGTTTTAATTTTGGCTGCTAATTTCCCTGGGCCGTAATAGTTTCTGAGGTGATTGGCGGCCTTGAAGCTGTTAGAGAGACCTGTGCTGCTGTACTGCTATTATTGATGTAGGATTACTGGGTCATTTGAGAACATGATATCAACTAGAACTGCACATGAATTTGCTTGTTTAGTGTGCTAGCTGAAGTTGATACTGTCCATGTTTGCTCATGCCGAATCACATTGAATTTCCTAGTGCAGTGAAGGGTTTGGGGTAAGGGCCAGGATTTACAGCGTACCCTTTTTTTGGCGTGGCTTGCAATCATGTATGATACACTACTTACATATCTGTTAAACTTTAGCACAATTATGAAGATCTTGATTTGCCTGATGCATTGACCTTCAGTAAAAATCTCAAGGTCTGATTTTTTTTTTTTTTTACTGAATTATTTGACAGTGCATGGGATGGTTCTTGACGAGTTTTTCTTTGCAATATTGACCTTTTTTCCCCAAAGGCCTATATCTAAAGCTGGGCTGCTGAAATAATTTCTAGAAGGAAGCTAGTAAAGGCAACTAACCAGCAAACTAGCCTAAGTCTTGATGTTTACTGAAGGGTCTGACGGATGACTACTTAAATCGGGAGTAGCTTTCCCGTGATAGATTTCCAGCAAGTAGATGGTTTTCCACCATTGCTCTTAATTTTATATGCCTCAAAAGCTGATGTGTATAACTGGTCATTTGTGGTAGTTATGCAGACTGAGGCAAATGATAATTTAGCTCATAGAAACAACAGTTTTCTTCTCCTGACAATCTTTCATGCTGGCTAGATGTCTAGCATAATAAATCAGCCTACTTAATCAATGATTTCACTTACCTTCTCCATCCTCAAGGTGATTGGGCTTATTGGTTCGGAACATGGGTTTATCTTGGTAGTAGTGCCTTAGCCCAGGCCCACTCCCATTACTTGGCCAAAAAAATGTCCATTTCACAGTCGCATGGCTTGCATCACCCTAAATTCCAAAATCATTTTTCCTCCCCCTTGTTCTGTAGGAAAATAAAACGCCTTTCAAAGAGCTGCGTACATGCGTGAATCTCCCGACCAACACTTGAATGGTATATTAAATTGTAAGATCTCATTCTGAACCGAAATGAAATGTTTTGAACTGATTTATCGTACAAAGAACATTGAAAAAAATAGGAATAATATAATTCGAAACTAAACTAAATAACTTACCATTTAAATATATCTTGGATTCATTTTATGTAAACAACATATATGTAGGTTTGTGACCTTTATATGATCATTGGAGTGGTATAGGAAGTACTTTAGAAATAAACATATAAACTGCTATAGGATCGTATACTTCATATTCATTTCTTCCTCATTACAACGTTGCGCTTATCCAATACGAGTAGAGTAGTCCATTAAATTTTTATTAGCAACTACGTCATGAGTGATGATGGTTGATGAGAAACGTTAAATTTCTCCTAATTATTGAATTGCAAATTGACCTTCAGTGCAAGTACAAGCTCACCATGCAACATGGCAAGTACACAGATGTTGAGTCATCGCGACAGATCACATGCAAGAATCCTCTCACCGGTCAACCCCTTCCGACTTCCGAGGGAGTGTCATGTTGACTTAGAAAGCCTCCCCCAGCACTAACGTCAGTGGTGGTGTTAAATAATACTCCTAGAATTGGATTTAATGCATGTAGGTGTGAAATATGGACCCTTAGCCCTAAGGTGACCCTATAAATAAGGGTAGTATGACTTTTTCAGTTTCAATACATATGTGGGGATTGATCGAATACTGCTTGTAATCAAGGTTAAAAATCTGTCTATGCCATTTGTTAATCTGTATGAGCACATGTTTACCTAAGGAACATCTACTCAACACTAGACGATGCTGTGAACGAAGCATATCACAACATGTTTGCTTTCATACAATCATACAGACATAATGTACACTAAAGAGTGTCATATATTATTACAATGTAAAGACTAAAGAGCCAGAGATAATGTAAACTAAAGAGTGCCATATGTTATTACATGTAAAGAGCGCCATGAAATAGGTATGCAACGTGTATTTATATAAAAGCTACACTTGCTATTATCTACTCTATTCGTTCCAAAATTATGTTACTATTTCGATCCTTTTTTTCAAATTCTTCTTATCACTATTGTCTTCCATTGCAATTGACATATACATATAAACTACACTAAATATTCTTCACGTACCAAAACTTGTACATAGAATTCGAACTAATTCAGACCTCGCAAATCATAGGAAATGTATTGAGTTTGACACCCTATTGAAAAGATTCAACAAAGGTGCAGTGTAATCAATGCCATTAAATCTATCTTTGGATATAACACCTTTCTTTCAAAATGTATTATATATATACGGGATAAAATAAAAGTCACCGGTTAAAGTGACCTATCAATATAATAAATGTTACCCTTTATCACACCATATGTCAATATTTATCAATGCACCAATGTAAAGAAAGTTTTTTTTACTGTGTACTCCATTTCTTTTTTCTAAGTTTTATCTTTCATTTAGGGGGCTTTTTAATTCTACTACTTTTGCTTTATTCTATTTTTTTGACATATTTCTATATAACTTTTTTTTTTATCAACTCATACCTCATTTTGTGAAATCCCTTTATATTTCATAATGGAAGGAGTGCTTCGTATGTTTTTTTTATACTCATTCCATTGTTTTTGAATTTTTTTTAATTTGTCTCAAAAGATCATATTTAAATCATAATTACAAAGTATCTAGCTTTTCACACCGTTGACATATACCTCTTCGATAAAAAAATATTTATTTGTCTTGTATTAGAGTTATTTAGGGGTTAAATTGTAAATAACTTATTAACTCATAGGAATTTGAGTATAGCTAAAGCACCTCTTATGAACATAGATATATTTGAGTATAGATAGAACACTTCTTGTATATATACACAACCATATATTGATGTCAATGGAAAAAAAACTAGGAAACCGATTCCTCAAAATTTTGTCTTCTTGAAATGTCACACTTGGTATATGATAACTTGATAAGGTAGTCTTTATCTTTTTGCCTAATTTATGTCTCAAAAGGTCTTGAAAGGAACTCCATTTAACATGTACTCCATAATTCATCAAAAATTCAATTTAATTTTAAAAAAATTGAAGCTCGTTAATTTTAGCATAAGAAAAGTAGAACTCGACATTGTTGAACGTGAACGCAAAGCATTTAATTGAGCACAGTGTTGATGAGCAAAAGCATGCGTCGTTTGAAAATAGAATAGCACAGACAAGGTGAGCCCATTTACGTGGCCTAGCTGTTTGAAATTTGGTGCCTCAAACTATACACAATTCACTAAAGGCGCACCAAATAAAAAGGTCATAACACATAAGAAGGTGCGTGACCATTTGCTGCCCTATAATATACCTTACAGTCAAGTGAGTCAACACATGTTATGATTACGGGCTTACGGCTCGTGGAATCGTGGGGCTTTATATGATTATATCATATACATATACCATGTGTTAGCCTAAGATCCTGCTTACTTAAGTGTGGGACAAAAATATGTAGGTCCATTCTTTTTTAGTGTTACTTTGGTTGTCATTAACTCATTAGAAAGTATTTGGACTTAGGTGTGATCCCTCCCCTTTTTCTTCCACCGACTAATTATTTTTATTGATCCTTCATTTTTCTTGAAGGTGGGTCCTTTGATTCTCTTTTGTTAATCAAGATGTGTGTTTGGGGCTTTTGCTTTGAAGCTTTCGTTGAAAAAAAAATTAAAAACATTTGAGAATGAGGCTTTTGTACTATACTTCAGGTGATTTTAATCAACCCACAAGTTAGTTGAACTCACAAGCAACTGGATTGTGTTCTTGTAGTGATAGTATCATTCAGTCCAACTATTTTGGCTGATTTCGATCAAAATATAGAGTTTGGATTTCAACTCAGGTTACTCGAATTAGAGTATGATTGAGTCGAGAAAATTTCAAGTTTCAACTCAGTTAGAGTGCATTCAAGTAGAGACATACACTCTATTTGCTTGTGATATCAGCGTTATCATGAATATTTCCTTTATATATTTCCCACTACTTTAAAACTAATTTCCTTTAGCAGTACTAATAACAGGGAAGTTCAATACTCCGTATTTTATATTGTCGTTGTCAGCTAAAATTTTTGCTTGGTGGGTCCCACATACCGTAGAGAGAGAAGATCTAGAGAGATTGTTAACGGCAGAACGCAATATGACCAATTCCTTATTAAATTCCCTAATTTTTTGGGTTCATTACTATTGAAAGTGACACTCTTACAAGTTTATAGCTTTTGAAAATTCTTTGTTTCTTTTACACTTTCAAATATTGGTGAATTGTGTGATGCCCATTTGCAGTTTGAATTGTGTGATGCCCATTTGCAGTTTGAATTGTGGTACTAATATCTGAAATTGTCATTTCTCTGAGAATTATCAACTGGGTGTGGCTCACTCTGATCTGGGGTTGTGTCAAAAGCAGTCAGTTCATCTTAATTTTGAGGTTTGTGATCTAGGTTTTGCTGAATTTTGTGGGATTGATCTGATTTTGGCTGGAAACTCTGGGATTGATCTGGGTCTAGTCAGAATTCTATTGGGTACGTTTAAAGCTTCAATCTTGTTGAATTTGAGGGTATGATTTTGAAGAAATTTGGTAAGCTTGGTTGCTGAGATAAGTCTGTTGCTTAACTTGTTCAATTATATAAAAAACCAAGGGTTAGGTTGGTTGAGATATTGCAACTTTGCTGAAATAAGGTTTTAGAGTTGGACTGATTTTTGTTGATTGAACTAAGATTGAAAAAGTTGAGGGTCGTTTAAGAATTTCAAGTTTAGCTTTGAGAATGATGTTTTTGTGCATATGAATGTGTGATTATTTATTAGATGGCCACAGTTTCGCCATCTCCTGATTCACCCTCACTGCCCTCAACACCACCACCACCACCACCACCACCACCACCACTGCCTAATGCCAATCCTCCCGATCCTATCACCCCTTCGCCTCCGTCTCCTCCGCCTAATACTCCACCCCCGGTCAATTCGGGTACTCCGGGTAGCACGCCACCATCACTTACTACTCCTAGTGCACCACCTCCTGCAGTACCTGTAACCCCTCCTACTCCCTTAACTGACTCCCCTCCACCAGTACCCAATATTTCACCACCTCCACCAGCAGCCACTCCACCTGTAAATTCACCTCCCCCCGTTGTTGTCTCACCACCTTCGCCATCTGTTAATCCACCTGGAGGTACTCCTCCAACACCTGCAAATCCGCCTGTAAATTCACCTCCACCACCTGTATCAACTCCCCCACCTACGAGTCCTTCATCTCAACCAACAACTCCTCCCCCGACTAGTCCTCCTACACCACCATCAGGTAATCCACCCAATAATCCTCCTCCGCCACCAGTGCAAAACCCTCCTGAAGGTTCTCCACCTCCACCAGCATCCACACCACCTGAAAATTCACCACCATCTTCATCACAGCCACCTCAAAGCACACGTACTCCACCTGCTGCATCTCCTCCAGATAGACAACCTCCACCCTCTGGAGATATTCCGCCTCCATCTGTTCCTGACCCAGCTTCTCCACCCTCTACAAGATCAGGTGCACCTCCCGGGTTACCCCTTTCTCCACCGTCCCGAGCTTCACTCCCATCCTCTCCTAGTGTACCGGGTAGTGGATTGAGTCCTGGTGCACCTGGAACTGCAAATGAGTCTGGCAGTAATGGGGGACTTGGTACAGGTGCCACTGTTGTTATTGGTGTTGTGGCTGGCCTTCTGATCCTTGGGCTCATTGGTTTGTTTGGTCTGTGGATCTTTAAGCGAAAGAAAAAGTCTTCTGGACCTTACGATGGCCATGTCATTCCTGCCTCAATGGGCTCTTCTCCACGATCAGGTACTACTTCTTGGTGCTTTGCTGTTGTTGATGGATGTTGAATATTGACTTTGGTGGAACTGATGTCTTTCATATGCTAATTTTCCTTTTGACCAGTATACTTTTAGAAATTCGCCTGAAACCCTTTTGTTATCTTTATTATACATTTTGTTTTTCCTTGGTGAAGACTTATGGGTTGTGAAAATTTTGCAGAACTTTTGTTAAGAGAATGCAAATGATAAAGTTTTGTGAAGAAGCAACTTATCATGAAAAGCTCTTGCTTTGTGATGTAAAGGTGTCAAAATGAACTTTCAGCCAATTGTACGTAGTGTTGCCCTGAAAATGTACTTTTCCTTCACCAGAGCATCAGAAATGAAAGGTTCCCTTAGCAACAAAATTCAATGTCTATTACAGGAAATAGATTCCCTATGTTAGTAAGAATACATGAATCATTTTTGTTTCTTTTGGCTGAAGAGAACTTAGTATATAGAAATTTTCGTCAATATATAACTAAGACTTGTATGACCATTAAGAAGCTTGTCAATGTGTTTATGTTACGCGGTGTATATGACATTCAACTAGCTTATAAATGTGGGTAAATTGGTTGCAACTTACCCTGAAATATGACTTGGATGATTACTATATTGGTTACAGATGTAAATCTTTTAGCAAAGACACAGTATCCAGGGTCAAATTTTGGAGGCTCTGGAAGTGAAACTCCCACTGATCATGGTGGATTTGGCCATTCAAGGTCCTGGTTTACTTATCATGAGTTGTATGAGGCTACAAGTGGATTTTCTGATGACAAACTTCTAGGAGAAGGTGGATTTGGTCGTGTACATAAAGGAATCCTATCAGATGGCAGAGTAGTAGCTGTGAAGCAGCTGAAAGTTGGTGGTGGTCAAGGGGAGCGTGAATTTAAAGCAGAAGTGGAAATAATTAGCCGTATTCACCACAGACATCTGGTTTCTCTTGTTGGGTACTGTATTTTGGAGAGTAATAGGCTACTTGTTTATGAATATGTACCTAACAATACGCTCCATTTTCATCTTCATGGTAAAGGCCCGGTCCTTTTACCTTAGCTTTGTTTTGGCACCTTGTCATAATATTGATAACTAATACCCTGATTTTGGCAGGAAAAGGTCGGCCAGTTTTGGACTGGGCAACACGTATTAAGGTTTCCGTAGGTGCTGCTCGTGGCATTACATATCTTCATGAAGACTGTGAGTGTTACACTTTGTTATGTGATTCTACCCCAAATATTGGCTAAGTTGCTACAATCCTCCAAATGGTTCATTGTCCACAAAAACATTATTAGATGAATTGAGATTATATTTGAGTTTCTTAAGTGCTGCTCTTTCTGCAAAATAAGTGAGGTGTTAGATTGTGAAAGCACTTAAGCAGAACTTAGAAGTTATCTTCCAGAAAGTGTGCTTAGGAATTATTTTGAGTTGTATGCCTTGATGTTAGTCTACAAAGGTGCTATTACCTCCGTAATTCAGGGGAATTCAGAGGGAAACATTTCACATAATAGTTACCCTTGTATTATGTCAAGTTCTGGATGTATATGAGGTGCTTTATGGGAAAGCTTAGCTTGGTTTACAAATTATTTCAGGAAATTTAGATCTTCCTAGTGTTTGGAACACTTTTATTGTTGTTGCAGGCTTGGAATTGTAGAGATAGTCATCATGAAGTTCCTGAGGAAGTGACATCTTTATGTGGATTTAGTAAAGGCCTAGAACAAGTATTGTGCATCTTCTTTGCACATTAACCATTGTTTTAAAATTAGAATCTTGACCTGCTTCTATACGAAGAAGCACTTTTATTTAAAGGACGAAAACTTTACATATGATCAAAACAAATTTGATTGTGCAGAAAACTAAAGTGAAGTGTCTAGAAATGCTTGTAAATATGTAGTCACGTCAATCACGCTGTTTTATTCCCTATGTTACTCTGATTATGGACCCTAATCTGATGTGATCTGACCCAAATCCACCCAGATGCCTATTTATAATAGTTATACTGAAATCTAGGTCATTTCATGATTTCAACTGTCATGACTTAATGTTTGAAACCTTAGCTTTTGTTCCATATTTCAATGGAAGCATAGTCATGGAATGTCTCTCCCTTTCTAACTATTTCTCTGAGAAGCTTATTCTCTTGATTTACTGATATATAAATGCATAAAGTTCTGATGGCTTTTCGTAATGCCCTTGTCCATTAATTTTGTTATTGTAATTTTTTTTTCCAATTCACTTATTTCTCTTTTCTTTGTTGTTCCTTTGATAATACCAGGCCATCCGAGAATAATTCACAGAGATATTAAGTCAACAAATATTCTTTTAGATAACAACTATGAATCTCGGGTATGAAGCTTGCTTACAAGGCTTTTATTCCCATAATCACCCCTCATATCATGGGCCTTTTGACTTCAGTAATCTCTTTTGTTTTCAGGTTGCAGATTTTGGACTTGCAAAATTGGCAATGGATGCAGAAACACATGTTAGCACTCGTGTTATGGGAACATTTGGGTAGGTTTTATTTTAAGAAAATTGCCTTTAGAGCCCTATGTACCTTGTGATTATCTAATTAGGTGTTAACCTGCTGCTCTTTGTTTATAACATGCTTACCTTGATGTGCTATCTTTTACGAAGAGATCATGTTCACTTTCAGATATATGGCTCCTGAGTATGCTACATCTGGTAAATTGACTGAGAAATCAGATGTTTATTCTTTCGGCGTCGTCCTTTTAGAGCTTATAACTGGTCGTAAGCCTGTGGATGAATCTCAACCTTTGGGATACGAAAGTCTTGTTGAATGGGTAAGTTATAAGCTTGCTTATAGTCTTTTTAAACTGAAGCTTTGCTAAATCTTGTCAGGGAATTACTTTGACTTCAATGTGGCAAAATTTTATAGATGGTTGTTGGACTGGCAATTTTTTCCATCCTTGTTTGTTTCCTATAATCCTATTCAGACTCTATGTATTCTTTTTTATTTTCCCATCTTTAGTAAGTAGTAAATATTGGGTAATCTTTTGATTAAAAAAGTTCTTATAATTAGTCCCTCAAAAAAAGTTTAAATGATTTAGGTGTATTTACTGATTTCCCTTGTGGTCCCCTTCAAGAAATGAGGCATTGTTTCATTTCTTGTGTACCAACAGCCTCTGACGTTGGGACACTAGATTTGGCTTCGGTCCTTTGGCTTGGTGGAACCTAGGGGGTTTCTGTTCAGAGCTGCAATCCCCTCAATGATGATTTTTTTCCTTTGGTATATACTAGGAGATTTAACTATAATGCTAGCTTTTTTGGTGACAATGTTACTTGTAATTTGCTTTGCAACTGCTTTTTGCCTGATACATCTGTGATTAAGACATCTTGAGGCCAAGGGCAAGCCTGGTGATTATTAGAAATATATGTTATTTTCATTGCCGTCTATTTCCATTATAAGCTAAACCACTTTGTCCATAGAGATTCTCTAAAGGGTATACACCAAAGATAGAGACTAAAAGTACTTATTTTATCTTTTGTATTACATAACGAGTGTTTCCTTTTATGAAATATAAAAATTAACTCCTATATGGAGAAGTGAAGCAGTCCCGCATTTAAATGAAGATTAGAAAGAGAGTTTCAGTTAATGGTGTGTTATATAAGAGAAGGTCTTTGAGGCATGAGGTGAAAGAGAGGCAATAACATAAACCACATCAGAGAAGGATGTCGTGGAAAGAGGTGAAATAGACAAGCTATATAAGAATTTGATCTGGTTATTGTATTATATCTTCCAGTGATGTGCAAAATCTATGTGAACTTGCATTTGCATCAAACAGAAGCGTGACAAACCTAAGTTAATTCTATTTAAAATTTTTTTTTTTGAGTGGAAAGCTTGTTTTAACCAGTAACAGTGTTTAAAATACTCCAAAACTATTTGAACGAGTATTGTGTGAGATAATGGAAAATTGAAAGTTGAGAGATACATGCTTGTCTTAACTGAAGTGTACAGTGTTTTGGGTCACTAGCATTCAAAGATTATAAACATAAAGAAATGGCAAAAGTGTATGAATATTATTATAGATTTTTTTGATGAATGTGTTTAAAAAGCTCTCCACCTCCGTTTATTAATTTTCATTTTCCTTTACAATCATCCTGAAAAAAGTCCATTTCCCATTTGAAGTAACTTTACTTTTTCTCTTCATTTCCTCATTCAATCAATCCTTCTATCCACTAGCCAATTGTTTTGATCACTTCTGGAGCTATATGTTACTATTATTGTCTTGGAGAATATTTTTATTGGGTATGTCTATGCAAGCTTCAATGATTTGCACATAGTACTCATTGATTTGGAGAAGGCACATCGTGGCTACCAAGAGAAATACTTTGGTGACTAATGACTAAGAAGGGAATACCACATAAGTACATCGACCTAGTTAAGGAAATATATCAAGATGTTATAACAAATGTTAGAAGTTTGTGATGGAGTGATAGAGGACTTTCCTCATACAATTGGATTACATCAAGGATCCGTCCTAAGCCCCTTTCTTTTCGTGACAATTTTGGACGAAGTAATAAGGTTAATATAAGAGGTATGAGATACCGTGGTGTGTTTTTTTTGCTGATGGTATTGTTCTAGCGGACAAGACTAGCACATAATTGCTGCTAGAGTTACCTTTTACCCTTGATGTTGCATGACACTAGTCATGGCCTTCGATTCTTTTTTTTGTGTGTTTATTTTCCAAATCTTTGTTTGACTGAAATCAATTGAGTTTACGTTTGTAAAATTAAAAGTAAAACGCTTGCATGGATGGAAAACTAGAATCAGTACCACACCACCATCACCAAGTATGATCCCGACCTGGTGGTGTTTGCAGTCTTGTTCCAAATCAGTTAAGATAGTGGTTGGCTGGTTGCATCTGAAAGATTTTTAGCATTTTTGAAAAAGAGAAAGTAGTATTGGAAGAAGTAATAGTTATATTTAATATGAATTAGTTGTCATACATTTTTTCATAGTATTAGACTATTGGAAGATAGAAGTCTTCAATACCTCTGATGGTAGTTGTTTATCATGCTTTTCATGTTTCTTATCATAAGATTCTCCCCAATCAGGATGCTGTGGTAATTTTGTTAATATCCGACATACTAAAGCAATAGTAATGTTTTATGTCATTATAAGTCAAATCCTTTTTCAAATTTAGGCACGGCCTTTGCTTACGCATGCGCTTGAAACGGGAGAACTTGAAGACCTTGTCGATCAACGGCTTGAAAAGAACTATATAGAGAGTGAGATGCTTCGTATGATAGAAGCAGCTGCAGCTTGTGTGAGGCATTCAGCTATAAAGAGACCAAGAATGGGACTGGTAATTGACATTAATTTGCTTTTAACTGATATGGAGTAAGTTTGGAGGGATTAAAGTTGTTTTGTTTAACCTCTTGTTACTTTTCAGGTTGTCAGAGCTCTTAGCATGTCTGACTCTGGTGATCTGTCAAATGGTTTGAGGGTGGGAGAAAGTCAGCTCTATGATTCTGCGCAGCAATCTGCTGAAATAAGATGGTTTCGTAGAATGGCATTTGGTGGTAGTCAAGATATTAGTAGTGGTGATTTTTTTAATGATCCCAGCCAGAGTCTTGGGTTTTCAGGACAGAGCAGGGAGAATGTTGATATTACAACTCAGCATGCGCATAACCAAAATTCTCAGAATACAGGGTTTCTGAACCAAAGGAGGAATATTGTGTACTTTTCAGCGCAGCATCATTCAAGCCAACACAATCAGGTTAATAGGATGCCAAGTTTATAGAGAAAATAGTGTGAACCGGATGACGGACTTATAAGGGGTGAACTCATCTTAAAAGGCTATTGACGTTGAATATGATTGTTGAAGGGCTGAAAGCAAGGCTCTGCTTTGAAAAGCTATGCTCTTTGCAGCATTTTTTGCACATAATTTTTTGCATTTTCTCCATTCTTTATCATTGTAAGTATTACAGGTACAACAATTTTGTTAAGCTGATTTTTTTAATATTATATGAATAATGTGAATTAAAGGAACTTTTTGTTCGTCGTCCTCCTAGTTTAGAAATAATAGTCATAAATGATACGGAGTAATATTTTAGGATATTTGGAAAGCTGTCACATATCCTAAACTAAGAAGGGTTTGCATGAAACTTCCCAGTTGGGCAACTACACCTCTTGCTTAAAGATGCTATGATTTGGGTTGCAACTTGCAAGTTCAATCAACTTTGTTAAGATCTAGCACATGCATCGTGTTCAGAGACTGTTCTTCGGCCTATTTCTCTAGGATCAGGAGGGTATGAATATGGTGTGGTTTTCTCACGTGGCGTCCATAAATATCGGAAGTTTATGGTTGACAATCCTCTACACGCCAAGCAAAAGATTTGATGCTGGAACCTGAAGATCGCAGCATATGAGGGTTTCTTCAAGAGTGCATAATTATGCTTGAGCTTAACTTTTACAATCAATATTGGAATTCCGATATGTAGTCCGAGTACTTGAGGGTGGTATATTTATGGGGTTACCATTGTTTTAGATCAGCGGCATAGACTCGATTAATTAAAACGCAAATAATCATATTTGATTCGATTCAATTCAATTAATCATTTCAATTCAAGCCAATTTAATTAATTTAAGAGTTTCTATATAGAATTTATCTTCAAATGACAAATGGAAATATGAAGGTCATATTAGATTTGTTTTTGAATTTGAAATTAGTGAGACATACCCTAAGGAATTACAAAGTATAATACTTCGTATAAACACATAATAATATTATACTCCAAATAAGGTAATTCCCAATAAGTTTACCGACTAATTAATCCAATATTACAATTCATCTTGAAAAATTATCCATATCTTTTATTTTATTCATTTTTAATACGGGAGGAGATCATGAGAGAACGAAGTTGGTTATACCTTTGTTACATTTAGTCTACGGATAACGAAAGTTACCTGGAAGTGGACCTCCTAAAGTAGTAGACAAGAAGGAACAACAATTGACATCCCCTTCGATTGTCCTTGTAATTTAGTGATTCACCTTGTCTTGCCAACCTCATTATAATTGCCCATTTGCCTACAAATTTGATCTTCCAAGTTATCCTTTAAATTGCTTTATTGCTACCTTATTTACCCTTAAGAGAACGTACATCTCAGTCACCTATGCTTCACACCCTTCACAATGCCCTCCTTACATGACCAAAGAACATACAGCTCTCCAAGCAACAGCTTCTTCTTTTCTTCATTTATATATAATCTCTTTTTTTCTCTTATCCCCACGTCTCCATTTTCTATCCTCCATTAATATAGCTGGAAAACGCGACAAAATCTATCCATGGAGGATTGCAACGCGCTTATCTCTGATTGTATCATCTTATCATGCTGCTGTCAATGCTTGTTATTACAGCTCTTTATCTTTGTCTTCCTACAACTTCCTCGAAAGGTGGCTCGTAAGACTAAGGAGTATGCCATGCGAAAGCTTCGGAATCGGAGGCAGAAGAAACAAGGTAGTGATCATCAAGAAACAGTAGTAGCTAAAATGAAGGTAGATGATGATGAGTTTGTAGGGTTAGATGATAATAAAAGTGGAAAGTCCATGTCTTTGAGAATTCTGGAATTAGAAGGGATGGCTGTGGATGAGTTGCATAAGTGGGGGAGTTGCACAGAAGATGTTGAAAAAGTGTTAGGGGAGTTGGCTTTGAAGGGAGAATTTGGATTTGGAAGTTTTTGGGGAAGGGAAACTGCAATTCAAACAAGAAAACATTGTTATTGTAAATGTAATAGGGTTTTGACTAAGGAAGATGAATTAGATTTTGGAGGTCACGTTGTTAGATTTCATTTGATTGAAGTTATTGAATCTTTTTAGATCCCCTTGATGTGTTACTCTCATGATTATTATAATTAGCATCTTCCCCAATAGCCACTTTATTTGTAATGAATGACTAAGTCATCACTATTTTATTTTCAATGTATGTTAGACTTAGGTTTATACTTTTAATCATCTGAAATTCTACTAATAGTTACAATGTGTATGTTAAATAGTATATTTTATAAGATATAGTTGCAGATTCTAGGTATAGTATATGGTGTATATGTGGTTTAAAAGGTTGAATTTATTTTCTAAAGAGAATATCACTAGATGAAGATACTATTTACTTATTCTTGTGTGCAGTGATGTTCCTGAAACTTTTGTAGTTCTATCAAGAAATGAACAAAGGATATAAGGGGCCCCTAGCTAGGCCCTAATGTGCTAATAATAACCACGATTCTAATCATTCAGGGCTTGTCTGTTAGCATATCTAGGTCTCCTGCTGATAGTAATGGAAACTAAGGGCCTAGATATAAGTGTTCTCTAAACATCAATCGACTGTTTCCACTATAGTCTACTCTAAGCTTCTCTAAAGTCTAAGTACACCAACTATAACAAACCAAATAGTTATGAGTAGACAACTAACCAAAGGTGCACACTGAATAAAGCAACTGGGTAAGGAACATATTCAAAAGACTTGGTGGGTGATTTAAACTAGTCACCACTTCGTACACGATCTCCATGTCTGCAGCCAACTCCCCTAAGAAATGAGAGGTTTGACTCGTGTCTCTTACCCCATGACCAGAAAGGGATTTGTTAACTAATTTAAAACTTAATTACATTCAAAACAATTTTAACAAGCCTTAATTAATTTCCCTAGAAACATGGAGAGAATATCTCCTTTAATTAGAAAATAGTTTAATGAAATCAAAGCAATCTTGACAACCTAAAACACTTAATTCCATAATTAAGTTAAGGTTCATTAGGGTTTATAATTCAACTTAAAAATCAAATTAATTTAAACTTTTGTAAACTGATGTATAATTGTTCCTTGTACTAGTTTCACATATATATAATTCCTAAATAACAAGGATGAAACTTACTTATGAACAGACTTGTTATAGACACATATCATACTATCCTAGTAGCTTCAAACGCATAATCAAAAATTTTAACCTTCGATGGATGGCACAATGTGAATGCCATAAGACCATGTTCCTTCTTCGAACCACTAAAGCTATAAACCCAAGAACAATCTTCATTTCAAACATTATTGGTGTCCATGGTTTTTCATCATTAAAATATCAGCTAAAAGGGATTTTCCAACCTTTTGCAACATATTTCAATTTTCCGTTAACAATTAGTTAAATTAAATAATAGAGGACTAACTTCAAAACTACAACAAATGAATAGACCATGATATTGAAGAATGAAACAATAATAAAGAGCTTCAAAAACAACATAAACAAACGTCAAATCTCATCCACAATATCATAGTTTAGTTGATGAAGAGGAGTCTTATTTATTTGATCTAATTTAATAAATATTTGTTAAATATCGGCTTTTGCATTAGATGCAAATGATTTTCGGTTAATTAATTAAAAGTTGTATTATTAGGGCAAACTCATTAGGAACCCTTCTCTCATGAGTATTCCTTAACAAGGAAGTACTACGTTTGTAAGTCACAACCAACAAGAACATCACATAAACCCAATATTACATTGAGGTGTAACCCATGTCGCTCCTATATATCTTGAATAAGTAATCAACTAAATCATACTCTCAGCAATATATATATATATATATATATATATATATATATATATATATATATATATATATATATATATATATATATATATATATATATATATATATATATGTGTTCAAAACTAGTGTTTTTTTAACACTGGTGTTTTAAAGATTAACACATAAGTTCAAAACTTTTATTCTATTGTTTTAAACATTTATTCTATTTTTTAAAGTTTCAAGATGGACTCAAAAGGTAACGATTTTATAATCTACTATTTTGAAGTGTCCAAATGTTAGTTCTATTTTTTTGAACTGTCCATCTATTATTCTAAAGTGGCCATCTATTGTTCTAAAGTTTTATAGTGATGTGCAATTGATTCCATTTCATTAATATAAAGCTTAATACTGATATATTACAGCTTAACACTGATATTCTAAAATGCAATACTCATGCTCTACAGTTTAACACATATGTTCTAAATATTTATTCTATTGTTTTAAGATCTAATATTGATACTCTAAAGTTTAATACTGGGTTCTAAAGCTTAACACATATGATCTAAACTTTTATTCCATTGTCTAAAACTTTTATTCCATTGAATGAAGACTGATGAACGGAATTCCCGAAGACTCAAAGAGAAAGCTGAAAATAGCAAAGAAAACAATAGAAAAAATTGGAAACTACGCAAACATAATATCAGTGAGAGGATATAAACTGTCACAACATTGAAAATTACCAAAATTTTAAACTTGCCGCAAAATGCTCGACTGTCAGACTAAAATCCTAAACTTTAGATATTTACAACTTTGCCGTTACTAATCTTTAATTACAATCATCAATACATCCACTATTAATTGTGATAAATAGGTTCCTATATATGTATGGTTCTTATATAACATAGGAGTTCTTACCTGATCTGTTAGATATACATGTAGAATATTATTTATAAAGTGGTACAATCTTATTACACTACATGACGAAATTACATGATTACGTGAGCTGTATTTACCATCCAAATCTTCATGAAATCACAGCCAAACTTTGGTTAAACAATTCCTTAAAAGTTGGCAAATGATTGCATCAATTATTCCACATAAAAAAGATCAATTTTACCATCCCCAAATTCACATTGTTTCTTCATCCATTTGCTCAAGAAAAGACCATATGTCATAACTACATTAGTCCCACCAGCCTCCTATTGAACAATCAAACAATTAAGGCCCCTAAACTCCCCTCCTAGACATTACAAGATTTACAACCCCAACCCCTCCAACACCCTCATTATCATCCCAGAAAGCCATTACCATTATCATCGCCAAAGCTCGACAACATAATTATTCAACCACATAATATCGGTGTCAGACGGTGGTGTCCCCCTAGGAAAACTTGGAGCAATGGCATCCATCAACAACGACCAACTACTACAACTAAAACACATATTCGAGAGATTCGACAAGGACTCAGATGGAAGCCTAACACAACTCGAGCTAGCTGCCTAGTTACGGTCCTAAGGGGTGAAACACACGGGTGATCAAATATACTTGTTGTTAACAAATATGGATGCAAATGGTAACGGTTTCACAAAAGTCACTCCTTTATTCGGATTTATTTATTGGTTTCGGACCTATACTCCCCGTCTTTTTAATAAGGGTAATTCTTAATGGTAACCCTATAATTTTACATTTTATAAGTTGTCAACTCAAAAAAAAAACTTTTGCAATGATGACCCTATACTTTTTATTATTCTTTGTCATGGTCTTAATGACACAAATTTTCGAAATGGTAGCCATTTGCCTTGTATGGTTTCGCTAGTAAGGGAGGGAGAACTGTTGTTGTATGAGTGTAAGAAGCCATGGGTTAACCATAGTTAAGAAAAAGGAAGAAATTTCAAAAATTTGCGTCATTAAGGCTACGACAAAGAATAATAAAGAATACATGGCTACCATTAAGAATTTTTTGTTTTTTTAGTCTACCACATATTAAACGTAAAAGTAAAGAGTTATCATTAAGAATTACCCTTTTAATCATCATTTTTTACCCGTCACGGTTTTTTTTGTGGCTAGAGTAGATTTCTCTGACACTTTTAGAATACACCAAAATTTTAGTAAAGTAGAGACACGTAAACCATATTAAGGGTGATTTTAGTTCTATAAAGGAATGACTTCTGGTTTTATTAACGGATAACTTTTGTACCTTAATTACGCAATACTAATGTCCCAATCCCTCCGTTGTGTTTTTAAAGAAGCATCAATACATGGGTGAGGGTCGTCTGTCTACCTCCTCCTGCTCCTCTGCGCTCCTGTCATGCATGGGTGGCCGTCTTTTATGACGTCGTTTGTCTTCGTACTCCGGGCAGCGGTAAATTTATTACAGATTGCCGATTGTGAGGAGTATTATCTAAGAGGGTGGCTAGTAATTTAGTGCTTAAGCTTTGAAAATCAGTCGATTGGTGATCAAAACACTATTGATGCACATCAACGATATGTGTACAATATCTCAGGTCACTTTAGAAAACAAAAAAATTGGGACCACAACATAAAATTTTACCAAGAATTGCCCAAAATAAAACCAGTTAGTTTTCTCTTATTCCCACTGATGTTGTAATCCAACATAATAGTGATTTATGCACAAGTGGCTAATATGTTTTGCATCTCCTATTTCAAAAGTATTACAACCATGGATCTTGACCCGAAATATCATTATGTCATTATCCATATGTATTGATATTTTCCACAATCATTATGGGCCAGCCCATGGAACCAAACAAATTTATGGCCTTCCACATTGACCTGTGGCTATGATATTTATGGTATTGGTATCTTACTTCTTTAGTCCTTATCATTTACGTATTCTCCAACTTATCAGTTCCCCTAAAATACTCATGTTAGACAATCGGCACTCAGACATAGACATAAAATGGTCACTTAGGCCAAAATCATGCATTTTTCATAAAATGGTTGTTGTGAGCCCCTCATCTATTATTTCTGTACATATATGAGAATGAGAGACGTATAAGAGATCCATAATATTTTCGGAACTCTCATCTAGATACAGTCGCTTTTTTAAGGACTAATAAGTTCATTGATATTAGCACAATGTGCTATTAATTCCTGACTAAGTTTCATAGAAGATAAAGTTCTCTGGTCGACGGACGCATAAAAGACAACATTGAGAAACTTACAAATGAAGTTGGATGTGATAAGCTATATGAATTGTAAGCAAATATATGGGAACTTAGTACAGTGATCTTGAATAGAAGAAAGCCTTGAAGTTTTTTCTCAATAAATATCAGAGAGAAAAAACTGTGGTTCTGTACAACATTCTATAACAAAAGAATATTAGCAGTTTGCTGATGGAAAGAAAGAGCAAGAATGTACATTTCCTAGCCTCACTTCTGCCTTATCTGACACATATGATACAGCTTCTGGGTATACTTTTCTGTACATGCCCTCCTGGAACTGACAACGACAACAACAAAATTCAGGCTGACAAGATGATACTGCTGTCTAATGAACCTATATATACATCATCAGCTTTTACTTTGACGTCTATCCTTCTTTCTGGCGGCTGCACGAGCAGTGTAACCAACAGTTTGGGGCCGTATTGATCTTTGCCGGACCATATGGCAGTACTCAGGGTCCTCAGTCTGACCCTCAAGCCTAATCCATTGGATCATCTGATGGTACATGGGCATGAACCTCATCTGAAGAGCGGAGTAAGTAAAGTAGGGAACTAAAGCTGATATCACCACAAAAAATGTCAGGAGCCAAAATTTGGGTGCTGAGGCGAGGGACTCAACGAAAACCTGATATCCAGTAGTCGAAAAGTCAGGACTCATCACGCCATAAATCAGCAGGAAGATATACCAAAGAGCTATTGATCCCCAGATGACAATATGTTGTATTAGAGTGAAGTAGCAAATGAATAGTGCCATCTGACAATTCACCAACCAAACGACACATGTGTACATAGTTGCTCCAAAGATTTGGAAGTCCACAGGTTTCCCGTTACTACTGAAAGCTTGATTGTGCATAGCTTCCTTACAGAAGAAGAAGACAATAATACCACTAATCATTCCGTTGACCATCCAGCTGAGTATTCGCAACCAACTGAAGAGGACGTTCTGAACACCTTCTTGATAGAGTAAGGAGAACTGCAATAGGAAACAATAAAGAGAGGAAAGTGTGAGATAAATTTAGAACAGTCATCATCATGTTATTTCTTATTCCCTTTATCTTAAATGTTGGCCACACTTGCTTCGGGTCATTTTTGAAATATTGACTAAAAAGAACAAAGCTACCTTTCCACCTACAATTTCACAACCCCATCTTTGGACCCTTTGTTAAAGTATCACAAAATCGTTAATGGTTGTAAGGAAAAGTTCAAAGTTTGAATTTCTAAGGACGGAAATAGGTCAGTAATTTCAGAATGGTGTAATGTACAAAACATAGTTTGTAGTAAAATAAATACTCCGTTTATTTTAAGTTATAAATATTTTGGGACTGAGAGAGTAACTTTTTGGGAAGAAGAGTTTTTCACTGTTTTAGAAGGGTGAGTCATAGATTAAGGGTGAGAAAAAAGCCATAATTCTACCTTGAGACAGAAACGTGCTGAGACATCCTGGTCAAAGACTCCCAAAGCGATAGCAGGAAGCGATGTGAAGAACACATTAAAGAGTGACAAAAACCAGTCATTGTACGCTGGTTGGCCGGAGAATGATGCATATGCCTCAAACAGGAAAACTGTGACTCCAAACGCCACATTCTTGTAGAAGAAATAGCAGATCTGCCAAGAAAAAATAGAAGATGTCCCCAGATTATCACTTGAAAATACCAAAATGATGTTCTAATTCGTATTTCATTGACGTGGAAATGTAGTTTTAAGTAGATATACCATTGAGGTTATCCTTCTGTAACACCAATGACCATGTACAAGCAGCAAACGCTCCAGAAACCGAAATTGAGCAATAGCAATATCACTAGACATGACAGCCTGAAATGGAAGGAAAGATGTCGCGTAAGAGGTTGGATGAGCCGATAAAGTGCGAGCACTTTAAAAAGTAATAGTTCGACGATTTTTAAGAAATACAGCCATGCAGAGTTATATACCTGCATTCCTTCAGCTCCACTGATCCCAATCCCTATGTCAGCTTCTTGAAGCATTCCAACATCATTAGCTCCATCGCCAATGGCTAATGTTGTTCTGTTAGTACCATTTTTCACCAGTCTTGTGACCTGCCATTTTTCCATAATTATTAAGAAAACATGACGAGAGAATTTACAGTTAAATGAAGATATTTTCTGATGTTTACAAAATAGGTAGTCATGTGAACTCACCAATGCCTTTTGCTTAGGTGAGGAGCGGCAGCAGATTACCGAGGCACAGCCAATTGCAAGTTCTAGAAATAAGTTCTTCATATCATCCTCTAGAGCATATGCGAGAGATTTTCCATCAATAATCAAAGCATAGGCATCAGAACTTGCAGCTGATGGTCCAATTTGGGTCTTAGCGGAAGTAATCTGCTTTAGCACGGATTCTCTGGATGCCTACAATGTTTAAGTCATGACATCAGAACCTATAAGTCATATTAATATATTGGATTGATATTTAATGCCTTTGACTAACAAATTGGCTTATCAGGCAATCTGGTCTTTGTCATAACCAATTATTTTCTTCATTATTCATAACAAACTTGATTCACAGTTGAAATCAGATTTCTCCAATAAAAGAAAGAAGATTTCTCATCAACTAATGGCTGAAATCTAAAAGGTAAAAACATTAAATTAAAATCCTTGGATATGACATGATATATCAGATGGCGGAAAGTTAATAACTAGACAACTCTTTGATAACAACTTTTGTCAAATCAAATAATGTTTCAATGTATATCTAGATGGTCAAGATGGTCTTGTTTTTAAAATGGTTGGTCTGCAGATCAATTTCTTTTCTTTTAAGCATTTGTCAAACAAAATCTTTAAATGCAACTCACCTTTGTTATGGCATCCTTGTCGCCTAACTTCTCCAATGTCTTAATTTCTGGGGTGTCTACATTGATTATTATCTGCTTCATCCCTTGTCTCAACAAACTACAAGCAAAACTGTTGTTTTCCGGATAAAGTCAGAAAAGGGACGGGATATAGGCTTATAGATTGCATGTAAAGTGGTGTAAAAAGCAAAACAATACCCTATGTTAATAGCTGTCTCCATCTTATCCCCAGTCAAAACCCATATCTTTATTCCTGCTTGTGCGAGTTTGTCAATGCATTCTGGAACCTATACACAAAAATATTACAGGAGTTTACAAACACTTCGCACCTATGATTTGTAGATTATCTCAATATCCAAAAGACAAGAAGCATGGCTCCAAACATACCCCGCGTTGAAGTTTATCCTCGACAGCAGTTGCACCAAGAAGAATCAAATCTCTTTCAATTGTTTCTGCCACTTGCTCAATTAGTGATTCCTGATCTGCACTGACAGCGTTCCTGGCAGCATTAAAATTTTCATTGAACTCATTGTATTCTTCCTCATCTAATTCCCTATAGGCAAGTAACAAAGTCCTCAGCCCAGCATCAGCATATTCATTTACATGGTCTCTGGTCTGCTCCTCAAAGTCGTCTCCATGCCTAGCTAGCCGTGGAAACATAACACTATAGGAAGAAAAGAAAGTTATAAAGCATGTTACTTACAAAGTAATAACTGACATAGTAGAATTCAAGAATCAAGTTTTACAATATCAAAGGAAAGAGGAGTATGTAGTGCTTCAAACTAACCTGTCCGCTCCCTTGCAGAGTAGAATTTTTTTCCCTTCCACAGTTTCAACAATCACTGACATTCTCTTTCTGGTACTGTTGAACTCCAAGATACTCAGGATTTTATATTCCCTGCATACAGATAATTCATGTTGAGAATAAATACCGTATGCAAAGAATGATTAGATTTTTGTTTTTCCTCCATTTTCGTTCTCTTCAAAAGAATACATTTTTTTTAATAACGTACACAGAAAAGATTCATGTGGTCCAATATTATCCTGATCGAGATAAGCTAACCTGTCAATTTTCTGTCCAGAAACAGGATCCAACTCATGCAATGAAACAGTGGTCTGAGTTCTTTTGTGGAACTCAAAACCAAGTTCTCTAGCTGCAATTACAAAAGCTGCCTCATCTGGTGACTCTGCTTCATAGGAAATCTTCCCTGATTCTTCATCTACCTCCGGGATCACAGTATGGCAAATAGCCAGCAGTTGAAAGAACATCTGAATAACATGTGAATTCGGCTCATTCACCCAGTTGCCGTTCATTACCCTTTCATCCTTGAAATTGAACCCTTTAACATCAGGATTTGCCTCAGCAAAATCCTCCTCGGTTTCATCATGATCATTGATGATCCCATCAGATTGTAAACCATTTGTCATTCCATTGGGTAAAGGTGAACCTTTTCTTTTGGCCATAGCCCTCTCAACCTCCGTAATACCACGACCATAAGCTGTTCCGGCAATAGAACACTTGATAAACTCCATAGAGTTGCATGTCAAAGTTCCTGTCTTATCAGAAAGTATTGTATCAACTTGACCAAGTTCTTCATTCAGGTTTGAGGTGCGGGCATGTGCAGGCTTGTCAGCCTCTTCATAGTACATTTGAATATCTTGGTTGATGAAACGGCTCTGAAGAACTTTGACTATCTCTATCGACACATACAAGGAGATAGGGATCAGGTAACTGTAGAGCATAAGGCCAGTGAGGAAATGGAAAAATGCTGAAAGTGCAGCATTGTTGGGATCAAAGAAATGTGTCGAGTCGTTATCTGGTCTAAGGTACCATCTCTTCATTATACCATTTCTGAGGTCATCGTTGGTTGTAACACCAAACACGACAGATCCAACAAAAGACATCAAAAATAACATTAAGAATAGGAAGTATATAATCTTATCCATTTTCCTCTCAACTCTACTTCGCTTAGAGGGTGGGTCGGTGGCATTCTGCATAACCTTGGTATCATGTCCAGTGAAGACCACAACACCATAAATAAAATCTGTATTCCGAAGTTTCGAGTCCCTCAGGAGAAGTTGTTGGGGACTGAGTGGATATTGTTGTTCCTCGTAATCCATACTTCCGACAAAAGTATATAAATTGGCATTGGGGTCTTCACACCTAACGGTGGCTTTGAAATCCTTGAAGCTGGAGTCCTCGTGCAAAGATGTGGTAACTTCAAGCGCTTGTTTCAGTTTTAAGTTTGTCTCCCCATCAAGATTCATAGTTTCCACATAGCAGACTGCATCCTCATAACTAGATGAAAGCAAAAGGATATCAGCCGGAAAGAAACCATCTTTCTCAACTTTCACTACATCCCCTACTTTAAGATAACTCGATTCCGATTCCTTAAACTCCCCATTTCCACAATGCAATTGAACTTTCCTCTTATTCACCTCTACATCCTGAATTATAATAGTATCATAGTATCATATATTGAGTGATAAATCCACATATAGCAATTAAACTTTGTAAAATCTCAAAAATCAAACAGCATCCAATAAACCTAATCCCTAAATGGTGGGGACTAGCTCAATCTGCACTGAAATTCCGAAAATCTATCACATTCGAAGACATTAATGCCAACATCAAAGAATACTGATTCGGGATATCACAAACCATTTTCAACAACGAAAAGTTAGGTTAAAACTCATTAACATTAACAGTACACGTCATATTTGGCATCCTACAATCATGAAAGGAAAAGCTAGACAACTACAACCTCACCAAACAAGCATTACTTCATTCATTACCCTGAACTCAAAAATAAATCATAAGCAAAAAAACCACCATATTTAGCAAAATATAGAGACAGAAAGGGATAAAAAAAACCTGCTGATTTCGCCGCCAATCTTCGATAGCCTCCTTCAACATACTCACGCCAATCACAAAAATCAATGGCACAATGGCACTGACAGCAGTGTAAGGAGCAAGAGGAGTGAAGGACAAGATTCCAGTCACAAGGAAGAAGAAGTTGGCAACTCTCCTAAATTGCTCAAACAATGATTTAGGCACAAAAGTTGCAAGAGTATACTTGGTAGTCCTAACATAATTATCAGGGTAGTCTCTAATTGAAGCCTCAAAACTGTTGGGCTCATTACAATATACGACCCTTGAAAATCCAGGGCCTCCAATCTGTGATATGTCTTCCTCTTGAAGAGATGATTTTCCACAATGGAATGAGTAGATCTTGCTAAACCTCAACCTCCTTCTCCTCCTACCTTGTACCATTTTCACTCAAATTTAGCTCAAATCTTGTGAAAAAAATGGGATTTTTCACAAAATTTCAATCAATCTTATGAAAAAGGTGGGTTTTTTTTTTTCCTTCCTTGAACAAGAACACCACCCAAGTATAGAGTACCCAAGAATTAATTAATGCACTTAACTACCAAATTGTATGAGCAAAACCCAATAAATTCCTGACCCCAGAAAAGCTCAAAAACCCAGTAATAATTTGACAAAAAAGATGTCAAATTCATATATAAATATATATAATAAAATTTAAAAAATACTTTACTGTAAGATAATAATTATTTAAATGTAATCCAGTTGTTGCACCATCCAGCAATAAATAAAATCATGAACAAACTATTCAAACACCCAAAAAACTTCCACCTCTATAACACTCAAAAACCCAGAAAAAAAAAACTTAAAAATCTCTAAAAAGGTTGATATCTTTCACAAATTGAAGAACTACCCAGAAGCTGAAACACCTAGAAAATGAAGAAATTGAATGAAAGAATGAATCTTTGATGAAGAAAATGAAGAGGGTATTATAAGTTCTACATTCAACAACAGAAGAAGGGAGTTGTAAAATAGGCTGAAAAAATTGTGTTGAATTTTCAAGACATTTTGAAGTTTAAGGGCAGCTTTGAACGAAGACTTAGATCACCTCTCTCCTCCCTGGGCTCCCTCCCTCTTCTTCGTTTGACTTTCCAAACTTTCGTACTCTTAATATAACACGCATTGCCAATTATCTGATCTATATAATTTTAACCCAAAAATTAAGTAAAAAATCCAGAAATTGTGTTATTGTTTCATTAAAAAAATTCAAAGATTTCCAACTACCATCAACAACCCCACATAACAAAATATAAGAGACCTTTTACAGAAATAATTAGAATATTGTAAAAGAGAAAAGTATATAATAATGATAAAATATATAGTTTTCTTAAAATTGGATTCAACAAAAGACTGGAATTTATTTGGTTATCAGGAAGAACAGGTATTTATCAATGGTGTGCGGGAAATGTATTTTTTTTGTTGTTGCATTCAGGGGTTTTCTTTCTTGGAAATTTCTTGTGAGCTTTTGTTTGGGTAAATTGTTGTGTTGAGTGAGTGCATTTTTTTTTTTTCCTGTGAATCTGATGGAAAGGATTGAAGGAAAGACATGTGAAGAGCTTTTTACTGAGATAAATTTGTGGTGGTGAAGTGTAATGTATTGTACTGATGTGGTAATTAAATTTTAATCTTCTTTTTTTTCTTTTTTTTTTTTGAGTGGAGTGAAAAAAAAAAAAGAAAAAAAGTTTTGTATGATGTGTCATATACTCATATGTGTGATGAAAAAAGAAAAAAAGTTTTATATGATGTGTCATATGTGTGAAAATGTTGTCTTTATTTTTTTTTTTTTGAGAAAGAGGTACAAGGGCCAAAGAAAAATGTTGTCTTTTAAATTTTAATCAACATTGCCTGCTTTTTTCCTTTTTTAATTTTTTTATTTTACAAAAAAATGTACAAGTACTTCTTGTTTATAATCTTAAAAACATTGTATTTGTACTCGTTGATAATCAGGAGAAAGAAAAATTCAATCAAGTAGTTCATTTAAAGTTTTATATATTTATAAGCTAGTCGAAAATAATAATTTAAATTAATTGGAGTTTGAGAATTTAATTTAACTCACAAAAAAATGAGACAAATTATAACTAACATAGTAACATATCATATTAATATTTTTATTTTACCCATATATTCAAACAAGTAACCACGAGTTAATAAATTTTACAATGATCTAAGCCAATTATTGATTTTCTTAACTTTTTTTTTGGTAATTTTTCATGTTAAGAGGACCAAGCCGGAGTCACATATATCTGTCTAATGACAAGATGAGATATAAAAAGTAGTTCTAGAATAGTTTAATGGTATGAAATGTCTTCCTTTAACTTTCATAATTTCAAAACAACACCTAAATTGCAATAAATATCTATGCGTAGTTTTGCCCTTGAGGAAAAGATAATCGTGGATCGAGTACAATGTATTAGTTACTTATTTTCAAGCTTTATCTTCTTCGAACTCCTTTTGTTAAATTAATTTTTCAATTCTCTCTCTTTCATTGTCTTGTTTTGAAATATTTCTCCATTCCTTCGAATTACATGTATGTCTTATAGAGGTTGATTTTATAGGTTTGATAAGAGAAACCATAAATTTTATATTATTTCTCTCTATTTATACACCGAAAGAGAAATTTTTGAGATTTTTTTTTTCTATACTAATGTCGTAAATCACCTTATTTCTAAATACCAAAAAGGATGTTCCATCTACTTCTTAAAACTTCAGAATATTGAACGGAATACTCACAATATAAGCACAAAGTCAATTATACACAGAGCTGAGTATTTATACAGAATCAAGTTATTTGAAATTATATTTATTATATCACATAGCTAGTTGAAATTATATTTATTCATTCATAATAAAAAGACTAGATTAAAAAATCCCATGGATCAAAGAGGACCAATCATGTAAATTCGAGCACATTGTAGCATTGACTTGGCTAGCTTTACTTTGTCCTAAATTTCAAGTTCAAATAAAGCTCCAAAAAAAAAAGTAAAACATTTAAAGAGTACTATACGTACAGTAGCTTCTTCCTCAAGTTCACTCATAATAATAAAAAGTAAAACTATAGAACATGTGAAAATGTGCATATATTATAATTATAATAAGTTAATTACACGACTCGAGTTACAGTTTTACTACTTAAAAAAGAAGAGAGTTGAGTAGCAGTAAAAATGACTGGAAACCTGATGAGGTGGCAATGCACAAGTGATTAAGAAGACAAGTGGGTGAACAAATAGGTTTGAGAATAAACAACAAAAGTCGCGCCGTCATGTTGGGCATAAGTGTGGAGGTATTTCATTAGTGCATCCGCTGAGTTTGGTCAATGTTTTTGGTGTCTTACGTAATCCCATGCGTGCTTAGGCATTTTGCCACCCTTTTATTTTTATTTTAAGAATTCAGACGTAAATCAGTCGCATCAATTATTTTATTGTTACTAATTTATTTAATGTATTAGTTATTAACATCCTCTATGGACTATGGACTATGGTCTATGGCTACTACGCATGAGTTTTAGTTATACTGTAACACTGATAAGCAAAACGTATTTATTGGAACCGATCAGACGATCAGCTTATCACGATTTTATTTTCAATTCCGATTTATACATTCATAGTAGATTTTAAATATTAAACTAATTATTTATTGGATGTCGTGTCATATTAATTCAAGTCTTGGAATTATACATTGATATCTTAGGCCCGTAGTTTGAACTTTAATGTACTATTTTTTTTTATTTTTAATTATATAGCTTTTTTTATAATTAGGTATTATATGTACGTAATTTGTCTCAACATCTCACTAGGGACACAATGAACTCAACTCATTCACCCATCATCAACCATTGAACCTTGCATCATATCCATTCGTTGATAAGTCCTAATTTAATGTATGTTTAATTTTAAGGGTGTACTAGATGTATTTGCATATAGGTTATGTGCATTGAAAATGATTTTGTCCGACTTTTATCTCACTTAGTGTTTTATGATGCTTTTATGGGTAGCTTTATTGTTTTTAATGTGTTTTAACGATACTGAGACAACTCTGGAAGCTTAACAAGAGTCCAACCATAATCATGATTCGTGAAGTCTTGGTATCCATTTCAAGGAAGCTTCAACCTTGATTTTGACGTTCGAGAAGCTATGGGGCAAGAGAGACCAAAGGGATATGTGAAGCTAGCTTTGGCATGGATGTGCCATACATGTCCATGCCTTCTAAAGATAGAAGTTCAAAGGTTTATGAGGTGTTGAAAGAGAAGAGGAACATTCGTGTCTCATTCAAGCACGTCCATATTTGTCCCACAAAGTGCAAAACAGAACGTGCTACATTTTAACTACTGTCTTTCTAATAATGTCCGTTGTAATCCTACTAAATAGGTCGTTTTAGCTTATTTTAAGGATTCATTCTAATATTTCTGTTATTCTAGTACTTCTTGATTGGCAACAAACGCTCTTCCTATTGTACTCTTCATTGCTTTTTGTATAAACATGAAACAATAAATAAAGGAATGCATAATTGAAAATCTTAATGGTTGAATTAAAAGAGAAAAGTAAAGTACTTGAATGGGTGTAGAATCTATCATAAATGAGTAGTCGTATAATTTAGGGCTAAGTAAGCCCTAATCATAGATTGATGTGTTTTCATCTATTCCTTTAATTTCCCTAATGTTAATTATTCTATATTCAATATCACAATGGGAGTCGGGTTTTGATGGATTTTGTTTAATCCAATTGATAATAGGAAGTTCTCTATGAGAGTAAGTGTAGCAGACTATTAGGATGTCGTATTTATTGTCTTTAACTTGCACGAGCCTACAACAGTAAGTAAGATTTCTTGTTAGGAAAGCTATGGATACTAGTTGGTATACGACACTACTAGTTTACGATCGATAGTAAGATTTCTTGTTAGGAAAGCTATGGATACTAGTTGGTATACGACACTGCTAGTTTACGCACATAAAATATTGCATCCATCATTTTCATAGGAAAGAGATATCTCTCTTGGTACAATCACCCCCAAATACTACATACAATACGTGAAATACATGGGCTAGAGAATGGCATCAAAATCTAATCACACTCCGCTAAAAACTAGAAAACAAAATATGCAAAAAAGAATGACAAACGTAATGATAGATTCATAGAGTTCTCATTAATCTAAGGTCATGATGATGCTAACGTTACTCAGTACTCATCATGTGGTAGAAGCACAAGGTGTGTGTGTGACACTTGTAGCCGATCTTCACTGGATCTACCATTCCTACATAAATTTGTGCACATAGACAATGGCGAATTGAAGCTAGAAATACAATTAAGAGATGTTCTAAAACACTTAAATTACGTCAAAACCTAAGACGCGCGGCATGTAAAAACTGATAGCATGACCGAACAAATCCATTTTACGAGTACACAACGTAACTTTGCATGGCCTTCATCAGTTATCACCTCTCAGGCCTCAGATCATGCGCTATACAAAGACAATCGCAAGCCTTATTATTGCTGGCCGGCCTGGGGTTACACTAGTAATGAACATTTGTACACTTCTGATTGGATATAAATCTTGTAGTGTCACGTAAACTGTTGTTGATGGCAGCATAGTTTTCAAACATTTGATCTTCTAGAATCCTTTGACCAATCATTGTACACCACGTAGCATGTTTCTCCTTTTCATCTTCTCTCTTGCGCACTACTATTTCTTTACATTTTTCTTAATCCTTTCCCTCAAGTTTATTCTATGGTTTCATTGATGTCACATTCATATCGTGATACATATAGGGGTAATAATACATCCAAATCTCACCGTAAGCGTATTAGTACGTACATGCATTATTCAACTTTTCTACAACATAATTGTCAACGTTCTCATTGTATCTATCCTCATTAAAACTGCAATTAATGTTTACCACCATTTTTTTAGAAGTGTACGTTCCTTCCTTCCCTTTTATTTGTTACGGTTGTTTTTTTGTACAGTTTTCATTGCATATGTTATAATTATAATATACATATAAATACGTATTATGAAAAAATATAAAATTTACATATTTAAAAATATATTTTGAAACGAATCTAACAAAATTTCACATAAATATGTTTTAACTTATATATATATATCAATGAAAAAACATATTTAAGTTTCTCACTCCTCAAATAGGACAAATAAAAAAAAATTAAGGTAGTATAAATTTGTTATGATTCCTCCGAATAGAGTAATTAATCAAAAACTTAGGTTCATATGAAAAGAGTATTTCATAGTAAAAGAACAATGTATTTGATTATTATTTAATATGTATATAAATGCATGATACGATATCAGATTCATATATGCAGTGGTACACAATTGTAATATGAAATATTTGAACCGTATATTTAAACAGATGGCTAAGGTGTTGATGACATGCATGCATCATATATATCAAAACCTTCTAAAACTTGTAATACATGTATAAAAATACATTTAAAAACTCATTTAATGTACAACTATTTAATTAGATTATGACTTTTACAAAATATAATGGAGTAAAAATTTATATACCATGGTTAGTTAGTTAATATCATTGCAAAAAAAATCTTGCAATGCTACCTTTAGAGCTAATGAATGCTATCATGCCAATGAATTATTGAACTCTTCAACTCATTCGTACGTATTTCAAAAAAAAAAAAAAAAAACTCTTTCGTACGATGTGTACTTTTATTTTCATTCTCTTTAAACATTCCGTATTTGTTTCTAGAAGCAGTGGATGATCTTGGTGAAAAAGCTAGCCGAACTTCATGCAAGTTGATCAAACTAGTAATAATTATATCATTTTATACAAAAAAAAGATATACTGTAAAAAATATTGTTGAATACTTTTTGGTATGTAAATTCATAATATAAAATTTAATAAATTGCACTATTACTAAATATTTTGGTAATGTAAATGATGTTGAAAAATAGTGACAAAGCAACCAAACAAAAAGAAATTGATCGGTCCCGTAGGAAGGTCTGCCCAGTAGATTATCTTGCAAGAGGCTTTTATAGCACATTAACTCCATTTTTGGTCTTATCAAAATCTTTGATAAGTAGGAAAGGGTATAAATCTTTGAGGTAAATAGAGCCGTAAGCGGCAAGATAATAACTAATGTAGACGGGATTTGATTATAAGTCTTGGATATCACTTTTTAAGACTTTAATTGACTAAATTAGTTGACATTCACTAAGAGAGAATATAATGATAACGTATAAAAAGTGTATCCGATATTAGATGTAATTAAAAGAAAAAAGAAAAACCAAGTTTTAAAAAAGGAGAGTTTAGGATCCTAGAGTGTACACGTACATTTCCCCCAACTTCCCGGTGATGAGATCTGTCTTGGACCAAATAACACGTTGTTTGAGGCTAAAGTTAAGAACTCTTTAATTTATATTCAATTTCGGATGCTAAAAGCTCTGAACTTACGCATTATTACATAATAAATTAGTACTAGTGTTAGTATTCATTATTTACTAACAAGTTATTCACTTGTATTAAGGTTGATCAAATTGACCTGAATTAAGATATTTGAAGGTTCCATTCATAGTCAATATATTCCACATTTGACTAAAGGAGCCACTTGTTTCCCCTTAATTTCCTCTTTTATTTATTGTTGTAGTTTAATTTTTGTCTGCATGGTTGTCAAATGTCAACTATATCCTGCTGCAAATAATATGAACTCCGTATCATTCTAGCCCTGAAAATTTCATCTTGACCACAGTTGCCAAGTCTTAGTCTCTTAGAGTTTTTGCACACTCGCCCACCTCGCAAAGTTCGTGTTGGAGTTTAGCCATACATCTTGGTCAGAGCCTCCAGAAGAAAGAAAATTCTTCGTATTATTTTCATGAAATAAAAGTTGCGCGCTTATTCAATGATATTGAATGCATGGTATAATTAAGTTGCTTATTCAATTTTATTGAATTATGAGTTGCTTAATCTTTTGGCAAACTGATAAAAGCATAGGATGTGCTTAGCTTAGAGAATAGATAGAAATAGCACCGATTATGATTTTTTGAGGACCTTAAAAAGGTACAGTAATTGCGATGGTTATGGATTTTTTGAACGATCAGTTGACAGTAATATATAAAAGTGAAGTATATATCACATTAAGAAAAACGAACTAGACCTCCAACCTGATCCAAAATTTTAGGCTTCAAGGTCGAGTCCAGTAAAACCCGTGGGCTTTTAGACTTTTCTCGAGGCAAAGGAGGACTCAAAATGGAAAATAGGGTCCATGTGTTTTTCGGGCCAAAATAAGGACGAACAATTTTTAACCACCTTTATTGTGTATTCGTATGAATGACAATTAGTTTAGTCAATTAAAGTATCAGGGGATAGTATCCATGTCCTGATATCAAATCTCGTCGATCTATGTCATTTATTGTCTTACCACTTGTAACTCTCTTTACAGTACATTTGTAAGCATGTTGTACTAATTATGGAGTAAAATGCAACCACATTATTTTAGTTCTATATATTAAAGATTGAGAGCTTAAAACGAGATTTAAAAAAAAACATATGAAATTACTTATATATAAATTAATTCCCTTAACTAAAGATTGTAATATATGATGGCACATTAAGAATACTTTACTTGGAGGAATTGTTTGGTGACATCATTAATTGAGTAATGTGGCTAGTTTGGCTAAGTAAATGTCACAAACATTAGCTTTCAGTCACGTCCTCAATTCCTCATCACAGTGTGCGCGCGCTCATATTTCAGCATGCTAACTACTTCCACTCATTAAAAGCGATACGTACTATTATTGATACGCCTTACGCCATGCTTCACATATTTCAACCTACTTTACCTTGTTTAGTCCCAACCATGATACTGATATATGCAAGAGACACCACAGTATCAGATCACGAAAGGGACCCTATCTCAAAGTGTCAATAAAATAAATTAATCCAATCTCATAGCTCACGCAATTTTATAATTAAGTAGGGTATATGTGCATGGTAAGTGGAATTCAGTTTACCTCGAGGATATCTAGTGAAAAATCTCCCTCGTTTTTTATACAATGTTGAATGACTAGCGACTATGCTAAAAATAGAAATCTAGTGATTGAAACATACCTACAGCTTTGAGATATAGCAGGTAAGGGGAAGAGCACGCTTTGAGATATGGAAGTGATGAACACAAGGTAGCTAGTGTTCTCCATTCCACTAATTAAGACTCACTTGCCCTTGTTCTGTAGACTGTACTGTAGTGCCCTAAATCTTTGTCATCTTTTGAAGTGGGACTGATAATCAAACTTTCTTTTTTTTTGAAGGAGACTGTAGGGGTTGTGTTACTTGTGTTATCGTGTATAGAGGCTTTTCTTACTGTAACTATTGTTATATCAGATATAACTATTGTTATATCAAATATAAATACATAGAAAAACGTATATTATGTATAGATATTATGATTTTAGGTATAGAAATAAAATTACAAAATTATCTCATAATATATTTATATAATATATAAAGCTCTGGGCTCTAGATGCGGATTATGGAATCTGAGCAGTAGTTGATCGAGATGGAAAAGAAGGATTCTATATTACTTTCCGAAGACACGAATCATAGATTTATGGGACCAAAAGCATTACCCCTTACTACACTTTAGTGCACAATTCTATGCAATCGTTTCGTCGTACGTCATCCATGCAAATATTAACATTAAACCTATTTGCATTAGATGGTTTCCAGAAAATGTTATTAATAAACAACAAAAACTATCAAACAAAAGCAGTTATATATTGATATATATATATTTGTATTAGGTTTTACGGATAAGTTCTTAATAAGATAATATTCCATTAAAAGTTGGTATTGTTAAAGTGTTGTTTAAGCAAATTTCTCTCTAGCTTTTTCTAAAATAATAATTTTCAGATACATTTATGCCTACGTAGCATCTTGAATTACATGCATTTGAAATTCTAGTTTGATTGGGTATTAAAAATAATGCAAAAACTCACAAGATATTTTCAACTTGAATTTTTTTTGTAAGCTTTAACTTATATTATTTGGACTGATTTGGTTTAGGCCTATTGGCTGCACGTCTAATTGGGAAAATTGGAATTTTTTTGGTCTCCCCACGTATCCCCTTCAACCGACTGTCAGAGTACTAATCCCTCGTCCTACTGCCATCGTACTAAACGGTCGAGGACTAGACAAATAATTTCCTCTATTCATATGAGAGAGATCGAACCCCTAACCTCATGCTTAAGGGACGATGTGATGAACCACCACGCCAACTATTTTGGTTAAAATTTGAATAGTTATGACTTTATGATAAATATATTGCATTTGATCGAAAAAATAGTGAATTTGAAGGCATGGGACTTAAAAAACGATAAAATAGGGAATTTAATTTGTTGTGAATTCATAATCCGTCGTTCGTAATCAAAATATTAATGTTACCACACCATTGAACTGACCTCACTACTTAATACTGAGTAAAAAATGGAGCAAGACGTGATGGCATTAAATACCGGTCACTACAAAACTACGAAATACCGGAGTATCTATTACGGAGTATCTATTACGGAGTATCTTTATTGATCTATTAAAAGATTATTGGAAAAAGAAAATGATTTTCCTTCAAAATAATGATTTAGGAGGGAGTTGAATTTTTTTAATTATTTATAGCATGAGCAAATTTTTTAAATTAAATTTTTTCTGACTACGATCCAAAATTTCCCATTAAATTTATATAAAACCATATGAATATAAATTTTTCCATAGGATATATTGAAAAATTACATATTAAAAATTTTCCATCACTATTATGAAGAATTTTCCATCAATATTATGAGGATATATTAAAATTTAATACCATATGAATCACTTTATTTTACAAAAAAATTTAATTTTTTTTATATATGAATACTACTGTGATCGAGTGTATGAGAATATATTGCCTACTATATACTAAAAGAAAACTAGAAAGAAAAATATTTTTGACTTAAAAATATTTATTTTCTCTTTTTTCTATCAATTGTTATAAGTAAATTGTCTAAAAAATGATTAGAATCTAATAATTCCTAAATAATATTTTTGTAATATTAAATTTATTTTATATCATCAATATTCTTTCTAAATAATTAAGTCATAGATAGTATGAACTAATTAAAACTTTTAAAAGGCATACTCACTCTTTTTTTATATTTTAAAAATAATTAAAAGGCATTCTCACAATTTTTATCTATTATTGTATCTAAAAGATAACTGAAGAGAGAAAATGAATTCCCTCCAAAAATGTCGATCCTGGAAAGAGTAGTAATTTATTTATAGCATTAACAAAAAAATTATTATATTACATATGTTTGGACAAAATGTTGGGGTATTTATTTGCGAACAAAAGGTTATTTTTTTACATATTTATTGTATGAACTCTTATATAGGGCTGTATAGCCTGTATTTGTTTAAATCTTTGGTGAAGCCGAGACGAACTCGAGTTTGGTTAAACTCGACTAGAGCTCGATAACTAAAACTCGAGCTCGACTCGAAAACTAAATTCTCGAGCTCGATTTGAGCTCGAGTTCGATTATAGCTCGTTTTAAGCTCGACTTGAGCTCGATTAAAGCTCGTTTCAAACTCGACTCGAGCTCGATTAAAGCTCATTTTAATCCAATGTGGGACTTTTGGTTTATATATCAAACTATCTTTTATTTTATTTTAATTTTATATCTAAAATATATTTTTCTATAAATATATATTATAAATAAAAATTCGAATTTCTCACGAGCTTTTCGAGTCGAGCTTTGATTTGCTCGACTTGACTCGTTAACTTATCGAGTCGAGTTCAATCGAGTCAAGTTTTGACCGAGTCGAATACGAGTTGCTCGTGAGTAGCTCAACTCAATGAGAACCCCCGATGAAACTTTGAAATGTTGTAAAATTGAAATTTTTTGGTGGAAAATAAAGTGTTTCCCCATCCCACCCATGTGAAAAGAGGAGGGAAATAAGTTTGGTGTCCCCACTTTCTCTCTTTTTTACAATTGCAAAAGATGATTAATTAGTGTGGCCAAATGACGTAAAGGAGACCCACTCCTTTAATATCTCCTTTGCAACTTTTAAAAGTAAAATTTTGCATTTTGGGCAAATGATGAGACAAGACGGAGTATGAATCTTATAAATAATTGTTTTTAAGGCCTAATTAAGGAGTTTAATGGGTGTATCTCTTTTAAACAAGAAGTATTGTAAATATGCGAAACACATTAACTTTATAACATTTTTAGTAAAAGTGACCCTTCAATATAACAAAAGTTACTCTTTAAAGGCTCAACAAAACATATGTAATCTTTATTAACTTTATGGGAATAACTTTTGTTATTTTAGGGATCACTTTTAATGGATATATATGTATGCAATACTTTTCGTTTTTAAATTTATTGGGCATGATTATTCTATAATAAGATATCTCTGTCCACTATCATTCAACATTCAAGGGAAATTAAGCACGTAGTCCATTTTTAACCAAACAAGTTACTTCGTATTTCAAGGTTTGATTGGTCAAATTTTTTAACACCACTACTGCCTGTCTTAATCTCAATATTGCACATTATGTCTTAATTGTGATCTAACTCAAGAATCAACTTTATAACTGACTATTTAGAAACTTTAGATGATTTTGTCTCTTAAAATGTTGAGAATTTCCAAATTTGGGTAGATATTTAAGCACATTGTGGTGCTTACATCATTATAGCTTGTGCAATCACTAAAATAAATCAATTAGTTTGATCATTATAGCTTATGCAATCACCAAAATAAATCAATTGATTTTAATCTCATTTATTCCTTAATACCTTTTTCTAAATAACAAAGTTCTCAACATTAAAAATTCTCCTAATATATTCCGTTACTTACATTTATATATAAAAAGTAGGACAAAGGTAGTAGCATTTTAACATTAGCATAATTTTGAATATTTAATTTATTTTGGAATTTTATGGGTTAATTCTTTAACACCCACCAAAGGTAGATAAATTTTTGAAATTTAAAAGAAAGTATGCTAGGCATTTCTTCTACCAAAAGAGTGAAAGACTATGTCATGAAACAGCTAGGTTACAGAAGACTAGCAGAAGAATATATCAAATTATCAATAGTTTAAATCAGTTCTACATAATTAACACGAATTTGGTCGACCAATTTGATGGTATGACTTGTGGTGAATTAAGTTTCTCTCATCCATTTATGATTTTTATGAATCACTATTTCATAGGTTACACTTAAACAAATACGTATATGGTATGTTCTTTGAGGTAATTAGGGATAACAAAAGGAATCGAATGAGTCCGCTTGAATAGTCTTGCTGACTTGCTGTTCAGCTAAGAAGATGGTTCCAAATATGTTCTTCTTCTATGGCATGCATTATGATTCTCTCAGCTGTCGAGTGTCAACCCTATGTCTTAACTTTACTGTATGTCCAATAAAAGTGTTGGATATAAGTCAAAATTATATACATTTTATACGCAAGACACGTTACGTGAATAAAATGTTGGTGCAACCTAATAAATTTTGGACACCATGTGAATTTGTATTTATTAGCCATTTTTGTTAGAGGCAAATGATAGTAATCTCAGAATGGTTCAACCAAACTCATAGCTCAAATCCAGCGTTATTAGGAGGAGGTAATGACAGTAATTCCAAAGTTTCGGTCCTCGGACAACATTGGGCTTATGTGGAAGAGTTCCATGGACTGGGCCATACCGAATGATGTTACTTGAGGCCTCGGCAGTACGTTAGAGTGTTAGACGGTAAGTAAACTTGTGCAATTAGTTGGGGGCACTTGATCAGCCCTTTTATAAATAAGTTTATGTAATTATAAGTTTAAATGGATAGAATTTTTAAATGGTCATTTGTTATTAGTATCAAATCGGGTCAATACCAAGTCATAAGTAAAAGTTTAATGGGTCAATAATGAGTCAACTTGCAAAAACATAACACTTTCCCGTAAACATCAAATGCCTAATAAGCTCTCTCATTTTCGATCTCTCGGCTTCTCTTAAGGTTAGTACTTTGCTTTTTCTTTGAATACTTCCCACTTTTGCTGATTCTTTTGTTCAATTTTTGTATTTTTTTGATGTGAATTTCAAGAGCTGGGTTAATAATGGGTGTCGAACTTGTGTTTTTTTTGGTTGGATTGGAATTGTTCTTGTCTAGTCTTGATAATGTCTTCTATGTGAAGTCGTCTATAATTTTTAGAATACAAATGTGGTTCTAATGGCTTTTATGTGAATTTGTACTCCGTATTTGATTTCAGTTGGATTTAAAGCATGTGTACTACTGTCAAACAGATTCGCTACGTTTCTGTATTTTGAGAATATTTGACTGTATTTCTTGATGATAATCTATTACAATTGATTGCCTATTTATACTGTTACATTTAGAATTTGACTCATGTTCTACTTCTGATTATCAGTCTCCTAACGTTTCTAATTACCTTATATCCTTGTCTTATGGTTTAATAAGATAAGCTCTACCTTAAGTTCTTATCTTATCCAACACTCCCCCTTAAGTTGGATGTGGGATTTTCAACACCCAACTTGCTTAATGCGTTCTCAAAAGCACTCGACCCTATTGCTTTAGTCAGTATATCTGCCATCTGATCACTTGAACGTACAAACGGAAGACTGATTATTCCCGACTCTAAATTATCATTGATAAGATGCCTATCCACTTCGACATGCTTGGTTCGATCATGCTGGACCGGATTTTTTGAAATGCTAATAGCAGCTTTATTATCACAAAAAATCTCGCAACTGGTTTCTAGAGGAAAACCAAGTTCAGTAAGAAGTCTTCTAAGCCAGAGAACCTCAGTGATTCCCTTTGCTATACCCCGAAATTCTGCCTCTGTACTTGACATTGCCACTACCTTCTGTTTCTTACTCTTCCAGGTCACCAGATTTCCTCCAACAAGAGTGAAGTACCCAGAAGTAGATTTTTTACTGTCCCTGTCTCCTACCCAATCTGCATCAGTATAGGCTTGAACTCTGAGATGATCATTTTTCCTGAACACTACCACTCTTCCTGGCATTCCTTTGAGATATCTCAAGATTCTATAAAATGCTTTCATATGCTGGGTCTGTGGGCCTATGCATAAACCTGCTTACTACTCCAACTGCATAAGCAATATCTGGCCGAGTATGAGCTAAATAAATTAGCTTTCCCACAAGTCTTTGATATTGAGTCTGGTCCATGAATTTTCCTTTCTCAACTATCTGGAGCCCATGATTAACCATCATAGGAGTCTCAGCTGGTTTGCAATCAATCATACCTATTTCTGTTAGCAGATCCAAGATATACTTCTTCTGAGATATGAAGATCCCCGATTTTGACCTGAGAACTTCAATTCCAAGGAAATACTTGAGTCTTCCCAGATCCTTTATTTCAAATTCTTGAAATAACTCCTCTTTCAACCTGGCTATCTCCTCTCTATCATTCCCAGTAATGATCATATCATCTACGTAGATGATAAGACAGGTGATTAAATCTCCTTTCCTCTTCAAAAATAACGCATGGTCAGAGTTACTCTGTCTGTACCTAAATTTCTTCATGGCTACAATAAACCTTTCGAACCAGGCCCTAGGAGATTGCTTCAGCCCATATAGTGCCTTTTTTAGCCTACACCCTTCTCCTGAAGAAAAAACCTCCACGAAACCTGGAGGAACCTCCATATACACCTCTTCTGTTATTGCACCATGCAAGAAGGCATTCTTTACATCAAATTGGTGTAATGGCCAATCTTTATTAGCTGCTACCGAGAATGGTACTCTAATAGTGTTTATTTTTGCTACTAGTGAGAACGTTTCTGAGTAGTCTATTCCATAAACTTGGGTATAACCCTTTGCTGCCAGTCTTGCTTTGAATCGTTCAATACTTCCATCGGCCTTATACTTGATAGTGAAGACCCACCTGCATCCTACTGCTTTCTTTCCTTCTGGAATCTTGCACTTCTGCCAGGTGTCATTTTTAATAAGAGCATCAATTTCTTCCTCCATAGCCTTCTTCCAGGGTCTGCTTCTCAATGCTTCTTCTACTGTTGATGGTATTTTTTCTGAGTAAATTGCAGTGCTAAACCCTATAGCTGTATGCGATATACGACCATCTTCAACTGGATCTTGCACTAGATATTTTGACCTTTGTGGTTCATAAGATGGATCATATCGTCTTGGAGGAACTCCTCTAGTGCTTCTTATAGGTAACTTGTACCTTTCTGTCATTCCCGCTTCACCTTCTTGTAAATTTTCAACATTTTCTGTTGGGACATTTGCAGGGTTATCAGGAATAATAGAATCAGAGTTAGGATCACACCTCATAGTGTTTACCTCCTCTACTCCTTCAGCAGGATGTTCAGTAGGGAAAGACATTGGTTGCAGCGGTCTGGAAGGAGATGTGCTCTGTACTATATTATCAGAGATTATTTCTTCAAGAGATGCTTCGACTAGCCAACTTAGATCGTCTCTTTCACTCTCCCCCTAACATCGAAGTTGGGGATAGAAGAAGACATTCTCAACAAACTCACAATCCATAGTAGTATACATGTGGTTTGATATGGGATCAAAACACTGATAGCCTTTTTGGTGAACACCGTATCCCATAAAAACACATTTTACAGCCCTGGGTTCCAATTTATGCCGATTAGGTTTTGGTAAATGAACATAGGAAACACACCCAAATACCTGAGGAGGTAAGGAATGAAATGAGGGTATGGGGCAGAGTTGTCCTAAAACATCCAATGGGGTTTGGTATTTGAAGTTTTTTTATGGGGAGACGATTTGTCAGGTAATTAGTTGTGGCAATAGCCTCTGGCCAAAAAGATTTGGGAACACGTGATTCAATCATTAAAGCTCAGGTTATATCAAGCAGGGTTCTATTTTTCCGTTCAGCTACCCCGTTTTGTTGTGGGGTATCTGGGCAGGAGGTTTGATGAAGTAAATAGTGCTCATGACAAAAGGCTTTCATGTCATGATTGATGTATTCCCCCCCATTATCGGACCTCAGGATATTAACTTTAGTCTAAAATTGAGTGAAAATCATCTAATAAAATCTAACGAGTATACCGTAAACCTCTGACTTACTTTTCATGAAATAAACCCAACTCATATGAGTACAGTCATCTATAAAAAGAACATAATATAAATAGCCATGGGTAGTGGGTTCTGGGGCCGGACCCCATACATCAGAATGAATAATATAAAACGGTTTATTAGCATGACTGATACTACTAGGGTATGAATTCTTATGGCTTTTTGCAAGAAAACATGCTTCACAGTCAAGAACTAATTTAGACTTAGTAAAAAAGGAAAAAGACGCTCCAGGTACCTTTTTGACGGATGTCCTAACCGACGATGCCACAACCAGAGTTGATCTTCTACAGAATTCCGACCCATCATTGCACCTCCGTTTTTGAACATCTCATCAACATAATACAGTCCATCTTTTTCAATACCACGCCCAATTATCTTCCCTGTTTGAGCATCCTGCACAACACAACCATTAGAATTCATTAAAATAGTACACCTCAAATCTTTCATCAGTTGGCTAATAGACAACAATTTATATGACAGTTTAGGTATATAAAGACAATTTTGCAAGGGTAAATTTTGTTCGATATTGATAATTCCTCCTCCTTCTATATTCATAAATTCCCCATTGGCTGCCTGTATTAGGGTTTTATATTTATGGGTAAAAGTTTGGAAGTCCCTTCGATCATACAACACCGTGTCGGTTGCACCGCAGTCAAAGATCCAGTGCCCTCCCGACTGTGTATGACACGTAACACCCTCCCTTTTTTGGGTTAAAAAATGGGTTTGTTGTATCTAGGTTGGATTGGGCCATGGAATTGGGCCAGCTGTGGGGTGTGTTAGGTTGTGAGATTTTTTTTGAGTTAGGGTGTGTGGGCACGTGGGAAATCCGGGTAGTTACTAGGGTTTTCTATAACCCTCCTGAGCCGTAGGATTTAGGTATTTGATGTGAGCCATTGAATGGAGTTATAAAAGGGTAGAGTTTAGGTTTAAGAATCATTTCCCCACTGCTCCTCACTTTACCTGCGTCACTTTCCTCCATCTCCTTTCTCACGTCTTCCTTCTCCTTCGTTTCGCTGCTCATGTTCTGGCCCATTGAGGCTGCTCCCTTCTTCCTCGAGTCATCCCCCTTGCTGTCACCTCTGTCTCCTTTCTTCTTCGTGTCTGGCCACCACTCTGGATAGCCTATCAGCTTGAAACAACCGTCCCTTGTGTGTCTGGTGCCTCCACAGTGAGAGCACCTAAGGTGAGTCTTTTCATCATGCCTTTGAGATGATGCTCGGTCTGATCGAGGCTTGGTGTTGAGGCCACTTCTGATGCCGGCATTCTGGGTCTCCAAAGGTAAGTTAGGTATGTTCTTCATTATCCCTCTTCTCGAGATCTCTCGCCGGATAACACTATATGCCACGTCTTTAGTGGGAAGCAGATCTAAATTAATGAGGTCCCTTCTGTCCTTGTCTAGATCATCTCCTAATCCGGTTAGAAATTGATAAAGTCTGTTATGTTGGATCTCTTGGGTGTATGCTACTATGTCTTTTGGGTATTTCATGGGATTTGGTTTTATGCGGTCGATTTCTTTCCATATTGATGCCAACTTGCCGTAATATAATTCGACTGAATCACGGCCTTGTTTATTACTGTTGGCTTTAATGGTTAAATCAAACACATGAAGCCCATCCCTTCCACTTCCAAACATAGTTTCGAGCCCCTTCCATAAGTCCCAGGCTGTCGGAAAATCCAAGAACTGGTTTACCAGTTCAGGCTCGATATTTTCGATGATCCATGCCTTGACCATCAAATCTTTTTGAGCCCATTGGATAAATTCTGAGGAATCATTGACGGGTGGGTCGGCAGTGATGTGTTTGAGCCGGCCCTTCCCGTCGATGATCAGTTGCATTAATTTTGACCACTTAACATAGTTTTGTGTGTTCAATTTTTCTGCAATATTTATAGACCTGCCATGAATTTTTATGCTCCTATTGGTGTTCATCTTCTCAAAGAACTGCCATAGTTGAGTGAGGATTACAATTGTCTCACTCGGATTTTTTAGTGGTTCCTCCATGAATCAGGTAAGTCTCCTTGGTATATGATGATGCTCACAGCTGTGATCACCACCACATGAACTCTTGCTCTGATACCAAGATTCGCTGTGTTTTTGTATTTTGAGAATATTGGACTGTATTTCTTGATGATAATCTGTTACAATTGATTGACTATTTATACTGTTATATTTAGAATTTGACTCATGCTCTACTTCTGATCATCAGTCTCCTAACGTGTACATTTTGGATTTATCAACCTTGATTTATCTTATGGTTTATCAACCTTGATTTATCTTATGGTTTAATAACATAAGCTCTATCTTAAGTTCTTATCTTATCTAACACAAACAATGTACATTTTGGATTCAAGCAAATTAAATGGAGTTCAAACTAGATCAAAGTTGAGATTTGGGAATCTGTTGAGATAATTAACAGATATTAGTGCACCTTCAGCAGATTAAATGGGTGTAGCAATAGTAGTGCAACTTCTAGTTGTAAATCTGGTAGTAGTTTCAGTAGTAAGGATGAATGTGAGAAGGATCAACTTAGAGTATTGTTTAAGCATGCATAAGTGTGCTGCTCCGTATTATCATCATCATGGTCATCTTATTCTCAGTTAATTTCAGCAGATTTTAATGATGAAAATGATAAAAGTTAAGGGTCAATCCTTTTCTTTTTTTCATTTGATAATTTAAAGGGTTATGTTTTTATTTATAAAATTTTATTGTGGAAGCAAGTGCTAGAGTATATAATATGGTAAATTTATGTCCTTTTTTAATGATGGTATTAATAAAGTTGGGAGCACAGTAGTTCATATTGTGCCTAGAACAAGTAAATGATATATTTCCTGAAAAAGCAAGTAGCTTCTAAGTGTCGATTTATGTTGTTTATCCAAATAAAGAGGGATTTTCAAGAATGTATATCATGCTCATATGATTGAATCTACTTGGAAGGAAGGTGGCATTTCATGCCAAACTTCTTTTTATGCATCACTTTTTTCAACTTTGCACATAAGAATACTATCTCCACGTATTTGCTATATGTTATTTACACCAAGGACATGATTAATTTTTTGCTTATTGGTTAGATTAATTTCGTATGGAAAGTCAAGCAATAATATCAACATCAATGGACCGAGTGGAGGATGGTGATTCCGAGTATAGTGCTCCCAAACCCAAAAGGGAAAAGAGATGAAAATTATGGCGAGAAATAAGGGAAGAAATAAATGAGAAAGTTGAGACCTTTGTGCTATTTGTAAGCATTGTAACATGCGACTCTCGACTGGAGTTAATAGTGGTACTTCTCATTTAAGATGTCATTTGCTTGATAGATGTCTAGTTCGACAAAAGGGCATTTCTTTTGGAGATGCTAGTAATATTGATGATGGCGAGAGTGGTGAATTTGTCTTTGATATGACTAAGTTAAAGAAGGAGATGTTACTCTTTGCAGTTAAATAAGGCCATTCTTTTTCAACCATCGAAGAAAATGATTTTAGGCGTATATATGATGGCTAAAGCAAACCCTGGATTTACCCCATTTAGTCACACTACCCTCACTAGAGACCTATTTTCCTTATATTATACTGATAGAAAAAAGCTACAAAATATTTTATCAAATGTTCAGATCGCGTTTGCTTAACAACGGATAATTGGAAATCATCTCACACTTAGCCATATTACATTTGTGTCAATGTCCATTTTATTGATTCCAATGGGAAGTTGTAGAAAAGGATTCTAAGATTTAAGGCATCGTCACCCCCTTATGATGGAAGTAGTATGTCAGAGGAGATTTTAATGTTAAGTAATCAATGGAAGCTAGATCACAAGTTACTTAGCCTTACGGTTGATAATGCTTCTTATAATGATGTTATGGCTAGCCATATGAAAAATCGTCTTGCAAATAGAGGAATGTTGGTTAGTGGTGGTCGATTTTTTTCATATACGGTGTTGTGTAGACATTCTTAATCTCATTGTTCAATCCGACTTAGCCTTTGTAGAGGAGATTTTAGGGAGCATTAGAAATTTGTTACAAGGTCTTTCACTATAAGCAAAAAGTTTTATGACCTAGCACAAAAGAAATTTCATTTCGATGTAAAGAGGAAGCTTAATTTGGATATGCCAATTTGTTCGAACTCTACATTTAAGATACTTGATAATGTGCTATTTTATCAAAGTGTTTTTCTTCATTTGGGGTCTATGTATATGTCTTTCAAGAATATTGTTCCTTCGGATGAAGAATGGGAAAAGTTGAATGTTATTCACAAGTTCTTGAAACTTTTTTATGATGTTACTTGCATGTTCTCGGTCATCAAGTCTCCAACATCAAATATATATTTTAAGGGGGCTTCGATGGTACATCGTCGTTTAGTTGAAACATCTAAAGGTCCTCATGTTTTTTTAGCTCAAATGGTCACTCCTATGTTGGAAAATTTTGACAAATATTGGTCCGACTACGACGTTTATTTTTCATGTGCGGTTATCCTTGATCCAAGATTTAAGGTCTAGTTTGTTGAGTATTGTTTAAGTAAGATATTTGGTCCAGAGGAAGTCGTGGTAAGGGTAAATGAGGTGTTAAGGACATTGAGGTCCTTATATGATGAGTATAAATTAAATTCTTCTACCTTAACGATTGTTATTCCCCCTAATTCAAGTAGTAGAGTTGATGATGAGGACTTCTTTGATGATTATAGAAGTTTTGATCCAATAAGTATAACAACTTCTACAAAAAAGTCACAACTTGAGTCTTATTTGGAAGAGGCGGAGCTTGACTTCAACTTGGAGTTAGGTATCTTAGAGCATTGAAAACAAAATGTTGTAAGATATCCGAAACTTGTTAGCACGAGATTTACTAACTATTCCGGTTAGTACAGTTGCTTTGGAGTTCACTTTTAGTCTTGGGTGAAAGATTATATCTCCTAATCGTTGCGCTTTGAAACCTAAAACTGTCCAAGCCTTAGTGTGTGTTCAAGATTGGCGACGTGATGAACATAACATTCCCCTGGAATTAGATCGTGATTCTAGCTCTGGTGATGAAGTAGTAGATGAAGACGTTGAAGACGAAGATGGTAGGGATGATGATTTTCTTGGAGGTTGTTGAATTCCACACTTTTTGGGTAACGTTTTCTGTTTTCTATTTTTTTGTTTTTTGTTTTCTATTGCATTAGTGTATGGAATTCATTTTTATGCAGAGTTTGAGAAATAGAAAGACGGAATACTGCATAGTGGCTTGTAGATTATTATATTTGCAATGTGCAATTAACTTTGGCAACTGTCATCAAATTATCTTTGTAATATAGTAATTTTGTAACTATGGTTTGCCTAATAGAGAGGGAATTTTTGGATGTTGTTTTGTAGTATTTATTGGCATACGGAGACAATGATTTTTGTCCAGATCAAGTAAGGTCTTGGGTATTGGATGTTACATTAGGCTGCTTATTTAAGACATATTGAGGCCCCAAATATGCATTATGTGCATACACTTAATGTATAGGCTACTTTTAATTCATGTACATAGTTGCAAGTCAGCGTATCTGTTTTCTATTTGGTTATTGCTGCTTAGTATTGTTGAGATGCCACCATTGGACGATTATTCTATCAATATTTTCTATATCATCAATGAATTCCTATTTTTCTTCTGGGGGGAAGGAGTGTGGGTGGGTGGATTTGGACTGCAATTATTTAAATAAAATGTTTTCACATGCAAGATGGTGTCATTGATGAGCATTCCCCAACTGAAATGTTCTTGACAAATGCATTTTTTAGCTGCTTGTTGTTGGTGAAAAGGTATGCTGCTAAAGGCTTCGGTCTGGACTTGATCAAGTCGAAACATGTCATACTCAGGATTACTCACAAGTCTGCCAGAACCCATCTTTTGGACTGAATCCTTGATGAAACAAATCATGCTTTCTAATCAGAGAGGACATTTTCCACAAGTCAGCAGGTCATTGGTTGCTCTATGCAGAATGTTGGCATTTTGGGCTCGATGTCTCAGCATAAGCCTATGGTCATTGTACATAAACTCTCTTTGGTAGTGTGTCTGCTGATATGCTTAATTAGTGTGACAGTTTGCATTTGGGTTAAAGCTAAAATCTTATGCGGAGGCTGCAACTTATTGATTAATACTCTACTGATATGGTATTAGTTTTTTCATATGTTTATCTTTGCTGCCTAGGTTTGCATTTGGGTTATGATCTTTCCTTCCTGCGATAATCTTTGATATCTGCAAACCTCTGCTTAATGCTTGGTTGAACAGCAGCCTTGTTTGGAACTCGGAAACAAATGGAAACCATGACAATACAGCTATTGGCATAAAGATAGTCAGTTCCATCACATATTCATAGGCTCTGGCAAGATCTTTAACCGATTCCCAACACTTTAAACCTTTCAACAAGCCCCTGCAAGTTTGTGCAATCTGGAAGGGGACAAGAACAAAAGGGGTCACGCTTGTTAACCACCAGGCTTATGGCAGGAAACTCATGGTCAACAGACAAAAATTTGAATTGAGAAAGTAAATGACATTAATAAATAGGATTCATACAGTAAATTCATGTCTTGACAGTTTGCATTTGGGTTAAAGCTAAAAATTTGAATTGAGAAAGTAAATGACTAATTGATTACACCGGACCCATTTTTTGTCTTTTAGGGCCTGGTCCATTTGCATCTTTTTTAGTGCCCGGCCTGTTTTGCATCTTTTTAGGGCCTAGACCGACCCGTTAGGCATGTTACCAACCCGGCTCATTGCACAGGTCTAACAGTAAGATACCGATTTAATTATACGGGTACTGATTTATCTTATATTATTATTTAAGAATAAGAATTAATGTGGTGCAAACAAATCCTAAATCGAGTTTTTTTAAATCCCGATATTTCGTTGGACTATAATACCCTTCTTTTATTCCCAAAAAATAGGTAATTAAATTACTTTATAAATATAATTGATTAATATGATTATGAGGGAGGAATTTACGAGACTAATAGTTTAAGGAATGGTAAATAATAATGTTTTAGTAAGTAATGTGTATAAGTCTAAATTATACTCATGCTTGGATGTTTACGGGAAATTCCAAATATATATCTAAGACATATCTCATAATTTGTAATTGTGCAATTTTCATGTTTTTGAGTACACAATCATTTACAATAGTGCAACTTGTTTATTTTGTATGGGTCAGTCCAATTTGTAGGCTGACTTTCCACTAGGCCATAAACATCTAATTCCATTAATGAGTCATTTCGGCTATCTAGACCAAGTCCATTTGGCGTGGCTAGTCAAGTTAAGCTCTAGTTCACATAAATACAACATTTGAGGCTTAAAGGAGAGGATCCTAAGAAGATTTCTTACAACTACACATTGGTTAGACGCTTTCTCTTATATTTACTTACAATAAGACAAGACCCTAGGCAAATTAACTAACTTAGGCATTGAAGTTGGTTTCCTTGAAGCACACCTCCGAGGCCTGTTAATATGTCTTTTCCTTTCAAATTATTCAACACGTAGCTCAGAAGCAAGCTCTACCATTGGTCCTTCCATCAATTCTCCATACAACTTCCTCATCAATCATAACTTGTCTATCATGTTATATGTTCTAATTTGCCGACGTGAACATATACTATGGTCCAATATTATAGTCCGAATGAATAACATGAATTTTCTTTATGGAAGTAATTCAAGTAATGAAGTCCATTATAATTCAATAATAAGACCATTAATTTATTTTCTTGTACTATGATATTAATTAATGATCTACAATACATCATGAGATTTGTAATTTAAAGATAGTATGTAAATAGATTTATACAATAAAACAAACATACAAGATGAGAAATGTTTGCAGTTCATAATCTAAAGAGATATATATGAGTGAATAATGATATCGAGTGACAACAGTATATATGCATTGCATTTTAATTATAAGATTTCTGGTTTATTTTATTCTATCATGGTATTAACACCACAACAATAAATTAAGAGACATATAATTGTTAAAATAGTATTTAAAAATAAAAAATACATGGACAATAAAATAAACATATTTGATGAGGAGGAGGGATAATGTTCAAAGTACAAATCTAAAGAGTGATTTATGTGCAATAAAAAGATGAGTGGTATTTAATATGTGAATAGATGCTTGTGGGTTTAAGAAATGATAATAGTTAGACAAAAATATATCGAACTATTGAGTTGGGTGTTAGGGTTCGATCTGTTCAGCTCATGTTGAATTATTTTGGCAAAAATAAAATAAGTTTAGATTTTTCAGATGATTTCAAAAAAAATTCAAACAAAATATGTGAAGAGAATAAATCCTTGATATACAAACCTAATCGAGTTAGGATTATTCAGAAAATAATTCAAAATCATATGAAGTAGTTGGGTGGACTAGCCATGCCCATACATGCTCAATTGCTCATGCATAATTCTAAATATCGCACTACAGAATTCCTTTCCTATTTTTTAAGACACATTATTGAATTCTATTTTTGCCGTGTGTTGTGTTATCCCTCCAATTTAGATTTTTCATTTTTGCAATATATAACTTTATGACATACGGAGTATATGTTTTTACATATTTTTGGATCATCATATTGCTGAATGAATATTATTTTATTGTATTCTGCGATACAAACCTATTAAAGTAAGTATTTTAGTTTAATAAGATATATTTCAAAAGTACGGTGAATTTTATGCGTAAATCATGTTTTTTTTTTTTTAAAAAAAAAACACTAAATAGTAAATAGTATACATAAATTAATTTCATAATATGAGGAGTTCATTTAAAATTAGACTCTTATCTTTATTCTTTACTTATGTGGTATACCATATGGACTAGTACACTTTATCCCTTTCTTTAACTATTAGTGATTGCTTGATGAAATGTACGAAATATACTGATTTTTCATATAATGGGAAACCATTTCAATACATAACAAACAATTATTATCATCATTTTCATTTTCAATCTTACTCTCCACAATTTTTGAAGAAAACTAATACTAGTAATGATTGTAGTAACAATTAAATCTAATACAGAGCATTTAACATCATTTTACCCGCATACAAGTGAGTATTCATTAGCAGTAGTAACTCTTGTTATTTATTCTTTGAACCACTAAATGTATAATACAAGCGGAAATAAGTCAAGCGACGATATTAATTTTAACAATTTCTCCCATATCTTGGTGTGTAATATGTGAGAAATCGAAAGATAAGTAACTCACGAAAAATCCGTGATACTTATTCCATTTCTTTTTATTTGTTCTATTTAATATATTCCATTTGAAAAGTGAAAAACTTAAATATGATTTTTTTGTTGATTTATATTAACTAAAACATATCCATGTGATATCTTGTTAGATTCATCTCGAAATATATTTTTTTAATATATAAATTATAATTTTTTATTATATATATTTATAGATATTATAGCAATAATATATGCAAAAAGCAGATTTTGACAAACAGAAGGGAATGAAGGGAGTATATTTTATTAGAATCAAGTATCATCAATCATATTTTATTAAGTTGTAAAATAATAAGTAATGAGATAAGTTGAGGACTATAAATTCAAACTTTAATGTGATATACAAAGTACTCATTACTCTATACGTCATATTAACCACAAAAGCCTGTCAAATAGTGATAACGATACCGAACTTGGCCAGAAAATATACATCTGAAGGATTATTGTTAATCCCCAATCAACTCGTAACCAGCCCTTCATAAAAAGGGTTCTTTCCAGCTACTCTGACAGACCCAATCTTAACCCACCATCAACTAGGACTAACCTCTTCTTAGCCTATCTGTCCGACTGTCCTCTCAAAATTGGTCTACAAGTGTCATATTTAAGACGTGAACAAATCGGATGTGCACATTCATGCAAGAATCTCCCTATGGTACCAATCAGTTACTCCATATATATTTGCGTATTAAAGCTAACAACACAAGCGAGCAAATATCCATATGATGATTGTTAACTGATGAAAATATTCCTCAAAAACAAAGTGCATACGGAGATTGGAAAGAATCAACTACCAACAAATTCCTCTAGTTGTCTATGGAAAGAGGTTTATTCAAAATTCTCATTATAGAAAAAAAAAAAACTCCAATCTCCGGAAAAAAGACCTTTGTTGGAGAATGTAAACGGTAAACTAATAATCTACTCACTTGTGGGACTTGGAAACTTCGGCCACCAGCTTATCCATGAACTGCCATTTTCGATGAAATTCCCAACCTGGGTTGCTCTGCATCAGAAAAGAGTATAAATATTCAATTTGAGATTGAAATTTCAAAAGGAATTTTGGTTAGTAGATAGCAACATCAGTTTAAAATTACAAACATCAAGAAATTTCTTAAAATACAGACTGATACTTTAATCAAGAATGAGTCAAACAGGGTCGGATGACCCTCCAAGGTAAGTTGTTTGTTATCTTGAGTAGGTAGAAGGCATTTGGATTCAGACATTTAAAGAGCACGTCAGATGAAAGCACGAAGCAGCTATGCACCATGCTTTACAGAGCTATGTGCTCTCTTCCTCACCCCTCAACCCCTGGAACATTATGTTAGCATCAAGGAAAAAGGGATATCATCCTCCTATCCACAAAGCTAGTATTCGCAACAATCTAACACCCTCTAATTAAATATGCTGGTCTATCTGCAGAGCTGCAGATACACACAAGTTTCATTTTCAAAATAAACGGAGTAACCCCTCCATCCCAAATTGATCATTTTTTCTGGGCTTAAGAACTGAGATTAAGAGATATAGTAGGGATGGACATTTTCATGTTAAAGTCTTAAAAAATATGAAATCTGAGGGAAAGGAACATTTGATGGAGGAAAGGCACCAACAGAAACTAGGGACAAATGCACATGGGAGGGTGCCTTTTTTAGTCTTCTAATCAAAATAGTGGGAAAATATCATTTTGGGACAGAGAGTAAAATATAACCAAGAAAAAGTATCTATCATAAACACTGATGCTTACCAAAAACCTTCTCGTACAAAAATGCTTGGCTGGATATAGATGAACACTAAATAACTCACTGATCGAATAACATGAAATTACATGCTCCAACTACAAACTGATTCATGAACTCCCATTTATCCACGTCATGACTGGGAATAAAATAAATTAGGTAGAAATATCAAAATATATATCATTTCGGAAATATGGACCAGCATCTTCTCAAATCTAATATAAGTGCAATGGCAAATAATTGAATCTCAAATGCTTTACTTAGATGCTTTCAGCGCTGCTGCTGTTTAACGGAAAGCTAAGGTATCATAATGTCAAACATCTTTCCTAAAACGATTTTACATTTTTACCCTGAATACATAGATTGCAAGGGAGGAAAGACCAACCTGGAGTGAGAGAACAGCACGGTTGGTGAAGAGCTTCACCGAATTAGGTGCACTAGCAGGAAGTGTTTTTGCAACTCTTTCCAATTCTCCTTTCTGCTGCTCTGCAGTTACCGTATCAGGCCCACAATAATGATCCACAATCTCTTTCATAAGCGGAACTTTATCCATTGTTTCCTCCACAATTTGCTGGTAAAAGCCATAGAATATGGTTCAGTAAAATTCTTATATAAGAAAGGATATTGGCACAGAGACCAAATATCAATCATCTAAAATACAAGTCATGAAGAACAAGTATCCCGAAAGGATTAGCAGCAGAAAATTATACATATCACATAACTTTTGAGCTATGCATCTCATGATTTACTGGAAAAAAATTTGCAGTAAGGGGATCATAACGATGAAAGAAAAAAAATCCTGAAATGCGGTGAATTTGAATCATCTGCTAATGTATCACTGTTACAACTCCTTAAAATAGAAAAATAATGTGAATCAGTTCTCCATCTTTGAATGAGAATGGTTTGAGACATGAGCTCGATTTAAGCCACATAAGAAAACAATATTCACCAACAGAACGAAAAACTTGCTCTATTTTTATTAGGCTGAAATGCATAACTCTCATGAAGCCCCCACCCCTTATTCCAGAGACATCCCATAACCCCCATCATGGACATTGGAAGATATACACCTCTTCGTATCCACTGTAAATGAATAATCAAGTCATAAAATGGAATATTAGATTTGAAACCACCAATTTTGTGATGATTCCAAAAATCCACAAAAGCACTAATTTCCCTATATATAAATGCTGATCATGATCATAATATACAATGAACAAACTCATTGTGATTCATAATCATTGTTCACAAAACAGTATATGATTAAATTCAACCAAATTTCAGAAAAAGGATGAATAGACAATGAAGGGAGAAAGAGTAAAAATGGAGAAAAGGGAGCAAGATCTGATATGACAACCCCAAGGGAACTGTAGCCATCCCCAAACAACAGGAAGGCTGAAATGGAACTGAGTAATGTTGGTCAACAGTGAGGTAGCTCATACTCTGGCTTGCCAGAAAGAGAATACTTCAGTCAGCTTATATTGACAAATAAAAATTAATAGTGTCTTTGTCCATTGATATTACAAATCAATTACCAACCACTAGACATTGATAAACTTCTCGCTCAAATGCCTCCTCATTTAACAAGTCTTCTCACATGATCTAATTTCCATACGATAATATTTGACCCGTGTCAGCAATCCAGAAGAACTGGAAGCTTGAAACGACTGGTCAAATGAAAGGGATTTGATCCATTTAGTTCTGTTATTCTTCTCCTAGTTTTATAGCAAACTCGCATAGAAGGATCTTTCCAAATTCCAACGCTAAGCGTGCTGCATTCCCTGTCCAAGTTGAGGATGGGGCAGAGTGAATAACTGGTCAGGTTTTTTATGCCCTAATCTTTTTGTTGACTGCGTCATTTTGAGTACGTGTGGAAGGGGCAAGATTTTTATGTAATTTCTATATTCTTATGTATTGTTAATGGCACTTTTTTTTTTATGTTTGCACTTGAGAAAATTGTAGCTTAACAAACTTGGTAATTTGCTACCTGGAAGATTAACTTCATGCCGGAACATCTATGTGTAATGATCAAAAACTTAATTCCAAAATCATCCACACTTAAGGTTCACCTCACACACATTATGTACAAGTTACAACCAAAAGTCAAAAATTATTGGATGGGACATGGAAAGGAGAGAAATTCAGAATCAAAATTTCCCATCCAAGAGAATTCATCAAAATTTAGACAAGGCTTACCTCCCACTCCTCCTGATTCTCTATTCCTTCATAAGACATCAAGAACGGCTTCATCTTCTCAAGAGCTTCACGAAGAGGGATAGGTGGTTTCTCATCAATATCAGGATTTGTCTCAAAATCACCCATTAAATATTCAGGCTCCAATTCAATCTACAATCCAAAGAGAGTGAAGTTAGCTCATGAATTAGGCCACCTAACAAGTACAAAAACAGAAATTGATTACCTTAAGATTTGTATCATATGCCTCAAGATACTCATCTTCCTCGGGATCAGGCAAGACATCAAAAGCCATGTCATCGAATGCCTCTGTCAATTCAGCCATAGTGCTAGGCCCAAGTGCCTTGGCAAACTTTTCACCATCTGCATCATCACCTGGGGGAAGGAATTCATCAATGTCCTCATCATCTCCCTCACCATCTCCCTCATCATCTCCCTCATCATCTTTTGATTTTCCACCTCTTTGCCTCCGACCACCTCTCTCAAAACGTCCAGTGTCCTTTCTATCGTCACCTCGGGACAACATACCAACCGCATTCTTCACCGCCTCCTCGCGGCTTAACTTAGGCTTTGCACCCTCAGATCTAACACTACCTTTCTCAGGTCTATTTCTCTGTATTCCCCCCTCAGCAGCAGCAGGAGCACCAATTGGCTTTGGCCTTAGATGTCTATTCTCTTCCTTAATCTTCTTAGCTTCAAACAATGGCTTCTTTTCAGGAACTCCCCTCCCCCTTCCCGATAACACATTCAAAATATTCTCAGGAAGATTCTTCTCTCCAACTGGTTCACGAGGTACAGAAGCAACTGACTCAGCTTCAACACTAGCCCCTGTAAACTCATCTTTCTTCAGAAAAACCGGCCTCTTAGGTTCTGCTCCCTCTTCTCTCGCCACCTCAGAACCCTGTTGAACCGGACCACCTCTGCCCCAACTCGCTTGCTGAGCAGGTGGGTCGGGCGCAACATAACCATTACTGAGAGAAACAAACGAGGTTCCATGGCCCCGTACAGCAGAAGGTAACGATCCATCGGGTTCCCCCGAACTCTCATTGGAATCGGGTACTCCCGCCACAAAATTAAAAGTAGACGGACCGGGGATGCCCCGGCCACGGCCTCTACCACCTCCTCCCCCACTTCCACCAAACCCGTCTCCGGACGAAGAAGTCGAAAATGCAAAACTAGAAACAAGTTTAGTTGCCTTACCAATTGTAGTACTTCCTACACCACTAGGGTTCATCAAAAGCCCTAATCTTCCTCTCATTTTCACACTTTATTCCAAATCCTACCAAAAATTTACCCAAAAATGTAAGCAAATTCAGTGTTCAGGTAGGTCCAATGACTTTCATATAATTTAAGATTATGCTACTAATTCTAATAATACAAAGCATAAATTTACAAATGAAATCACAAAATTAAAAGTACGTAAAATATGGAATCTGACTAAGAATTTAGCAATTGATACTGGGTTTACCTTATAATATTGAACCCTGAACAGGAAATTATGAACTTGCAATTGACGTGCGGCGGCGGCTGCCGCCTTGTGTGGTAGTTCTTGTCGCCGGTGGAGCGAAGGCGGCAGGGGAAAGTGGTGATAAGTAGTGAGAGAGAACTTAAGAAATGAGAACCCGCAATTGGGTTGGGTTAGTGATCAACTAGGTGCCAAAGGACTCAAGGTTGCACCCTTAGACAGTAAGACCTAGGGATGTCAAAATCTAACCTGACTCGAGAAACTGCCTGAAAATCGACTTGTACCCTACATGCTTATGACTCGAAAAGTGAGACTCGTAATCCAACTCAATCCGACCTGGAGTCAACTCATAATCGATTAGACCCGATATTTCAAGACCTAAACCCGATTTGCGTCTGATCCATTAACAACCCGACCCGAAGACAACACGACGCGTGACCCGATTTTACCAACCTGTTAACAACCTAATTATGAATAACCTAAATTTACTGACTTGTTTTTTTCCCGATTTGAGATATTCTTAAAAATGCACTTGCTTATTAATTTCAAAATGTATATTTTATGAAACTAAACTCGAAATTTTTAATAGATTCACATATATGGTTAAACTTCAGTCATATATTCAAATGTATTACTAAACTTCATGTATATGGTTAAACTTCACGAATATAACATTGTCTTTATCCATTCAAACTATATATATTTCAATTTCTTAACTTATACGTGAACTTAAGTACTTAACGGCTTAATAACTTATGTTATAACTTATAAGTATATATTAGCAATTATGCATTTATAAATATATAAATGCTACTTATTATTACACTTTTAGACTTTCACTATTGATTTGATAAAATGTATCTTACTTAGACGGCTCAATTGCTTATCCAATTTTCGGTTCATTTCAATTATAATACGTCCATGAGTCTATCACTCTGTATCTCAATCAATCTATACTCTATATATGATATTTGATACTTGTTCGATATTTGATAAAATGATTCAATTCTCGAAATTGAATCATATTATCAAATCTCCGTGATACAAAACAACTTGTTTAGGAACGGATCTGGATCGATCCTACCTACTATGACCCGAGCTCGAAATCTACCTGAACCAAAAACAACTCACTATAACATGTCTAAGGACTGAATCGAATTAATTGAAATTGAACATGATTCGAACCCGGAACAACCTGTTATAACCCGTTTGGAACCGATCTGAATTGACCCGAACCAAAAATGATCCGAACCAAAAAAAATCCGTTGTAAACCGTCTGGAGCCGACCTGAATTGACCCGAACCAAACATGACTTGAACCGAACATGACCCGACCCGAACACGGACTAAACCCGATAAAGTAAATAATCGATTTGACCCGACCCGACCCGACCTGACTCGACTCGAAAGAACAAATATACTCGTTTCAACCCTATCCGATGAGAACTGACCCGCAATGGATTAACCCAAAATTGATCTGTGGACCCAATTTGATATCCATAGTTAGACCCTTGCACATGTTCAAATACAAAAATATTTAGGGTTACGAAATGGACATGCATGTTGAAAAATATAGCATATATGGATTATTGAATTTCTTTTTATTTTTTTTACCTCTTTGCATTTCTTTTCAAGCTCCAAATTAGAAGATGTACTTAGTTGGTGATTCGTCGAAATTGTAGTACCTCAGCGTCTTTTCAATAAAGCACAATGTTGTACTAATAACACGAAAGCTTTCATGTAATACTAATTAAAGTTTTAATTATATTGAAACTTTGGAAGAATGATGGAACTGATAGGTGATTGACGGCTACTTCCCACACCTTGTGAACTTCACCTTGACAATTATTTAACTTAGGTCAAATACGAAGTACGGAGTACATGGAAAAAAATATGAATGATACTTTTTGAGCGTCATATTCATTAACAACTTTTTAAAAGAAAATAAAATTTGTATTCAAGCTTCTTCTTTTTTTTTTTTTAATCTAATGTGTTGTCATGCTTCTTTACTTGATGTATTCTTAACTTTACCATCAATACCAACTAATAAAGCACTCATAAAATTTACTACTCCATGTGTTATAAAGAGTATTATCAAATCATACTGGAGTATGCCAAAATTTGCCATCTATTCTTACTTAGAATTCAGGAGAAAGTTCTCTAATCTTAATCCAAAATGTGGTCTTTGATCATAGTAGTATGCCAGTACCAACAGGATAAAGAGTATGAACAAGTAAACTTGAACAAGGCACAATTTCGTAGCTGCTTGATCCTGAATATTGCTTGATGTGAGGGGATTATGGCTGCAATCCATCACACAATCAGATAAATAGGTTTTCAGTCAGAATCAAGCATCTTGTGTTACAAAAACAAAGCATAACTATACACTATGAAGAAGATGTACACATTCTGGTAGGGAGATTTTCTACATAAAGAAACTCTACTACATTTCCCCGGAATAAGTAGAGAATGCATCTTAAAAATCTTATGCCTGCCAGCAGCTAAATATGTTCAAGTTGAACCTGCCAACTACTTCTCCAGCTACTATCGCTTCGACTTCAACCCTCAAAATCCGATACTGAAATAATGCTCCACTTTCTCTGGGTTCATGTGTCTGCACTGCAAAATGCCAGTTGTTAGACGAAGGATCCAGACACCAACCTGTAACACCTCAACTTTCACCTCCCAACAGCTAAATATGTGTAGGTGACATTTGCCCGCATTTTTATTAACTAATTAGGTCCCCTTTCAGAGCATCAGTTGCTCTTTGGATAGCTCTAGCAACCCTCCAGACCTCATGCTGAATGGTCATTTGATTTTCTCTCTCTGCTTGTGTAGACTGAGAAATAGCATTAGCTATGGAAGGGAAGAAGTCTAGCTCACTGTCATAGATATTGGAAGGTCCATACACCTGTAACCAGATAAAATAGCAAAATAAATTAGCACTTGGCAGAAATAAAATGAGCTTCTCAATTCTTGTTTCAGCTCCTTTTATCTCAGCATAAATTTCTTTGGGTTGTCTGGAAGGCTGAAAGTGAACATCTGTCTTTTGGAAGCAATACAACTATTTTGAGTTCGAAAGAAGCATAGTTTATACAAATATTATTAGTGGCAACATGGAAATCATGTACTAAAGAGTACCACAAATGACCTTTACTAATTCGTTATGTTTTACTCGAAAGTCTATTGAAATATTAAAAACAAATAAGATACAAGTCTTACCAGATGCTTGAACCACCGGTTCCCTTGCTGCCCATCAGCATCTAAGAAGCCTCTTTCAGCAAGCATCAACCGATCGTTTAACATTCTTTTCTTTAGCACATCCAGATCACTAGGTGCCCCTTCCACTCTTAGTTTCTGCATTTGTCATACTGAACATGTAACAGCGTACAATAGCAAAGACGCAGAAGCTTGATTTTTTTTTTTTGAGAGGATGCAAAAGATTCACTTAAAAGAAAAAAAAAAAGAAACATTCATGCAAGGCTTCTAGAAATGCATATATGCATTATGCAAAGAAAAGAAGTTAATATATATGCCTTAGGTCATATGTTCAACTATGATATTCAGGGCTGTTGATGTAAAAAGGTCTTGCTAGCATTTGTTAAAGACAAAAAGGGTCTTGGTCTCTGTAGGTTGAAAATAGGATCACTGGTGCTAGAACCAGTTGAGAAGTTCAACTAGTTATCTTGTTTTCCTTATTAAACATTAATTTTTCATCTCATTGTTTCGAAAAATTTTGCATCAATAAGAGTGTTGTGATATATACAGGACTACTCCATTGCCTTATTTTTCCCACATTTGGTAAAATGTTGGGTTTGTCCTTGAGCTTTGTCTGAAGAGTTGATCTCCAAGTTTTATAGTAGGAAACCTTGCAATTCTCTGGATATGTACTCTCTTTGCAAATATTTGGAGTATTTGGCTAAATCACAACTCTGGAATTTTCTACTGCTGATGATTGCCTTGAGGAATGGTGCTCAACATGTTGTTAGTCAAATTACCAATAGTGTCTTCCTAGATAATAGTTTATCACTTAAGAGATGCAATAAGGAACTAATTTACTTTTTGGTTATTTCCCCTAATGTATCTCTCTTTCAAGGATGCTTTTCCCTCTTTGTATATTCTTCTCTACAGAAACTACGTTACACCTTCACTTGAATTTTGCAGATGCATCTGAATTCTTTTCCAATCTAACCTAGTTACATTTTTTCTGGTTTTGTCTAGTTTGATCTGAATATCTGTTATTGTTGCTCCTCCTACTACTCGAGATAACAATTTATGCTCCAACTGCTTTATCTACTGTTCTTCCTGCTTTAACTACTATTACTAGTGCCAATGCTACTGTTGCTCCCCCTGCTACTGCTCCTCTTCTTGCTTCTGCCTAATACTGATCTGTTTCAATAATATGATTATCGTATTGTCTGATTTGATTCTTTTTGCCTGGTCTAATCTAATCCAAAACAATACGATCCTCTAGATATGGTGAACTAAACTTAGCTTGAACTCTTGTTCCTTATTAAATGAAAGCAAAAAGGCAAAAATTGTAGTACATTTCAACGAAATTATACAGCTTTTTGATACGATTATCTCACCTCTGTTTCCTCCTCAACTTCTTGAGCAACTGCAAGCAGATTTTTGATAGACATAGATATAGGAGTCAAAGATACACGGCCTTCCAGCTTGTTACTCAAGATACTTGTATACTCCTGCATAGACACAGAGGTTCCTTGAATTAGGCAATTAGCCCTCCAACTTTTTCATCATTAAGCGCCTTAATCTAGTTGCTACAACAAGCAATGGCATACAACAGAAAAGGCAGGACAAATAAACATCCAATATAGCCCAAAAAAGTTTCTTAGATTGTCAAACATCAAAAAGAAAAGTAATAACAGATTAGATCATATCTCTTAACAATGTATACTATACATCCTTCCCTTGTAATTCCTCCCTTCTCAAATGCTACTTGCACCATCATGCTTGTTATAAGAGGACCATAATAATCACATACAAGCTTTTAAGGCAAAAACAACACAGACGTCAAAGATAATCAAAAATCACAGGGGAAAAAGTTGAGATAGATTCACACTCAAGTTAAGACTAGATAAAAAAAATACCTGTAACTGCATTGCATAGGTGTGATAATTGAAGGGAAGAATTGGATCATCAGCCAAACGAAGAGCTAAGAGACCCCAAAGTTCCGTCACTAAAAAATAAATGAAGGTCATTTTAGGACCTTAAGCTAGCTATGTTTATTTGGTTCCATCTCCATCTTCAAAAAAATGAATGAAAGAAAGCAACTGACCAGCCACATGGCGATGGAACAAAGGATCTCCATGAGTTATCATCCAATCATACGAATCAAAAGCCGTGTGATAGACCGGAAAATCTGGGGACATTTTTGAAGATAGAATAAGCCTTTAGCATTATGACATCATAAGATAGTTATCACGGTTCTGAGCACCAAGAAAAACAAGGGATAGAAAACAACTTTTTCAGAAAAAATGTAAGAATAAAATAGTAGACCCTTTTGTAAAAGAATCAATTTAATCCAATAATCTGGGCTTCATCTTAAATGTAGTCACTAGGGTATTTCGATATAACAATTATCATGAACTCCCATGGTAATTGCACATGATAATCTTGATGTTGGCATAAATAAGTTGAACTGATTATGTGATGTCAACAAAAAGGTACAGATAGCTGTTCCTCATGGTTCTTTCATTAAGTTTCTATTTCTACATAATATTCCCAGTTACTTTTGTATTCCATTCCTCAGCATCTTCCCCATGACAAATTTTTCTGAAGGGGTCTGGCATCTCCCTGCATCAGTAAGACTTAAATAATTGAAGATAATATGGTGTCCAATGGAATTATGGAAATAATCAGATAACCACAATATTTCCTCATTTCTTGTTTTCGAGGTCAGTTATCGTCCGGCATGTAAGGAAATAAAAACTAACTGATGAATTAAACTCGTGGAATCACAAAAGATCCAACTATTAATGTAGGATAAGGACTCTGTAGATCTTTATCTATCACCAGGGCATCATTTATGACAAAGTAAGAAAGGAAGACATCAATGATATATAACCCTGTGTTTTTGCTAGAAAAATAATCATACCTTTCCCAAAGTACATATCAAAAGAAGGAACCCCTCCATGCTGCAGAAATGGAGCAAAGTCAGAGTCCACTCCACTTAACCTCTGGATCTACAAAGCATTTAAGAAAATATCTATCACCTGACAAGTCCGTATGGGATTAACCAATACATCCTAGCATTGAATGCAGTCCCAATTCTGGCAAAGATGCCAACAACAATCTCAGGCTTCTCTATGAAAACAAAAATTTTAAATGTATTCATCAACTATTATTTGTCCTGTAGAGGGGAAAGAAGGAAAAAAAATGCAAACATCAATTATTATGATGCCTCCAACTTCTTACATGTCCATACAACCACCATTTAGATTATTAATGGCATTTACAAAGAACTAATAATTATCTACGAACCTTGATGAATTCCTGTGGACATCCAAGAACGGATATTTGACAGATATGGGTAGATGGTTGTAGTAACAGAGACATGAATTCATGAATTTTTTTTCATGCTTTGAAATTTCTCTTCAGATGCAAACTTGAGGAGTTTTGAATCTCAGACAAAGTATTTTGATGTTACTCGCAGCACGGGCCCCAAACTCCCCAAACACCAAAGTAACAATAAGCTAAACAGACTACTCTCTAGTCCTCCACCTTAACACAGCCTCCAAAGTCTATGCACACACAAACACCCCAATTGGCGATTAAAGTAGAGTTTACAACATATATATTCCAACCATTCAAGCTCCAGTCAATATTCAACAATCATTAACACCTTCAAGAGAACAAAAAGTTTTGCTGAAAAGAATTGCACTACTTAGATTAGAAATCTGAGATCCCACAACTCTATTGTCTAGACATTGCAGCAGAGCCAGGCATGAGGCATAATATTGCTACATAAAAAGAAGGCAGTACTTTTTAAGAGACTTACGTTGATGCCTTTGTTCCTGGCAGTCCATTGGTCAAAAACCATTTCATTTGCCGCATCAGGATCCTTCACCTACGCCAACTCAAACCAAATTCTTATTATCAGTATTTTCTAATATGGCTTAATTATTAAGTGCTTTTCTTACCTTCTTTGTAATGTCAATCAGAAGATCATCCAGTTGTGGAGTCATACCAGCAAATAATCCAGGGCCTTGAACTGCACAATCCACATTCAAATAGGCTACAGCCTTAGAGCCAAGATTCATAATGTTTTCTTCCACCCATTCAGTAGAACCTATCTGGAAAGGAGCAGTATGAAAAAGTTAGAAGCAACATTATAGCATGATCCAAATGAAGGAATCACATGAGAAATTACAAAGGCATATAACTCTATCCAGAATCCACCAAATGCACTATCATTAGTGAATGCTTAGAGTTCCTAAGTCCACTAAGCATTTGAGACTATTTGCATCAATAAATGGTCATAAGCTGGTTACCTTACTCTTTGAAAAGAGCACAAAGATTGAGCAAAACTTTCAAGTGCAAAGGACTAACTCAAAATTCAAAACTTATCACCATATCCATTATGTCATAATAGTCTCACACTAAGATATTAATAATAGATCTCATAAAAACAAACTCAAATATAAAAATGTTACCCACCATCCCAAACTCTTCAGCATCCCAACTGCAGAGAATTATTGTTCTGTGAGGCATCCATCCCAAGCGCATCAGAAAGGCATACCTACGAGCAACATCAAGTAGGACAGCAGTTCCACTATTGGGGTCAACAGCACCAAATGTCCATGCATCTCTATGGTTTCCAAGAAGTACATAACGGTCTGGTTCTTCTGATCCCCTGATGACAGCAAATACATCATGAATTGTGGCATTTCTTTCCTCTCCCTGCATATAAAACCAAATAAGAAAACAATTATGTGATCAGAAAATCAAAAGGAAAGTAAGAAATGAAACCACACTTTTAGACAATCTACAGATTGATTAATTATTCATCATTGAGAGTTCTGAAGCAAACCTATTCAAGTCAATATACACTAGGAAACTACAAAATGGAGTTTCAAGTGGTAATAGAATACACCCAAATAGCCAAGAAAGGTCCAAATAAGTTTTGCTTGCATATTGGTAGCTAGACAATTTGAGAAGAAAACAATCAATAAAACAGAAAACTAAGGCAAATATTAGCCCAAACCAATGCTAAACAGACTTCAGCATAACACTAAGAGGAGTTAATCGCCGAACACCAGGAATCTTCTTTATAAAAGGAAAATTTTATAGGATACCCTTGCACTTTTTATTATAATTCAGAGATGCCAAAATATTGGAACTTCTCGTTCTTCCTGTACCTGATGTCCAAAAAATAAAAACAAAGTTCTTCCTGCAAATAAATTTGCAGGAGACAAGTGAAGGTTGTCCTATGAGTTTTCAAAATTTACAGGGTACTGGAAAATAATTACCTTCAAAATTTTCCCAATGACCAACATGTTGGAGAATGCAAAAGGGAAGACACCGCATTAATAGGCTTACAATCGAATTTTATATAGCTAAAATTAAGCAACCAAACAGAGAAACGGGAGATAGTTAAAACATGCTAATTAAAATCATACCACTAACTCATTGCTACTTATTTTTCAGAACCATTACTTTGAAACAATAATCTCAGTGCACCTCTTTACTTCAATGTTGGATGAAATATGTGAAGCACTTCTCTTCATTTGTGATGCACTTCTCACCACTTACATATTTTTTGATGCACATTATCAATTTATCACCAACATCAATCATAGGAGCACTTCTCACCACATTTCTTTCAACAATATTTCCTTATTTTGGCAAAAAGGACAAAGCATTCTCACTTTTTAGTTGAAATACAATGACAAAGCCAATATTTATAGGCTTACAATTGCATTCTTATAGCTCAAAAAAAGCAGCTAAGAAGAGATATTGGAGATCATGTCCCTTTGCTTCACTATTCACTTGACATCTAAAACATGCTAATTAGTATCATTTCACTAACTCACAACTAACTTAGTGTTTCTAATTTTTCAGAGCCACTATGAAGCATTAATCCCAATACATCAGAAACCATATTATTTCATCAAAGCAGAAATATTGAGGTTTTTACAATGAATAATTTTGAAATATTGTGCAGACAATAAGCCACTTTTAAGATACTCCTGTGTTACATAATCCAGGTCAATATCAACATTCATGATTTTTTGTCCTAAAATTGAGTCATCTCAACCCAACTAACCCCATTTCCCTTACACTTCTTAAACTTACATAACACATTATTTTCCCTCTCCCAATTAATTTAATGCCCAGTTGGAACTCCCCTTTTGGTGGAGTATATAGCTGTTTTATGTGGACATGATTAGACACTTTCTGAATCAGCTATAACAGAATACATGGATACATCATAGAATTTGAATAGTGAGGACATATAGTATTAGGATACTTTTGTACAAGTAATTAACGTAGTAGTTACAGCTCTACTTAGGAGGATCACATCCAGAAATTAAGTCCTAGAAACTAGGTCATGGTTCTTTCTATGAAGTAAAGTTGAGATTTAAGCTTTGTTCTCCAAGACTTACTAAAATAAGTTACAAGAGATAGATTCTCAGTTCAAGCAGTCTTTAACATACTTTTGCAGAACTTTAACATATGAGATCTCCATCACCCTAACCTTCCACCTTCCTTACCAGTGCATCTACTAAAATCGACGTCTCACATTTTCAAACCATGGTAACTGATTCTCCCTTATCATATCCTAATTATCTGTCACTCCAACTATATTCTGAATTCCTAATTCTATCCCTCAAAGGAGTTCTCACGCACACATTATACACTTTTCTAATACACTCATCTTCTTAATATACTTCTTGAAAACTCTGTCCCATAAAACAATGTCAGTCTAATTGCCATCTGATATAATTTCCCTTCTAACCAAAGGTATACCAATCACATAATAATCTAATTTTTGCGTTCGTTTGAGCCACCTAAATTTTCTTCTATCGATGGCATCTTGATCAGTATCTCCATTTCTTAGAAAATCCAATCCCAAGTATATGAAACATTCATTTACAAGTGATTCCTTACCATCCAAAATCACACTATCATAATTTCACTTCTTCCTATTGTTAAAATGATATTTCAGATACTATATTTTACTTCTACTAACTCTGAAATTTCTAAATTCCAACCTCTAAAACTCCATTACTCTAACTATCATTCACCTTCTCATCCACCAAAACAATATCATCAATAAATCTCATATTGACCTTGTTACTTCATATAAGACTATCACGAGGTGGAAGGGGCTTAGGACAAAATCTTTGGTATAATCTAATAATAATATAAAAGTCCCATACCACTCCATCACAACTTCTAAAGTTTACACATCCTTAACTAGGTCGATTTCATTACGAGTTATGCTCTTCTTCATTGTTGCCCACAAAGTATTTCTTTTGATACTTTGTCATATGTCTTTTCCAAATCAATAAATATCATGTGTAAGTATTTCTTTCTTATACGATAATACTCCATTATTTGCCTAGTAAGGTGGATAGCTTATGTGGTAGATCAAACCTATATAAACTCAAACTAATTGTTCAAATTGCTATCACCTTATTAGGCAAACAATGAACATTACCCACCTTAAGTCCAAATGGAAAATTATTGTTATAAAGTGGATAGCTCTGTGGGATTGTGGCAACAAATGTTAGGATACCTAGGAATAAGGTTGTTGTATTATTAGCCATATATCATCATTGTCTTTAAAAGCAAATGAATACCCTTTGAAAAGAAAAGAGAAAAAGAATGGAATATAATACTCATATATATATATATATATATATATATATATATATATATATATATATATATATATATATATATATATATATATATATATATCACCTTATCATTCTTCCCAAGAAGCAAACAATTCATACACAATGAAATAATCTGTACACATGCATCTCCCAAACAATGACAAGAGACAAGTTACATATAAAATATTCTCAAGGAGAAGCATTCCCTGAACCACGATTTAATCTTAAAAGAAACTTTATTGGAAACCATATCATGATTTTGATATTTCAAAAGTAAGCTTCCTACAAGAGAGGTAAAGGCCACGAGGATATCAATGAGCAACTAACCAAGCTGAGAAGTTTCCTAAATCAATTCAATTTCCTCAGCTATTTTATCCTTAAGTTGTCATGGCAAAGCTGAATATCACCTTATTCTACAAAAGGAACAAAATGGCCAGCTCTAGTGTCTCTTCCTCATTTTACCCTAACATCTTCATCATCAATGTCTATAGACTAGAAATCCACTTTAAGTACTATTATGAATAAGGTCAAATTATATAAACTTCTTTTATCTAGCAACCTACCACAACCACCCCAACCATGATAACCGTCCCTACAATGAGTCACGTCTTATCCTTTTCCAACTCTAACATGGCATTCCAAAATGAAAGCAATTTCAATAATCAAATATTTAGAACTTCTAAGGAAATATGCATTGCTCAGGATGCTCACCCTACCACATTCAGAAAAGTCCAAAACCATCACAGAATTGACCATGACTAAATGGAACATCAGTTCCCACAAAAATAGCTGCTACCATAAACATTAGGACCACATTTCCCTCAATATACAAGGATATGAGAAAGTCAAAACACAAAAAACACAGTAGCAGTCTAAACAAAATCACCAAGAGAACACAATAAAAATTACCAATTACCAACCTGGTAAGTAAGATTGAGCACAGTAGGACCAGGACCAGCCTTAAAACTGCTATTTTTAAGGGCATTCTCCCATTCTAAGGGCACCTGAGGCCCCTCAAGTGACCTTAAAATAGCCTCGGCTGTCTCAACAGAAATGGGCATAGATGGTATCTTAGGAAACCTATCCTCCACTTCCTTCTCACCCCTCTCCAATCTCTCACCTCCCTTCACAATACTCCCCCAACCTGGACTCAGTGGGTCTCCTAAACCCTTCATCACTGTCCCCCTTTCCACCCCCTTGACATACTCCCCCTCGGTATAAGTTAGCACCGCCACCGCCCCTCTCCCCTCCGCCACCCTCACCACCCCTCCCCTTGACATCCCCTCCCCTCTCCTAACCACCACTACACACCCACTAACATTCACCCCCACCCCATCCAGCGCATTATAGTCCTCCGCCCTACCAAAATTCACAAACACCGCCTTCCCCTCCGCCGTCCCCGACGGCGCGTACGCATGATACGGCGGAACCCCACCAAAACCGACCTCGGAAGACCCGATTTCACGGCTACCCAGATCGCTAAAATGCGCCATTAGCGACACATGCGTCGGATACGACAACAAAACCTCGTACTCCTTAACTTTGGTCTCAAGATTCAAGCTTTCGAAGTGGGTTTTCACATACTGCGCAGTTTCGTAACCCTCACGAGTTCCTGCTAGGTGAGGGTGGAGAGTGAGCGCGCGGAGATACTGTGAAACTGTGTAGTTCGAAGAGAGTGACAGAAAAGCATCGTGAAAATGAAGCAGCTTCGATTTCGACGCTTTCTGGGCAGCTTTTCTTGTGTGTTTGAGAGGTGAATCGAAGGTGAAGAACCCCAAAACGCAGAGCAGAATGATGAGGATGAAGGTGGACTTGGGTCGCTTGAAGATGTTGGAGGAACAGATCCAGAACTTGTGAGACATTTGAAAGCGTCGATAAGTTTGGAGTTCGAGAATATCGACTCCTCTGCTGTTGAATGAATGAGAAGAATGGAGGAATGCGAAGATTTTATAAATGGTGATAGTTTGTGTCATACGGAGGATGTGGGTCCCACCTGAAATGTTCTTGGTTGATGTACAGTCATACCACATTAGACTAGATTCCTTTTCACAATGGAAGCCAAGAAATGGTTGTATCTTGTATTGGATGATCCATTGCCCAATGAGGATATTCGAGTGATGATCGAATTTTATACTAAACGAAGTAGTTTAGTTTGGTCAAGTCAATTGATTTTTTCTTCTTACTTCTCACTATTTTTTGGCTGCATTTATCTACATAAAACTTAACTAAATACACAATAAAAAATATTTAAAATTTAAGTGTGCTTTAAAATATGTAAAAAAATAGGAAGAATAAAAAAGAAACGGAGAGAGTATTATGTATGGAAACTTAATTGAAATGTAAAGATTTTTGAAGAGTTTTCATCCTAATATTACAAGATATTTATTCATATGTTTCTCTTATTTACTAAAGGACAACTAAATAGAGAAAGATTTTCCAGCCCAAATCCTTTCGTTTTTCTTTCTTTTGACTTATTTTTAAAAAAAAATCCTTTTTATTACAATTTTGAGAAGTATTAAAGGAAAATATTCTTTTTTTTCAATTCTTTTGTATATTTTATTTTTTCGAATAGTCCACCAATTTTTTTTAATAAAACTGTATATACTCTTATAAGTACATTTAATCTCTAGCTATCTTCATTATTCTTTAGCAATTTAGCCATCTTTTAAACTTGTCGTAGGACCATATTTTCAATCTTTGATATAGTCCTATTATTGTCCAAATCCTAATTATACGGGGAGAATTGGGGTTGGTTTAATTTTTTAGATTTATTAAAATACTTAAATTTATATTTTATTAATTTTTTGTTTATTACATTTCATAATATTTCAGTAGATATTTAAAAATAACTTATAGTCATTGAAACAATAATTGTATTATTAATTTTTAATTATGTGGGACCTAGTCTAGTATTTCCTCCGTTTTGTAAATGTAGTAACATTTGAATATTTATATTATACTTTGACTATATTTTGTGATTTATATGTAATGAAAAATATTTTCATGTGTGATTTTAATGTATTTGTCTTGATTTTACATTCTAAATATTAATTTTTTATTTTTTATTTTTACTTATTGAGAATTCGAGATATTAATATTTAAAGTTAGATGTTGAAAAGTTTGAAACCTTACATGTTATAATAATTGTAGGATGGAGGAAGTATATACTTTTTTATTTTTAAGAAAATAGACTATATACATCCTAATTAGATAACGCTGATTTTATCATAACATCCTTTGAATATATCATTATTTATCCTTTACTAAAATCTTTTTATATTTCTGTGCATACAATAAATTATTATACTCCCTCCGTTTCTTTTTGTTTTCCTCATTTATTTTTTCTTAGATTCCAAATCAAATTTAAATTTTAAATATCTTTAACTGTGTATTTGCAAAATTATTAAAAATTGATATTTGAAAAATATATATTGACACGAATCTTTTAAGACCCATATGATTATATTTTTTCTTATAGATTAGGAGAAATTCATAGTCAAAATTTGACTATAAAGTTTATAGATTCCAAATGAGATGAACAAAAATAAGCAAAAAGAGTATAATTTATAAAAACAACCAATGACATCAACATTCATTTTGGTTTACTTTTATTGGATACTTATGTTTTTTTGGGCACACAAGATGCTATAATTGTAATGAAATACATTGAAATTGTGTTATGTATCATTACCCTATGTCCTAAAGTCTTTCTCTATTATTATGGTAGAAATTATGTCAACCTATACTAAAAGAGAAGACGTTCAAGACACCGATGACACAAGTCGATCATTTTGTCAAAGATAATTTTTAACCTTTTACATCCACCTAAATAAAGAAACTTAAACTTGAATATATAATATCTATGATTGACAAATTTAATTAATATAATTTAAGAATAAACTATTATACTCTATATAACTTGATCAATCAAATATAAATGTATTACATTTTCGTACTATTTAAAATACCTAATATATATTTACAAATATATGTACCTATAATATGTAGGACCATAAAATTAATAGAATTAACATAATTTTTCTCAAGGATAATTCTAAAATATTTTTTTATAGAATTTGCTTTGTATAAATTATTTATGGATTATTTATAAAATAAAACTGGATTTCTAAACAGATAAAATTTCAATACCCTATAATTTTATTTATGGATTATTTATTTTATCAATTATTTATTTTATAAATTAATAAACATATATATGATCAATTTTTATTTACAAACACAGTGTCTTAATTCTTGTATTACAAGATTTGAAGATCTAAAATCACAAAAAAAAAAAAAATTCCTACCAGATATGGAGAAAGAATAGAGAATTACAATTTAAGATAACATTAACCGCTAATACCTTTAATCCATTTGAAAAGTGAATGTATTGGCTGAGATAGTCACACCAACCAAATGGTGTGGCTGCCATGTGACTATCATCTTGTGCGTTTGTAAAAACAAAAGTTATGGCCTCAGATATAGATTTTATGATGTCATTTATAGAGATTATGATTTAATTTCAATTATATATATTATTAATCTCAAATATAGATATTATGATTTTACGTATATATAATATGCTCTCTTGTATATAAAATATGATTTCAAGTATAAATATAACAATCTCTGGTATACAAATAATGACCTCAGATATAGAGTTTATGATATTAGTTATAGAGATTGTGATTTTAGGTATATAAAATGTTATCTCATGTACAGAAATAATAATCTCATATAGATATATAGAGTTTATGATCTTAGATATAGAGCTTATAATCTTAGATATTGAGATTATGATCTCATGTATATAAAATATGCTCTTACGTATATAAAATATGATTGCAAATACATTAATCATGATATCAGATATAAAATTTATAATATCATGAATAGAACTTATTATCTCATATATATATATATATATATATATATATATATATATATATATATATATATATATATATATATATATATATATAATCTCGTGTATATAAGATTTGATGTCAAGAATAGAAATTAGAGCTTATGATTTCAGGCATATAAAATATGATTTCACGTATATAAAATTTGATCTTAGATATAGAAGGTATGTAAGCATAAAACATGAAAAATATTCTTAACATTCGCTAAACTCAAATATGAAATTGCATTCATGACTTACGCAATGAAAGGGTTGGTTGATATTGTATTGTGGAGGTTGTCATGAAGGTGGTGTTAGGATCGAAAACTATAGAGAATAAATATGTACACTAAGAACAAAAAATAATAAAGCCTAAGATCAATCAACTACTATAACTAAATAGGTGGAGAAAGAGGTCGTTGCAATGGAGGTCGTCATGATAACAATTATTAAGACAAGTGGTGGTGATGGTGGAAAGTGGAGAGCTAGGGTGGGAATAGAAGAGATGAGATTGATATAATAACTTGTCCTATTAATGAAATGATATGATAGGTTTAATCTAATATCAACTATTTTGAAAATATGAGTGGAAACAAATTATGAAATACAGAGTATAAACACGATGTAGTTTATAAGATTTAATTTGAGCATGTGAAAATATGTTTTGTTATACGATTTTTGATTGGATTGTTGGATAATAAACTACTTTCAATTATGAATTTGTCAAAGCATGAATTTATAAGGAAATAATGTGGAAATGATTTATGAGAAATGTTTATGAACAATGTGTAGGAATGTAGATACACATAGCGAAATTTCAAGAAACAAATTCTTGCATCTACAACAGGATCTCACACCCATTTTAATACGAATTATAGGATTAGAAATCCATACCCTTGAAGCGTGATTTCCACAAAGCCTAGAGCACTTCACACTTCTAAATGGAGATCTTTAGAACACCAAATATTGCTCCTCTAGTGTTGGTCCACAAGCAACTATTGAATCCCCACGTATAGTATGGAATAAGGAACAATTCCTTAATTCTTTTCTTAGTGATGGAAAATTGAGAGAGAATAGGAGCTTTTGAGAGAATATGGCTAAGTGTGGTGTACATACTTTCCCATAACCTTGTTTATTTATAAGTAACATCCTTATGTTACAAAATAAACTCATTAGTCCATACTTCACATAAGCATGACCATTTAGCTTCTTAACCTCTTTTGCACTTTAATCCAATCATATACTTATATGTGTGACCTCATAGGACCGATTTATTATTAGCCGTGCACTAATCAAATTAGTTCACAAATAATAGTCGGTTTCTAGCAAAACACTATAATCATATAAAATAACCAATTATAGTCATCTCTATAATATGTCCATGTTAAATTCAATTTGTTACACTTGATCAAAGGACATTTTCCTTCAATCTCCCACTTGTCCTAAAACAATTGTGTAACCACAAATTCCTTAAGTCTCTTAATGTCGAATTTGATAATATGATGACATCCCATGTTATCCATACTAATATTCAAATCATTTCTCGAAATCTGAGCTTAAACTGTCAAATCAAATGATTAACTCTTAATCCATTTTAGCACGACCATGCATTTTCAGTTCTTAATCTTCAAGAGGTCTAAGACACTAATCCTAACAATTAGGAGGACTAATTCAATCTTACACAACCAAAACTCCTAGTTAACTTTTAGCAAACACAAACATTTCGTTAAAAGCCTCTTTTTATGGTACGACATTTGAGAATGTCAAAGACATACTAATCACTAAATGAAACTAGTGTTGCACTCATGTCAAGGAATCTATTAAATATAACAAATGAAATTCTTGAAATGTTTTAAAGAATATCAAGTGGATCTATACAATATGTGTGTGTGTGTGTGTGTGTGTGTCTATATATATATATATATATATATATATATATATATATATATATATATGACTAGACATCTCCATGTCACCATAACCCATGAAACTGCGCTATCAATCAACTTACAAACTAGTCTTTGAATGAATTATTTATGTCCATATTAATGATTTAGACCAGGGAATAATATTTATAACTTTGGCTCACTTAATGGGGTTTCATTTATCAAATTACGCATTTAATAAACCTATTGAATGTTATACAATACTTTGGACATTTTATTTAACACCAAACCACAGTTAAATAAGAACAATTACTTTATTGATAAACATAAACATACCTATCTAAGTATTTTATGTCTATGACTAATTTTACAATAAAATAGTACACAACTAAAGCCACTCTCAAATATGCTTAAGCCCTAAACCTCTAGTATGATTTTCATGCTTGGGTTGAGGCAATGGTTTAGTTAACGGATCGACAATGTTATCGTCCGTGTGAATCTTGCAAACCATCACATCCTTCCTTTCCACAATCTCACGAATGATGTGAAACTTCCGAAGTACATGTGTTGGACTTCTAACGTGATCTCGGTTCCTTGCTTTGAGCAATGACACCATTATTATCACAATGCAAGACAATATCATTTCCAATACTAGGTACTACTCCTAGTTCAGAAATTAATTTCTTCATCCAAATTGCTTCTTTTACTGCATCAGTTGCAGCAATGTACTCAGCCTCTGTTGTAGAATCAGATATGGTGCTTTGCTTTAAACTCTTCCAGCTCACTGCCCCTCCATTTAGATGAAAGATAAACCTAAATAGAGATTGGAAATCATCTTTGATTTTTTGGAAGCTCGTATTTGTGTTACCTTCAACAACCAACTCACTTTCACCTCCATACACGAAGAAATGATCCTTAGTTCTTCTCAAGTACTTAATAAAATTTTTAATTACATTCCAGTGCGCGTCACCTAGATTTGGTTGGAATCTGTTACACATAATCAAAGCATATGAGACATCTAGTCGAGTACAAATCATGACATACATAATATACCCTATTGCCGAGGCATAAGGTACATTACTCATTCACCTAATCTCATCAATATTTGAAGGACATTAAATCTTGCTTAGTGACAAACCATGTTTCATGGGGAGGAAACCTCTTTTCGAGTTTTTCATATTGAACCTAGTAAGAACCTTATCAATATAAGTTCTTTGAATAAGTTCAATTAGTCGTTTATATCTATCTCTATAGATCTCGATCCCTAAAATGTACTTAGCCTCTCCAAAGTCTTTCATAGAGAAACAATTCTTTAGCCATTTTTTGACAAAGTCAAGCATGAGAATATCATTTTCTATGAGTAATATGTCATTTACATATAAAACCAAGAAGACAATGTTACTCCCACTAAAATTCTTGTATACACAAGATTCTTCTTCATTTTTGAGAAAACCAAACTGTTTGATAGCCTCATCAAATCAAAGATTCCAACTCTGAGCTGCTTTCTTTAGTCCATAAATGGACTTTTAAAGCTTACATACCTTCCTAAGATTCTTAGGATCCACAAAACCCTCGGGTTGTGTCATATACACATCCTCTTTCAAGAACCCATTCAAAAAAGCGGTTTTGACATCCATTTGCCAAATTTCATAATCAAAGAAGGCAACAATTGCTAGGATTATCTAAATGGACAGCATTACAGTAGGTGAAAATGTTTCATCATGGTCAATACCATAAATCTATTTGAACCCTTTCACAACCAATCTAGCTGTAAAAACATCAATGTTTCCATCCTTGTTTGTTTTCAATTTGAATATCCATTTGCAACCAATAGGTGTAACCCCATCAGACAAATCATCCAAGTCCCATACTTGATTTGCAGACAGGGGGTCCATTTTAGATTTCATGGCTCCAACTCATTTTTTGGAGTCTTAACTTAGCAAGGCATCTTTATAGCTAGTAGGTTTCTAATGTTCTAAAATCATAATCTCAGAACTATCACTTAACAAGAAGTTCACAAACCTTTTTGGTGGATTTCTTTGTCTACTAGATCTACGAGAAGCAATAATAGGAGAAATTTCCTTCTTAACGATTTGAGAATTTTTGTTCGAATTAGATTCAAGTGGAGTAGTAGGAGGTTCAACCATTGAATGTTATTCCTTCAACATAAGGTCATTCATGGGAGAAGGGTTATGCATTGGATGAACTACCTCTACCATATGCAATGGCACAAGTACTTTTGCTTCTGACATAGGTTGAACCATATCCATTTATTGCGCTTCTCGAACTTCTTTGAGAAATACATTACTCTCACTTACCTTTTTGGAAGTGAAATCCTTTTCCAGAAAGGTATCATCCTTAGCAACAAAGACTTTGCTTTCATGATGGTTCTAGAAGTGATAGCCCCTTGTTTCTTTACGATAACCTACAAAGAAACATTTGTTGGCTTTACGAACGAGCTTGTCAGGCTGTAAATTATACATAAGCCTCGCAGCCCTAAATGCGTAAGTAAGATAGGCTATGAACTCTCCCTCTCAATAACTCACATAGTGTCTTATCCACTGCATTGGACGGAATCCTGTTCAATGTAAAAACAGCAGTTTTGAGAGCATGTCCCCAAAAGGATACTGGAAGGTCAGCAAGACTCATCATAGATCGAACAATATCCAATAGAGTTCGATTTCTCCTTTCGAACACACAATTCATTTGAGGTGTTCCAGTTGGAGTCCGTTGTGAAAGAGTCCAATTATTTGAACTTCGTTTTGGAACTATTTGAACTTTTTAAAGATTTCTAACTTATATTTCATTAAGTAAATATACCCATATCTACTTAAATAATCACTAAAGGTTATGAAATAGCTATAACCTCCCCTAACTTTTGTACTCATTGGTCCACACACATTAGTATGTATTAAGCCCAATAGTTCATTGGCTCTTTCACCATTTTCCCGAAAAAGATGATCTTGTTATTTTCACATCAAACATAACTCGCATACATTAAATGATTCAAAATCAAAAGATGTTAGAAGCACATCTTTATGTAACCAATGAATGCGATTTTGGTTTATATGGCCCAAACGACATTGCCATAGATATGTGAGGTTTATATCATTTGATTTATATTTGTTTCTTTCTATGTTAAGGATAGGCTTATCTTGGTTAAGTAGATACAACCCATTAATATTGTTAGCACTGGCATAACACATGTCATCCTTTTAGATAGAGAAACAACCTTTCTTTATCGTAAAAGATTATCTTTTATGATCCAAAACATGAATTGAAATAATGTTTTTTTTTATCAATATTAGGTACAAAATAACAATATTTAAGTTTTAATACTAATCCAAAAGGTAGAGGTAGATAATAAGTTCCAACTGATGTGGCAACAACCTTTGCTCCATTAGCTACGTGCATTTCTACCTCCCCTTTTGCCAGCTTCCTACTCCTTTTGAGTCCCTGCACATTTGAATAAATGTGATAAATATAACTAGTATCAAATGCCCAAGAAGAAGTAGAACTTTTTAAATTAACTTTTATAATATAGATGCATGAAGTAGAAGCACCAGACTTCCTGTCCTTCAAGTACTTGGGGGCAATTCCTCTTCTAATGACCAATCACGTCATAGTAGAAACATTTTCTCTCAACAGCCACCCTTAGCTTGGCTTTTGGTTTTACAGAAGCTTTGGCAACAACTCATTGTTTACCCTATCTTTTGTCCGCCCCAACCTTCTTAAATCCTTTCCCTTTTTAAACCATGAAAACATCTTTCTTAGTTTCATATTGGATAATTTGCTTAGCAGTAATGAGCATCCCATGTAACTCAACAAGGGTTTTCTCCACCCCATTCATATGGAAATTCAACCTAAAGTTCTTAAATCTATCATGAAGTGAGTGGAGTATGATGTCGGTAGCCAACTCTTGGCTAAAAGGAAAGCCCAGTCTTTCCATGTTTTCAAAATGACCTATCATTTTGAATACATGTTCCCCCACTGGCTTTCTTATCTCTAGCTGACACTTAAGGACAGCCTTGTGAGTCTCATACCTCTCAACTCTTGCTTGTAGTTAAAACATAGTTTTCAACTGCTGATTGATGTTATATGCATCCATTTTTTCAAACCTCTTTGGTGGGAAGAGCCCATGGAGGCCAACATGAGGTAGGTAACAATTACCGACCTCTCCAAGACAGCTTTGTGAGAAGCTATCTCAACATCCAAAGGAGTTGCGCTTAGGGTTAGGATAGGGGTTTCAAGAACATCCTCTCTTCCTTTGAATCTTTGAACAATTAGGTTTCGTTCCCAATCAAGGAAGTTTTTCCCATTCAGTTTATCCTTCTCAAGGATCGAATGCAAATTGAAAAGTGATGAATTATTGTTGTTGTTACAAGACATGATATCTATAATTTAAATATGCAAAGATTCATTATGTTTATCATAATAAGCTTTAAAGTATTTAAACAATTTAAATAACAAAAAGCCATGCATACTTAATTCAATTAAAATTGTCCCTTTTGAATTAAGTAATTTCAAAATCTCTTTTAACATAATTTTAAGCGAACTTGGGCCCTACTCTTAAAGTTATTTTATCGAGGCAAGTAAACTCTTTAATAATTACAACATTTGTAATTCTTGGTTGATAGGTGATAACTCCTTGCCTAATCCCATCCTTATGCTTCAAAATTCAAAACCCTTTTGATGATTTTGTTTATAATAAAACAAACATGTAAATTTTCCAAATTTACCCTATTTAATCTTATATCAATTAGTGACACCCTGCTTAGGTAGAACCTACCACTAATGATTAAGGCTTCCACTGGTGTTTGTATTGGAAAAACAAATTAACTCAATATTATATTAGGGACCTAAGTTACTTTGTGGGTTTATTTAATAAGTGAACACATGCAATAAATAAACAACATAAACTTAGTAAAGCATATTATGGCAATAACAGTTGAAATATAAATGTGATCCTAATATGATCCCTTAATCCTAAAGACTACTCTTCATGGGCTTTGTCCTTGAATTATCATATATCACCATCATTGGACCTTCACTCCTAGGATCTCCATCCAAAGTGAATACATAATATTTTTTGAAATTTAAAATAGCAAATTAAAATAAATTACAAAAATACAAATGATACGCAAACCGTATTTAGGATACAAAAAACTTTAACGATGCGCAGATAGTATTTTCTATCATAATTTGGGACATACCAGACACCTTATGCAGTTATAACATCAAATATTATAATAAGCATATAAAATCAATAATAACAATAATAATATCATATATTATTAAACAAAATGCATAATAAAAATTATTAAACATTAAGTATTTAACATGCCATTAAAAAATTAAAAGACATATAAAGTCTAATTTAATTAATTAGATTTATTAAATTAAATATTAACAAAAACATTTACTTTTAAAATAATTACTAAACCTTATTAATCATATTAATAAAATTAAGTAATTATAAAATAAAAGCAAACCATTAATTATCCAATTCATTAATCATATTAATAAAAATTGGTAATTAAAAAGAAACATAACTTCTCCATTTTATTAATCAAATTAATAAAATATAGTAATAAAAACCATAAATGAAATAAGTCAAAATAGGTTAATTAACCCCTTAATTAACCAAAAATTAATTATTTTAATTCAATTATAAGTTTAATGTGGCATTTACTAGATTAATTAGGCAAATTAAAGTGCAAAAATCGGCCAAAAGGGTAACACACGGGTTCCTAACCCATCATGGCCCGCGAAGCCAAGCCCTCACACCCCAACCCCTTACCCGCACGCATGCCCCCTAAACAAGTACTCATCGACAACTATTGTTGGTGACCCATCTCAAACGAACCCCACCCCCAGAAATCTCCGGTGACATGCGCGTCTACAGGGACAAACTCCACGGTCGGTCGTCCATCGGAGCGCCGCCATTGTCGCCGCAAAAAGTCGACAGAAAAACATTATTTTGGAGTGATTTTGGAGCAACTCTTGCTCTCATTTATGTGCTAAATTAAGGGGAAAACATTTGATTATCATATAACCATAGTTTGGGATTGATGAATTAAGAAAATTCATAGTTTTCATGAGATTCAATCAATTGGGGCAAAATTTTTAGGGTTCTTAATTTCGGTGCTTCCTAGGCAAGTATTGGGCGAATTTCAAAGTAAAATTACAATCAAATTGTGATTACATGCTCTACAAATAACAATGCACAAGAATTCAAACATTAATCATGCCAAAAATCACATTTTCGTGCATGGTAAATTCAAACTACGGGGCTAGCCAAGAACAACGAAATTAACAAACAATTTCCAATTAAAATCCTGTTTATAGAGATTAATCCCAGCATCACATATGCATTAGACTAATCAATACCAATTGGTCAAAATCCAATTTTTATCATACATTTCAATACCATATATCAAACCTCCCCTAATTGAATCAAAATAATCAATCACAATCATATCAATATATACAAGAGGCTAACTAATACCGCTGTAGATACATATACCAAACTTCACCTAAATGATGCATCAATATGCTTATATGCTCACTGATCATTTAATGAGCCTTATGAATGTTTTGACTGGTTTTAATTTAAGAAACAAAATATGATAATTTAGAGTGATAGACAATTATGACACTATTGTGTTGTTTGTACAATCATGTACGCACTTGTCGCACAATCTATATACCATGTTAGTATGTTACCATTGACATGGTTCCGTTTTCATTGTTCCTCTAATAATGGGAAGAGTTTAGTAGAACACATTCACATCCATCTCTGATCAGTTTAGGTCCATCTGTACAAACACTATAGACCATTTTAGGTGACAGAGTGACAACTTTATTTTACCCTGTCGCTAACACTGATATTTTATTTTATAAATAATGTTTGATTTGACGATATTGTGCCCTTCATGGCCATTCAATCGTCTTCCGTAATAATTTCCTTTGTAAACACTTTATCTATGTATATTCTATCTCTCCTTGAAACAAAGTTCAATTTAATTTTTACGGTTTCTAAAACACGACTTTAAACATTTTTATCTCCAAATTCGTAAATAAAAAAATTATAAAAACTTGTTATTTTAAAATTTTATATTGAGATGCATCTAACAATATCTCATTTAAATGTATTATTTCTTATAATATGAGGAGAATTTAAGGTTAAATTTTCATAATTTGATTCCAAATAATAAAATGTGGCTTTCTTATAGAGACAAATAGAGTAATATTTAGTACATATACATATTTCATATGATCGAAATAGATCCAAAGAAAGAAAAACATGCATGGACAATCATTTCCCACTAGGTTAACAACTTCCTAACACTAGACTATAAGACTCACCACTCACCACATGATTGCATGATTATCATTCATTTATTGGCCTAATAAAGGTCATAAACTAGCATGAACATCATTCTTGGCGGCCAATAATCATGACTGATCCCATACAAATCCAATAATCCCGACTAATTAGCACACTTTAAAAAAATGTAAAAAGTCCGAATGTGGGACCCACAAGAAGAAGAGTCCTGATCACACGGGCAAACACGCGCCAGAATGAGTAACACAGTACCCAACCTCGGTCCCTCACGCTCCCATTATTTACTTATTGCCAACGACTAGCATATAGCCACATCACATCTACTGATCCACCCAAACCCAAAACATAACCGTTTTCTCCTCCCCAAAAATTCCATATCTTGGAGATTAATCTTCTCGTAATTGATTAGAAGGATAAGAGATGGCGAAGTCGGAGTTTCGGAGAGGAATGAGCGAGCTGCGGCCATTGATGGCGTTACTGTTTCCGTTGTGTGTTCATTGGATTGCGGAGGAGATGACGGTGTCTGTGCTGGTTGACGTTACCACTCGTGCTTTATGTCCTGGACATACTACTTGCTCTGAAGCTATCTATCTTAACGGTCTTCAACAAACTGTGTGTATTTTCCTATCTTATTGCCTTTTTTTTTTTTAACTTTTTAAGTTTTTTTTTTTTTTTTTTTTTTTTTTTTTTTTTTTTTTTTTTAAAGTAATGGTTTGACTTGTTTATTTATAAGTTTTTTTTTTAATTCCAGAAGAGGTAACAAAAGACCAAGGATTTTTTATAAGTAATTAGTTTGGTTTATTGTTTATTGAAAATTTTCAGGTTATTTTTTGATTCGTAGTTTTTTCTTTTTATTTTATAATTTTAATCAAGAATCATATCATATTAAATGCTCAAAATTTTATTTGATCGGTAATGCATTTTACACGTTACAGTACGGATTTTTTCCTTGTCAATTCATACTCTGTATGTGCAAGTAAAACAAAGACATTTGTTAAGCTTTATAAAAGTTCATGAAAGTATTTTTCATCCATCTAATAGAAAAATTATATGGACTTATTCGTTCTGTACTTTCGAAATATTATAGATTTAAAATCAAAATTCTATCATATCTATAAAAAAAAAACTTTTTTTTTTAAAGAGAATAAGTATGATTTTGTGTGGCTGATGCGTGTTCAAATTCACTTATCTAATTATCTTCAAGGGCAGGTCTTAAGTAGCATACATAATGGGGCTCCGGTTCAAAAGTTTGATTGCCATTGGATAAGCCTTTGTTTGTATATTATACGGTCCGAGTGTATTGTAACAATAATTACACCGAAGACAAACTTCAAGACATATTTTTTTAAAGGTGCAATCTTGTTTTGTTACATGAAAATTTTCTTCATATGAAACTACCTAATTGGATCGGACTCGGGTCATAAACTGTTTTTTATTTAATCTACTTTGTATTCTGTACTATGCACTTTTATTTTGTCTAAGATGATAGAGATAGTGATGTGTTATCTTGAGATGGGCTTCCCAATAAATAAAGATAACTGTGTATACACTTCGTTTTTTTTCATCAGAGGAAAGGTACTTGTATAAAAATTATGCATTTCATATTTAACTTAGTCATTGTCTCACTCCAAGACAAAAAAAAGAGAAGATATTTCAATCTTACTTATCATATTGAGTAGTAAAAGAAAAATGAACAAAACAATTTCTATGAATGTTATTGGGAAATATTCTGGAAGTGCAAATGTGTACGAAGGGAGTAAAAAACTGCTTTTAAGTAGGGGTTTGTAATGGTTTGGAAGTTGGAAGCTTAGAACCCCTTGTATTCCAAGCGATTAACGTGGACTTAGATGACTTGTTTTCTTTAGGTTGGTTACCGTATGATCATGCATTGCATGGGTGACGAAGAATCAAAATTCTAAGGACTGCAGACATGACTTATGCACTTATATTTGGTGTCTGTTCAATTGGTTCTGAAGTCTGATTTATTAGTTTCTGATTTCTTTTATGGTGTTCCGGGGATAACATTAGTGTATGTTCAGTGCTTATTTAGGTATATATTGCCTTGTTTTTAAGTTTCTAGTTTACTGATGCAAGGTACATTTGAAACATAATAGGTGGTTGGCATTTTTAAGATGGTGATACTTCCACTGTTGGGACAGCTTGCTGATGAATATGGACGGAAGCCATTGCTCCTTATTACTCTGTCAACCACAATTATCCCCTTCAGTAAGTTGTATTCATGAATCTGCATCTGTCTCTCTTCTCTTTTTCGTTCTTTATTAGACTTGACCTACTGAGATCTTGAATGGGATTTATATAGGTACGTTTTCACTCTAGAATGAAGTTCATGGAACTTAATTTGACTCATTACAGAAGTGAATTTCATAAAGCACAGGATGTGCACTCTTCAGTTCCCTTTTGTGCCTTTTGCTTCTGAAAAAATTACACGTTTTGGCTAACCTGTTGCTGCATCCAGCTAAAAAAAAATTCTTTCATGTGTTTCAGAGTCTTTGCATAGTTAGAATGAAAGAAAGACTTGCGAAACTCATTTTTATAACAAAATGTTCTCCATAGTTTGTGGCTGTTATTCTGTGTTTGCAGATGTTGATAAACATAGTACTTTTAACATTCATTCTTCTTTTATCTTACAGCATTACTTGCCATTGACCAGTCCAGAGATTTTGTATATGCTTATTATATTCTTCGAACAATCTCCTACATTATAAGCCAGGGGAGTATCTTCTGCATTGCCGTTGCCTATGCTGTAAGAACTCACCCTTCAATTCATCATTTGGAATCTGGAGACAATACATGTTTATTGCTCAAAATAAAAGTTCTTTCCTTTCTTAGGCAGATGTTATTGAGGATTCCAAAAGAGCTGCGGCATTCAGTTGGATAACAGGTCTATTTTCAGCATCGCATGTGCTTGGAAATGTGCTGGCTCGATTTCTTCCAGAAAAATACATTTTTGAGGCAAGTCCATACTCTGAGTTTCTCATTGTGGTTTTGTCAATTGTTATTACATAATTACTTTTAATCATTATATGAATATTCAATGTGGATTTTCGATTGAGTTTCCCAGGTATCAATTGCTCTTTTGATCTTTTGCCCTGTTTATATGATATTCGTTTTACCGGAGACAGTCAAGCAAAGACAAAGACAGGAGCCACAGTCATCACTATTATCCAAGTTTCTGACATTTCCAAAGCTACGATATATGTCAATGAAATATGCTGCAAGTGTAGTTGTCAGCAGGTTGAGTCTTTAGACGCCCATTATATTTACTAATTTGCTTGTTCTACAGTTATTAGTGATTACTGTTCATATATGTCTGTGTGGTGCTTAATTATTGATGAGATTTCCTTTGCTGCAGTCCAACACTTCGAGCGATTTCTCTGGTCTCTTTCTTCTACGAGTTGGGGATGTCTGGCATTAGCAGTATCCTTTTGGTAAGATTAGGGACAATTTATTTCGTATTTTTGTAATTCTGATATCAATTTTTAGGAACTATCCCCTTGTCTTGTATGAGTAGAGTGCATTTTGTCCGTAAATATTTTTTTCAGTTTGTTCTAAATTTATGGATGATGCAAAGTACGGACTCATGGTAGGATATAGTCTTTATGTCTTAAGCTGCATGCTTGATACAGAGTACATTAAAGTGCTGAGTCTGATATCAAGATTTCAAGCATGTGTAAATGAAACCATCTATATGTGACAAGGATTTATGGAATGAGGTTGAGGTTTGTTTTATAACATATGATTCTTGTGCAGTACTACCTGAAGGCTGCTTTTGGTTTCAACAAAAATCAGTTTTCGGAGATATTGATGGTTGTTGGAGCAGGTTCAATTGTTTCTCAGGTATGTCTCATACATGGACTCTGAGAGCAAATACAGATCAATGGGTTTATAATCTTCCCTGTGCTCTGAAGTATGCCTCTTTTAGACTTGAAGGATCAGAAATTCAGAAAACTCATTAGTCAATATATTGTCATTTAGTCACATTGCACAATGTTTATGACAACATTGGAGATTTATGTATACTAAATTTCTGACCCAGATTTATCTTCATTTTAGACTTAAATTCTATACCAGTATATTTGGTTATAGAATGCTCCAAAAACTGTTTTTTGCATCCCTATCAGCCGAAAGAACATGGATATGAATAAAATTGCTGTAGCGAGTAGTAACTATGTAAGGATAATCAATTCTGACTTGTATACTTCTAATTTGTAAATGCTTGTAATGGTTTGGATGGTCACTCGCTTATACATAAGCATGTTTCTTTTTTCAAGAACGTACCTCGTCTCCTTATGTCTGCTCACTTAGTTTCTCCCAAATCATTTTACATGTTTCAGATATATCTTTATATATTCTTGGTTACTTTGTTCTTGTGGTCTGTCTTAGATATTGGTGCTCCCTCTTATCAATCCATTGGTCGGAGAAAAAGTAATTCTAATCTCTGCGTTACTAGCTTCAATAGCTTATGTAAGTGACAAATCAAGCTCTATTTATCATATATATTATAATAGTACTGCATTCTAATAACTTGTACTGATTACTGATGGTTTTCTTTTACAGGCACTGTTTTATGGTTTAGCTTGGGCAAGATGGGTAAGCACATCTAAAACTTTCTTGGGAGTTATTAGACGTAGGAATGATTTATGTATTACTCTAGGTTAAAATTTTCCATTACCAAGTCAATGAACATGCACTGATAGGGGGACAGCAAGGATTCATTTGTATACATATTAGCAGGAAACATTTAACTTGCTCTATCCTCTTGGTTTTTGAGATTGTGTCACCTTCTTCCTGTGCTGAAATGCTTTGGTTGCATTGCAGGTGCCGTATCTGAGTGCTTCATTTGGAGTTATATATGTGCTTGTGAAACCTTCCGTGAGTACTTAAAACTAATGCCTTACTAATGCCTGCCTTGCTGCAACATCTTACTGCTGTTTACATGTTTATAATATTGTTCCATGATCTACGAATTTGGCAGACTTATGCTATTATTTCAAAAGGATCAAGCTCTAATGATCAGGTTCGTAAAAGTTCCTCTACTTAAAGATTTTTCCCCCAATTTTCAAACTATGGTTTATGCACATTGGCAAAGGATCATTCTTTCAACTCAGATCATACGAAAGGAGTAAAGGCCACGTTTGTTCACCACATATTGATCTAGTTCACGAAGGTTAATTTCAGTCCTGGATACTCGGAGGAGATCACATCTAGTCTTTCCTGTCAAAATGGCATTGATTATCACACATAGATATATGTTCAATTCTGATCATACAGATAACAGATGTCAATACTCTATTTGCATCTGGTCTATTGTTCTACTTTCTGCTGTTTTTTAAGCGGGGTTTAGTGTTTGCAGGGTAAAGCACAAGGTTTTATTGCAGGCGTGCAGTCGATTGCAAGTTTGTTATCACCACTGGTTATGAGTCCATTGACCTGTGAGTTATTTACCATTTGATGTCAAATATTATAAAACTATTCAAGTATGTAATATGCTCATCACTAGGAATGTCAATGTGTCTTGACTTCTCTACCACTCTTCTTTCAGCATGGTTCTTGTCCGAAGATGCTCCTTTTGACTGCAAAGGTTTTAGTATTGTTTGTTCATCACTATCCATGGTATGCTTCCTCCTTTTCCCTCTTCTTATCTTCTCTTTGCTGATAATCTTTTTGCCTAGCTCCCGCCCCGGAACCCCTCTGATTTCTTGCTTACATGTACTACAGATGGTTGCTCTGGTGATCGCCTTGGTATCGAGATTTGAATCGAAGTCTGAGCTTGAGCAGAAGGATGACTTACATAGCATTGAATCACCACTTCTATCATGAGGCCTTCTTTGTAGTTTTAGGAGTCCATCTCACCCTTCTCCACAACACACATACATACGAAGTATATATTAGTACGTGTTCCAAGTTAGAAGTTGTGGAGAGCATAAAATGTATGTACACGCATTGTGTTTACAAAATTGTATTCAATTTCATTTCAGATGTGTATTAGGTCACACTTAGCTTTATTTGTAATGTAGGCAAAATTGTAGTAGCTTTTCATGGTTCATTAAGCGAAGATAAATAAATGTTTTTGATAATATTCTCCATACACAAAGTATTGTATATATAAATAAATGTTTTGGGGTAATTTTTGTTATATTGAGAGTCACTTTTACTGAAGATGCAATAACTTTATTCTGTCCCGTATGTATATAATACTTCTTGTTCTCCACGTAATTAAAATTTCGATATTGTTGCGTGGTCTTACAGTTTCCTTTTTAATCGCTCTTTTTTGCGTCATGCAAGCATACTGCGTAAGTAATGACTATGATATAAGACTATAAATGGAATCGCTTAAAAAGATTTGGATATTTTTTTTGAGAAATGTAAGGTTTACAGGTATGGTTATGAGTGTAATGTCCGTTTTAAAAAAATATATAATTCCTACTAAACACTTCTAAATAATAATGTATGTTTTGTGAAATCTTAACAAACTAGTTCTTACTCCTTAGCTTATCTAAATGACCTAATAAATAGGAATAAACAATGAGTTCCAGTTTGATGATAGATTAAAATGTCATAAATGTGTAATGTTTCATTGTTGATTTACATATGCGTTTGTTTTGTAATGCTAAGTCGACTAACTTTGGCCAAATCTAAACATGCTTGTATTATTTACCCAAATTTCGAAATAAGAGAAGGGCAAATTTTAGCTAAAGGTTTGCAATTCAATAGAAATTTCAAAATACTTTGAAACACACCAAAAAATTTAAAAAAATAAGAAAAATGTACATTCGAGTGAGAGGGTTATAAGTGGGAAGGAAGAAACACGAGTATACCTAGATTCACCCTAAACTCATTGAATTCAAAAAATTCAGATTTTTACTCAGATCCATTAGGTCCGACAAGTCTAAGGTTCAAAATGAGTCTTAAACATATTTTTCTTCTATTTCGTAATTGAATATTTTTTTTGCAAAATTTTTTTATAGTAAAATAAATCTAAAAAGTCAACACTTGAGAACATTACTAATTGAAGAAAAAATATAAAAAATTACAATTCAACAAATAATCTAGTTTTAATTTCAAAATATTAGAATTTTACAATTCAAAAAGCCAAACACAACAAAATGATAAAGTATAATAATACTTCCATTTGCTTGTCCTCCTCCATTTAATTTTTTCATTTCTTTTAAATAGACCCAAACTCAATTTAAAAAATTAGATAGCAAACCTTAAAAAGGGTCGGGTCCTGGACCCATTGCCAACCCTAGTTATAAGCAATTATTACTGTACACATTTGAAACGCAAAGAATTTACACATAAAACGCTGTTTTTTTTTTTTTTGCATTTGGGGTAACATAATGAACATTTCGTTTACAGAAAATGAACATATTGAAAGTTTAAAAGTTCCCCCAAAAAAACTATAATGATTAACGTTGGGAATACAACATCAATCAATATTAAATAAAAATAATAGAATCTCAATATTTTATAATTGCAAATTAAGAACATTAATGACACAAATTACGAAACAATAATAATGTTGTGCTATTAATGATGCAATCGTTTTGTACTGATCATTAAAAGTACATTTATTGTTCATTCTAGTGATACATAATGTTCATTTTAATAATACATAATGTTCATTTTAATAATACATAATGTTCATTAATAAAAATCTTGCTGCACGAATGTTCTATGTTCATTTTAATAATACATAATATTCATTTTAATAATACATAATATTCATTTTAATAATACATAATGTTCATTCTATAATACATAATGTTCATTTAACAATAACAAATCTTTGTGATATGTACATTTCTATTTTTAGTACGCATAATGTAATCATATCTACTTGAATGTACCTTATATGATTTTACAATGAACATTTTCTTTATAAGTAATGTACATTTACGTATTAAGAAATATATATAATAATTTCAAAATATGTGTGTGTGTATAAAAATCTTAAAATAAAAAATTATTTAGATTTAAAAAAAACCTCAAAGTTCTGTATGTATCTTATTTCCAATGCAAAAATGATAGAATCCCAAAAGTATTAATGACGTAAATTACGAAACATTAATGATGACTTCTAATAGGAAATAATGAATTGAACTGATTATTAAAACTTTCAATGTTCAGTGTTTATTACGTTTCTCCAAATGAAAATAATGCAATGTTTTATGTGTAAATTTCTTGCATTTTGCACCAAGTGCACAGTAAGCATTGTGCACCTGGGTGCATAGTCCTATTTGCGAGTTATAAGACTTATAACAAGTTTACAACAATCAATAGAAGCATTATAGAGGAAATTAGATTGGCAATAGCCCTATATTATATTTATGAACAATAGTTAATGAGAGGCCACTAAATTTTGAATTAAGGATTATGGAATTTTCTATTTAATTTTTTTTAAATAACTTATTTTGCCATGTACTGTAAAAATAAAAAAATCATAAAATTAACCAATAGGATAAGTACAAGAGTAACTTAAAAAATAGTATATTCATGGCGATTAGGGATGTGCAAAATAACCGTAACAATTAACCGTGTATAATCTATTCATATTAACGGTTATATTACCAAACCGTTAAGAATTAATGGTTACAGTTTCGGTTATAAAATTTTTAAAACATGAATGAATATCACTAGTTTTTTTATTCATGATCAAACCTTGTGTAAATATATGTTATTATTGTTATAGAAGACCCAAATGAGCTAAGGAATCATACAAGTAGTTATTAGGTGTACAAGTGCATAAAAATGAAATGAAACGGTTAGCAATCAACCGTTAACAGTAGCGTTAAAAACCGGTTAACCATTTATTAGTTACCATTACTTAACGATACGATTACGGTTAGCATTTTCTAATAACCATTGTAACAGCTAACCGTACTGTTAAGGTTTAACGATACAGTTAACCGTTTATGAACATCCCTAATGCCGATTTACTCGCCAATCAGGTAATCCAATAAGACTAAGAAAACTGATTTACTCCATAGCTTGACTATTTTGCAATAATAAGTTGAAAAGTTTATTTCTAAAAAGATAAGTTAAAATCTTCTTTATAATCAAAACCTAATTTTGTAGGAATAATTGTGCTCGATGATTCGTGGATACCAAGATACACATCCCTATTTATTCGCCTGTATGGAGTAAATAGGATTTTAGGTAACACAATTTACTCCTTAACTTGGTTATATTTAATAAATAAGTTGAGAACAATATACTCTGTACTTGTAAATTTGTTTACAATGAGATAATATTTTGTATATTTGTCTTAGTAAGAATTGCGCTTGCCAATACTTGAGACACCTAATTACATATGATTAGGAAAATTGATAATATATTTAATTCAACAAGATCATGATTTAGAAAATTGAAAAATGAAAGTCATTACAAATAATTATATTTAGGAAGATTATATTCAGATCTTATACATTTATCTTGATTACTAACTTTAAAAATAATCAAAACTTATAATATTGATTTATAAGTATAATAAAACCTATTTAAGTATTTTATTATAAAATAATAAATATATTATTTTTAGTACCATTTTATTAATTTTTCAATATTATAAAAAACATGCACATACCTACCGGCTAACCAGTAGCTAATTAATCTGCATTGTGATCATCTTTCCTATAAACATAGACCGCATAATAGAGATTTTATTTGGCCATCCTTAGATTAACCATAATACGGGGCCGATTAAGTATAAACATAGACATCATAAATAGGGATGTGCAAAATAACCGTAACCGTTAACTGTGTATAACCGGTTCATATTAACAGTTTTGGTTACGATGATGATTTTTTGTAATGGTTAACCGTTATTCTTATAATTTAAAAATACTAAACTCAAAAGGCTAAACATATGAATGAATGTCATAAGTTTTTTATGCATGATCAAACCTGGTATATGTATGTGTTATTACTATTGTAAAAGACCCAAATGAGTTAAGAAATCATACAAATAATATTAGGCGTATAAGTGCATAAAATTGGAATGAAAAAATTAGCGGTTAACCGTTAAATACCGATTAACCGTTTATCGGTTGCCGTTATTTAACGGTACGGTTATAATTAGTATTTTCCTTATAACCGTTACAACGGTTAACCGTACCGTTAATTACAGTTTATGCACCCCTGCATAATAGAGATTTTATTGACCATCCTTGGGTTAACCATAATACGGGGCTAACTTAACTCACCACATACTGCACAGGAACTGAGCCACAGGGCATACTACAGATACTTCTGTACAGCAACATGGAAATTCTTCATTCAAGCAGCTGTTCATTCCCTCCTCATAAACTCCTCATTCTCAGAAATCCCTCAAAAACCTCAATCAATTCATTCAAACCCAAAAAATCTAACACCTTTCAGATTTCATTATCATTAACCCAACAAAATTCCAATGATTTCTTCAACAATCCTTTGTCGCTCTTCCCTAAATTTTCACTTCCTAACTCCCCATTTTCCAGAATTACAACTGCTGCTTCAATATCAAGAACACCCCCCTTAAGTTCAACTGCTCACAATTCCACTCAAAATGTTCATTGGATGGTAATAACGGATAAACCCCCAGAAGGGGTTCAATCAAAATCCGAAATCATCAATTATTATGTCAGTATTTTAGAGAAAGCTTTAGGAAGGTTGTTTTTCTTTCTTCTTTATTTTAAAATTTTTGATTTTTATGACTTTGTAGTAATCTGAGAATGTATGACAAAGTCATGCATTTGTTATTGATTGGTGTTATTATTGTTTTATTTAATACTTAAGTGTATCATCTTGCATAATCCTTTGTTGATTTGGGTTCAACTTGATAAAGGGTTGTGAATTTTTTATTTTACAGCGAGAAAGATGCACAAAGTTGTATATATGACGCTTCTTGTGATACCCTTTTTGGATTCTGCTGTGTTATTGATGAGCAGACTTCGCGGTTTATAGCTGGCAAGCCTTCCATTTTTGTTATACCATTTGGTTTTGTGATCTTAATTAGTAGTGATTGGCTGATTGCTGGAAGGTTTTGATATTTTAGTGGGAGTTCTCACTTTGTGTTTTTTTTTTTGTTGCTTGACAGGTTTGCCCGGAGTGCTGTCTGTTAAGCCTGATCTTGATATAAATTCTGTTAAGAAGGATTATAGTACTCGAAATTTTCGAGATGATTTTGTGTCAATTTCACCCAATGAAAGAGCAGTGTGGTTTCCAAAGGGTTTGAAAGACTGGCTTGTATGTGTTGAAAATCCATCTAGTAGATTCAAATCCAAGGCGCAGGCGGTTGATTCTTATGTGAATTTGCTGACCAAAGTATTGGGGAAGTAAGTGTTGTGTTCACATTTTCTTTTTATGTTTCTGAAAAGTTTGTTGGCCTGAGTATGGAGTTTAATCAATCGCAGTGAGAAGGATGCGCAATCGTGTGTATATCATGTGTCATGGCAGTCTAATTTTGGGTTTTGCTGTAAACTTGATGATGAATCGGCACAAGAACTGGCTAGTATGTACTTGTTCTGCTCTTTGGCCATTGATTAATCATTTCATATTTGTTTCTTTGCTTAAGACCCTTAGTTCGTGCAGCCATGCCTGGAGTTTTATCTGTTCAGCCAGATGAGCATTTGGAGTCGGAAAATAAGGATTATGGAGGTTTGTCCTATCTTTTTATGCAGTATTTGATTGCTTTGCCAGCTATGTATTGCTTGATAAAAGTTAAGATCCATTGCTGTTCTCTTCGTCTGCCAATTCCTGGTCTCAGATATCTCATCGTATAGAAATCAGGCAGATTCTTAATTTAATTCTGTTATGTGCTGTGTATTTCAGAAAATTCACTTTTGTTTTAGTTAATTGCAACATTTTCATTTGCCATGTTGCTTGAATGATGTGCAGATTTACAGGGACTTGATATGTTTCATAGCTAACTAGTTGGATGTATCATGTATGTAGTACATGTAAGCATGTTCTGCTTCTCAGTTGGCAACTTGACATCATATGTTACTGGGAATGCAACATGGATGCATTGACATAATACATTATTGGTAGAAGAGGATGGTTTTAAGAAAGTAGAAAACTATTTAGGACTTCTCAGAGGCATAGTTTTTGATACCTAAAGAAAGTAAGACCTGGTGAGCGGAGAAATGCTGTTTTGTAAAGTTGAATTATATGTATACTGAAGTGATATAGGATGTGAATATATAGAGAATGGTACTGGTATGTCTGACCATTCTTTCCTGTTACGATGTGCTGGGTCGACCTCTATCAGATGCCTGGGTTGAATGATCTTTCTAGATTGCTGTATACAATATCTTTTAGTCACCTATTCCATCCTTGTATCCAAAAGCAATTAAATATTGAGAACTTTTCATTAGGATCTTTTCTGTGAATCTTTTGCATTCTTGTGTGGAATTAGACTCTGAGAAAAGATTTGCCTACTGTTATGAGTGTTATCCAGATGCAATATAATAGGAAGCTTTTGAAACCTCTGATGTGTATGCATTTAAAATTTGGGTGTGCTGAAAACTGCTTCTAACATGCTTTCATTTGGCATGTGTTCATGATAGTCCGTCTCAGAATGTCGCTTATTTTTTTTGGTTGACATCTGAAGTGTCAAATCTTTGTTTGAAAAGACTGTATTAAAACTGTTTGCATGGCATATAAAAAACAATCAATGAAGAGAGGCAAGCATCCTGCATGAATGAACAAACGACAACTTAGCGATTGCTTCTGTAGAGTGATATTTGAGGAGTTACACAGAATGGTTGTAGCCTTTTTTGTTGTTTTTCAGCTTGAAGGGAGTCCTATAGATTAATATTGGGAAAAAGAAATGGAAGTTGCTAGGACTACGACATAATACTTAAGATCATTCCCAGCCTTTTTTGTTGTCTTTACAGACTATTTGGAGCGATTTGTCAATTGTAGAAGAGTTTTTTGTAAAGTAATGGCTAGTTACTGTTTTATTGTGATAATTTGCAATCCCTTCCTAACACTCCAAAATAGAAGTAATTTAGGAAGAGCCTTGTATAATCATTTCCAATTTACCATAGGTTGGAGTCACAGAGTTTCTGAAAGATTCATCTGACAATTTTTATGTGCTGGCCTATGAACCTTTTAGCAGGACTGTTGGAGCACTGTCCATCAATAGAAACTGGTTAAGTCATTTTCTGGCATTGTTACTGCTTTAACACTATTCAAACCACTGCTTTTTTCTGGGAGTTCAGCCTTTAAGGTAGGGTAGATATGGAGTGCAGATTATCAAGCTGTTTTTCCACATGCTATTTCATTTGATACCAAGTTAATGCCTGACCTAGCCACCATTCTTAATTTTGTTTAATAAAAAATAAGAACAAACATGGGTTTGATTTTAGTTTACTTAACTGAACTCAGATGGTAAATTCAATTAATATCAGATCCTCATCTTGAGTTTCTCTATATAGCTCACATTGTTCTGGAAAATCGTTTAAAGAAGGGCAAGATCGTTTGAGTCACCAAGTTGCTTTATCAAGATTTCTGGATGTTGCTATCAAGTTTGTATGTATTAAGGCCTCAGCCTAAATACTCTGGCTGAGAAGTCCCACTTTGAGCCTTGGATTCAGCTGTAAATCTGAAGCTAGCTTTTACCCAGCATTCCAGATTTCCTGCCTGTAGGCAAAGAAGATTGACTAGGTTTAGTTCTTATGTGAGGAGGATCATGTTAGGAAACATTTTGATCCTGAAGCAGACTTGCTCATCCATCAATTGTACTGAAAGAACACAGGATTATACACATACAAGTGTTCTCTTCATCAGTTTGCTTGTTTTGAATTTTCTATTGATGTGATTCTAAGTCGACAATTTGCTAAGCATTTTAACTTCTCTTTGTATGTCAAAGTGAAAAGTTCAAACAAATAAATAACATTATGTGGTATTGTGGTATCTCCCTATCTGTGATCATCATAGTATGGATATCAGTTATCTTTTTACCAGTGCTCTCATTGTGATTTTATGGATAAGAATACAAGAAGGTGACTATTTGTCAAGCGTGTGAAACCACCTAGCTTCTCTATTTGTGAATTTGTATTGCATGACTAAGTAAAAAGTTACTCATAGTGTAATTAACGAGTATGTGGTAAGGACGGTGGAGGGTTGGGTTAATGGAAATCTCAAATGCGGTTGAGGCAGACCAAAGAGTATTTGGATGGAGAGAGTTAAAAAATATATGGAGAAAATAATTTTAGAAGAAGATGTGACTCTAAATAGGAGAGAATGGAGGAGGAGCATTTTTGTGTATGATCACAGATAGATTATTGGTTCATATAGCCAACCCTACTTTTTTAGGATTAAAGCTTAATTGTTGTTTTGTTGGTGTCTTTGTTCTGCAACTAAGTCATTCTATGTAAGCAGTCATATCTTCTCTTTAGTTGAATGACTATTAAGACATGGCTTGCAGGGGACAGATCGTCATCCGGTGTGTCAGGTTCTACAATAGAAACACAGATAAGCAAAACCAAGCTTTTCATAACAGGTACTTCCTTTCATTACATTCTTTTGTGTAAATGAAATAATTGTGGTATAGGTCACTCTAGGGTAGTGCATAGTGATCTTTTCATGGCTGTTGGACTGGTTACTCCTTAGAGTTATTGCTTTGCTTTTGACTCATGAATTGTGATATTTTTATGTCATTGTTTAGTGTAATATGAAAATGACAATGGAGTTACTTTTACATTCCGAACTTTTAAATTAAAAGATGATAAGCAGGAACTGGATGCACCTTGAAATGTGCTCAACAAAGCGCCTGCCAGTTATATTAGAAAAATCTTCTGGGTCCAAGTTCAACTGTGGTGGAATTTGGAGAAACTTTATATGCCAAAGGTATATGTGATGGTGAAAAAGTTTCTTATGTCCAATTATTGAATGAAAATACTTAAATACATTAGCAACATGTTCTTCATAGAAGTAGAGAATTTACCGTGAGACATTTGGGTTAGTCGACTGATACAATGCTTATGCTGTTTTGTTGTCAATTATGGCTCCTTTAAGCTTCATGGAAGTAAAGTTTATATAAGAAAATAGTTCTAGTACATGTTCTGTCTTAAATCCTAAAGTGTTGCATGTTCTTCCTTGAATGGTGTAAGCAGTAAGCCTCATCTTTTAATTAAGGAACTAGTCTTCTAGCAGGATAAGAGGGCTTGCTTCATATGTGTTTCCTCATTTTTATGAGATTATTCTTGTTATAGTCAAGTCTTAACTAGTTACTTTGTCCCTGTTCTACTGGTAACTACCTTTTCTTCTCGTGGAATCCATCGTAATAATCCTGTATATATTTACTGGGCATCTGAGATGCTTTCTCTAAATATCCCTAAACTATTGAGTCCTGTATCTCTTATCTTACCCTCAATTTTATTCTCATGTCTGTCTAAACTTCATTTACTTTTAGCTTGATTACACTTCTAACTTTCATCCTCATCTCTGCTACCATAAGGCTCTTGTGTCTAGACTTGAGTTTTCTTAAGTAGCCACTACTTTGTGCTATATAAAGTAGTCAACAAGGCATTTACTCAGGCTTAACTTTGATGATAGTTCTCAACTCAAGTCTTTTCTTGTTTGTTTGATAATCTGTCTGGAAAGAATAATCACGTGCACTGTTATATATATAGGATAAAACCTGAAAGATGTTTTTTTTTTTTTTTTTTTTTTTTTTACTTGGGATTTCCTTATAAGTCTTTAATAAGTAAAAACTGGGAGGGGATATTAGTATTGCACTAGTGGAAGGGTTTTTATTTAGTAACGTCATGTCATATTTGTAACTTGACTACTAACAGTATTTTATAAATCAGACTGAACGTATGCTTGTGAGGATGGGTAGGGAAAGGATGCTTGAATCTTAACAATGCTCTAACTCCCATTCAGAAAGTGTGGACACTAAAGCTAGATGGCTTACTAATTTGGAAAATTGTTCATTTTATTTGCCTGGCTCAAGTAAAGATGTTTAGACCCCATTCAACTTTTTGCATTATTATAACTATGCTCAAACCACTTGGTGTCATTCCATATCAACTGAATAGGATTCTTATTTCTTTCAGGTCTGTCATTCTACACATCTGAAAAGACGTTACGTGAGGCCTTTCAACCCTTTGGTGAACTCATAGAAGGTAGGTCGCTCAGTTACAAAATTTTTCTATTTACTTTTCTGTTCTCTATGTTGAGCTGATGTGCTAAGTTTCTAACTGCTTAATGTCTGCAAACATTCTGTATAGTTAAGGTTATTATGGATAAAATCTCTAAGAGGTCAAAAGGGTATGCATTTGTTGAGTACTCCACTGAAGATGCTGCTACCACGGCCCTTCAAGAAATGAATGGAAAAGTACGCTCCAGGAATTCATCATTGATGTGTCAAAATTTTACCCTTTTTTTTATATAAATATTTTGAACTTCTAGAATTTTAGCCTCATTTTTTTTTTCTGGTTCATTGTAGATTATTAATGGGTGGATGATAGTTGTTGATAGAGCAAAGATGAAACCACAAAGCGCAAGAGTATTGTCATCACAAGGCAGAAAAGTGATGAAGGGAATGGCTCATCAAAATTCCCAGATGAACAGGTAAAAAATCTCATCAAATGTTAATGGAAAGTGGAGCAGAAGAACATGCAACTCACATGTAGAAAGACATAAGGTAGAGTTAGCATGGTCGTGTCTCAATGCACCAAAATGTACGAGGATTTTATCCCATTTTTGTATTCAGAGAGAGGGAGATCGAGTTTTAATTGATTCAATTTATGTACCATATGAGCTTATAAATTCAGAGGGATGAAAGAAATGTTCAACTGCCTAATCTTAATATTAACTTTTTTATAATTTTTTATCGACAACAATTCAAAGATATTAAAGGTCGAACTTTTGTATTGGTAGACGTGTCAATTCAAGTAACACATTTATTTAGAAACGAAAAAAGTTTATAAATATTTTTTGCCTTAGGTTTAAGAAAAAGACTTAAATGAAAACTAGTAATTGGGAGAATTGTGAAACCTATGAGATGAAGGACAATTTGGCATTTTCAATAATTGGTTAGTTATTTACCCTACTCAGTTTCCTTGAGAATCACAACAAAGGAAATTTAGGTTCCTTAGAGAAATTTAAGTTGCTCAAGTTTCAAAGTAGTTTGTAATTTAGGAATTGCCTTACTAGTGGAAATTGAGTTTGAAAACACGAGATAGCCGTGAATTTTTCCTTGAGTTGGGCACCAGGAGTAAGTACCATTTTAAATTCCACATAATGTAGAAGTTCTACTCACAATTGTAGATAAATTTCTATCACAACATGCAACTCTCCATCTTTGTATAAGTCCTTAAAAGAGAAAAAGGAAAACTGGTAAAGCAAAATCTTACAGTACAACAAAAGGCAGACGGAAACAATCAACACACATCACACAAATTTTATATGACTTGTGAAGATGTGCTAATTAATATAGGTACAAGTAATTGTTTTATGATGTCTAGCTATATGTAACATTGATTTTGGTATAAATAACGTCAACTATCAATGATCAATGATCTCTAATACACAAGCCAGAACACCGAGTAAAATTTAGAGTCTGACCATTTTTCCTCCTACAGCAAGAATTATCTCAGTTTTTACGACTGTCCAATATAAAACTTCAGATAGAACATGAGCAATCCATCTTGGAGAACAACGGATCTACCTTATCATTACTTTTTATCCATGTCCGTAATTCTATTATTCTTCAACTTTTATGAGTAATAAATTTTTTTATATTTTTTATTTTGTTAAGTCTGTAGAAAACTAAGTCTCAATGTCTAAATCCTTAAGTGCATCAATGCAAACACAAGATAAAAGTTTACAGTTCTCTGTAATTTGATGAGAACTCAAGCATGGGAATACCAATACCCGCATCACCAGTACCACCATGTCCATTCGCTCCACCAATACTACCATTACCAGACCCACACAGCACCACCGTCCCCACCTGGACCACTACCACCAGCGCCACCATCATCACCATAACCGCCATTAATACCTTAAACGCCAGGATAACCCGCACCGCCAAAGCCGACAACATCAGCAGATTCAGCACCATCGGGCCCACGCGCACCATCATCACGGCATCGCCCCACCCCAAGTCACCATTTCTTGAGTTTGCAAAAAGTATGAGAGGACTTGAATCATATGAGACAAAGGAGTACCAGCGATGATTTTATTCATTATGGGGTTAAGCAAATTGGAGCTAGAAAGTTTTGCTCCGTAATTCCATAGTATAGTCACGACTCACGAAGGGTGCGTACTATTAACGTGATTCAAAAAATAATCTATTTGTACAACTTCTTAGGATTTCATTTATTTCGGGCTAAATCACAATCAAGGAGAAAGACAGTTTTAGCGCTACCACACAGGTTTTTTTTTATTTTTTTAAATGTAATATAGTGCATTTTAGTTCCTGTTAGTCCCTTAATTTCTATTTACGATTTTAAGATATAACTTTAATTTTTTTTTCTTTATACTAGTAAAACAAAAATTATAAAAATTTACATTCAAATATATCCTAGATCTGGTTTGGATTTATTATTTATTAAAATATGATTAGAATTTATTGTCAAATTTTGACTCTAAAAATATAAATATAACGAAAAATTAGTAACGAAATGAATATAGGATAGAAACCTAAAAAGTACTCCGAAAAGTTACGAGTAGTTGAGGTGTAGGAACGTGAGAAAACCTAAAGCCAAAAATCGAGCAAAGAGCCTGCTTACCGAACAAGCTGTAATTTTACCGAAACATTTTATGTCTCATATTTTGCAACAAAGTTGGTATATACATAATGTGGCTTTGTATTTTGCGGAGTATAATCTAGCTAGGAAACATATTGCCGTGGCTTTAGATATGATAGATGTGCTTACTGATTAAGTGATTAGCCTAGGTGTAAAGTCTCTGAAACCTGGCCAACTAGGTAGGTTTGTACCAGTCATAATCCACTGATGTTGCACCATGTGTAACCGAATAAATAATCAGATCAGATGCACACATCTGCTCCATTGGAGAACTACTTGTAAAGATAAGTCAAAGTCATCAGAGCAGATGTGTGCTAGCCTTTCTTTGATTGATTATACCTGGATTGAATTCGGCATCATAGTGATACCAACTCTTACTGTCATCAGACTCAAGGATTTGATGCATAGTAAGTTGCATATTGGAACCAAGAATATAGCATCAGTTCCTGAATGTACTAGCGCCTTCAGAGTTTAGAATACGATGCCTGCCAAACCACCTGAAGATTCTGAAAGAGCCATACATACGCGACAGCATGGACTAGGTTCACACTTTTTTTTTTTGTCTTTTGAGGAAGCGTATCACACTCTATATGTCCACGGAATGAGTTACAGCGTGCCATAGTAATATAAATTACGCAAGTCTAAGACATACAAGTTAAGTTTTCATTGACGAAATCCCAAGAATCAATCTATGCACAATTATGAGGTATCTCTCCTAGGAATATTACTTGATTAGGGAAACAAAAGGAATTCAGTTGATGCCTGGTGGGATTAACGTCCTTTATCTGTAGTGAAGAACCAAAAGCATCAGGAACCTGAAATTTACATCCTCCGAATTCTGAACTGTATTCCTTTCCTTCCAGTCATTGCAGTCGCCCTCCAAAAAATTTCATTCTTCCTCATCCACCTCATGAAATGGGAGTGGCACTTGCTTAACTGCTCTAAATTTACCGGCATTATTTAGATGCTCATTCTCTAATCTGAAAGGATGAGAATATATTCCATCAGTACAGGAAGTTCACTAGTCAGTCAGTTGATTCAGTGATGTATTGACAATGATGGGAATTAAGTTTACCTGTAGAAGTTCCATTGTCCTCTTCTGATTACTTCCAGGGCAGCTAATAGTAGCCCAGCCACTCTGTAATCAAGGTTCCCAATATTTGGGTGGAGAACTGTTTGTAGCCAAGCCAGCCTTAAAATCAGGTTCAATACCTGCAAGGATTTCCCAAATGTTGTCTTAGTCAAAAAAAAAAAAAAAAACTGCTTAAACCTCCTCTAATGTCTAATACTTGTATCATTTGAGCATTAAGCCAATGCAGGGCCCACAGTTTTGTCAGCTGTGGTCTGTTCTATGAAAACTGATTTACCCAAGTCACAGTTACTCAAACAAGTGAGTGTGGATTGTGGACCAATGTTTATTCTCTTAGTTTCACAAAGATTATGAAAGTTGCTTTTTTGAACATGCTTAACTATCCTGTGGCTATGGTGCTTTTATTCGAGACTAACGTTTTAAAGATAATGATAAATTTACGATGGTATACCATGGAGAAATAGTAAATGCACTTCTTGCGGAGCATTAGTTCATTCCTTAACCAAGGGTTTTTGGAATGGAATTGTAGTAATCCCCAATCCTTCACATAGTCCCAGTACAATTGGTACACTGTGGCACCACTTGATAAGGCTACAACAAGGCATAAGTACCCCTTCGTCTTCTCCTTTTCGTGGGCGAGCTTTGCCCCTGCTGCCAGCATAGCCGATACATATTTACCAAGATTCACTAGGTGCGTAGCCTGTCCTTCATCATACCACCTCCTCGCACACTGAAAATATTTATGTACTAATCAGTACACTGTTTTCATAAGATGAACATTTTTCTTTGTTCTTTTGATGTCAGGAACCTTTATTGCGATAATTTTATCTGCTTCAGAAAATTTCAGTACCTGCATTGCTCTCCAGTAGTATGGCAAAAAAGAAACTGCATATGCTAGGTCTTTGTAGTATGTAGTTCTCACACAGTACCCATAATCCTGAGTCTTGTAACTTCCTGTGATGTAGTAGCAAACTATGTACTCTAGGTTTCTGAGAAGGGGAACCTGTTGAGAATCATGATACTTCTGTTGTTAGTCCTTCAATATGAAGCGTACGATAAATGATCAATCACTATTTCATCAACTTATTCATAATTTTGGTTGAATTATATAGATGATCACCTGGCTACAAAGTTGGTCAGCCATGAAGAAGTCTAACATAACGACCTACAATAAATCATCCACACACCACATTAGACACCAAAAAGCCGCTATACTATTGTGCTAATGTTGAATTAGTCTGATGATAGAGAGAATTAAGTACCTTATATAGAGGTGAAAAAATTATATTCCTTATTACTTGAAGGAATCTATACCGAGTTGATCGATACACAATGTTGAAAGGGCAGAACAGTAACAGCACAAAGAACTACAAAGCAAAAGAGTACAGCACGTAAACATTAAACAGTAAAAAAAATGAATATGTTAATCAAATATATGAAGGTAATTATTATTTTGTCAGTGGATTTGAGATAATAGGCAATATGATTTTTGTACATTACCAATAAGAGAATGCCTGGAATGGTATGAGCTAGAGTGGAAGAGTATCCTTTAGCTGCTAGTGACAGGTGAATGAACAAGACCCCTAGAAAAGCAGTCATTGAGGCAGTAGATATCAAGAATGCTTCTCTAAATTTAAGCTCCCTGGTTGGAGCTAGCTCGAAGATGAAGCTGTAATTTATTCGCGCCTTTTTCCAGGTGAAGATGTTGCAACCGTGCAAGAAAATGTGCAAGAACAACAAGCTGAACATACTGCAATATAGTTGAGAGATATTGATCACTGTTAGGATTATTTGTTCGAAAAAAACAGGTTTAGAAAGATCGTAAAAGTAAAAGGAAAGAGAGCTAACCTTAGCACAGGATATACAGTTTCCATATAAACAGTGTCAGGTAATTGTTTAGAGTACATTCCCATAAGATGAGCCATGATGACATAGCCAGCAAGAAGTGCAACAAAGCACCCTGTAAACAGACCTGGATTTGCACAAGATAATCTTCATATACTTTGTCAATCTTATTTTAGAAATATTATTAGTGCAAAGTCATGCTTCAAGAAAATCAATAATATGCCTGGATTAGCTTATTGTGGTCAAATGCTCAACTTGCCTCACAAGTCACAACTTAACTCGGACCTTGAATAATATTTCCCCGGTCTCTTAATATTTGTCATATTTAACCATTTTTTGTGAGAGCTTTTTGGTCAAAATGGGGCAAACATTAAGGACAACACTTTGTAATATTTTTGAGTACTTAACTGAATTGAAAGCGTAGCTAGTGATCATGATTAACTATTAGCTTTCCATAAACAATCGTGAATAGTGTCTACTTTCAAAATCTTTGAATAGAAGTAAATTGTGCAGAATTTGGCAAGTCAATTGTCCAATCAAAAAGATATTCAATTTCTTGAAGGAATTCACAAAGTTTAGTGGAAGTCCAACATGCATCCATTAGACAATAGAAATGAGCAAGTTATAGCATCATAAAAAAAAACACTAGGTTGTCATCTAACACAAATCAATCAAAGTAGAACTTCAATTCTGTGGTGCAATGGTTGTGATTGGGCCTTTCATTATCAGGGCTCAGACCAAGCAAGATCATGTTTTTGTCCCAAAGTCATAGTGGCTTACGCTAAGCTTACTTTTACCTTTACTATTCCACCCATTAAAGCTGCCCAAGTACGGCCCTCCTGACCATGTTTTTAGTGGTCTTTGAGCCCACCTTGTGTTTTTTTTTTTTTTTTTTTTTTTTTTTTTTTTTTTTTTTTTTTTTTTTTGTGTGTGTGCTAATCAATTGTTACTATCTCCTTCCTTTCTGTTTGGTAAAATTTTCGCTTTTGAACGGTCATTTTTTTTTTAATCGTCTGTCTTACATATATAGCAATTATTTTAATATGTATTACTCCAACACAACCTACTCATTTTTGCTCTCTATTTGTTCCGAGTATGGTTTTTTTTATTACCAGAAAAAAACTAAAATACTTAAATAATAGCAAGTTTCCATTATTGACTATGGATAAAAAATGATACTCTCTCTATTTTCTTTTATTTTTTCTATTTATAATATTCTATTTGAGAAATGAGAAATTTAAATATGATTTTGCGTTGATATATAGAAGCTAAAATATATTTATGTGTGACCTTGGTAGATTCGTCTCAAAGTTAATTTAATAATATGCGAATTGAATATATTTTTATTATACATATTTATAGATATTATAGTTATAATATGCGTTTTGAGAACCGTACAAAAAACAAATATGACAAATAAAAGGGAATGGAACTACTTATAAAGATATCAGGAGTTTCATATGTTATCATGATACTTTATTGAAAGATTGGTGAGGATATTGCTTAAAAACACAAAAACACATGCAGACACAGAAGTTAAAAATTTTCACCTATGAAAAAAGTCACTGCATGGGATTCTTTGCGATGGTTAGGCTTCAGGTACTTCATGGCCTTCCTCTTATCGTCCTTGGCAAAATGCTTAACAAATAGCTCTTCAACCTCGTCTGATAATCTCATTACCTGTTTAACCATGGGGAAAAAAAGTAAATTATATTTATCCCTGCGTATCTGATGTTACGAATTTACTGCAGTACAAAGATGTATTGGTGTACTGTAAATTTTAACGATGAAAAGGTTTCATCTATCGTGTTGTTCAAAGATTTCCTTTTTTTTTTCTCATAATAAATGTGAGAGATACATTATCATGCGATTTTTGTACTATGAGATGGAAATAAGAAACCCCCTTTGTCAGACCAGCGTATCTTTGTGTTGCTTATAAAAATCTAAGGCTTAATATGTCTCTGTGGTGTTTCACTGTTAAGCTAGATGTCCACTTGAAATTGTCTCTTGAAAATTTTCGGATTTATTTGCTGCCGAAAGAGAATATGTTTCATCAATCAATCATTTTTTACGCGGGGACACAACAATGCGAAGCCTACCAAGAATGCAAAGACTGCTAATCAATATGAATTTCTTTTTCCTTATTTTTCCCTAATAAAGCGGTTTTCTTAACCGCATTCGCAACCTCTAAAAATAATGATACTTTAAGAATTAGTAGATTATAAGGGTAAATTTCTAATTTATTAAAGTGAGTTATATATATGTATATATTAAGGAGTTCAAATTTTACCGAGTCAGAGGTGTTAAAATAGGAGCTTTCTACCACTCTGAGATAAATTGGTAGTACTTCTTTGTTGGTTACCTGAAATAACAAAAGTCTTAAGGTTATTCATACGTATGAGCAAACAATTTGCTTTGGTACAGGAAGAAAAAAAAAAAAAAAAACTTTAACAAAGCAGCATAATCCCTTACTTTGTCAAATTTTTTCAAAATCTTGACAAACGCAAGCATGTTTAAGTTCCTGCAAAATACAATGAGCTCAAAATATTAGTCCTATATATATTGTTCACGTGTGCATGTTCTTCCATGTGTAACAATTTGTGAATATTGTGCGATCAAACTAGACGATTCCCATGAGATAAGTTACTATCACCTGTAAGTTTGAAGGTAATTCAATCCCTTATACAACTCAAGAAAAGCGCCTCGAATCATCTTTTCTGCATGATGTAGTTTGGTTTTGTTGATGTGAATTCCTCTAGGATTGGCTTTCTTGGAAGAATGGTGTCCTACAACATCTTCCCAGACTATGGAACCAATTGCTGACAGGGTTCGAGTTGGCGTCGTTAGTGGAATGTTAATGGTTAAGTTTTTCCCTTGGCAGTTAAACACCCTGCTAGAGAGGCTCCTTGAACCACTGTCATCTCTTTTGATCCTTCGCGACGATCTTTCCGTCTCATCAGATTGTGGGGAGTCATCAGCAGAACAATTATCTTTGCCCTGTTCTTGCTCTGTTTCCTCTGCCTTTTCTGTCATTTCTACTTCTGCAAACACAAAATACAATTAGTTGGTTACCTTCCAACTGCGCCATTATCTCTATGTAATATGCTACATTTCTATGTTGAATTATATTTTGTAACCAAATTTAGTAAGCGCCTAAATCAGTTATATAGGCCGAATTCGACTAAAGGAAACTTGTGTATGGTACTTGACTGTATATCACTTGTTGTGTTCAGTTGCAAATATTGGTGCTTACCACTAGAGAGGTGGCTTGAAATGGAAGGATCATCGTCGTAGTCCTTAGAAGAGGCTTCCTTCTTCCTCTTAAGCTCGTTCTTCGCCTCTCTCAAGAAATCATGCTGCTTCTTCGCTGAATTTCCTTTCTCAATAAACTCTTTCTCCTTCATCCGATAGAATTGGTTCACCTTGTTGAGTTGGTGATCCAAACAAGCGAAAAATTCACCTGCAGCCTCAACATCGGCAAATTGCTCCAGCAATTCAGTCTCATATAGATCCCCCTTGCTCACCGAAGATGCTAGCTTCCTGTGAACCTGTGTTTCATCAAAGGTTCATAACATTAGCATTTGAAAATCACGTAAGTTGTACAAAGTAGTAACAGAAACAGAGAAGAAACAGGGGAAGTACATGAATCGTGACATGATCTCTTTTCCGGCCAAATGAGGAGAATTTCCCTAGGGAAGAAAGTATGGTAGAGGCAAAAGAGCCCTTATTATGGTTTTTGGAAGAGCCATTCTTAGAGTTTAAGAACTGAATCTTCTTAAGCTCTTTCTTAAGCTGCTCGTAGTCGACGAACGCATCTTTCCATTCCGGCACAAGCTGTGCCTCAAATTGCTTAGAGAATTTCATAGCCTTATCGCCGGAACTCGTTTTCGAAGAGCTAGAGGATAAACAAGTGAAGAATGAGCAAGAGTGAGTGGTACCTAAGAAGCACACAATGAGAGTATATATGGAGTAAGAGGAGAATTTGACAGGTGAAGAATGGAAATGATTCTTCAGTGGCACATTCTAAGATATTCTATGTTCTTTGCTCCACTAGCCAAGTAATTTCAGGAGAAAGGGAATAGAGAATACAGAATACAGAATAGAGGTGTGGCAAAGGTTCACCGGAACAATGCCCTTAGCCACCCCCAACTGATATGATGACTTCTTCCATGCCAACTTATGCCCTTATATATATAGTTCTAAGTTCTGTAGGAAGATTTGGCAGGGCAATAAAGGTGAAGTTGATGGACATGGGAAATGGGATCCTACCTAATTTTTAAAATATGTTGCCTGATATATATATATTTTCCCTCTTTGATGTTGAGTTAAAGTATTAAAGGTTAGTTTAATTTTTACTTTAATTTTTTTGTAATTTTCGTACTTGTCTTATTAGGGACCTTATTATGGTTAAGTAAACTTTTTCAACATAGATTATGTTATTATTTTTCTCAAGTTTTTTCCCTAAGGATGCTATTAACATAATATTTTGAGGAAGCAACATTGGTTGTACGAGGGAACATGTTTTAAAGTAAGCACCTAAGCCAAATTGTTCTTCCCCGCATTATTTCTCACACTATCCATCAAATAATCATGAAATTCGGTCGTTATCAACATTATAAAGCTATTAGCAAGTTCCACACCTTTTTAATCATGTACTTTAAGCTATAGTAGTTAGAAATTGTTACATACCCCAAATTATACTTGTGCATTGGATCAGATCAGAATCGGGATGGTTTACATCCAAAACGGGTTGGGTCGGACTAGGGTAAAGAAGATGCAAAACTAGCCGAGTAGGGTCGGACAAAAATAGATACAAAACGGGACAAGTCGGACCAGACCGTCTAAAGAGAGTATAATTTTTATCTACAGGGGATAGTTTATCTATATCACCTCAAATCTTTGGCAGTGGACCATCAACAAGTAAGTGAAAATAATTAATTACCTAATAGTGTTTAAAAGCCTTGGAAACTGTTGGACCATTATTGACCCGACTTAACCCATCAAGACCCAAAAAAAATATGACCCTTTAAAAGACCGACTCAATTAAGTTCATAATTGATTAACCTTTTTACAAATGTGGCCCTCCAAACTTTAAAAAATTTGTCCTCGTGGGTAAACTATTTCTCTACCCATAGTTCCCCATTTTACGAGGGGGCATTTTAATGTATAAATTGATGCAAATTGGTACCTTGTCAAGTGTTTTACTTGCTGTCTTTAATTGATCTCTATCACAGCGATGGAACTTATGGGTACTCACTATTTATAGTGCAGTGCAATGTACATAAGTGAAATTCAAACACTAAAAAATTATTAGACTAAGTTTAGGGAGCAAATAATGTAACTGTTCAAAGTAAGTCGAGTTATTAAGTTTAAATTTGGCAAAGTTATAGTAGCAACGATAAATGATGAAATTTCTTACAAATAATGAAATGGTACTTTATGATCTTATGAGTCAAGAACATGAAGGATGGAGAGGTAGAATGCATGAGCAATATGCATGGTAAGCATGCAGTAGTGGTAGCGCTTGGGCGCATCATATGCAATCCCATTGGCTTAGCCTTTATACAGTGCCACCACACACATCTCTTCCAATTAGACAAGCCTCATCTCCACTATATTTTCAAGTAGACAACTAAGGCCTCCTATTGGTACATGTAATGGACCAATTTTCCATTCACAACCTGCCTCATAAAAGTTAAAAATATATGCAGTTTGAAATATTTTAAATATTTGATTTACACTTTGTAACTCTAAAATCACCAAAATCAATCGTATCTTTCTCGACCAACCAAAATAATCCAATTGTTTTTGAAAGATTTCCTTAAAGGGTTGAGATTATTATATAATAAAAATGAGTATTTTCTAATTTATACCTAATATAAATTATATCAGTTTACTGATATCTTATATATATCAAATATACCTATTGTAATATCATATATATGTATTGTTATATCATATATAGAAATATAAAAGATATACAAATATAAAAAAACGTATATCAAGTATAGAAATTATGATATCAGGTATAGAAATAAAATTGTTGCCATTTTTTACAAGAAGCTTACTAGTTAATAGTGAGTTTGTGATGCAAGTAGGTTGACATAAGGGTGATGGCCTCTTCTATTTATCTTATTCCTATCCAACTGCGCAGACATTGGCACTTGTAATAATTATAATCCATAAACTAATTTTCAATCTTTGCTTAACGTTTACTCATACTTGAGTATTATAAATGTGGAATTCATTTTTGGCACCCCGTTCTCTACTTCCCCAAACCCCCACTCTCCTTTCTTCACTACTTTAAAGGTCATAGGTAGATATAATTACCAGACTCTCGATCTTACTTCACTTAAACGTAGGAGATTCAAATCGAAGACACTACCAGAACCTTCAACCAAATACTACTGGATCTGTTTAGCAAGTAGCAACCCCTGGATTAGGTATCTATGCTTATAGAACGTATCATGTATGCTTAAATTGGGTATTACGTACCCATGTTTTTACACTAAGAACATCTGTTCTTTGATACATACATGTTTTACATTTTAACGTGACTATATATGTTCATTTTCGCCTTTGTGATAAAAATGAATAATCTTTTAACAAGGTGATGTTCCATATATATGGAGTACTTTTTTAATACTAGTAAATTGAAATATGCCTACTTGAATACTTATGTAGTGTTAGGGTGAAATCTACACTATTACTAATCGAAGACTAGTATAAGAAAATATTTACAAGAATTAGTTTATCCTATTGTCAAGGAAGGTTAGCAAGCAGTGCCTGTATCTACTACATTTAGTTCCCATTTATGAAGGCATTCATAAAGTATTGTATATACACACGACACACAATAAAGTTATTGTATCCCCATTAAAAGTAAACCCTTCAATATAATATAAGTTATCGATTCAAATTTGATAAATATTGACATATATTATATTAACGGGTAGCTTTTGTATTAAGGGGATTACTTTTATCGAAAACGTAATAACTTTATTATATCATATATGTATATAGTACTTTTTATTTAACATTTTCCTAGAGTAGAACCGCGAAGGTCCAGTGTTATGTTTTATGTGTATCCACAAATATATCCTTCGCTAAATACCTATTATTCCACTAGCCAAATAACTACTATTGTTTATTCCTAAGCATTTATATACTGAGCTCTGTCAATAATAAAAACAATGGTTACTATAACAATAAGAAATTATCACTATAATTATTAAAAAAAAAGAGTCGTTATAACAATAAAAAGAGTCATGATAAGTGAAAAAATTATTTGGTCACTATAAGTTAAAAAAGAGTCACTATATATACGTAAAATATATATCATCCGTTGGATTTAAAAGATGAAGAGCCAAGATGTCTTTTCATCCTTCTTATTTTAAGTACTCTTCTTATTTTAACTTTTATATAAATATAAATATATATATATATATATATATATATATATATATATATATATATATATATATATATATATATGTAAAAGTTAAAATAAGAAGGATGAGAAAGCATCTTGGCTTTTCATCTCCTAAATCCAACAGATGATATTTTATGTACTCATAGTGACCCTTTTTTAATTCATAGTGACCAAATAATTTTTTCACTTATAATGACTCTTTTTATTATTATAGTTACTCCTTTTATTATTATAGTGATTATTTTTTATTGTTATAGTAACCATTTTTTTTACATGAAATTTTTAGTGTTAGATCTTACCATTTAAATGGCTAAAATCTCTTCTTATTCTTCTTCTTATTTTAATCACCTTTTTCATGGATCCCTCCCCTATATATATATATAAACTTATTTTAAGTTGCTCCATTCTTTTGGTTATTAACTTATTATATTGCCCAACATGAGCTACAGCAGTAAACAGTTTCAAATGGTAATGAGATGAAAAAAAAAAAAAACAAGACAGGCTAATTAAGGCAAGAGAATATTCATATTTGATTCTTAAAATGGGTGAGTGAGATTGTTCCGCTGCCTAATATTAGGCATGAGATGCTTACTAGATGTAGAAGGTAAGATGCATATGAAATTCATAGCTCGTTTACTGACTGACAGTTATAGTGGTAAATCCAGTTACAAGTTGATTTTTGATAGATAACATATCATTGTAAGTAGATTGCATATTAGACTTTTCAATTCATACCTAATATAAATTATACCAGAGTATTGTTATATGAGATATATGCATTGTTATATCAAATATATAAATATAGAGAATATAAAAATTCATAAAAATGTATATCAGGTATAGACATTATGATTTCAGATATAGAAATAAAATTATAAAAATACCCCAAATATATTTACATCATGTATAAATTAGGAATTTCTCATTACATACCCAAGAAAAAGAAGAAAAAAATTGGATAGCTTACAATGACTGAGTTGGCTGTGTGGACAATTCGCTAGCAATTAACGGATTGTGTACCATATCCCTATGGTTTAAAACATGTTAATTAACCACTTTGATGCATATTAAAGTTAATCATAGTTCAGTAAAAATAAGTTGAGAAGAATAAAGTCTAATTTGCTACCAATCAATTATGGTATAATTGAAATTAACCCTTAGATTAAGGCAGAAAAATCCATAAAGAGAGATTGATAGCTACTGACAGAGACATAATCAACATTTTGAGGCACCTTAAATTGACATTTTACAAGAAATTTCTTAATAAACATCTTAATGAAGCTCATCACCAAACTCAACAAAAGGGCTAATTAATAATAATTATAATAATACAAAGTTCCAAGCATATGAGAGCAAAGTTTAAGGATCCTCTAAGAAGCTAGAAATTTGATATTGTGAGTCGGATAGCACATATAAGCCATATATCATATATAACATGGATGTCAATTGGCACATATAAGCCATATATCATATATAACATGGATGTCAATTGGCACATATAAGCCATATATCATATATAACATGGATGTCAATTGTTCATTCCTAGACATGTTCAAATGGATGGGGGCCCGTTAAGGGCCCTTGACCGATCCATTTGTAAAAGGGGTCTAATCAATAATGAGCCTAATGGGTCGGTCTCTTAAAGGGTCATGTTTTATTGGGTCTTTAATGGGTCAAGTCGGGTCAATAATGTGCCTATAGTTTTTAAGACCTTTAAACATTATCAGGTAATGAATTATTCTCACTTACTTGCTGATGATCCATTACCAAAGATTAGATGTGATACATATAAATTATCACCATCTATATATAAAAAATATATATACTCTCTTTGGACGAGCAAACTCGACTCGATCCATTATGTATCTCCTTTGGTACGGCTCGACCCAACCCGTTTTGCATCTTATTTGACCCGACCCGTGTTGCTTGTGACCTAACCCAACCCTAATTCAACCCAGTGCACAAATCTATTCATTCCCCATTCCCCTTCTCATCCAAAGTAAATCCCTGATTTAACCCTCCTTCACGTACAATATACTTTGTATATTAGCTAGATAAGTTCATGTTTTTAAAAAATGAAAATAAACAGAAATAAATTTCAAAGGAGCATTATGAATGGAGTACAAATTTCAAAGGAACATTTAAAGGATGACTAAATGAATGAGATTGAGATATATATAGCTCGCAAATTAGACTATGGACCGGGGTACGCAGTGAGCATTGTGCACCCGGGTCAAAACGCAACTCATTTTACACAAATTGAACAGAATAAACATTCATTACAAGACAATGAACATAGGAATGCGTAATATTCATTATTTCCCAGATAAAGTGACTTCGTAATTTGTGCATTGGGAAAAGCTTTGTACAGACATTAGCACTATTCTTTAAAAATCTTAACTTTTTGCATTTGGAGTAGTTCAATAGCACTAATCTTTAAAAATCTGAATTTTTACATTGGGAATATTACATGTATTGTCACAAACAATCAGATGAACATTATGTCTATCGGAAATGAACATTATATATTATGTCAATGATCATTACGTATTATAACAATGAACATAATATATCAAGATAGATGTGTACAATACTGTTAAAATGAACACATACTGTACACAACTATTAAAATGAACATTCTTTACTTCTGTAATGAAAATTATATACTATGCCAATAAATATTAAGTATTATAACAATGAAGATTAGTTATTATCAAAATGAATATGGAACATTCGTGAAGAAAGTATTGCGAAAATGAACATTATGTATTGCGAAAATGAACATTATATACAACTTGAATGAACATTCTGTATAAAGCTAATGAACATTATATACAACTTGAATGAATATTCTGTATAAAGCTAATGAACATTAACATATTTTACACGAATTGAACAGAATGAACATTCTTTACAAGATAATAAACATTGAGATGCGTAATATTCATTATTTCCCAGGTGAAATCATCATCTGTGCTTCGCAATTTGCATATTGGGAAAAGATACGCATAGAGAACTTTGTAATATTATTTTTAAATATGAACTTTTGCATTGGGAATATGCACACACTGTACACATATTTATTAAAATGAACATTGAACATTTCGTTTATTTTCATTTACATTGAACATCACATTCAAAAAAGCAATGAACATTACGTTTATAGGTAATGCACATTACGTTCAAAGGCACTGAACATCGCGTTCAAAGGCACTGAACATCACGTTCAAAGGCAATGAACATCACATTCAAAGACACTGAACATACACTTCAAAGGCACTGAACATTACGTTCAAATGCACTGAAAATTACGTAATAAACTTCACATATAATGAACATTATATATAAACAAAATGAACAATATACTCAATTGTAATGAACATTTAACTTATCTCTAATGAATACTAGTAACGAATATACATAAAATAGCAAATTCTATGAATTTACAAGCAAAAAAAATCATTACTGAGTACTGGAAAATGTGTAGCATAGGAAATCGAAATAGTCATGTTGCGTGGGAAATCCAACTATAATCATTGTGCTTAGTAAGGGAAATTTTGAAACTAACAATGTTCATTGCTTTCTACAGAATGTTCATCGCCTGCACAAAGAGCATTGTGCACCCAGGTGCGATGTCCAATTACACTATATAGCTTAGAATATCTAACATGAACTTGGATGCGTCTAATTTTAATTGCTCTCGTATATATTTTCCTACTCATATGTTTTTTTTTAAATTTGAAATAAGCGAAAATACACATAGATATACCAAACTCTAAATGCACGCACCCAGATGCACGTAGTGTAAATAAAATTCTAGGTATATAATTGCTTATAAGTCGATCACGTGCTCAAATTCTAGGAGTCGTATGCTTATACGAAGTACTAGCAATTGGGCAAGGTAGTAGGTGGTAAGGGCCCTAGGAATGACAATGGATTGGAGTCGGAACGGATCCAACAAAATCCGAATCCGAACCGAAAAATTTGCAGACCTTAATTTTGGATCCAAATCCGACTCCGAATCCGCAAATTCCGAATCCGTCAAACTTCCGAATCTGATTCGATCCGTCGGACCTCCGAATCCAATCCGTCGGACTTTCAGATTCGATCCAAAATTTAATATTTTCTTACCTATCTTTTTGTTAATTTCATTACTAATACTATAATTCCTTTATAACATATAAAGTAAATTAAAAAAAATTATACAACACAAGCAAATACCATGGTTTATTTATTTAATTTTTTTGGGTTATTATATTTGAGCTTTTTTTTTTTAATACTAGTCTTAATACTACTCATTCGGATAGAACTATCGGACTCGGATCACAATCGGGTCGGATTCAGAGATTTTTTAAACGAATTTGGATCGGACTTTTTCCTTCGGATCGGATTCGGTTCGGATTGAACTAAATGGCCTAAGGAGTTATGTGACGGGCTACGCTTCTGCATGAGCCATAATATAGGGAGCCTAGGTGATTGAACCTCACAAAAAGCCAGTTTTGAGGGAAAGAAAGGGCAAAGGGTCTTACAGATAAAATGACACCATAATCTTGTTTTCTTGCCTCGTCTCCCATAGCAAATCTCTTAGCTAGTTGATGTGTTTGCCCAAACTTGGTAGTTGCATGGGACTTCTGCATATGATCACGTTTTGAGATAACTATTATTACCGTACGTTGATTGATATGAATTACTAATTTACTGCTTCCACAAATAATTGATAGTTCATGTTTTTGGGTAAAAGGATTTGACTGGTAATTCCAAAAATATGGACGGCAGAATTGTCTAGGTTTATGACTTTATTTTTAGATCAATATACCATTAATTGAAACTTTATTATCAAAAATTGTACTTGACTACTAATTAAAATTTCCAAAAGTCGAATTTCTCATGCATATCATTGCTTGAATGAATATCAAATGTCCAAATTAAACGAGTTATAAACAGTCATATTACAACAGTATGCGGACGAGTTGGTCTAGCGCCTTTGTGAGCCTAAAATTTTGTCCTTGTTATGTTGTTTAGGCTATATATTCTGATATTCATATTGTTTTTCACCTTTGTTTGTTTTTTAGCCTGGATTTGATCTCAAGTTTTGGATACCAACTTATAATACTTTAACCAACTAAGCTAGTTGACATCTATTTATTTTTTCTAATACTTAATCAACTAAGCTAGTTTACATGTATTTATTTTTCATCTTTGTTATTTTAGGAAAAAACTCTTTGATCAAATGAAAAAATAAGTTCAGATCAAGATAAGTTTATGAAATATATGTAAGGAAAGGATTATCCGAGTTTAGCTAGTTTCTAAGTATGAAAAGTTTGCTCTAATAATTTCAAACAAGTTGAGTTGGATCAGTAATCAGTATTAGGGAACAGAGAAAAGTTGAGTTGAAATGAGTGATAATCGGGGGTGACAGGTGAGTAATCAAAACATATCCCAAATTGATAAATTGTGCTTAATTAAGAGATTATGAACAACCTTAAGTAGTTCATTTGTGAATGTCGGATACTTCACCAGTTTACCCCCTTGGCTTTAGGTACCAAGTGACAAGCCAAGGCACGCCATTGATCTTAAGCGGTATGGTTTGCCATTTGATCGATCCAAAGAATAATCGATCAATCTATCCAAATTATAGGAAATATAGGACTTAAGAATGTGATTCTAGATTATGATTCCAAGTGTACATGATGAAAGAATTTAAATAATTTAGGATATCCATTTTTTATTGGATAAAACTCACACATTATTGTCTCATTGCTAGAATTCGGACTTGTAACTGTCATTTAATTATGCTTGGCATATGCTCACTAAGTACATAAAAAGCGTCATATTCTAATTCATTATTGAATTATGGTAAGTGTATTTTTTCGATTGATTCTTGCTACTTGCATTGCTAATTGCTAAGCCAGTAGGCAATGTGCACGAACAGGGATTTTTCCTTGGGATATGCCCTAACTTTGCATCTAGCTTCAGCGGTTAAGCCTATGATTCGGATTATATTATATTCTTACAAAAGTATGTAATAACTGTGTATAGTCATCTATATATTAAGTGTATGCATGAAATAATTCCATGTGTCACTACTTCTATGATTACAGATTACTTAACCATAATACAATTTTCAGGTATAATCGAACATACGTATCGCTTAGACCAACCTAATAACCTATGACAAAGTAAAGGGTTTGCATCTACGACATGCAATAGATGTTTAAGTATACAGAAAAAGACGTACGTGAGCATGCATGATATGATTCTAGGTAGAGTCACTTGATCATCAGTAATTGGACCTTATTGTGCACCCGATGAACATTCTGTACATTGTCAGTTTCAAAATTTCTCCTCATTAAGCGCAATGATTACGGTTGGATTTCCCACGCAACGCAACACGTTTCCCAATACTTAGTAATAATTTTTTTTGCTTGTAATTCATGTATTTTGCTATTTTATGTATATTCGTTATTAATGTTCATTAGAGATAAGTTAAATATTCATTACAATTGAGTATATTGTTCATTCTATTTATATGAAATGTTCATTATATGTGAAGTTTATTACATAATTTTCATTGCAGTTGAACGTAATGTTAAGCGCCTTTGAACGTAATGTTCATTGCCTTTGAACGTGATGTTTATTACCTGTGAACGTAATGTTCATTGTCTTTGAACGTAATATTCAATGATCATTTTAGTAAATATATGTACAGTGCGTGTACATTTCCAGTGCAAAAGTTTAGATTTAAAAATAATATTACAAAGTTCTCTGTGCGTATCTTTTCCCAATGCGCAAATTATGAAACACTGATGATAATTTCACCTGGGAAATAATGAATATTACGCATCCCAATATTCAATGCCTTGTAAAATGTTCATTCCATTCAATTATGTGAAATATGTCAATGTTAATTGCCTTTGTACAGAATGTTCATTCAAGTTGTATATAATGTTCATTTTTTGCAATATTTTCTTCACGAATGTTCCATGTTCATTTTGATAATAACTAATATTCATTATTGTTATAATACTTAATGTTCATTCGCAAAATATATAATGTTCATTACAGAAGTACATAGCGTTCATTTTAATAGTCATGTACAATATTTGTTCATATTCATAATAAATAATGTTCATTGTTATAACACTTAATATTCCTTATATTAATATTGAATGTTCATTACATAAATACATAATGTTCATTTTTCAAATATGTGAACAGAACATCTACTATTTCCAATGCAAAAAGTTCATATCTATCTTGAGATATTATGTTCATTGTCATAATACGTAATGTTCATTGGCATAATATATAATGTTCATTTTAGATAGACATAATATTTATTTTAATTGTTAGTATACAGTACATGTACTATTTTCAATGCAAAAAGTTCATATTTTTAAAGAATAGTGCTACGTGTACTACTCCCAATGCAAGAATAGTTCACTTTTCCCAATTATGAAGTCACTTATATGGGGAATAATGAAAATTATACATCTCAATGTTCATTGTCTTGTAAAAAAATATTCATTATGTTCAGTTTGTATGATATTGCTTGTGTTTTATGTGTATGAATCATGCGTTTTGACCCGGTGTAAAGTACGATGTTCACTGTGCACCCGGGTCCATAGTCTTATTAGATCAACCTAACATTTACTTTGGATTATATAGAGTAGAAATGTAGAATCTATCCCCGATTGAATTTACGTACACAATTTTTCGAGGATAAAATAAAGGATTTTTGTGAGAGGCAGCTGCGGACTTAGTTCGGGTTAGACGGGCCTCCACCCCCAAAAAACACTATTTTTTTGCCAAATTAAATAGATATGTTGTCCGTAGTATATATAAAAAGGTTGTGACTTAATGATTTATAGTTTTATTTTTGAACTAAAGGATGGGGAATCAAACCTAAATCCCCCAAATATTTGGTTTAGAAATGAAATTTTAGTTCCCTTTAAAATTTGAGCCCAAGATCCGCCATGGGTGAGAGGAGTTCAACTAGATATCAAATGTTTATGTGTAATAATATTCGCATTTTTATTTCGTTCTCTAGAATGTTTGAAAAGGAAAATGAAATTGGAATAATGAAGAAGAAGATTATTTAGCATGATTCTGTCATTAACATGATACTCTTTATGAGAATATTTTACTTTTGTGAGATCTCGTTGTAATATTCGCAATCTTCACTTCGATCTCTTCAAGGATGAGGAGAATGTCGAGAGATCAAAAGAGCATAATGGCTGATAAGATATAATGAAGTATCTGTTTATTATATATATATATATATATATATATATATATATATATATATATATATATATATATATATAATTTACCGTCTATTGACAATTTAAGATCGGTAAGACTTAACAAATAGTTATATGATGGATAATCAGTACCGAATAGTGTGTGAAAATAAAGTAAATAACACAAGAAATTGGTGACAAGGAAAACATAGAGATAGAAAAACCGAGGGGCTTATTTAACCAAATATAGGAACAACCTTAACTAATAACTTCTTCTCCATTTGACCTGGTCGTATAGCTACTCAAGTTAGACTCCGAGAAGTATCTCTTTGGTCGATCATCAGAAGTAATCGTTGATCCTCAAATGATAGCTGGTATATGACTAGGGATGACAACAGATATTAGACCCGACCTGGATCCGTGGATCCATATCCGTTTTGCGGTTATGGGTCTTTAAAATTTAGACCCGATGGATTCGAGTCGGATCCGGGTCCTGTGACTTAGAAACGGATTCGGGTATGGATCTAACCATAATACCCGGACCCGGATCTGTTACCCGTTTTTCATTTACTAATTTGTACTTGTTTGTATTGTTATTCAAAAGATATGAAAAAATTTGATTTTGTTCATTTATACTTTGTAATTTTGTAATATTTGAGTAGTTATATAAATTGTATTCAAGTATTGAACTTACATCTTTCGTTGTACTGTTGTAGTAGATGTAAAATGCAGATTTATAAATTTGAAACTTATTATTGTCGTAAAAAATAGGCAAAATATGTAGGATCCATTTTAGACCCGTTTGGACCCGGATCCTTTGGATCTGGATATGAATCCTTACTTTCCTTGCTTTCCTTACTTTCCATACTCGGTGGATCTGGATCCATCCTTATAAAATGGACTTGGAACTGGATTTATAAGGATCCGGTCCGTTTCCATCCCTATATATGACGCTTGGCATATGTATAAGATGTCTACAACTTTATCCTTAAAGTATTAGCAAAATATTTTCATTTACAATTATCTCTTTCTTGTTAAGAATGATTTGCCACCAATGTGAAAATCAAAAGTTCACTGGAGTTGCACTTTAACAGCATAGCTCTCGGGTGAAGGTGGTGGTAATTTGGTATCGCTTTTGTGCTTTTAATTTTCGTTTCTACTTCATAGTGGCCTGGCGACTTTAGGGCAATATTTCAAACAATTTTTCCTGTTTTAAAGGATTGGTTATTGAAGAATAATATTACAAATTCTTATTTCAGAAGGTTTAATATGTTTCAGCCATCTTGTCATAATAGATATAACTTTAACATTTTAACAAAAAAGAAAGGGTATGTTTTTTAACAAAAAAAATTTAAAAAGTTAGAGACCAACTAAGATAAAGAAATTTAGATACATTACAAGTTACTCCCATGGTCTCTATAAGAAAGCCCCGATTCACTATTTAGCGTTAAAGTTTGAAAAATTTAACCATAAATTTTCATCATATTATAAGAAATAATATATTTAAGTGGAATCTTGTTGGATACATCTTAATATAAATTTTTAAAAATCAAGTTTTCATAATTTTTTGGCTTATGTATTTTGAGATAAAAACGTCTAAAGAAGTATCTTGAATATCGTGAAAGTCAAATGGAGCTTTCTTTTAGAGATAGAGTGAGTACATGGTTTTGAATCAAATTAAGAGTCTGGCAGTTTTAACCCTATTACAGATTAGGTATTATAAGCTTCTAGGATTGACAATGCAGAGTAATTTGAATCCTTTTAATTACATGTTGATCCACTATGGATATAAAGTAATTATGAAGCTCTTGCAATAGGATAGGTTATACGAAATAGGGTTTATTATGTATCAAAGTTGGGACTTGGGATATGCACAATGTACATAGCCATAATCTAATTTTATACTCCATATATTATATTTTTAAATTTAACAATCTTTTCTCCAATATCTAAAAAGAAATAAAGAGGTATTAGAAAGTCTAAGATAGAGTACATATCTATATGTGTTCTATAATCCCTAAAACTAAAAGAACAAACTGGCAATAGAAAACAAGTGGTACAACGTATTAAACAAAGACTTAGCTCGAAGTAGGAGTGAAGCTTCGGCAACTCAAGTAGGTAGACAGATTTTGTTAACGGTAAACCTACGTTGATGTTAGCGTAGTTGATGCACTTTCGACGTGTAAGGCCAACACAGTTTATTTTTTATCGATGTTCTTCGTTTCTCTGGGAGAAAAAAATCACAAGAAAAAAATAAAATATGACATACTATCACGTAATTTAAAGCTTAAAGATGAATTGATGACATTATGAAAGTGTTGTCCATGCATGAATTGCAAAATATATTGCTATGTGATAGACCCAATGTTTTTTGGTCAATCTCTCGTAGTTTAGTGAGCAAAATATTGGCACTCGCGTCAAAGCCTAAAAATCCGGATAATGGATGGTTGAAATTAAGTTTACTTTATTTTGATATATATATATTTTTTTATTAAGTGTTTCTCTCTTAAAATGGGGAGCAGTTACATGTTGATCAAATAAATATGCTGGTCATGACCTCAAGAGTTTTTTTTTTTTTTTTTTTAAATTTCTAATTATTATAAACACCTACACAATGAATGTTACTAGCCTCGAGGGTTGTGTATGGAAAAGCTCTATCCAATACTTAAGTTAAAATAAGAGATTCAAGATAATCCTTCAAGACTAATGCTTGTGTCTACAAGAGTCATAAATGATGTATTTATAACCTAGAACTAGTTCACGTATATATTGAGTTTGTCCTTAGAAAATGGGCACTATGGTCTTGATGAACATTACTTAAGGTATTGAATTTGACCTAATAAATAGACCCATAGCTTCTAGTTTATCAATGAGACTGGTTGTTATGTGCAGTTGGACAAGACAACATAGCTTTTAGTTTATAATCCAATAATAGACCCATAATGTAGTTTAAAATTAAATAATTATTGTAATTAATGTTGTAAGATGGGTTTAGTAGTTATGAAGTACTCAGTATATTTTCAGTATTGAACATACAGGGATAAATTAAATCGATCAAAATAGCTAGATGGGTTTAATCTTTCATTACATCATGGTGGTAAGGAAGGTAGAGGAGCATGAGGAGGAAGATGCATGACTAAAGAATTGTGTACTAGGTAGCACACATTAAATCGTATCTTCTATTCACTTTTACTCTCCTTTAGAGGAGTACGTGGAAAATAACTCTTGGAGAATGTGAGTACCATAACCATCTTTCATGCCCGGAGCAAAATTTGTAATAATATGGAGTTTGATAGTAAGGAGTTCATTGAAGCAGTTAGAATATATTGCATCCGAATTCAATCACACATAGCTATTGCATCGAAAAGAGTATCATTGAGGTTGAATTGTAAGAGTAAGTGTGACTAGAAACTCTGTGCTCGACAAAAAAGCACAGTGTTGCCATACTAGATCATCGTAACATATAAGGGTCCACATGCAGTTACTTGCGTAATGGACAATTATATTTTGGATGTGAGATACTTGATGAGTTCAATTATAAAAGGCAACTTCATGAAAGAATATGCTCAAGCAGACCCAACCTTCAAAGTGGCTATAATTATATAAATAGTGTAAGATAAATTTCATTGTACTATCCATTACTTATAGGTATCGTAAGGTAACCAAGTAGAAATTGCTAAAATATATGGTGGTGGAGAATAATCATATAAATGACTTTCACAATACATGCAAGCATCAAAAGATGCTCATCCTAAAATGTTAGTTAAACGATGTTACAAGACAGAGAATTATGGTGTTAACATATTCAAGAAGGTATTCTAGGCCCTTAAACATTGATGGATTTGAACATTGTTTACCCTTCATTGCTATTGACTGTACTCATCTTAAGGGAAATACATTGGAAAACTTCTTACCATGATATTTGTTGATGGTTACAATCAACAGTTTTCACTTGTATATGCTCTTGTTGAAGCAGAGAATACAAATGGTTGGTCTTGGCTCATGACTTGCATAATGCATTATGTCACCTGATGACGAGACTATGCGTTATTTTCTAATAAACATCCTAGAATTAGGAATGACAATGGATCGGAGTCGAAGCGGACCCAAAAATCCAAATCTGATCCGACAAGTTTGCGAACCTTAATTTAGGATCCAAATCCGACTCCAGTTAGAGATTTTGAACCTCTGAATCCGATCTGATTCGTCAAAACTCCATCATTACAAAAAATTTAATCTATTTTAAATTTTCTCTTTTCTTACCTATTTTTTTTGTTAATTTCATTACTAATACTATAATTCATTTATAATATATAAAGTAAATTAAAAAAAATTATACAACACAAGCATAAACAATCGTAAATAAGATCCTACAGGCGGGTGCACAATGTTCACTATGCACCTGGTTCAAAATGCAAGAAAATTTAGTGCAAAACGCATACATCATTAAATAAGGAAAAACGCAATGAACATGGAGAACAAATGCAATTAACGCATGCAATTCATTGTTTTTCCAGCAAAAATCATCATTGATGCATCATTAATACTTTGTAATTTGTGCCATTAATGCTTTGTAATTTGCGTCATTAATGCTTTGTAATTTGCAATAATGAAGCATTGAAATTTTATTGTTTTTTCATTGGAAATATAATAATAATAGAACTATTGGAATTTTTTATTTTATTTAATTTGCATCACATATTAAAATTTGACGAATTTTGGATTTCAATGTATTCAACACATGCACACCATTGTCGAAAAAATCATGTACATTAATTGATATATAAATATACATCACTTACGAGAAACTTGTTCATTACAAAGTCATACTATATATACATCCATGTCATTATAATAACAATATGCAAATTTAAAATTTTCACTAAGCGTATGCACCAAACTGTCTAATGTACAAGAAATTTAACTTAAATATACATTATTTATATTTCTAATGTACATTGTTCACATTTAAAATGTACATGTACAAATCCATGTGCTCAATAGTTTTTTTTTTTTTTTACTATGTGCTACAAAATGTTAATATACAATATGCTCAACTTAAATGTACATTATTTACTATTCTAATGCCCATTGTTCACATTTTAAATGTACATGTACAAATCCATGTGCATTTCTAATGTACATTACTCAACTAAAATGTGCAACAAGATGTTAATGTACAGTGTACTCAACTTAAATTTACGTACATTATTTATATTTTTAATGTATATTACTCACATTTCTAATGTACATACCATTCGATCAAATGTACATTTCACTACCAATTTTTCTAATGTACATTTCATTTGCAAGTAGTTTTCCACTAAACATGTGCACCAACATGTTTAATGTACATTATTCATATTTTTAATATTCATTATAATCGAATGCAATGTACATGTAAAATTTCATAAGCAGCAGTTTCACATTGTGCAACCAGATGTTTAATGTACGAATTCTTCATATATAATGTACAAATTCTTATTCTTATTTTTCCAAAAAAAAACAAGCATTTCATCATTTATTTAAAAAATTAATGCATATGTGCAACATGCCAACATGAGTATGGTACACCCGAGTGTATAATCTAATTTGCGACCCCAAATTAATTATAGATATCTTTTCAATGTATTATTCATTGTGAGGCCAGCTTTTCCCCTCACATAAAAGTGCATGAAAGTAATTTCAGTCAAACCTAACACTTTCAGAACTAATGCATATGGGTTACATTCACTCTCACTATAAAATGGTGTTCACTCGAAGTGTTAAAAACTGATCCAATTTGAATAATCAATGTAACCTGAATTTACAATAATTTAAATGCGACCTGCTTTCATTCCATTTACAAAACTATTAACCCTAAATCATGCCTGATCAATTGATTTGACCTGATACTTTATGATTTGAATTTGAACTTCCACCCTACTCTATATAAATCAATAACCAAATTGAAGTAACTTGACAATGAAGCGAATTTCTTAAAATAACACTTGACTTGATTATAATCCAAAATTGATTACAACCAAATACATGCATCATGTTATTGAACCAACTAGTAGTGACTCGTAACCCATTTTATCATATTATTAATCCAAGTAGTAAGTTTTAAATTATAAAAAATATTTTGATGATGATTGCATCATGAATAATCCTTAGTAATCATACGTAATCATTAAATTTTTGAACGTATAATTTGAAATGTGAAATTATAATTTATTATGTATTAATCGTAATTTTTATTATAGAAAATTTGTGCTAGAACATTTTGAAACATTTTTTATGGACCTAATTTCTTTTAAAAGTTTAATTTATTCATTGGAATAGTCATGTGATCAAAATCAAATATGATCTTCAAATTAGGTGCGCATCAGACCCAAAAAATTAGACTCCCGAAATTATTCGATATGATAATTACTTGACTTGATAATTATTCAACTTGATAATTATCAGACTCAAATACGGCTCAATCCCAAAATTACTCACCACAAACCCAATCCCAACCCGACTTAATACAATCTAAACCCGAAATTGAACTAGACTTGCATTTGACGAATTGAACCTAACTTGTATCTGAAAGGGTAAACAATCCAATAAAACCCGGATAAAATTTAATCCAACCCAAATACAAACTTGACTTGATAACAATTTCAATTGACATGACCCGATTTGACCCAACAAAAATATAAACTAAGATCGAAATAACCCAACTAAAACCCAACTCGAGCACTCAAGTTGACAATTTTAATATTCATAGTCTCGACACTAAGATAGGTAGTTACCATTTTACCAATATGGTTTAGGAATATTCTATTTAATTTATTTTTTTTATCAGGAAAGAAAACCGGCCAAACTTAACCATAAACGAAAAATTCGAACCTAATCATCCTCAGAGTGAAGCTAACGGGAAAAAAAAAAAAAAAAAAAAGAACATAGAGATTGTAGCTAACCAGTCACCAAAACCCACCAAACCCTAACCCAAATCGAAAAAGTCAAGTCGACAAGTCCCCAAATGGATTTGGATGTTGAAACGCTCCATTCTTGACCAAAAAGCAGATCCCTCGCAGCAACAATCCATTGGCAACCAAAGAGAAAATACCCATAAAAGGGTTGGGCTGAAGAAATTGTCGACTGAGGCAAAAAAAAAAAAAAAAAAAATCTTGTCTTTGAAGAAACATGACTGGGTTTTGCTTAAGCGATGGCTTATATCTGTTTTCTTCAAGGATGTCGGCTACGGTTAGTTTTCTTTGTAGGGTTCCTTTCTGGAGAGAAGTTGAAGATTTTCTCTCTAGAAAGAAGTATTTTGGCCTTTGATATCCTATCTGCATGAATACATGATAACTGATACAGTGATACCCCTTCTGTACGTATTTGACACTTCTATTGTCATCCTGATCGAATAATTAACACTCTCAAATTACACCTCATTTGTTCAGAAGTCTTCCATACTTGCTTGTTTCAATAAGAAAGAGTTGGGTCAGTTTTTTTTTTTTTTTTTTTTTTTTTTTTTTTTTTTTTTGAGTTGCAAGCTAAGGAAGACTTTGAGATGATTGCGTGTGATGTAAATATGCAAGAACAACACACGTTTTTAGTCTAGGGATGTGTCTATAGCTATGTTGTTTCTAATAGGTGTTTTGGTGATGACAACGTACCTTAAATTTGTGAAGGGAAAATAATTAGTACCTAAGTAGGAGCTAGCTAAGCAACTTGCTAAGCTATCCTAAGTTAATCATCTACATAATGTCCAGGTCTTGAAGACAACAAGAAAGCAAAGCACGTATTCAGGTGGAGCTTAGAGAGAAGTTCTAGTTGATAATGAAGCTAAGTTACAGAGGAGGAAGCCTTGCCATATAGCTTAGCGTAAAAGCATTTATTTTCAGTGTTGCAAAACATAACTAAAAGCTCTCATTTGAGTTTTTGAAAATAAACAAAACACAAGTCAGTAGCCATATATCCCTAGAAAGGTCGTGGTTTTTCTTATGAGATGGGCACAAAAATGTTTATGCTCAAACTCTCTTGAGTTCCTTTTGCGTGTTCTTTATAGCTTGTGTGTTCCAATTTAAATTTCCGCAAAAATTGTTAAAATTTTCCATTTCTAATTCATCTCCCTTTTATAAGCTTCCATCTACCCAACCTTGAAGGAAATCCTCTTCTATGTCTTAGTGCATTTCGTAATAGAATAAGATATATATTTAGTAAATAGTGAGTGAAGTAATTGATTATATGTTACCTTGGAGTGCTCCTATATTGGCTACTTATAGTGGAATGGTAATGTTACCTTGGATTGTTCCTATATAGGCTGCTTATAGTGGAATGGTAAGTGCATCATTGGAAGTAGAGGGAGTTGTATATTCGGCCTCGAGCTCCGTGGCATTGGAAGTTCTCTCCAAATCTTTATATTAGGCTTGCCATAGAGGCTTTGGGATACTTCAGGTGCTTTGGACCGTAGGTTATTTGAGGCTATCAGCCTATCATATTGGACACCCAAACAACACCCTTGATGTACAAGTACAAGGACAACGAAGTGTTGTTATTGTTCATTGGTTTTGTTAATAAAGCCAGTATTATTAGACTTAGACGACATAATGTACATAGTAAAGTATTCTAAAATCGCCCTGAAAAACTTTTTGGATTGTTCTAATTAATTCTTCATAGTTTTTTGAAAAACTTGCAACTTGTCAATCTATTATCCATAATAAAACTAAAGAAACACATCTTGTATGGTATTGATTACTAAATTTGTAAATTCTTACATTAAAAAATATTTAGGTAGTGCAATTTTCATTTGATAAAATCTTGATTTATACATGATATAAATATACAAAGAGGCATGTTTGTAATTTTATTACTATATATGAGATCATAATGTCTATACCTGATATGAGTTTTTTTTTGTATTTTTATATTTTCTTTATTTCTATATTTGATATAATAATATATGTCTAATATAATAAATCTTATATATGATATTTTAATATCCTAATATAATTTATATCAGGTATGAGTTAAGAAAACCTCCTTTTCATTTTTAATTCGAGAAATAAAATTCAATCAATAATTGCGACCTAACAATAAAAGACTTCCCAAAGGATTGGAGCACTACTTATTGAACTTTTTTTGTTTTAGGAATATGTTAAGCTGGAAAAGTAATTAGCAAACTTTGAAAAGACTTAACAAGTTATTAACAACTTCTGCAATTTTTACCGCAAAAAAAAAAGTCCAATCTCGAAAAGGTCTTTAATTATTTGGAGCATATATTATAATTTATGACTAAAGTAGTGTAAGTATTCATAAAGACTGTTGAAAATGAGAGGTACTGCCTAATTAACTAGTCAATCCTCAAAGAGGGCCACACACTCAGCTTTATTATTAGTATTTCGTATGTAGTCAATTATTAATTTAACATTTTAACCTATGATGATTAAACTGCCATTACGATAGGATCAACTGAAATATAATTGAATTCATTTTAATCAACTTAATCTGGCTTTATCACAGAACGGTTTCCTATCTGCATAACTCTACTTATAAGTCACTTTAATGAAAAATTCTCATTATATTATCCATGTAACCATTCTAAATAAAATTAATTTTTTTAATGCAAACCGTGAATTCAATTAGCGATTTATAACCCTGCATAACTATTGCAGGTTTAGGTTTAGGTTTATAGGGTTGTAAGTAAATCAATGATTACATTAGCAGTTTCATTCTAAATTCTCTAATTCAATTAGAGGGTTTATAGCTAAACAGCAAAAAAATTGATAAACACGTGTTAATGACATAGGGATTTTTTTGGTAAAAGAGGCGTATTATATCAACCTCATGTGAGTTATAGTGACCTTTTTATTATTATATTGACCGTTTTTATTACTATAGTAACCATTTTTTACGTGAAATTTATAGCGTTGGATCTTATCATTTAAAGGGTTAAGATCACTTCTTATTCTTATTATTTTAAGCATTTTTTTTATTAGAGGTTTCTTTCTACAATAATTGTGAAAATAGTTGTTTATCACAAAAATAGTCTGATAAATTTATTGTATTTATACCATTTTAAGACATTGTTTTGTTGCTTTACGCATACAACGTTGGAAATGTGTCCACGATTGTAAAGATTCAAAGTAGATAGATAGGCTTCCACCAAGAATTGTAGGATTAATATGGTCTTTAACTCTTTACAGATCTAGATCGTATCTTTTCTTCGTCAACTTAAGACACATTTATAAATTTTAGTAGTGAAGTTAAAGTTAAGTAATTCTCACAAAAAATAAATAGAAAATGATGTAGCAAGGCTTTTCCTACTAGATAGCTAAATGATGAGTGCTTGTGGAGTTGGATTCCACGCCCCCCCACCCCTCACCCTTTTCATGGAAAGGAGAACAATATATAAAAAGAAAATATTTAATGAAAAGGTTAGTTTCGAAGAGTTAAAATTGGCTACTGCTAGATCACCGTCTCTTATAAACGATTCAATGGGGCAACACCCCGTCCAAAACAGAAGGCATGTATGGGAGAAGTATAAGAATTTGAATGCGATTTGCGTAATTGTAAGAAACATTTTCTTAGCATGTAATCGGGATATCATGCTTATAATGATATGAATTATCAATATAGAATAACATATCCTGCATTCATGAATTCTTCAAAGGAAAAGGGCACGTCTTTCGGAGATTTAAAACGTCAATCGTTGTTCCTCTAATATTGGTTCACAAGCAACAATCGGATCTCCCACGTATGCTAGTATGGAATCAAGAACTATTTTTTATTACTTTTAGGGTTTTAATCATGTGAGTGAAGGCAAAGTGAGAAGTGAATTAGGGTTAAGGTTATTAACCTTATATATATATATATATATATAGGGGTGGATTCAAATAAGAACCCCTTCTTATATAAGAAGCATGCATATATAAGAACTCAACTATAACCGATATTTAAGTGTACTTTAATGACTGTGATTAATTTTTCAGTAATGACAAAGGTGTAAATATAGAAAAGTTTAAAATTAATTGGCAGTTGAGAAAAATTCACACCCCATAATTATTGGGTAGTTTCCAAAAATGTCTATTTATATTCTCAATGAATCAGGTTTCCAATGTTAACTTGCACAATTCTTAAATAGTTTTCAAATTATTTCTATTACTTTATATTTTAATTTCATTATTTTTTCAGTAGTAATTTGAACACCAATATTAAACTTTGGAATATCAGTATTAGACCTTAAAACAATAGAATAAACATTTAAAATATGTGTTAAGATTTATAGTATCACTACTCAACTTTAGAACATCGGTATTACATATTACAACAATAGATAAAAATTTTAAACATATGTGTTAACCTTTGGAAAATCAATATTAAAGTATAGAACATCAGTATTAGACCTTTGAATAATAGAATAAACTCTTAGACCATATGTGTTAATATTTAGAACACTAGGACTTAACTTTAAAATATCAATATGAGACTTTAGAATAATAGAATAAATATTTTAAACATATGTGTTAAGCTTTAGAACACCAATACTCAAATTTTGAATATCAGTATTACACACTAGAACAATAGAATAAAATTTTGAACCATATGTGTTAAGGTTTAAAACATTAGTATTGCATTTTAGAACATCAATAAACAATGAAATGAATATTAACACTAGTGTTCTAAAAAATTAGACTATTTTTCTAAGAATTTATTCTATTGTTTTGAAATTTAATTTTATTGTTGTAAGAATGTATTGTTCTAAATAGTGATTATATATATTCCAAGGTTTGATTCTATAATTTAATTTTATTGTTTGTATATTTAGTTCTATTATTCTAAATACTAACTCTAGTGTTCTAAAAATTTACATTATTGTTCTAAGAATGTATTCTATTATTCTAAAATTCAATTCTATTGTTCTAAACTTTTGTAATGTTATTTTGAATATTAACTATATTGTTATAATTAGGGATTATCTTATTCAAAGGTTCAATTCTTTAGTTTAACTCTATTGTTCATGAGTTTACTTCCCTTGTTCTAAATATTAACTCTAATGTTTTAAAAACTAATACTATTGTTCTAAATAATAAGTACGATTATTGTTTTACGTTATTATCTATTGTTCTAAACTTTATTTTTTTTTTGTTCTAAACTTTTGTTATGTTGTTCTAAATATTAAATGTATTATTCTAAATATTAATTGTATTATTCTAAGTAGTAATTATATATTTTAAGGTTCGATTATGTAGTTTAACTCTGTTGTTTTTATGTTTAGTTTTTTTGTTCTAAATATTAACACTAGTATTCTAAAAATTTACACTATTGTTCTAAATATTACTTATATTGTTTTAAGAATGTATTCTATTATTCTAAAATTTAATTTTATTGCTCTAAACTTTTACAATGTTTAATTCTTTTGTTTTAAATATTAACACTTGTGTTCTAATGAACATATATTCTATTGTATTATATTTATCCAAAACACTAACATTAATTCTAAATACATATATAAGTATTTACATATATGCAAAATTTATTTATATGTAACATACATTTACATATATGAGATTGTATTAATTGAGCAACTCAAAGTGACTTAATTAGCCTAATTAATCTAGTTTGCAACTCTCACATAATTATATCAGATTTGTCCAATCAATTGCTTATATGTATGACCTCATAGGACTCAGTTTAAGTTAGTAGTATATTAATCCAATTAATATACATATTATAGTTAGTTTCTAGCAAAACACTATAATCACCTAAAATAACCGAATATTATTATCTCCATAATTATATTCTATTTGTTACACTTGTTAAGGACATTTCCTTCAAGAAACACCATCCATAATCCATCATTTCTGATCGCTCTATCCCTTTAATAACAAAAAATAAAGGTTATGAATAAATCAACATAGAGATAACCATAATATAAAGTATAAACATAATCACAAGCCAACCAAATATTTCATTTCATTCTTTGGTGAAACATTTAACATGTCATTTCCGCAAACACTATAGTTTTTCACTTGACTTGTCAATCATACATAATATAATCCACCTTTGTCTTCCAAAAAAAACAGAAAGTTAAGGAAGGTCTTGATTGTTGTAGTGTTGGTGGTGCAATGCCTACTCCATTGAAGACTATTCTCAAATTCAAGTTTAAGCTTAAGTCTAAGCCTAAGAGCAAGATTCGAACCCTGGTTGATATCGTCCTGTGTTTGCGAGCTATTGATTCTTGTTCATGATCACAATGCCAATGTTGATTGTGTGCCTAATTAGGGTGAAAAAGTTTGATTTTTTTTCCATTTCTTATCAAATTTACATATATCTTTGTCTCTGATTAAATGGGTTATGCCTTTTGATGTGTTTAGAATTTAGGTTCTTGTGGTGTTTAATTGTAATGAAATGAGGTGTTGTGAGGGGGAAAATGTGATCTTGATAACATTAAGGTTTGTTCATTTATTGATTAGAGAGATATTAGATTAGGAGGTTTGGATGATTGGAAAAGATTATAAAAATTCAAAATTTTCATAGTTGAATGATTGGTTTTGGTTTTATGGTTTTTAGAATGTAAGAATGTTGTTTTATGTACTACGTACTTCATCTTAAGGAAATGGAGCACGATCAGGGAGTTGGATTACTTTGTTGTGTATTTTGTGATTGGTATTTTGATAAGTAGGCTTAAATGGGGGCGTAAAAACATTGGTTTTTGTTGTCTCCAGAGTCTTGCCTACATCAATGCTATGATTTTTTGTGCTTAGATGGAATAAATTGGTAAGATGAACCTGTTCCAGAAGCTTGTCCACAAGTAAGGATGTCAACGGATCGGATTTGGACCGGGTCCTTATGGATCCAGATCCAGATCCGTTTTTCAAGGATGGATCCAGATCTAGATCCAGATCCGTCGGATATGAAAAGTAAGGATCCAGATCCAATGGATTCGGGTCTAAAATGGGTCCAAAACGGATCTTGCATATTTAGGTGTATTTTCAGGGTCCTTCATACACCATCATAAGGGATAATTTGGGCGGGAAGACATTTTTTTGTGCTATTATATTATTGTCTATAATACTCCATAACTAGAAAAATGAATTTGTAATTGAAATTATGGACTTTATTATACACATTAGAACATTTGCCTAGACATTAATGAGAAAAGAACTTTATTTTTCAGATTGAATTATAAAGCAAATTACTGTATTTCAAATTAGATAAATTAAAAAAATATTATCAAAATCAATTTTTCATTCTTTTTTAATAAATACCCAAATCGACTTAATTTGAATACTTCTTACTTATAGTCGAACTTTACTTCACTATTATTCTCTTCTTTCTTTGTTGGTTACTGGTTTGTAAATATATTAGTATCACAAAAAATATTTCAAAACGGGTATTATTGTTGGACGTGTACTCGGATTCGTTTTTCAGCCATAGGACCCGAATCCGACCCGGATCCGTCGGGTCTAAATTTTGAAGACCCATATCCGCAAAAACGGATATGAATCTACGGATCCGGGTCGGGTCCAATATCCGTTGCCATCCCTATGCACAAGTAACACTGGAAAATTCAGAGAAAATACTCTTTATCCCATCATAATTTGCGTTCCATGAGTGGACTTGGAGGTGAGTTTGTTACCACCTAGGCCGAACTTTTTGCCTTATTGATCACTTGTCATATTGATGAGCTTGGATTTTTGAATACTTTCATGGCTTGGCAAAAATCATGTTTCCCTAATGTTGCTTACTATTAAAAAGATGATCTCTCTTAGGCCCGAAGAGATACTACCCAAGTGGTAGCAAATCTACAAAGACAACGAGCCCATTCACGATTAGGGGTGGAAATGGGTCAAAGACCCGATTAGACCCCACCCATTTTTTAGGATTTGGATCTAAATTTTTTAGACCCATTGAATCCGAGTCGGAAATGGATCTAAAAGTCCTTGGGTCGATTATGGGTCTGGATCCAAATATTTTAGACCCAAATTCGACCCATAGACCCACACATTTAAAAAATATCTAGTCTTCATTTAGGGCTAAAACTAATGATTAATTCACATTGTCTTAATGCCTTCCTCTGCTACTCTTTTCCTTTTCATCCTCCATTTTTCACTCTACTGTAAGCCTCCAACTCTTTCTCATCGCCACTCGTCAGGTAACATATTTATATAATTTTTTTATGTATACTTTGTGATTACTGGCTTCTCGTGGTCACACCCCAGCAAACATATTCAACTGGGTTTGAGATTACTAGCTTCTATGCGATTTAAAAATTGCAATAGCGATGTACTTGATCTTAAAAACAATGTAACAGAGTACTGTTGAGTTTAGGACTTTTGATTCAGTGTTGGATTTAACTCTAGAGCTTACTTGTTTTCAACTCATTAACTAAAGATTGTTTTGCAAGTATTTCAAGGATACACATTATTTGTTTAAGAAAGGATTTATTAATTTATCTCATTAGATATAATAATGCACTATATATTCCTTTACAACACTTAATCGGTAAATAATTTTAAGGTTTGAAATACGAAAATGCATCCAATTATAAAACATGTGAATAATAAGCATATAAAAGATAAATATATGTTAAAGATCCATTTTGGACCCAAGACCCATCAGATCTAGTGGATCTAGGTAAGGGTATGAAAGGTTAAGACCCAATGGATTTGGTGCGAATATGGGTCTAATTTGAAAATAATGGGTATGGTTCTTAGTGAAAGAGATATGTTTCATAAAAGAGATACAGAAATATCTTACTCTGTATGTAGAATAGAGTTGATGGACTTTGAGTAGGAATTTTTTAAATAAATGACTATATGCAGTTTTTTATGACACTTACAACCTAAAATTATTTGCCATGAATAAAATTCTAGGTTGCAACTCGTCCAATTATTAGTATGAAATACATTAGTTGAGAACAACGCTGCGAAGTAGCCCATATTATACATTCCCTAACCATAGTAGAAGTATCATGAGTGAAAGTGTCTCCTTTCAAAAGGTATAAAATACAAAATTCAATATATTTGTATTACAATACTATATTTCAGACGAAGTATTTAACACAAGTTCCCTTCTATAGTTAAGATAATTTCCTTAAATGCCATAATTGAATATTTACGTTGTTCCTTTTTCCCTTAAAAATTAGCTTCAAATATGACATGTCCGTACAAAAACTACGAACAATTACATACATGAGACATCTACTCTTATGTACACATGTAATCCTAATAATATAAAATCTACTTATTTAACACGTATTTTAGAAAACATCGACCTTTAGACACATAAATAAAATGCATCATATAAGCATATACTAACCCTATTGCTATGCTACAAATTAATATTCAAAGTTCAAGCCAACTTGCCTTCTCAGTTCATGTTTCTCAAAATCTACTAACCCACTTTATATAAATTAAACAAAAAAATTTCTTTAAAAAATGGGATGAATCGTCTTATCTTGCTTTCTTAGCGGTGAGTACATAGTGTGACTTTGTCTTCCCTTGCCCCGCCATTCCCAAATCATCATTTTCTCAATTTTCGTGCTTGGTGCTTTGCAAGTCCTTAGGTTTGCTCACCACTTAACATGTTCAAGATTTGGGAAAAATTAGGTTTACCAATTTAGAATAATACGATTTGTGACTTTTATTGTATTAATTAAACATATGTCTCTTATTTTGTGTTGTTCTTTTCTTTAATTGTTGAGTTTTTAGGGTGTTTGGTTTTAGTACTTATGAATTTTCCAATAGGATTTGTTAGTTTTGGCCTTTGGGAATTGGAAATACTTTCATGAAAATATGATTATGTACAAATTTAGCATGTATGAATTTTCCAATAATTTCGAGGTGTTTAATTTGATTTACTGGGTTTAAGTTAGGGACTAATTGAATAATAACATCAATTAAGCAAGTACTAATACATATTCATATACTGTTAGTTTGTGACCATATATTGCTCAATGGGTAAAAATTGGTGATTCTTAGACAAATAAGACGCTTTTGTCTCTTTGATTTTCTAGATTGTTTTTTCTGCGTGAATTGTTTACAAATGAAACAGAGTCAGTCATAAGTATTTGCTTGATTAATAACTTTCCTTAACTCTTGTGAATAGTTTTTAAATTACATGTATTGATGAGTAATTGAGTAAACTTATAAATAATTCTAATAAGGTAATCTGATATTGGTGATATGGGTAAGCAAAACTACAATACTTCCTTCTTTAACAAAAGAAAAGAGCTTAAAAAAATCACATTGCTTTCGATAAAAATATTGAAGAAGGCCCTTGTAAATTTCAGAGAATAGAGATTGTAACACCTTTCAATGAGGATACCAAATAGAACATGTGAAGAAGGTCCGACAGTACATAATATTGACATGGATGATATTAGTGTCATCTCTTCAGAAAGAGATCTAGGGTTACGGCCACCAATATGAGAGTATCCAGTTGGAAAGCAAGATGACATAAGACGAGCTTATAAGATTTTGAAGCCTTATCAAACTTGCTTGGTTTAACACATTGTCATCGTTTTCTATCCACTTGGTTGATAAGTTTTCAGATTAGTTAGAGTACTCACCTTCTAAGGAGCAACATTTTTCCTACCATACTGTTTATATTATGAAATACCTCATTCTTGAAATGAAGTGTTCACAAGAATTGATTTTAAAAATTGTCAAAAGTGAATGATGGAAAATAGTGCTTTTCATGCTCACATTGGAGAAGGTCCTTGTACACTACATAAACATGTCGTTCAATCTTATAAGGGGATATAGAAACAAAAAGGACATAATCAAAATGTTTTGAATAGGCAAATTAAAGCAAAAACCAAGCAAAATAAACTACATTTAAGAGTATCAATGGATTTAATTCGCTCCTTAACTCTACAAGCTTATCCGTTTTGAGGCCATGACGAATCTAAGCATTCAGAGATTCAAGGAAATTTTCTTCAAAATTTGGAAAGTTCTAGCAATGTATAATAAAGATGTTGCTAAGGCAATACAACAAGCTCCTTATAATGTTAAATATATAGCCCCTTCTATCCAAAAAGAGATTCTTCATATTTTATCTTCTAAGATTCGTGATTACATCAGACAAGAAATTGGAGACTCTAAATTTTGTATAATTGTTGACGAGGCTAGAGATGAATCCAAGAGAGAGCATATGGATCTTATTTTACGATTTGTGGATAAAGATGGGTCAATCATGGAGTGGTCCTTTAACCTTATACATGTTTCAGACACTATTGCGGTTACACTAAAGAAGGAGTTACGTAATTTCTTGCTAGTATTGTAATACTAATATATGAATTGCATACAACAATGGCAGATAAAGTAGAGTTGTTATTATGTGCTGGTAAGTTGGATACTATAGAGGAGCTAATCGAATTGGCACTCTGAAACATGCTGGGGATACACATTAGAGTTCACACCTCAACTCTATTTGCAGCTTGCTTAAATTGTTTGATGTAACAATCCTAATCTTAGAAAAAATCATGGCAGATAAGTCTTGACGTGGAGATGTTGAATCTTCTTTAGATTTGATGATGTCCTCTGACTTTGTATTTATTGCACATATGATGGAAGGTATATTAGGAATTGTTGACAAAAATATCAAGATATTGTTAACGCATAAAGTTGGTTTCTACTTCTCGAGCACTTCTTCAAAAAATGAGGGAAGAAGGATTGAGCAATCTTGTGGAAAGAATAGAAAAATTTTGCATAAAAATAAGATATTGATGCCTAATATGAATGCTCCTCATACAGCTCAAAAAAGGGCGAGCTCGTGGCCGACAAGATCAATTCTCAATAGGTCACTATTTTCGGGTAGAGATATTAATCACTACTATGATAGACAAGTGCAATAGATCACAAATTTAATGAAAGAGCATTGGAACTATTAACATTCTCATCAATGTTAAAGCAAAAAGAAGGGTTCAAAAACAATGATATTGATCAAATTTATACTCTTGCGACAAAGTACTATCCTATATATACAATTTGAAATATTAGTTAGAACACTTTATTTGTGATGCACAAGATGATCCTCATTTCATGAATCTCTCAACCTAATAAGAGATGTGCCAACAATTGGCATAAACAAAAATGTTTGAGGTATGTTTTTTATTTGATAGACTAATACGACTGATTTTGACTCTTCCCGTCTCAACAACTATTGCAGAAAGAACATTTTCTGCAATGAAGATTATGAAGACAAGACTAAGGAATAAGATGGAAGATGATTTCTTGCGGATAGCTTAGTTATCTACATTGAGAGGAATATTTCTAAAACTTTTAGTACAAAGTCTATCATTGATGATTTCAAATTGTTAAAAAAAACATAGAGCATTAATCTAGTGTTTTATTTTAAATATGGAATGACACTAAAATTATCAAGGTGCAACAACTTTTATATAATCGGTTTGGTGATGCTATTTATATTTGTATTTCAATTTTATTTTATTATAAAATTTGAGTTTGTTTGATATAAATTTAGCCAAAAAAATTTTACCCCCTCCCCCTTCATTAAATTGTCCAAGATCCGCCACTGATATAACATGTCCTTACAAAAATAACGACCAATTATATAAATAACATATCTACTTTTACAAAACGCATGTAATCTTAATCATATATTAGCTACTTATTTGACATGTATTTTAGAAAAAATCTACCTTTAGACATGTACAAAGAATGTATTCATATCATATACACATATCTTAGTTTTAAAAGGTGTGAGGTGCTCTAAGGCGCTAAGGGTCCCCGGAGCCTAGGCGCTATACGCCAAGCAAAGGCGCTAGCCTTTGGGTATGAGGTTCTCCAATTATGTAAAAAATCAAATTTAACGCTTGTAAATTTTATTTTGTACTCAAAACAACATAATACTCATATAATAAGTGCAAAAAAGATAAGGGAAAGCATAATTTGTCACTAAATATCACTAAAAGGAAATGTACTTATAAACTACTAAAAGCAAGTCAAACAACATGTAAATAACACAATCAAAAGTCAGTACATGAAAATAAAATAAAGTGTTCAAGCTTCCTAAATAGCTCCCTAAATGACTTATTCACTAGATAAATCTATGTCAAACTCATTCTCATCAAACTCGTCCTCATCTCCTAAATAGTCTCCATCTTCACCAATGTCCTCTACCATCTCCACTTCTTCAATCACCATCACTTCTTTTCCTTTATTAGCTCTGGATGATGATTCTGGATTATTCCTAGGTGTCCTTAATGCTCCTCTAGTGATATAGGCAGGTTCATGGGCCCTTGAGGCTCTACCAACCACTTTCCAAGATAGGTTATCTCCTTCAAACACAAGTTCATCTTCCTCAAAAGAGTTTTCATCCATCCTCCCAAGTAACCATTCGTTACTTTCATCAACATCTTCTAAAATAATTGGATCAATGGTGTCTTTCCTCTTATATCGGCGTTGCAAAGCTCGATTATATTTGACATATACCATGTCATTCAATCGATCTTGAGCTAGCTGATTCTTTTTCTTGGTATGAAGCTGTGAGAAGTAAAATTTTAAAACAATAAATTAGATTATTGTGATTTAAAATATGAAGCTCCAAATTATTACGGCAATGATAAAGTACTTACATGTTGGAAAACACCCCAATTTCTCTCACAATCAGTAGCACTACAAGTAAGGCTAAGAAATTTTATGGCAAAGGTTTTGAGGTGTGGAGTTGAAGAACCATAACATGACCACCATTCACCGGGAGATTTAATCTTCCTATGCTTAAGAGCCATGTTATGGCCAAAGATTTTGGTGCTATTCTTAAAAGAATCTAACTCAATCATAATCTTATCTTGAATAGCTACATCCAACACCAACCAAGATGAAATCATACAAACCCTTCTCACCCTTCTTAACTTCTCCACAAAGAACCTTATTACGACGATCATAATGAAATTTTGGATTTAGATAAAATCTAGTTGCATGCAAAGGTCGATGAAGTTGACAATCCCACCTTTTGTCAATGATTTCAAAGGCATGCTTATACTTCTCGTCCTTGAATCCAAAACTCTTTTGAATAGTTTCCTTAGACCTATCAATATCTTCATAAATGTACCCCATAGGTGGCTTTCTCTCACCATCAACAATCCTAAGTACTTTCACAAGCAGGCCCACCAACTTGAGGGGATACAAGACATTCTTCCAAAAGATATCTTGTAAAATATAGGATGCTATATTCTTCCCCCTGGCTTGCCTTGTCCATTTAGGGTCATTCCATTCTTGTGAAGTAACCATCTTCCTCAAATTACTCTTTTGCCTATGGTGTTGTGAAAGAGTTATGAAAGAAGTAGCTAATCTTGTGACTGCAGGCCTATGCAAATTCTTTTGCATAGTAAATCTCCTCATCATGTTCACAAGAGCGCAATGGTTATAAATATAACCATTGATGAATATGCACTTCTTCAAAGCATTCATAATTTTTGGTAGTTTTCCAATGTCCTTCAACATCAAATCCAAGCAATGTGCAACACATGGAGTCCAATAAAGATGGGGTCTCTTAGCCTCAAGTAATTTCCCTAGAAAATAAAAAAACATGCATATTAGTTTGACTTATATCAATTATGATTAAGGAATGAAATATAATAATAAAAAAATTTCTTAGAATTCTTACCTGCTTTCACATAATTAGAAGCATTGTCTGTCACCACCTGAATGACAGTTTACTCTCCAATTTCCTTGACCATTTCATCAAGCAATTTATACAATAAGTTTGCATCCTTTATAATTTCGGAAACATCTAGAGATCTTATGAAAACAGAATCCCTTGGAGAGTTAACCAAAAAGTTCACAACGTCTTTATTAGCTATTGAATCCCATCATCCACCGGATAGAATAGAAAAACCCTTTACAACCCGCTCTTTCTTATGCTCCTCCATTAGTTTTTCAGTGTTAGCCACTTCTTCCTTAAGAAATAGAACTCTTAGTTCATGCATACATGGTGGATTCAAACCCTTACCATATCTTCCAATTGATTCTACCATCACTTTAAAGCTACCATAAGTCGCCGCATGAAATGGAATTCCAACATCATAAAACCATCTAGCAATATCTATACAAGTCTTTTTCCTTAACTCCTTACTACATGCTCCAAAGATGTCTTTTCTTTCTTTTCTACCTTGTAATATATCTTTAGGAGCAGAGTTAACAAACACATATAATGGACCTTTAACTCTTTGTCTTTTCGAAAGGAAATTAGCATTACTACTCCCTTTAGATGGCTTAGATTTAACTATCTCACAATCATCGTCCTCTTCATCCATCTCATCATCAATGACTTCATTTATGCTAGGCATCATAATACTATCAATTTTTGTTTGTGTTTTCTTCTCCATAAACAATTTTACTTCCTCCCTTACATGCTCAGGCCATTTAGGGCATTTAATCACATTTTTGAAACCTCCCACAAGGTGTTGTTTCAACCTATATATCCCTCCTTTTGTCACTTTGGAACAAAAACTACAACTCTAATTATTTTTGTTTTTAGGATCTGTCTTCCCATACTTTTTTCCAGGATCCAAGTTATCTGTTGATCCCGAGGATGATCACTCATTTGAAGACATCCTGAAATCAAATCAAGAAAGATAGAGTTGGATTTTAATGGAAATATATAATGAAAATTACAAGTAAATTTTGGCAACATCAACAACTGTAATTAAACATCAAAACAATTACTCTATAATTGAAAGCAACATTCTTTTATAATAATTTTATATTGCTCATTTGCAGATTACAAAACTCGACACATTCAGCAAGATGCACAAGTAAGCAAGATGCACAAGCAGAAGCAAGAAACACAAGTAACACAAGTAGCAAACAAGCACAAACAACACGACACTACCCATTTCTTAGGCTTTACTAAATGATAATGAATTTATACGTATTATTGGTATTAATATATTAATGTATTTGTAATTTTGTAGTTAATAATAGTAGGACTTCTTCAATTATGGTAGTTTAATTTGATAACAAGTATATTTTATAAGCAAATCCAATGCTTGGTTAGTCTATTATATCTTCTTTAAATTTTGGTTACCAAATTAATTAGTAGTAATACATGCATTAATACTCCCAAAATCATGCATTGATCACCAAAACTCCCACAATCATGCATTGATCAACGATTCAATTTTCAAATGACCATCAATTAGAATGTTGATCACTTCTCATTTTCTCAAGTTCTCATTTACATTGGGGTCTACTTTCAGCCTAAATACACGTGATTTGTTATCTGCTTGTGTTAATGACTTGCTCAACAAAGCTTATAAAAGCATATAAAGGGTGGCAGGTGATACAAGTGATTCATAGTTAATAAGAAGTACAATCTTCTCCAATCATCAACAGTGCACCGTTCAGCCGATAAAAATTTCAAACCCGATGCATTGACATTGTTTACACACACAAGCTTTCCCAACCCCAAATAAACATCCAGGCGCAAGCTATCACACAATCTTTGATAGGAAGAAAATAGAAGAGTAAAGAAGAAAAGGAAGAAGACTAGAAGGAAGAAGAAGAAGACTAGGAGGAAGAAAGAAATCTGATGATGGAAGAAGAAGATAAAAATTGAAATAAAAAATTTAAAAACATACCTGGAGGGTGGAGACGAAGGCTGGTTGCTGGTGGTTGTCGGGCCGGTGAGTCAGCAGTGATGGCTGATGGATGCTTGCACTCCTTGTAGTCGGCTGCTTAGGTTTAGCTTTAGCACATTCTCCTTATATTTTGCCCCGTGCTTAGATTAGGTATTAGTGAGAAATTGAGGTGGAAGTCGGTTGTCCCCCAATAAACTCCTTTATAGCTTTCCACACAGTAAAAACCAGAAAGCTTCGCTTCTCACCTTGCCTAAGGCGCTCGCTTTTAGGACTCGCCACGCCTAACCTCACCTCACAGAAGCGTTCCACCACCGCCTCGCCCTGCTTGATCGCCTTAGGCATGCTTTTTAAAACCAAGACGCATATAATAATCATATGGCCATCTATATAAATATGCATGGAAAGATTTAATTATTATTTCATACTCGACATATTTTTACAATATAGTCTTGCTAAAACTAATCAATGGAGGAACCGTGTCAAATAATAGAAGTAAACATCAAAGTAATACTCTATGATATACTAACGCAATTAGGGTTGCCAAAAGAAGAGTATAGAACTCATGCAATAACAAATGATGAGATGAAAATCATTTATTGATCTATATGGTATTCATAATACTCCAAGTGTCGTGATTTTTATTAGAATATCTGCTACTAGACTTGATGTCTCATAAAAATACTACTAGACAAACAATCAATTTTTTCCTACAAATATACAACATTGACGTTGGAGATTACAAGTTACAACTACTACCAGCTTAAACAAGAAGAGCACAATAATGTACCACTATAGTAGCAAATATTGACCAACTGTAGTACATTTACTCTATGAAAATATTTGTACTCATGCGTGAAATATCACAATATGTTTATGTATCTCTTAGAAGTGTCTATTTTGTTACATTAGAAATAATATGTTTTTTTAAGGTCGCATGTATATTTGTACTTTTTATATTTAATTTAAAATATTGCATACAAAATAAAATAACACTGTATATATTATATGACAAAATACACCTATTATTAAAATTCTATATCCAATGTATAAATAACCATTATAAATCCTTAAAAAGTCAAGTTGGCTGCCACGTGTATAGCACACGTTGGTTCAACTAGTATTATTAATAGAGAGTGAATACGTTAAAGTCATCCATCAAGTCGAGTTTATGTTTCATACGTAGTCATTTTGAGTCAACTAAATCTCATAATAAGTTTCTTTCATAGTAAAATAATTATATAAATAATTACACTACTTTAATTTTTCAGGTAATTCTAGTTGGAAAACCTCAATTTTTTCAATTTATATTTGGTATATTTTTTTTTTTTTTTTTTTATCATTTATAGCCTATGTTTTTAAGTTTATTGTTTATGACCTTAATGAATATTTTTAAGCGTATTTCGTCCATTTCAATTAACCACGGTTAAACTTCAATACCCTTTGATTTTTTTGAACCCAAATCAAATAGCTACTAATGCGTTGGACCATATCGAACCCCAAAATCATAGATATGTATAGGTTGTAGTGAGTTGTTCCAAGATTAGATAGATTTCTGGTCAAGTCATTTAAGGTAATGGGCCGCCTCGATTTCAACAATTGGGATTCGGGTCGAGCTTTATCGGGTTGAATCGGGTCATTAATGAAATGTTATTATCGAATTATGATTATTTTTAATTGTTTTGTTATATTCATTTTGAGTCATATCGGGTCAACTCACTTGATAATTTTTTTTTCTTATACCATGGTTAATTCATAAATTGAACATTTATGATGTCGATAAGTCATTGAAAGTTAATATATTTATGAGGTAATGATTACTAAATGTGTATCATAGTATCAAATAAGTATGGGTAAATTAGGTCATATAGTTAAGTTGTTAACACGTCGGGTGAAATCGGGTTATGAGTTATTATTATTGAGGTCATATAAATTATTGTCGGGTTAAATCAAATTTCAGTTGTCTTTGGATAAGGTCTATTACGGGTTGAGTCTATAATGCGTTGAGTCACATTGGGGTTAGATGCAAATTGGATTCAAGTGTTCAAATATCGGGTCAAATCTATATTTTTCAAGTCAGACTAGATCAATTTATGGGTCTTACTTCTCGGATCATATTCAAAATGTGTACAGATTAATTTCGGACAGTTTATTGAAACGGTTCAGGTTTTGAAAGCTTTGTGTCCTAACCTAATAAGTAGGATATTTAATTTTTTAAAGCTTTTTTTCAAAATATTTTCAAAAATAGGCTTCGGATAAAAATATTTTTTTAAAAAATAAACTTTTCCAGATGAGAGATAAATTTTTTGCCCGAGACAATGATTTTACTTAAGTAAAATATTGGGCCAATCTAAATTGGGCTGGCTGAAATGTAATTTGTATTTTTTAAAAAAAAATTAATCCATTTTATTAATTTATTTTTTATGATTAAAGGAAAATCGCTCTTTGGAACATCATTTTTTTTTTGTGAAATCGTACCACTTTAAATTTCAATCCAATGTCAGCCCCAACCAAACTAAAATCGCTACCTAAATTAGCGATTTTACTATTGCCTCATGTAGCGATTTCTCTCAAATTTCGAGCCAGCCTAATTCAGACTAACCCAAAATTACTAACTGAAAAAGTGATTTTACTATTTGCCTTAAACAGTGATTTCTAGGAACTTTAAAAAGTTTATTTTTAAAAATATTTTAATTTACAGCCTAATTTATAAAATATTTTAAAAAAACTTAAAAAAAAGTCCAACGACATCTCTCCCATTGGTATAGTCGTGGAATATTCTATTCTCCCCTGGTTAGCTGTTGCTCCCTTTGATTGATCAAAGAGATTTCAGACGCAACCAACAAAACAACCAAACACCTCAAAAATTCCACAAAATTCATAAAATTGTCAGTTATTCTCAAATCGAACCCCTTTTCTATTAATAACAAAGATGAAATCCAAACCCTCAATCCTCCCAATAACCAACCATAACTATCACCACCACCATCCATCTTCAACAACAACAATGTTTCTTCAAAGATCAAACCTTTACGAATTACCCACCACCCATCTCCTCATTACCCCTTCTCAAGACGACAAACGACCGCTCCTCTCTAAAGCATTCAGCTTCACCTCATTGGGGCCCACTCCGACCACCCAGCAACAGCGCCGGCGTCGTAGCGCCAGCGATGATGATCTGAATTCCATGTCAAATGGGGTTGTGGGTGTTAGGGTGGAGGATGAGGGTGCGTCGCTTGGGAGTAGTGTTGAGCAAGCTGCTGCTGATACTCTGTTGATTACTCGCCTCAGCTTTAATCTTCTTCGTTATCTGGGGTACTCTCCCTCTCTCTCTCCTATTTTTCAACTTTTTTTGTTCAAGTTTTGATTTTTGTTGATTAATGCATTTGATCTATGATTATGGGGTTGATTAGATTTTGGGGGATTGTTAAGGTAGTATTAGACTATTGAATGTGAATATAATTATACGACTCACCGTGATATGCGTGTCGACTTTGATATAATGGACAATTACAATAATATTCTTAGCATCGTCTATTAGACATAAGGACGATTTGGGCTTTAAATTTTCGAAATTTAATTAGATTTTGGATGATTTTAGAGTTAAGTGTATAGACCTAAGGCGCTCTAGACCTCTAGGGTGTTATTTGCTTGTTTGCAATTTCAAAGAACTAACATTTATTTGGGAGGTAATGAACTTTTAAGATTTTATGAAGTTAAAGTTAAGGCAAGAGAAATAACTTAAGAGGCTAGGGAAAGAGGAGATATACAAGATACGTAAGAGGAGGTAAATATTTGTCAATGATCTTTGTATGATGAAGTGTATGAAGGATAAAACCAAAGGGTTCTTGTCTGAGATCAAAGGCAGATTAGAGGGAGTAGTTTAACTAGATGTTCAATGGAAGCCTTGTGGGGCGTATAAGGGATACCACTGTTAAGGATAATGAAGGAGTATATGAGGAGGATACAAAAAATAAAAATGGAGAAGGCATTAAAGAGGATGAAATTAAGAAAATTTGTTGGGTCAGATAGTATTTCTATCGAGATCTTAACACCAAGGCAAAGTTGGTGCTGACAAATTTTGAGGATAAGTAAGATGGCACTAGATTGGAGGAGAAGCATCTTGGTTCCTAGTTATACGAACAAAGTAGGTGCTTAAGAGTGTTCAAACCATTGAGAAATAAAGCTTTTGAGTCACACTATGAAATTATAGGAGATGATCGATTGAGCAAAAGATTTAGGAGTTAAGTTAGTATTTCGGAAAATCAGTTTTGGTTTATGCCAGGTTGATCAACCACAAAAGCAATTCACCTTATTAGGCAAATGATGGAGCATTATCATACAAAAAAGAAAGATTTACACTATATGACTAGCAAGAGAAGTATTTTGCCTAATAAGGGGGCAATGACTAAAAAGGACATAACACATAAGTACATTGACCTAGTTAAGGATATTTTCTAAGATATTACGACATATGTTAGACGTTTCAGTGAAGTGATAGAGGACTTCCTTATTACAATTAAGTTACACGAAGGACTTGCCCTAAGTCCTTTCCTTTTTCGCGATTGTCTTGGATGAAATAACTAGATCAATACAAGATGAGTATAGTTAAGAATACTAGGTAGATGAGTCTAGCGAAGGGTGAATGTTCAGTTAGAGTAATGAAGATAAAGGTTAGCATCTAGAATTTTCAAAGTTAGTGGAAGTTAAACAAGGTATATATAGTGTCATTTTAGCAGTGCCAAGAGGCTAAGTGAAAATAGTTCGACTATGGATAGTAAGGAGTTGCCTGTAAGTGAATGTTTTATATACCTAGTATCAATACTCCAAAGGAGTGGAGACATTGATTAAAATGTTACCCATAGCATAAAATTTGGATGACTCAAATGAAGAGAAGCTACATGACTATTGTGTGATCGTAGTGTAACTTTAAGGATATTCTATAGGATGACTAAATGACAATTTGACCAATATTATTGTATGGGATAGAGTGGTTGAGTTTTAAGGAGCATGTTAAAAAGATGAGTATAGCAGAGTTTAGGTGGAACTTAAAGGATAATATTAGAAATATGAATATCTAAAATTTAGAGTAGCATAGATTGAGGATAACTTGAAGAAGAAACACTTGTGTTGGTTTGTAAATATTAGACATCAAACAATAGATGTACCGATGAGGAAGGTGGAAGGTTGGGGTAATGGAGACTTCAAACGCTGTTGAGGCAGACTTATGATGATGGAAGAAGTTAGGAAAAATATGGTGAAAATAAGTTTAGAAGAATATGTGGCTGTAAATAGGGGAAATGGAGGAGGAACATTTTTCATGAATGATCATAAAAGATAGATTATTGGTTCATTTAATCGATCCCATCTTTTGGATTAAGGCTTGATTTTGTTGTTATAAATGAGCATTTAAGACTTTAGAGTGTACATATATATTTGGGTGAATTGCTTGTACTAAAGTCTATAACATATATATTTGGGTGAATTGCTTGTACTAAAGTCTATGTGACAATGGTATTAGATAAACAATGATTGTGTAGATTATCTTTGGATTCAGGAGAGGTGGCTTTCAAGTAGTAATTATTGGGAAGCATAGTGTATTTTTATATGGCCTGCTCTTATGTACCCTTTGGTGTTGTTGAGAACTCAATGGATAATTGGTTGGGCAGTATGGTAGATGGGAATGGATATAGTCTCTGATTTGGTCTTAATGCAATCGAAACTCAGGTGATTGATTTGGAAATCATTTTTACAAGATTTATGCATTTGCCTCATCTTCTTTGCATTAGAACATGTGCCCTTGTCTAACTTTCACTTGGACTTTCTTCTTCGATTTCTTTTTATAGTAACTAGTTTCATAATATTGCTCTATATTTCCTTGGTATCATGCTTATGAAGTTGGTATCTTTTGCATTTTGGTTATTTGAGACATAATCATGGAGCCCTTTGGTAATTTATGATGGGATTCTACGAAGTTTTTGTCTAGCTTTACTTGATTCTTCTTAAAAGCTAGGGCATCGATGCAAAATATTTGTGGATTGGCTTTGAATGGATGTTGTTGGTCTCTTCTGTTATAGTACCTGTTTTGGATGTGAGGATTGACTTATGCTATGGAGATGCCATTGTTGATAGATCTAGCTCTTCTGTTCTTTCTTGGATTTCATGTAGGCTTAATTCAAATGCAATGGGAGCAGGTTGTTACACTGGAAACACTGCCGTTAAGTTTTAATGGGATTTGATCGGGATTATTAACCTGTTTCTTAGCACAGCAACGCAGGAGAGTGGCATTGCAATTGTTGCTTATTGTGCCTGGAATATGATTACACACAAAACTTAGTGATTGGCTTATCCATCATGGCATATAGACATCAGATGTGATGAATAGGAAACAAGTTAATCTGTAGAGTGCTTAGGAACTTTCTAGAATGATGATGCTTGTTGGGTTTGTGACATTCATTGATTTTATCTTTAGCTGTTTGCAAATTAATGTAAAATATAATTATTTACTATCTCAGCTATTCCATGGCTTATTTTTACTTTTTCCAGGGTAGGCTACAGATGGATTATAAGATTTTTTGCTCTTGGTTGTTATGCCATTTTCCTGATGCCTGGTTTTGTTCAAGGTTTGTATTTTGGAAGATAGGGTTTATAGACTTTGTCGGGTTCATTTTCTGTTGAATGACATGTATCCATAGCTTGCTTCACTACTACTGTTACCTTTCTGCAGTTGGATATAATTACTTCTTTTCAAGTCGTATCCGCAGAGGTATAGTCTTTGGTGATCGACCTAGAAACAGGTATGCAGGCCGTGAACACTAATTGTACATGAATTTCTTTTGGTTGGCAAAATATTCAATACTCTTTGAAAGGAAGCTGATTCTGAGCATTTGGCAGGCTTGATTTATACTTGCCCAAGAATAACAACGGGCCAAAGCCAGTTGTTGCATTTGTGACTGGTGGAGCCTGGATAATTGGGTGAGCTGTCTAGTACCACTCTAATACCCTGCTGTACCTTTGCATTTGAAGTATAAATGAGGCACTTGTTGGTTTTTATATTTATTTGTGTTTTATTTAATATACTTGTCTTCTTCCCTAAATGCCCTCACTTCCAGATGTCCTTTTTGGAAAAACCCACATTAAGGAGAATCACATTTATCACTTGTGTAGTTGAATTTTTGAAAAGATGTTTAAGACTATATTTAGCAACTTTTTTTGCATACAACACTAGTGTTGCGAACATGATATGTCTACTACATAGAATTGGAGTTATGTGATCATATTTTACAATCTACTATTGTAAAATTAGTTCAAAAATTGACCACTATACTATGTATCCATATCAATGCGTATGTTGTGATTATGGTTCATGGAGTGTACTTATGAATTTAATTACAACAAACCACACAATGTTGGTTGCATGACTATTAAGGAGTATAAACATCTAGTTACTTCTTTCCTCCTTCCATCAAAACTTCTCTTTTTTTAATAATCTCTTTCTTCTCATTTCTAGAAGTTAAGGTCTCGCATCCTCTCTCATTCATTAATGTTTTATCTCTCATCACCTCTTCCTGTAATAATAAATATTTAATAACCAAAGACTAACTTATTTCCTAAAACTACAATCATGATAAGGAGCTAACTATTGGGGGGAGGGAGTATATTAAACCTTTGTTCATATAACCAAAATTCCTTATCCAAACTTGTTTGCACTTGTGGGCTCATAGTTAGAAACTTAGAATGTATCTGCATTTCAAAGAACTGTTTGGTCATAAATTATACTGCTAGCCCTATTTGGAACTTATTGGCCATTATTTGAACTTGTTTTTCCTGTAACTTATTTCTTTAAGTGAAAAGAACATGGCCTTAAGTTATCATGATAGCTTATATGACAAATGATAGCTTACGTGAATCATAAAGCTATGGATGAAGATTTATTTCAAAATCTTACTGGTAGATAAACCCTTAATGGTCAAACAATGCCCTAGTGATAATGGTTTGGCCTCTTGACTTTGAGGTCTTGAGATGAAACTCCACTAGTGGCTTTTTGGGGTAGGGATCCCTTATGAAAAATCAAAGCTGGTTCATTAATTTAGCCTATCCAATAAACTAAAACGGAAAGTTAATTCGTGAAGGGAAGGGTTAAGTCTTATTATCACAATTTTATTCTGGTTTGGTATCTATTTGACGAGACCTGTTTGGTTTAAATTGTTTTTTTTTCTGCTTCCTTTTAGGTTACAATTTATCAATTCCAAACCCAAAGATAATCTTATAACTTTACACGGAATAGATAATCATTGCAATAATTTACTATATTCCTTTTTGCCTTTTCGAATAATCATTCTTCTTGTGATTTTCACACTTCTGAATATGTATCATGTACTTGGTACTAATCTTGTCAAGATACTTGTGTGCAAGCACCTTCAAATGCATCATGAGGTCCAGTGATTGATCATCTGTACCTGTGAGTTGTGAATGTAGAATGACTGTCAAGTCTTTGCCATGGACACATGCAAATTCATGCTGTCACTCATAAGGGTTTTTATGTTCTACTTGTTTTGATTTATTTTAAACATAATAAGTTCAGGCATAAATTCTGCTATTGTGTTTTCTGCACTCAATGTATGTTTTGTTGAATTCTAACAATTTAAGAAAATCACAAACAAAATAAGTCAGATATAGATAATATAAATTCATATAAGATAAGTCAAATAGAACAGAGTCAAATACTTGCTAACATCTCACATAGGGACTGTTTTGTCTGTAATTCTATCCTAGGCATGAATTCTTTTGAAGTTTGAAATCTTTGATATTGAAAGTAAAAATTGTTAAGAGGTTCTCTTCCAAAGTACAATAGGTCAACCTTGGCTCTGAATGCACCAATGCACACATATATATATACTAAAACCTTCATAGTTTCAACTATGTTTTGACTTGTAACAAAAACTACCACTTTCTATTTTCAGCAAAGTAAATTCTTCTAATCTAATCATAAAAGTAGAATGCTTAAAATAATAATGAGATGGTAAAATAGAAGATGTTTCTTCAAATTTGATGTTCATGTTAACACCTAATTATATGCTTTTGTCACAGTTTTCTGATGTTTTTCATTTCACTGTTGATGCAGTTACAAAGCTTGGGGTTCTCTTCTGGGGCAACAATTATCTGATAGAGACATAATAGTTGCATGCATAGATTATAGGTAAGTGATTCTAAGTACAGAGTATAGTTGAAGCTCCTCATTGTGCTCATACTATATTTTTTCATTGATTTGTTGCAGTTTGATCTTCTTTGTAAATTGGGTTCAATTTAATTCCTGTTGTGTGTTTTAGACTGAAAGAAGGAAAAAAGAATGTCAAGTGGACCATAATAGATGTACTATGTTTTGTGAAGAAAAAGATAGAAAAGAAAGGCTCAATTGGACCATAGTAGGAAGATGTGATTGGCAATGTCATTGTAAGACTAGATACAAGAAACAATAGCCTTGTTTGACAATGGGCTGATTGACGGTTGACTGATAGCTACTTAATTTGACTTGTTTGACTGATTATTTGATAATTGAATATTTATAAATATGTTTGGTAAATTAGTTTTTGATTTTTAGCTTTTACATGTATTATTTATCACAAATCATAATTATTATTATTGTACATATAAGTTATAGACTTTTTTTTAATTTATACTCACAAAAGAATAGTAACCAATAATATTAATAAATAAATAATTATTACTTATCCCTTATTTTCTACTATGGATGGTTAATTGATTATTAATATTATTAACAATTAACTTCTTGGAAAAAAATTATTTTGAAGTATTGTTTTAAACTTAATTAATACTCGTAATCATGAAGTTATTAATTATATTAGTTTTTAATTATTAATAAATCATTAAATACTAATCCTTAATTTCTTAATATTAATAATAATTTATATTATTAAGAAATTTCTTAAATACTATTAAAAATAATTATTAAATTTTTAATATTATTAACAAATTATTTTAACTTAATTATTAATTAACCTGTTATTAATAATTCATTAGTTGTTACTTATTAATTACTCTGCACTTTCTAATTAGTCGTTAGTTAATTATTAATAAATCATTATTTATTACAATTCCTTAATTTCTTGATAATTAATGTTATTGATTAAAAAATTACTCTACTCATAAAAAATGTTAAGAATATTTAAAAAATATATACAAACTAGTTAAGTATATTTACTTAATTATTAACTAATAAGTTGGTAATTCTTGATTAGTTGTTAATTATGTATTGATATTAGTTATTAGGGGCAAAATTGTGTTTATCATTGTTAAAGCCAAAAGCCATAAGCTTGTGGGATTATCTTTTCTATTTTGTCTTAGTAGCCGGCTTTTTAGCCAACCAAACACGTTTTTTGGTTGTTTAACCATATAAAAAAGCCAAAAGCCAGCCCAAAAGACGCCACAAAGCCATTTACCAAACAAGTCCAATAAATAAAAGAGAAAAAGAAAGTCATGCGTCGTTGCCTAATTACTCTATCATCTCCTGGAGTATCTGTTTGTTATTCTGTTTGCTAAAGTGATGCTAAAACCCTTTAATAATTGTGCTTCTGTATACAAATTCATCCAGAAATTTCCCTCAGGGTACTATGAAAGATATGATAGAAGATGCTTCCCGAGGAATTTCATTTATCTGCAAAAATATTGAAGACTATGGAGGTGATCCTAACAGGTAATAAGGTTTACATAAATCATAGTTGTAGACTGAGGCTCTTGAATATCTGAAATTTCCTTTTCTTTTTCTTCCTAAATGGTTTTTATCAAATTTGGGCTTGTTATTTATTTTTTCCTCTCCAATCTGTAGGATATATTTGATGGGACAGTCAGCGGGGGCACATATTTCTGCTTGCGCTCTTGTTGAACAAGCTACCAAAGAGGCTGGCGGTGAGGGAGAAACTGTTTCCTGGAGTGTCTCACAGATAAAAGCTTATTTTGGATTATCAGGAGGGTATGTTTGTGCTTGCATCTGATCTTGCAGACTAGTAACGAAATTCTTCAAGCTTTATACAAGTATAAGTTGCTTAGAAGTTGATATAGGATCATTAATCTTTTTGCAATTGAATGACATTGTTGGCATTATAGTTTTGTTGGTTTGGCAACTTCCCCGGAAAATAAAGTCCTGCCGTCACCAGTCCTTATCATGTATAATGTCGAACGTGATGCATTTACTGATCAACCTCTATCATCTTTGCTGTGATTTGGGTTACTGGGTAAAGTTTCCTAGTTGACAAGCCTTTATTAGAGTGTATGGCAGGGGCCGGGTATTAATGTTGCTCACATATATACAAGTTGTGCTCGAAACAGAGCAAGTATTCTTCCTATGTCAATTGTTGCGGCTGAAACAGTTGATAGGATCTGGAAGACAATTTAAACATTGGTTTTAGCTCTCAAGGATTTGTATGAGATCAGGATCAAACTTACCCTTCTTCTATGTCAGTATGAAACACAACTGAAGCACTTATTGCTATAAATGAATTGCAGTAAAATCAATTTGTTACATCAAAAATATATTTTTTTTCTTGCTTTATCTAATACTTCAAAATAATTGTCTTTGGAAGTTTATATTGTTATATGCACACTGTACTTTGGAGAAAAAAAAGTCAGTCCTTTGTATTTTAGCTTCTGTCCTGGCAACACTAGGTGATTTTTTTTTAAATGTCGCAGCTTCACTATATTAGTCTTTTTACAATTAAAAGTTTTTAAGTATTTTTCTGTCACAGTTTCATCATATAGTCTTTTTACAATAAAAAGTTTTATATAAGTTACATTGGTATATGACAAACAGCTAGATGAAAATTAATTATACCTTCAGTTACTGGATTGTCTGAAAGCTTTCTTCCGCACTGATGGGTGAAGGGGCGATGGGGTGTTACATTATGTCTTTAACTTGTGTTTTTCATTGCAAATTCTTCATTCTTTTTCTAGTTGGTGTATCTCTGGGTTGTATCAACCCTTTTTTGATAAATTTGTATGCTTTCAATCACCATGTTAGGTATAATTTGCTAAAGCTTGTCGATCACTTCCACAATCGGGGCTTATACCGTTCCTTGTTTCTGAGGTAAGGCCCATGTTTCACCTAAATATGATACTATGTGAGTGTTGATCATACTAACATGGAACCTTTTGCAACATCTTGTTCAGTATTATGGGTGGGGAGCAATCATTGCAGCATTACTCGCCAGAAATCATGGTGCAGGATACAAATTTTCGTAGTGCAGTATTACCTCCAATGGTCCTTTTTCATGGTACTGGGGATTATTCCATTCCGTCTGACTCTAGGTATCTCTCTCTAGCCTCCCACCATTCCCCTTTAGTTTTACTGAAAACGTGTAAAGTGCTGGCTTTTCTCCAGCTGTTTCTGAACAGTGATAGAAGATACAAATTATATTCCAAGATTAAGATTTGTTAAATAATTGGAATATTATCTAGCTGCTGTTGAAAAAGCATATTCCGTAGGTTGCAGATATCAGGGAATTCCTGCTTTAAAATATCGTTGTTTAAGATTGTAACACAAGTTTGTGTCTCACTGAAATTTGGAAATAGCTAAGGTCAATTGACCATTATATCTTTCACAAAAGTTAAGGAATTTTCAGGAAAAAAAATGAAAATGAAGTGCTTTATTTTAGATAATGTGTTGGATTTATAATGTGACTAACAAATTTTAGAATTAAAAATATGTGACTGTTTAATATTATGAAATGGAGGGCTTACCTTACTATGATCTGGCTGAAAAAATGCCTTAACTAACATTACTAAATAAACTATATACTTCATTTATTTATTTGAGATGAAATTAAAATAAAAATTTGAAGTCTCCTAATTTTTGAAATGGATGTTGACCTTTAGTTCACGGAAGGTCCTGACACTTGGTAAAACTAAGCTAGACAATGAAAAGGAATTACATTATTATCCCAGACTACAACCTACAAGATATCATATAACTTGTAGATTCCTAATGCTTTTGTATTAGTCTACTCGAACTTGGGTAGAAGTGTTTGACACAATTTTTTGTTTAAACGTCAACACAACCATTGAAAATTGTGCTTGATTTTGGTCCAAAATAAAGTGTCTTATTCACATCTACGTGTCGAGTACCCGACACGGGTACATGAGGTAAAATGATGAGTTGGAGTAACATAGGTATTATTCCAATTAATTTCTTGCTTACCATATTATTGTCCGTTCTATATGTCTCAGCTGCCTAGTTCACTTCAGACGTATGTTCAAGCAAGGCATGATAGATCAATAGTTACTACTAGATTATTTTACCAACAGTGAAATAGTGAAAGCTATTATTTGGTCAAAGTACTATTACAGGGCTTGTAAATCCATTATGTATACCAATATATCACCATCATCTAATTTTACAAGTTACTTATTTTTGTCTTTTTGTGTAATATAGTCGATCAATCTTTACTATTAGCCTATATTTGCACTGCTCAAACTGTCAAACTTGCCTCTTGTTGAGTTCATTCCTACTAAAGTTGGAATATTGCTCCGATCTGACTCATGTTTCTCATCTTTGGAATATTGTTTTGATCTGACTCATGTTTTGTCATCTAAGTATTGATGATCCCATTTCTTAACTAGTAACAAGTTAGACAGAACCATAGTTTAGAAGAAAATTCTGGAAATAGAGGAAATATGAGAATTTTTTCAATTTAGCTTGTTCAGTTTTTAAGATGGAAATGTGAATATAAGGATTTGTTTGGGAATCACCTAGTTATTGTCTTGCATATTTTTACCTTCAAAAGCGATGGAAAACTAATCAATTATGGAATGTCATCCTTATCCCACATTATTTTTCATTTTCCCACCAAAACTTTGCAATGTGTTTTTTTGTTGGCTCCTCAAATACCCTATGTTCCAAAATCCAAACCTAACAAATGAAAATCGTAGATTTCTATAGATTTATGAATTTATTATTTTCTATAGATTTCCAAAGTTTCACTTTTTTTTTCCTTCTGTTCCACATCAAGTCATTTCCTAGATACATTGTTAATTTAAAAGTTCAAATAATGTCAACACTCAGTCACACTCCTTATTCTTTCTTACTGTTTTCCTTTATATTTTAATGTGTGCTGTGTTGTCAAACTTGTTGACATATGAAGTAGTCAAGCTTGTATGGTGTTTGCTGCAAACTAGAGTTGCTCCATCCTGAAAACTACTTTTTAAGTGGATTCTCGAAGTGTTTAAAACAAGCAAAAGCTTTTATATTTTTGCCAAGTGTACATTAAGACCTTGTTCTTTTCCCTTTAAGAAAAGAAGTTTGAGTTAAGTTTATTCTATAAACAGTTTTGAATAACTAAGACAAATTCAGAAAAAAAAAAAAAAAGCTAGCAAGTTCATTTCACAATTCACAAGTTAAGGATACTTCATAAAGAATTTATAGCCTAATAAGCTTTCAAAAGTTCCCAAACAAATTTGGAAAAGGAATTTTCAGGTAAAAAGAACGAAGATTTACTCTTACCAATGGTGGGTAAAGGGCATCAACTCTTATTCTGTATAATGTAATGAAATAAGGGAATGATAATTAAGTTTGTGCGTGATATGAGGATATACAATTGTTTTCTTTGTTCATTTAATAACCATTAATTGCCATCTACCGATGTGCATTGGGAAAAAGTGGTGAAGGAAAGGAATGAAAGAAACCAGTAATTACTTGTGGAGAATTGGAGATGCAGTGCCTGGCTTGTGACTTGATTTGAATATGCTCATAAATTTCAATATCATTATTCTAACTTGCTTATATGTGAAACTTGTTGCGTGCACTGTATATTTTAAAATTTTCAAGCCAAATTACCTACTTTTTTTTATCTCCTCACAAATTACCTACTCATTTAAGCACTCATGTATTGGCCCTGCCTATGTTTGGCTGTTGGGAGCATGTACAACATTACAATTTGGACGAGTATACTCTATCTATTACTTCCAATTAAAAGAGCATCTACCTTTTCCCAATTAAGTGACATAGCTACTAGTTCCATCTTTTTGCGTTATTTTGGTATGTCATACTCTTGGTTTTCTGGGCTGATAAAGGTTAACTTGGCGTCTATCAGTGTGAAATTTGCTGAAACACTGCAAGGACTTGGAGTAGATGCTCAAGCGATACTTTATGAAGGAAAGACTCATACTGATGTTTTTCTCCAGGTAAATAACAAGCATCATTCGTTTTCTTCCTTTTGACTGTCAGCAGTCTTAATTATTATTGTTTGGGTAGTGATGTTTGATTGTTTTCCCACTCCCAATCTCCGTGACATATCCTTCATCCTTCTAATTTATGTTACAGATTTATCTCCTTTAGTTTTGTACTTGGTATCATTTCCGTCACCCTTAATTATGTCATACATATTCTACACCAAATTAATTCTGCCATTAGCATTTTGTGTTTACATGTAATTTTTTTTGGTCTTCAAGGATAATATTTGAGCATATATGTTCAAAATAAGGTTCCGTAGTAACTACAAGAATGAAATTATATTTCTTGATATTCTTGCAAATAATGAATTTTGTTTTTTATTTGGAGATTAATAAGAGATGAAGGGACTCAATGTGAGTGATAATAATGTTGTCTTTGCTATCTGGGCTTCTAGTTTTGGGCATGTAGCACAGCCAGGATGCTTGTGATAACCTGGAAGCCTCGCTATTTGGGGGTTGGTAAATATGTTTAACCACTGCTAGAAACCATGTGTCTTGTACTAACGCTACAAACACTTTGACCTTCGTTTTTCTTTCACCTCTCTCTCTTATTGGAAGAGCTATTGGACTAGAGTATGAAGTTGGGATGATTGTATATGTCGATTTTGTCTTGCTCCTGCTCGAAGATCTTAATATCTTTATTCTAATCACTAGGATCCAATGAGGGGTGGTAATGACCCGATGTTTGAGGATTTAGTTGCTATAATTCATGCCGGCGATGCAGAAGCACTTGCCAAGGATGCAATGGCACCTCAGAGGAAACGTATGGTGCCAGAAATTATGTTGAAATTGGCTCGTGCTGTAAGTCCTTTCTAATTTGTTAGGAAAATATGTTGTTTTATTGCAAAAACAAAAGGCCATATCATTATTTTTTGCTGTTTCATAGCAGCCATTCTTATGTAATTGCATGTAATTTGAGTCATATACTTGTAACCCAATTAGATCCTGACTTTGTATTCTTGATCTGAGCATTACCAACGACGTAACCCAATCAGTTTCCTTGAGGTATGGGAGCTGCAATTTTAGGGTCACTTTACCAGTTATTGCCATTGTCAACTTCAGATTACAGCCATTTGCTGAAACTGTGAAATGATGAGTATCACTTGAAAAGCCTAACACTTGGTGGAAATGGACCAAGCAGCTAATCCCCATATCCATCCATTTCGATTGCAGATGAATTCTGTTGAGGTATTTATGTTTAGACCTATTCAAAGGGTCTAATCAGTTATGGGCTTTAATTGGGTCGGTCTTTTAAAAGATCATGTTTTATTAGGTTTTTAATGGGTTAAGTCGGGTTAATAATGAGTCAATAAGTTTCAAGGCTTTCAAAAACTATCAATGAATTATTTCCATTTATTTGTCGATAGTGCACTGTCAAGGATTGAATGTGATATATGCAAACTATCACCTTCTGTAAATAAAAATTATATTTATTTAGGCCGCTCGGCCCAATTCGACATTTCGGCTCGTTTTGTATCTTTTTTGGTCTGGCCTAACTCGTTTTGCTTTGCGTATTCTTTGGCCCAATCCGTTTTGTATGCGACTCATTTCGACCCTAATATAACTTAATGCACAGGTCTATTTATGATTTCTTAGTTGATAAGTGTCTCTTATTTATCTTTACACTTTGAATTAAGCTAGAGAATAGTAGTCCTATCATAACCTATTCGCCTAACCCCAGGTTCAAAGACGATCAGGTTGCCCTTTACACGAGCATACAACCTTGATACTACGTTTAATAAAGTTACTAGCTTTAACCAATCAAACTTTTACTCAAACTAAGACCCCTAAACTAAACCTAGAACAAAGGAAAAGTAATCTACAATTCTACAAGCACCATTCTCCAAATAATGAGTACATTATTTACAAAGAATCAAACCAACACACTTAATCTATTGAAGGTTGAAAGACTAGAAGGGATGGCACGAGGGGCACATCCCAATTACTTGACGGAAATCTTAAAATACCACGGCCAGTGTATTCGGGTCCAAGGTTGGATCCCGAGTATGAGCTGTGTAACCAAGCTGAAACCGTAGAAACGGGTACATAAATACCCATATCTTCAAGACGATACATGGATTGTATTTGCACCCAAAAACAAAATGTAACATATCAAAAAAAAAAAAAATTGTATTTGCGAGTTCTTTTCAACATGTATTGACTAAATAACGTTCATCCTTATATGTATGTAGGGAAGACAAATCGAGTAAATGATGTTTGATCATAACATTGAAAATTCTACAAATGTAAAGCCTCGGACAAAAGAAGCAACCTCCTCACCTTAACACAAGTCAATTAAAACATATGCATGAGAAAATACAATAACCCTTTTTAAGGGTTTTAGAAACAGAAATACAATTGTAAAATTCTTCAAGAAAATTATACTTGGAGAAAAAGAAATTTGTACGTGAAAACTGTAGTGTGAAGAGATATGTCCATTGTTATAATCCCACTTATATGATGTTAACCAACTGAAATCCGAAAGCATACGCCTAGTACCATGTTGGTCCTTTGTGCTTCAGATAGTAATAAGTTGTATTATAACTTGAATGACATTGCATGTATTTGTAATTGGCTGGCGCCTGGCGGTGGTACATAAAAAGCCTGAGCTAGGTAGTGCTAAATTGCATATGAAATGATAGCTTGTCCAGCATAGTATGCTTACTTCCACTTATTCTCCATATTTTGGGGGGTTTTCCCATTATTCAATGCAATCTTTGCCTTCCCTCAAGAACGACCAATGCTTATAAGAGAACAGGCCTCAGGCATGTATCACCTCTCAGCAAACTAGTACCTAGTGCGTATGGTTGGAGACTTACCTATGGAACTCGTACTTCCTACTATTTTTCTAAGCATTACTTCTTACATGGGCGGACTAAGCCCTCACTCCTCACCTTTATCCTCACCCTCTCAATCGTCGTGCTCGTTTCACAAGGCCTCGGACTAGCACTAGGAGCAATTTTAATGGACGTGAAGCAAGCGGAGACCTTAGCCTCGGTGGGTGATCATGCTCATGTTGTTACTAGCTGGAGGATATTACATCATGCACATTCCACCTTTTCGTTGCATGGTTGAGGTATATATTATTTAGTCACTATTGCTACGAGCTGCTAGTTGGGGTGCAATATTCAGGTTACGAGGTGTACGAATGTACGTGGGTTCGAGGTGCCGATGTAAGATGACTGATTATCCAACGAATAAGCAACCTGGAATTCATAACTTGGGGTTTGATGTTGCTGCCTTAACTATGATGTTGGTGAGTTATAGGCTTCTGGCTTAAGCTGCTTTAAGGATGTATCAATTTCATTAGACATAGCAATACATGAAATAAATAAATGCGGAGCATATGTTATTATTTAAAGGATCTTGTGCAGATCAATCCTGCAACTGGTTCTTGTAAGAAGCTTGCCCTTATTGGAACAGAACATGGGATGCTCAATTATGTGCAAAGCATGTTCTCGACGAAGCATTGAATGGGAGAATTCAGCTGATGGTATTCCACGGTATATCTTTTGCTAATTTGGGTTTTGCAGTTATGTACAGAGTATTAGTCTTTGGCTATGCTTAGACTTGTATAGAACAAGCCTGCAATAGTCAGGTTGGTGTAGTAATTCGGTTGTTCTTTGAATTCGTCCTTATGGTCATAGTTGCTCCAATGAGGTCTTTCTTCACCTCATCTTGTTCTATATTGTTATGAACCTATTTTAGAGGTTAACAAATTGCAAAGGATAACTTTTTCTTATGTGCACTGATACTGTATTACTGAATTTCAATTTCACCTTGACTACAGATAAATGTGTACTCTTTTTAACTCAATTAGATGGTGGTAGGATTTCTCCACCCAGGCCTTCTAAAACTGAAGGTGTAAGCAGATTTAGTAATGATCATCCCATGCAATTATGCAATTATGCAAATACGGTCTATTGCTTGCGAAGGATGATATTCATCACAGTACAATTAGACAGACATCTCATGCAACAAACAGGCAAGCGGCAGCAAGAGATGCGTAGTATACTAGTATCTGTCCTCAAATTCGAGACATAGATATCTTAGAGTACTTAACAAAGTCGAGCCTTGTATTAGTGTCTCAAACATAACAAGCTAACAAGTTCCTCTAGTTCTTCAGAGCTGTTGGTGGCACTAACCAGTGTTTTTCATCCCAGCCGCAATTCCATTTATGGTAATGAGCAACGCATCTCTGAGTTTATGATTATCCTGATCACGTCTCAACCTCTTTAGTACCTCCACCTGTAGCATATTTATTGGATTGAGATACGGAAGTCTGTTATCGATCAGCCTCCTCAATGTCCGATTACCCTCCAATGGCTTTTCATGCCTACTAACAACTAGTACATATGTCTCGGTAGTCATCAACTCATTCCTTAACTGCTCACCAAGTCCTCTCCTACTCTCGGACACAAGCACATCATTGTAAAGCTTAGCGATAGGAATATCAGCCTTCCCCAGGACCATTTCTATAAGATCTATGGTGCTCTGAAAAAATGGCCATGCCTGATACATCGCTCGTAAATCATCAGCATGCCCCTTTTCACAAGCACTTTTCAGGCCTGCTCCTACCCCAAGCCAAGCAGGAAGGACGAATCTTGTTTGTGTCCATGCAAAAACCCAGGGAATAGCTCGAAGGTGACCAATTGCTGTCGAGCTCTTTCTTCTAGTGGGTCGACTTCCTATGTTAAGGTGTCCTAGCTCAGCTTGGGGAGTAGCTTCATGAAAGTATGCCAAGAATTCTGGGTTTTCATACACAGTGCTACGATAATTTTCGCAACTAACCTTCGAAATCTCTTCCATAAAGTTACGCCATTTTTCTTCTCTGGGAGGGAGTGGAGGACGCATAGTTGCAAGTAGTACAGCTGTGGTATAGATTTCCAGTTGCCTAACTGCAATTTGTGGTCGTCCAAATTTTGCTTGCACCATTTCTCCTTGCTCAGTGGACCTGAGGGTACCCTGCAAGTTCCAATCACAATTCTTCACAAGTGGTAGCTGCTAATGAGAACAGGTTCGCTTAATTACTTAAATGAAGGATTCTTTCTGCCAGATAATCCTGGCTTTGGAAAATTTTCATGAATACATAAGATTTTGGACTTTCTTACATTCCAAAATGTTATAGAACTTGTGCAGAGCACTGCAGGAACCAATATTGAAACTCAAGCCATACTAAAAGCTGATAGCTGAGTTGAACTATGGCACTAAAAATCCACAAACTCAATGGATCAAATTTCAAGTATAACGTACTTTAGGTTAACAGTCAATCACAGTGGCAACTATGAAGACCCTGATGTACCCCACTAATCCTTTGCTTGATACAAATAGAAATGCTGCTTTGGGAAGACTCGGATACTAGAGAGTAGTTCTTAAATGGTTGACAAGAAGCTAACAGGGATTTTAAAAGTTAGCTCAAGGAATACAGCCTGATACGAAGAATTTATGTCCAACAATGTCCCCTCCAAACCAACCAACATCCCCCACCCACCCACCCACCCACCCACCCACCCGCCCCCACACACACACACACACCAAAAAAAAATAAAGCAAAAGGGCACGAGGTATTTCTTTTGATTAACATGATGCAAGAAGAATTTGTCGTTCAGCAGGAGTTGAGGCTGTTATATGGAAGTCCATTGAAAAATACATACCATGACAGAGCCAGGAGGTTGTGATTGAATGGCGAGATAAGTCGGACCACCACCTCTACCAATACTCCCTCCACGGCCATGGAAGAGGGTAACTTTGATATTATATTCATTGCATGCTGCCACAACATCTTCTTGGGCTTTGTAAAGCTCCCATGCAGCTGTAAACCTCCCAGCATCCTTACCAGAGTCGGAATATCCAACCATAACCTGATCAAGAACTACATCAAGCTCTGGAAATTCACTTCGACTCCTATAGAAAATTACATAATTTTTTACAATGTTTACCTCCTGGTGTCCATTGTGATTCTTTATGATGTGATCCCGATACCAATCAATAGATAATAACTTCCGGATAACTGAACCAGCTCCTCTCAGATCTTTCACAGTCTCAAATAAGGGAACCACCCGCAATCTATTCCAACAAATAAAGCAATGAGATACATATTCAACAATAACAAAGCCAATATTTTTTTTAATGAAGTTGGAATCATGGACTACTTGCAAAATCATCATTTGGGTTTGTCTTTTTGCTGCCTAAAGTATGGAGTACTTGCAAAATCATCACCAACTTGAGCAGAAAAAAATAATATAATATGCATGAAATGAATCAACACTTACGTTCCACCAATGCATGGCCTGCATAGCTCCCCGCTATGAGCAAGTCGGGCATCTTTCTGTAGAAGCTCGACAGCTAGTACATCACTTGCCTAAAACATAACAAGGGCAGGATCTAGTCAACAGTTTATATGAAAGTTACACAGGAGTGAGAAGTTGGCAACTCTAAGTTTAATCCAGAACAAAAAATCAAAAGTGCAATTGTCTAAACATACATTGGATGCCATTGAAATCACATAAGCTCCAAGTGAATCACTCCCTAGCTCAGCTGCAACACGGAATGTGTCTAAGACCTCTTTTACGTCAAGAGAAACCTGATAATAGCAAAGATAGAAGTTTAATCTACCTGATGATCCAAATGAAGAATCTAAGCATTTACTGCTATAACATCATGCACAGAACTAAGAAAAGAGGTCTCCAGTTAAAATTGAGAATTTGACATAGGTTTCTCCAGCAAAGTTTTCTTTGTATCTAATGAAGATGCTTAATATGTTATCAAGATCTCAAGCCAATCAGCATTAGTTGGGCAATATAAAGTTAATAACAAAATCTGCTCCACTTTTTTTTATTGTACTATAGGTACCACAATGTCTTCAAAAATAACCGGTTAAACGAAAGACTAACACAGTAAACCTTTTAGGTGATTTAATTTTGAAAACATGCAGTACTAATCTTTCTTTTTTAGCATAAAGAGAGCATTTATCACTGTTAGAGGAATAACAAATGCGTGAAGATTAATATAAAGCAACAAACAAACAAACAAACACACACACACACACACTTTTATACGACTAACTATAAATAAGATAAGATACATCCACGGGGCAGATGAGAGTATTTAATTTAATCTTGCGGAAAATCAAAGTAAACAGCACGGGGTAGGTTAAACATATCACAGCACCTTTATACTTGATGGAACCAGAGGCCTCTTTCCTTTCAGCTCTTTAGTCAGAAACTCTAGTTTTTTCTCTTCATCCCACTCACTGTATGTACCCATGTCCAAGAAATTTGTAATTGCATCCAGTGCTTCAGAATGCCGACCAGATTCCTGCAAAAATTTTATGAGAAAAATACATGAGATAATGAAAGTAGGATAAACTATGAGGCTTAAGTTGCTCAAAATTACCTGTCGCAAATCCAGTTTCATTAGCACCATGCCAAATGTACTAACTCTTCGTATCAAGTCTGCAAGCCGACCATCTGCTAGCACTCCAGATCCACATGATTGCTGCAAAAGAGACATTATTAGGGCACAAACTAGAGAGCCACGCATATGAACCAAGAATGGGGGGAAAAAGATCGTAGAGAATTACGAGGATGGTTGAAAAAGTTATAAAGATTACCAGAGAGTCATAGCATAAAAGCAAGGGTTCCAAAAGTTGTTGACATGTTTCATAGTAATCAGAAGCGTCTGCCTCGCAAGGAAGCTCTTCCAAAAGATGCTCCAAGTGCTTCTGGGTCTTCATGAGCTGGATTGTAACAGCAATACACATGCAGTTTTACGTTTTTAATAAACCTCGATATATTTTACAGACAAAAACGTTGAAACTACAAACAGATAACACATATATCACTAAGGTCAATTATATATCTGTTTTATTCAAGTGACTAAGATAGATGTCTTCCCATTAGTTCCATGAATTCCAATTTTCACCAGGCTTTTTCCCTCTCTGAGTGATATGGACTTGTAAGACAATATTAAATTAGGACATGTCTTGGTAGTGGGAAAAACCCTCATCATAAAAGGAAGCCAAGGGTAACTATAAAACAGAATCTCTACAGTTTATAACGCGGACCAGCCTGCTTGAAACCAGACTGTGGTTTGGCAGAGACATCCCCACGATTCCATAGAAAGCTGATCTTCCAACAGCCCAACACAGAGACCCAAGGACAATACAATGAGCCATCATGACGTAATGTTTTTCAATTAAACATGCCACATAAGACTTTCTAACAACCATATTCCATCTTAGTAGCATATATACATGTTCATAGATTACGCATCAGATTGTTTTCCATTTTAACTCAAAGTTGAATCAGCCCACAGCCCCACACATCCTTCTCTCTTTAAACCATGATTTTCAAATCTATTGATTGTTATCAATTTTTTGGTCCACAGTGATAACCTAGACCTATATTAGATCATCCAGGAAAAGCAGTTCATAGGGGATCTAAATCATTACATTTTATTTTCTAAGTTTACTACATACAAAGCAAGTTTCAAATTATTGAAAAAAATAAAACAGGTAAACTTGCTAATGACTCCCAGAAAGATCCAGCAGGAGTAATAAGTGCGAGACCGTCATAATGGGAGTTACATAGATTTCCTACCTTGAAAAACTTAAAAAGTTTACCTTTTCCCCTAGTTTATATCAGGGAGCCGAACCAATACCTTGTCTTTCACGTTTCCTAGAACAATCCTATATGGAGCCATTGCAGGTTGTTGTGGCTGACTTGGCTCCAGAAGTTTCTGGAAACTTGCTCTTCCTACTGCAGACTCCGCAAGTAGCTTCCTTTGAGAAAGTAAATGACTAGTGGAGGTGCGAGGAGACAACTGAGAGTTTGCAGATCCATTTTCCTCCACAGAAGGCTTGTAGGCCTTTCTGGCACTATCCTGAAAGTTTTCATCAATAAATTAGAAAGTTTGATCCCATAATGTAAAACATTGGGAGTAATATCTATACACGCAGTGTCTTGATTAGAAGGTAACTAGAGCTAATGCACGAAAGAACTTTGCCTTTTAAAAAGATTATGAAAATGCATTTTAATTAATAAATCAAATACTATTCATAAATATTGAAACCTGTCGATGTAGTGGCATGTAATCAGTCCCAGGAAGTTCCAGTTTGGGATGCTGAGAATTCCCATCATTGCAATCTACATGATAAATCAAATAAAAAGGAAAAAAATCAGAAGCTTCCTTTCATGCAAGGATGGAACACGAGGAATAAGAAAGACAATATGCTGAAAAAACAGGAGGAGCAGGTCATTTGTACACAGTTTTTACAGCTAATAGTGATATATTAACAACCAATACAAACAAGACAGGACAAGGTTGTTGAATGAGTTCTACAGTTTTGAAATTGCATAATCACCCTAAGCAGATAAAATTGATACAAACAGACAAGATAAATGCAAATAATGTCCCCAGAAACAAAAATTATTAATCTCAAGTTCTATCTTCTAGTTGGCTACAGAAATAGTGAATGTGACAAGTAAACAATGAATAAGCAACAGTATATCAACTAGAATATCATTGTGCTTTCTCAGTCTACACATTGAGTGGCAACCATTTTTTTTAAGTAGTAAAATTAACTCATTAACAAATAGTCCTAAGACATCTACAATTTTTTTTTGAATCTAACAAATATATAACAAATTGAATCAAACAAAGGGATCCTTCATCAAAACCACTGCACTCTGGAATATCTCATGCACACACCGCTGAAATATACAACCTTTTCAGAGAGACAGTCTAATGATTTACTGTGGCTGCAAGGACGATTTCCATCTGATCCATCTGCTAACATTTGAAAAATTGAGAACAATTCCGATCCCACATGATTCTTTATCAACAAAACTATTTTACGACACTCTACGGATACTCTAATAAACTCATGTTCAACTAGAACAAATTCCACTATTATGGAACTCACTACACGCAAATGGTGTAGTATTATTGAAATTGTTGACATAAACATTAACTAATTGATTCAGCAGATTTCCAAATAAATTTGGCTATTTCCGGCCTAAGAAACCTTTGGTGAAACCTGGAGAAAAAAAAGAGGAATGGAAAAGCAGCTAGGGCTTCTTTAATTACTCTTCTCTACTAACAACTGAGTGGCTACCACATTGTTATAAAACAAAAAGACAATTTCTTGGGCAACCTTTTTTAAGTTTCTAATGGATGAAACCATCTATGGCAACTGGCCATTGCTTTTACTGAGATGTAAACATCCTATTTACCTTAAATGCCTTTCCCTCTACATGTTTCCAGTAGGCATAAAGTTTTCAATTTAGTCAGAAAATCTATAGTCTTGGACATAATGATGGCAGATGTGTTAATAAAAGCTCCTCATGCTGCCAGCTATTCAATTCCTACAATTTCATCCCCATTCAAAAGTGAAGCACACATCTATCATTCACCACAAAGCATTTGATGATGTAGAGCCACAGTAATAGAAGTAACATACAGAAACTATATAGTTTTACAAATGCAAATGCAGAACAAAAGTCAAATAAATTTGGTGAATTTAGAAGGAAGGTGAATTGGTGAAAAATAAACTCAGCTTGGATAAGATGAAGCGAGAACACAATTGGCATCCATAAACTCAGGAAAAAGTGAAACAGATCAGTGAAATTAGGAACCGTCATATTATCTAAACAAAATTGTGAGCCCATTTACCAGTGGAAGGAAGATCAACTCTAGTGGGAAGCTTCGACTGAAATTTTGACTGACTCCTATTTATAGGTTGATTCCAGCTGTCATGCTTATCCTTCTCTTCTGCATTTTCTGTGATGAAATCAAAGGCAGAAAAAAAAATTTCTGGAGATGGCAATACCAAGAAATATAGCTCTGGCAGCATTTTAAAGTTAACCAAAATCAATTTTAGGTGTTCAATGTAATATCTAAAACAAGTAACTTATGTCAGTGTCGCAAAGCAATGCTAGCAACTGAACTTTTCAGATGGTACATAGTACCAGCTCTCATAAACTTCCGACCCAATGCAGTAGAATTATCAGTGATTTATTACATGGTTGTAAAGGTAAATTTATTACTATGCATGCTATGTTCATATCAGTCCTAAAACTGTTAAAAACAAATTAAAGAAGTGTGACAAGCCAGACCTTTTTCTAAAATGTCATGTGTAAGTTTTAGTAATGCATCACTGCAGCGGTTCATGGAAAGCTCAAATCTAAGATTATCAACTTCACGGATGTAAAGGTCCACAGCCATCCATCTGGACAACAGAGACACATCTCTTGTGACCTGAACTAACAGAAATCATTCGAATTATTGTATACCTTGGGTAAATTTTACAACAAAAAATCACAAATGCTGCAACATTCTTTTCCCATAAAATCTACATAAAAGGAATAGATCATCTCATTAAACATAGACCATCAAGCTCATTAAAGTGAAATGGTAGGGCTCACACCAATTGAGGGAGATTAATTGAATGGGCACCTCACATGTTTTTCTGTGGTCAAACTTACCAGTAAGTAGCTCAGATTAAAGAAGAATTTATATTTAAAGTTGTGCAACAGGTATACATTAATCCAACTTTTCCACTATATGGTGATGGGTGTACATATGAAAACAGTTCTCATATCAAAGGTACAATGTTCTAGAACAGGGGATATTTCTGTAATCATGCTACTCTGCAAATCAGTATTGGTGTCAAGATAATGTAACCTGACCTTGGCAGTCACATTTGGATTTCCATCTCGATCACCTCCCATCCATGATCCAAACTTTATGGGTGTACATGTCAAAGGGAGTGCCTTACCAGTGTGCTACAAGAACATTACATAAAGGATTCTATAAGAAACTATTATACAATTTCTATATGGGAAACGCACAATTTCTATAGGGCAACTGACCTTTCTTAAAGCATTGCTAACACGGCGCAAATAGTGAGGAATGGCTCTCCAAAGAGATTGCTCAACAATATGTAAACCTGCAAGAGAAATTCCACTCTTGAAAAAGAATCCTGAAATGTAAGCTTGCATGTACTAAAGGTCAAGCAAATTTACCTGCCCTAGCTTCATCAACAGGAGTAGGTTTATGTCTTCTTAGCTCATCTGTTTGCCAAACTGAAGTTATCTCTCTTACCTGAAGAAAAGTATAGTCTATAAAAATCATATAATCAATAGCGAAAATGAAGCTGTATGAGGGTCCTAGTACAGTACCAGATCTTCAATCAGCATCTCTCTATCTTCTTGACTAAGGTCAGGTCTATCATTATACTCTAAAAGATGCTGCAAGATACGTTTAGATTGCAAAAATTGTTAAAACTCAAGTATAGCCAACAGAATTGAATTATCAGCTAAGACATCAGATCGCTGAAGAACTTACAGCAATTCTGATATGCTTATACTGTAAGGTGCGCCTATTAATCTGCGTAGGGTGCGCAGTAAGCACAATTTCTACCTCCTAAAAATACAGGGGTACAAGTGAATGTAATAATGAAATGACATCAAAGAATACATATTTTGAGAAAGAGATACAATTCCGGAAGGTCATAAAACTTCCAACGCTGCATGATAGCATTGTCGAGAACATACCTGCTGAGAAACATGATTGTAAAGGTCATCTGGAGATACTCCTTCCTGAATCAACTTATTAAAGATATCATCGCATGATTTTGATAGCTGTGAAACGTTTCTCTGTTTACGTAACCTATATTGTATAGACTCTCAAGTTCATTAAAAAAAATTGAAGGAAAGAATTCATAGTAACTTAGTAAGGCACAAGTTTCCCGAAGAGAAGAGGAAATAACCCTTCAACTGAACATCACTATAATAGTATACCATATGGTTATAGCCTATGTTGCACCGATTCACGTATGACCAGCTGTTTTTTGTACTCTTACCCTTATCTATATTCGTTTTGGATTAGTATAGGTGCAACATAGGTTATAGCCGTTAGTTATAAGTGTGTAACCTACCAAAAGAAGTCTGCTATTTCCCCAAAACTATGAAAATAAAGTAGATAACTAGAGTTTGTATTGCAAACTTAATAAAACTTTCTGGGCATATTGTGAGTTGACGGTAAGGACTGCAAGTCTACGGAAGCATGCCGTACCTATGATGAGTTTCAGCAATGCCCATCAAATTCAGGTAATGACTGAATGCTCGACCAAGAATTAAAGCTTCCTCTAAATCCATTTTGGACAACTCTGATGTAAGCTGTTTCTCAAGCAACTCAGCTGTGTCTTCAATCCCAGCATTCCTCATGTTACATGCGCTCTACAAACCATCCAAACAGTACATGTTACCCATTCCCAGAAATCACGGCAAACAACCAAATCCACACTTCAACATGTCATTTCAACAGAATGCGCAACAATTAATTGAACCAACAAATATACATTAATTAAATCAACTCAAATAAAATAAAGGTTTTCTTCATCAAAACTACGGTCATAAAAGTGACCATACCACTCATCTTATACAATCACCCAAAGGTATAGTCATTCTTTATTATCCTCTTTTTCTCAATATCTCAGCTCCATTATGCTAATGTTCTACATACGTAGAAAAATAAAATCATACATCGTACAAAAGTACTAGATAAATTCTGGAGGTGGGTACTAGCGTTGGCAATTCAATCCGACTCCGATTCGAAGGAAAAAGTCTAATCCAAACCCATTAAAAAAAAACTCCGAGTCCAAATCTGATAAAAAAAAGTCTCAATTCGAATAGGAGATGGATCGGACACGGATTTTGTACTACATCCGACCGAATATGATCCGATTTCGACCCGAATAAAATCCAGGTCGTATTTAAAAAAAAATTTATTTATTACTTATATGAAAAAATATTAATTGATTACACATTTTTATTACTAGTGTTTTCCATTTTGTAAAAATAATGTTTCTTAATTACAAAAAGGCCCATTATATATCATTAATGCTTAATTAGAAGCTTTAATTGGATCAAAATTTCCCTAAGAAGGCTTGTGTTTTTTATATCTTGTTTTTTCTTTATCATTTTCTTAACCATCAATGTCTTATTAAAATTAATCCTAAAATTAGCAAGGTTTCATCTTATTTCCTCCAAAACAAATTTTTGTTATTTTTACGTTAACGATAGGTTTAAAATTTTGACATTGATGGGAAAATGTCAAATATTATTGTGTTTTAGTTTCGCATTTCTATTCACTAATCTTATTAATCGACATTGTAATATATATTTTCAGCACCGTCATCAACTAATATTGACAGTTTAATAAGAGCAAACTTAACTATTCTAATTTGTCAAATAAATTATAAATACGAAATATAAATTAATGATAGCATATGTTTCCCTCTTCTTTAATTGTTTTTAAGGCATACTATATTTATCGAGAGAAATGTGGCTAAACTCTCTGGCTTATATCTAGTAATGTGTCGTATATTAAAAATGAGAGGCAATATTTAAAACTCAAAGAGTCCCACATTGAATAACTAATTGGGTGATATTATAAGAGAATAGTTTTATAAAACCTCACAATGAAAAAAGGAGGTTTTACTATAAAATTCAAGTATCCCGTCTTGAAAAATTATTAGGATATAGCATGAGGATGACTTTATAAAACCTCGCATTAAAAAAGGAAGCAATATCATAAAACTCAAGTGAAAAAGACAATATTATCAAATTCAACTGTCCCACATTGACAAAAATTATGAGATGACATGATAGAATAATTTTTTAAACCTAAAGGAGTCTTTACCATAAAATTAAGTGTCCCACATGAAATAAAAATTGGGGATATCATGAGAAGATAACTTTATAAATCCCACATCTAAAAAGATAAATATTATAATAAATTCAAGTATCCCATATTCAAAAATTATTGAGAGATATTATGAAAATAGTTTTATAAACCCCAACGTTAAAAATGGAGGATTTTATCATAAAACTTGAATATCTCACATTTAAAAAAATGAGAGATAACATGAGATAATAACTTTATAAACTCTTACATTGGAAAAGAGAAATTAATAAAAAAAATTAAGTATCCTGAGAAACAATGGAAAATAATAACTTTATAAACCTGACATTAAAGAAGGGAGTTTTCATCATAAAATGTATGTGTCTCACATTGAAAAAATTTGGGAATAATATGAAAGAAGGGCTTTATTAAGCCCCACATTGAAAAAGGAGGTAATATTATAAATTTAAGTGTCCGCATCGAAAAAATATAGGGAATAGCAACGAGAACATAACTATATAAATCAACTTGAGTAACCAAAAGATTTATCAGGTCCGAGATTCGTAGGTTTGAAAATAGTAATCCGATCGGATTAGATTCGTACTCTATGATTTCGGACTCGGATTCGAATCCAAAACGGAGATCCGAAAACTAGGTGGATCGGACTTAAATTTTGCTCCATCACCCATTGTCATTCCTAACCTAAAATCAAATCATATTTACATTATTAACCTTTATGGCGAAATATAAACTTCTAGGTTTCTAAGATACGGTTATATCAGTGGTCCCACATACTAAATGCATGCAAACAAAACACAACATATGTGAGATGCGAATTACACTTGTGAGTCACGCATTCACGCAGCTCATCGAACGATAATGGTACGACAATTTCGTCAATCAGATCAATGTTCAAAACTATACTCCGTATGTAGTATACATCAAAAATATTAAACATATGAACAAAATATATTCATAACCTGATATAAATAAATATTGACGACTGTGTTACCTCAGCGAGAGTACGAATACGTTCAAGTTTATGAACAAAATCAGGGCCAACTTCTCGAAGAAGCACATCATTGAAGAGGCTACGAAGAATTCTGCAATCATCTTCGAAGCTCTGGAAAGAAATCTCCTCCGCTATGTCGTCGGTCGTGTCCATCTTTTCGACGACGATGAGAATTGAGGAGAGAGACAGAGAAAGGTTGACTGGTTGATGAATGAGAGGGAAAAGTGGAAGGGAGAGTGTGAGTCTGTGTGTGTGTTAACAGAGAAATTCAGGGATGATCTCTTATTTTAATTTGTTTGGTGGTGTTAAAATGGAAGGGGGGTTGTTGTGCATGTGACATGTGGCATGTGTCATGTGTATATTTTTATTATTGGTGTTACTGAATCTTTGGCTTTGGAGTTATTGCAATTTTTTTGGTATCTTGTCTGAATATTCTTTTCACTGTTTAACAAAATATCTAATGTCGATGATTTGTTGCTCATTATGTTTTTTTTTTTATATAGAGTTTGGATATGATTTGAATGGTTTTTGGTGCTCCGTTGGAAACTTTTCCGATGGTTTAATGATGTCTAAGTTTGTTTTTATGAATTTTTCGGAATAACTTTTGATATATTAAGGTGTTATTTTTTAAAAGAAACACAATAAGTTTATTATATTTCGTATATATATAAAATTTTGTGTAAATTGAGTTATAATCATAAATACTCGCTATCAGGCCCATTTCTAAGGTGAAGCGAACGTGAAGGCCTCCTATGAACCATTGCAGAAAGACTCAAGTTTCCCATAGAAAGGTTTCTACCCCACTCTTGGGCCTTAGCTATTTGGTTTTGTCATTTGTAATTATTTTTATAATTTTAGCATTAATTCATACAAATGGAAATAAGAAACTTTAATATAGTTAAAGCATTTTATACGAATCAAAACTAAGCCTTAGTCTATAATCCAAAATATTATATCCAGTTGATATGTGACAAACATCACTCAATTCTTTGTTTTTTAGCCTAAAGCAATATGAGCTACCATTGTAATAGAATAACTATAAAAATCAACCACAACTTGGTATTTCATATTTTCATTTACAGTAACTGATGGGTAGAAGTGTCATTTTTTTCCTCATATTTTATGATACATTTGTTAAGTATCTTTAGTTTAGATAATAGTCTACTATGTTTTATTTAGACGATACTAATTAAATAGTCGTTGAAGAAATTATTTATGACAATATGAAGACCATTTATGAATTTATAATTACTAGGTAAAAGAGAAACTTGTGTGAAATGAATTGATATCGATATTGTGTAAATTAAAGTTTACATCAAAGATTTTTGTTATCATAATAAGTAATATTTTGTATTTTTTAATAATTATAAATTTTATTAATATTTATAAAATATTTATGAAGAGTTTCAGAAAAAAAATTAAAAGTATTTTATTTAATACTAAATGCAATTAGTAATGTAATTAAACTTGTCTATTTTTAAAAGGGAAAAAGTTTCTAAAATAGCTTTTGGGAAATATTTTCCTATTTTTTTAAAAAAATATATCATTTTCCTCTTTATTAAAAAAAGTTATCATTAAATTTGAGGTTTATTAATCTCTTTAGAACTTTTCTAAACTAGCCTAGTATGAATATTCTTTTACTCACAATATTAGTCTCCATTAAATATACGTTTTACTAAAACCTAACTTTTATTTCTATTATTTTATCTAATTATGTTGTGCAAAACTCCACCTTGGCATCATGGCCCTTCTTCTCTTTGTTTCTGTTTTTTTCTTGTTTTGTGGAATTAATTTTGCTAATTATATTTCACCTTTTGATTAAAAAAAATCTTTTCCAAGTACTAAAATCTGAAATTCAATGCATATATTTTATAGTTATGTATTCCATTTCAGTATTATGAATTTTGAAGTTTAGTTTAATGCCTTAAAGTATAAATTTTTAGATTTCAGGGTGTTTGTTCTCTAGTATGACATTTATTAATGATGGAGCTTGTTAGTAATCTTGTTCAACTCACTAATAAGTAAGGAAAGTTAAGAGTCAAAAATATATTTTACTATCAATAACTGTTAATATAATCAAGATAAAAGTGGAATTTTTACAATGAGTGTATTTTGTCTTGTTTTTTAAGTATGACATTTTTATCCATTTCAAGTTATTAATAACTTAAGTGAAAGTGCTTAAGCAATAACATCAGGATGGAGTATTATTTGGTGGTAGTCCAGGTCAAGATTCCTAAAAGTTGTATAACAATTAAGTTTATATTCTTACTAATAGTGCATAGAATTCCATTTATTTCTATAATATAGTGACACCTTACTAATAGCTTTGGATTCAAACTTATGAAATCATTCATTTATAGTCCCCGGTGAATAAAGAATTGAACTCGTTCATTGCTTATATAAATCATATAGTAGTAGTTTCATTAAAAAGTACAAGATTTCTAATCATAGTTTTAATAAAGTGTCTTAATTTAGTTAATTTATAGCATGAATTGCATCCTTGATTGTTCTTATTTATTAATCTTGCATTTGACCAACTATTTAGTTTGGAATTATGTATATTATGTTTAGTTTGACTTCTTAACACCTACATACTCGACTTTACCGATTGTATTTACTATATTATTGGTTATGGTCTATTCATTAACTGATCTTATGAAGACCCAGTTTCACACTTGTGTTGTTGATAAGCAATGGTCATTTAGATCTAAGTTTTGAAATTTTCATTTGATTAGTGATATCATATTCACATGGGGGAATTTGAGTAGAGAGTTTCATTTATTGTATTTGGTTTGAATAAACTTTATTGGTTTATTGTTGGTTGTTTTAATTTGATTTGGATTACGTTTGGTCTAGATTTTTATTATGTACGGAGTTTGTTTTAAAGACTCTATTGATGAAATTATTATATGTTTATGGACTTTAAGGACCTGCAAAGGACTTTGAATAGTTTAAATAAAGTTCTACTCCATCCGTTCCCTCTTGTTTTCGTACCCTTTTTTGTCACATTTGCTAAAGCACAAATTATAACTTTAGTTTCTATAAATACGTAATATAAAAAATAAACTTTGCATATTATAAAATTATACTTAGGAATGAATCTAACAAAATCATACATGGACATATTTTAACTTATATATATCAATGAAAAATCGTATTTAAGTTTCTCACACATTGAATAAAATATTCTAAATAGGACAAATAAAAAAGAAACACATAGAGTATAATACTAATCATTAGTTTTCCTCTACAAAACACTAAGGTGTCGATCAAATATTTTTCAAAAGGTGATAATATTGTTGTAATTCTCTTTGTTGAATGTTTATTTGAGAAAATGATTTATAAGAGTAGAGAATTACAAGAATATTACATAATATATAGCACTATTTTTAATAAAATAATTATTTGTAATATACACCTTATAAGAACTTTTATAATATACAGTTAAAATAATTGGGCCCCTTTTTTATATTTCACCACGAGCCTCCATAACATCAAGAACGGTCTGACTTGCAAAAAGAAATATTTAAACAAATAAAATAGCTTTTACTTGTATCCCAACTAATCCCTTCTATAACAAAAGTAATTGCTACAATTGAAAAACTTGATTCATAATGGAGAAACTGAAATATTCTTGTAAAATAAGATTTGACAAATTTAAACCAAGTATCAATAGAACATAGTTAGTCAAGGTAAGATACCAAATGATATATTCCATAGCTAAAACGTTTGGTGAGACAATTTAACAGGAAACCAAATATTGTTCGAATGACAAAATTTAAAAGGGTTAATTACATATTTACATATAAGCAATACGAAGGACTATAATTTTGACTAAATAGTCTGTCAAACAAAATAATGCCTTATTAACAATTACTAAAAAAAAAAAAAAGTCGCTTAAAGCTCACACATCACAATCAGTCTTAATTTTAAGTTTTAAATATCCTCCATGGGATTGGGGACCATTCCTCCCTCCTTAAATCCCACACTCCACAAGACCACAACCAAACTCATCGTAAAGAGCTACGTAGTGTATAGAAAAAAATTGAGCAACATGGGCAACAACGATGCAATCACCGATGTTTCGGAGGTGGTGACACCGAAAGTAGCGGTGGCTCTATTCTTATTAAAGGGAAAAAAGGTGTTGATGGGACGGCGACGCTCTACTCTGGGCAACTCCACCTTTGCTCCTCCTGCCGGGAAGCTTGAGTTTGGTCTGTTTTCTACTACCCTCTCTTGAATTTTCTCTCCCACACCCTTTTTTTTTTTGTTTTTCAATTATGTGTGGCGTTTGCCCCATTCGTTCATACTAGGCCATATAGTTAGAATCTACCTTTAGTCGTAGCATAATCTGGTGTTAAAACACTGGGTGACTAATGATTATATCATTCTTCACGTACATCTATATGTGATTTGTTTGTTGTCGTTAGAGCATACACACATCAATAAGGAAAATTTATTGGATACTTATTGAAATAATATAGCATATTACAAACAAATTAAACTATTAACAAAATGGTTTATTTAACTTTATTAGTTTGTGTTGAAACTAATTAATTAAAGATGACATCAATAACTTAAAATTAATAAACTCAATAAAATGAATTCAAATTATAGTACAATAAAAAATCACATATATTATAGACTAATTTAAGGAAGATGACATCAAAAATTTCTCATATAAACATGAAATTAAAGGCAACCCATACATTTATTGATTATTATGGACATATTTTTGTCAAAGGTGTTCTGTTAAATCATTTTTAAGAGATTCATGTGCCTATCGATCACACATGGATGTTCTCCTCTACAAGTAGTTATATATGTCAGTTGGTGGTCAGGTTTCAAATTGAATAAGTTCGTCATTATTCTCTATTATGCTTTTGTTCGGTCCTGTTCTCGACATTCTATGTCAAGGCTGATCTTTGTAAGTGTTGCATAATTCTTCGTATTGAACACATGTATGTCTTTCATCCTTAACAATCATGTAGCACATACTTATACAAATCTTTATGATGTTGTCTAACACGTCTTCATCTAAAGCAAGAGACAATTGTCGTCATATTGCAAATCTTGCTTGCAACACTTCGGATGCATGCTCAACATTCTTATGGACCGTTGATTGCTTTGTAGAACAAAGTCTTTGCGTATCAATTTGGGGATGAGTAATTATATGGATGAAACCAATTTGGATAAATATCATCTTTTAGGTAGTACCCCAAATTATATTGATGTCCAGTAATAGTAAATCTTATAGGAAGTACTCGACCTTGCAACACATTATTAAACAAAAGAAAATGATAAAAAATTGGCGTCAAAGGGTAGTGTGGTGTCTTCAACACATTGTTATTATCGTCGCTGTTGCCATCTCCACCTTCATGTTCATCAAATTGGCTATGACCGATGTTGTGGATGAAGGTTATGTAATTTGGATATTAAGTTGAGGTATTTGTTACAGAAATCTCAGGAATTGAAAGAATTTTCTTTGCGTAAATAGATTGAATTAAGGATGATTGGTTAAAGACAAACCAAAATCTTCAAAATATTGAGAACTTTGAAAGAAATTATGTTGTTTAGTATCCATTTTTGAAAAATCCCATAAAATCAAGATGATAATAGTAGTAGTAGTAATAACAACAATAACGACATTAATAGTAAAAAAATAATAACAACGGTAATAATAGTAGTAGAAATGATAATAAAAAATGATTATAATAATATAACTGATTTTTTTGCTAAGAATCACTATAATAACAATTAATAATATAGTGCTATAAATTATAATTAGAGAGAGAAAACCGAAATTTTTTGTGCTATGTATAGAAAAAGGATCTCTATTTATAAAACGTAAAAAGTTATGAATTTTGGAATAAATTATTTTGGTCTAAAAGGACTATTGAAATATAGACGTTGCAAAATATACCCGTTACTATAGTTGGTCAGCTTTGTCACGTGTCAAACATTAATTAGTTTACATTGTACTGACTCGTCAATTCAACCCAAAAATAGAAAATGGACTGTGTGAAATCCACTTTCACGTGATCCTATGTAATTTTCTGCCCAACAAGGCAACAATTGGACTACTTCCTCTTTGTCCATGAATGAGGATATGGTTCCCCAATTATCTAGGATAGTGGGCAATTTTTTTTCCCATGAGTAAGCGTGTATGCTCTTAAGAGCTTGAAACTTACTTCTCTTGTCACGTGTGGTATATCATGCACGGAGCAATTGGTAGTAGCATGTCATTTTTACTGTTATACAATACATCGTGATTGAATCGTATTAATAACACTTACTCTGTTTCTGTTTTTATTATTATTATTATTTATTGGTGAGATTTAACAATTTATCGACACATTGTGCACATTTGTTATATCTACTTATATTTCATTGTCAATGTCATTTTGACTCTTCTTTTCTCATGAGGCTTTCGTTTAAGGATAACATGAAAGATTATGGGTGATCGAGGTCGATTCGTGTAAAGTGACTTAGTTATTTAATAGGTGACTTAATAGGGATAAGGTTAGAGTCATCTTAGTAGGCTTTTGTTAGTCATAGTTAATAATGTTATGTTACTATTGGATAGGGCCATTATAGGGCAACGTTCATAGTCCAATAATTTAAAGAAGGAAAACAAGTAAATATTAAAATAAATATATGTATAATTAGGTATTAGCATGTACTTATCTTTGTCTTTCTCCTTTTCAATTTTACCTTATTCATTTCCTGCTATTGACCCTTAAGTACCCATCATCAACCCACTATAGCGAGACTATTTATTGACTTGACTTGATATTGACCAACACTAATTATGACCCAACTTGTCTAATAGCCGACTCATTCTGGGTTAGTAGGAGAGGGGAAAAGTACTAAGGAGAAAAATGGTATCTAACTGGTTGATTAAGGATGGTAGAGTAGGGTCATAGGGATAATGTGAAATTAGAGGAGATCAAAAGTGGTCTGGCCCAATGCTCGGACCCAAAAAAGTGTGAATTTTGGGCTGAAATTTTTTGGCCCATAATCGAGATTCGCTCTACGTAATCCAAAATTTTTGAAAAAATTTGAGTAACTCAAAGCTAGTATTTTAGATCAAAATTAAACATGTTCTGAAAATTTCCCTAAAAACCAACCTTTTTAAACTCGAAATTACGAGTTTGGACACACCAAATTTGGCCTGATCTTAGACCCGTCCTAATACCTTGGCTCGAAATGGGTTGATTATTTGGGCCAAAGCTCAGCTCGAGCCAATCCTTCCAATGATCACCTTTATGTAAAATTGTAAATGGCTAGGTCATTGAATTATATCATAGTCAAGGGTGTTTAAAAAGTTTGCAATGGCACACATGTTTTCAAAAGATAAACAAAATTATACTCAAAATCAATGTCATTAACAAATAAGAAATAATTACCCACAATCTTGATTGACAAAAAATATAAGTCAAATGAAGACAATTTGCATGGATACTGAAATCTAGAGTAGATTTCAGCCATTGGAAGCTTTTAGTTGGTTAATACACAAGAATTAATAGAGTATATGACTTTGACATATTTAACAAATTTGCTAGCTAAAATCCAATTACAAAAACATTTGCAAAAAAGCAAGAATCAATCAAATAATACAATGTATTTATTTTATATACTTAATAATAGTAACCGAGTCTTTGAATAAGTTACAAGCAATTAGAATACGTCAAAAGGATTTTGTTTCTTCATATCATCATTAATCAAGCAAGAACAATTGGTGCAGGTAAGAGGCTAAATTAAAATGTTTGGTGAGAAGATCTAACGATGGAGGGAAAATAATTAGGTCACTTTTTTATTTTTTTTTTATTTTTTATGGAAGACAACTAAAATTTCACTGAATAGTCCAAGGTCAAACAAATAACGCCTAGTCAATCGAGTGCTTTAAAGATTAAAAAAAAATGTCTCTTTCGGCTCTCAAATCAGAATCACAATTTTTTTTTGCAAGTTTCAATTCCCTCCTCGAACCCACACTCCAAAACGTAAATCCAACGGAAAAATAAGACTAATAGAGAGATGAGCAAATCGGAAAGCAGCAAAGTTCCGGCGGCAACTCCGAAAGTAGCAGTGGTTGTATTCTTGTTGAAGGGAAAGAAGGTGCTATTGGGACGGCGTCGAGCTGCTGTGGGCAACTCCACCTTTGCTCTTCCCGGCGGAAATCTTGAGTTTGGTCTGCTTTCCTAATCCACTAAATAGCTTTTTCTCTCTCCCCTTCACGTTGTTTCTTGTTTTTTTTTTTTTTACTTTGTCAATGATTAATGATGCGCAGCTTGTGCCAAATTCGTTCAAACTCGTAATTAAACTGGGTCATATTGTTAGAATCCCACCTTTTTAGGGCGTCGCACAATCCGGTGAAAAAACTCAAAACACTTGGGTGACATATATCACACCTAATGTATGTGATTTGTTTGTTGCCCATTGGGAGTTTGAATTTTCAAATGAGGAGTGTTGAGTGCCTATTAGAATAAGGGATGTGATTTTATGATTTAATCTTAAAATGTTCCCTTTTAGTCTCAGTGTTTGTTCACCTTAACATTCTCTTTAAATACTCCCTTTATTTCTTTATTTTTTAAAAAAGCTAGTTTAGGGAACGAAAACCTATTATCTTATATAAATCCCACGTGATGCCCCATATGGTCGATATTAACTCAAGTTTCATACCTTATAATGGACCATAACAAACGGCATATGATATATTGATACGAATGAAAGAAGTTCTTTGGATTATTTGAAATAAATCTCTACGCAGTTATTCTAATGAACCTGGAATGCCTTAAGAATACACAATTAATTTCAGGAGAAAGCTTTGAAGAATGTGCAGCAAGAGAGATGATGGAGGAAACTGGATTAGAAATTGGAGCTACAGAGTTGCTGACAGTGACCAACAACCTGTTCGTTGAAGGGCCAAAGCCTTTACATTATGTCACTATCTTCATGCGTTCGGCACTAGCAAATCCTGATCAGCTGCCACAAAATATAGAGCCTGAGAAGTGTGATGGGTGGGATTGGTATGATTGGGACAATCTCCCTCGACCTCTCTTTTGGCCTCTTGAGAATATGGTCAATAATGGGTTCAATCCTTTCCCTACTTCAGAGTAAGATGAGTTTATATATTGTATACTACATACTCTGTATTCTATGAGATTAAACGGGGTGGATCAACGGTGGTATTTGGGCTAAAATAAATGTCCACAAATTTATTAGTATGACTTAATTTAGATTGAGACTTCATATGTGATATGCTTGCATGATTTTGTTTCGAAATGAATGCAACACTTGCATTTTAATTTGAGTCTATTATTATATAAGATTAAATATAAGTATGTAAGATCTTATTTAAGTTATCATAGTCTATAATTTTCATATTGAAGAATCAATAGGAGATAGTATATGATCAATATACTCTAGAGTGGGTGAATAAAGTATGACTGTTTTTCGCAATTAGGCGTTTAAAGCTTTGAGATAACTTTCAAGTGTAGAATATATATAATCAGATTGAATTGATGTCAGGGCTTTAAAACGGGTTTCAGAGAATGCAACTAGGCTTTGACTTAGATAACTTTTTGTATGATTAACAAAGTAAGGCAAATAATTACGAAAGTGCAAATGTAAAGGGGACGAGTATTTGTTACGAAATTCGGCAATGTGCCTACGTCTCCGCCTAGGATATCCAACCCGCAGGATTTAAGTTTCTTTTATTTCTTCTCTTAGAGATCTAAAACACCCTTAGAAGATCTCACCCTATCTTCTATATCATAGCTTCTCTAGCTACACTTTAGCATCTCAATTCCTAGAAACAAAAGACTTTTCTATTTTTTTTTTCTGAACTTTTGAATATTATAATTTCTATCTAAGTATATCACTCTTTTTCTTTTATCACTATTTTTAACCACTCAAATATATACTTGTTTTTCTTTTCTCTCAAACTAAGATGCAATGTAAGATGAAATGAACTAGAGAGAATAGTTGGTGTAGCTGAGGTTGTTTTTGATGTTGAAGGCTTTATCTAACTTCGAAGCTTCAACAATCCTTTTATATCATAGCTTGTAGTAACAACTTTCCACTTGACTTGGTAAATATGACTGTTAGAGAACTGTTGCTTACTTGATATTCGAACTTAGGCATGCTTATGAGCCGACTCGAGCTCGAGCTTGGCTGAGCTCGACTCGAACTCGAAAGCTCGTGAGCTTGGAAATCCAAGCTCGAGCCCGGCTCAAAAATCAGATATTCGAGCTCGACTCAAACTCGAACTTGGCTCGAAGCTCGATTTGAAGCTTGAAGTCTGAATCTCGTTAGGCTCAAACACACTCAAGCTCTAACTAGACATCTTTAGGCTCATACTTGTCTCAAGCTCGAACTGGTTAAGCTCAAGCAAATCAACTGAATTTCAATAGCATTTTTCAGTTTTTTACAAAAGTTAATTTATTTGTTGAAAGTTTAAATCTAAACTTACAAAAATAATAAAATTTAATCAAACCTACCAAATTTCGGATGTTAGAAGTGAAAATCATCAAGAAATGTCTAAAGTAAACACACAAAGGATTAAGCAAACGATTAAAACAACATAAAAAAATACAACAAAAAAATACAATATTAAATAATGTTCAACAATATTAGTTTCTCATGAAATTGTCAATTTGTAGTTTATGTCGAAGGAATTGGAATGGAAATTTCCTTTGGTTGATGATCATCTTTATTTTGCAATATAATAGCATAAATATTTCAATAATGATAATAGTGATGTTATAATAATGAGAATGATGATAATAATAATAGGTAGTTTTTACCTTGTTCTTTCTTTACACTCCATGGAGGGATCTACACCAATCACTGGTGCATGTCAACATTTGCACCGTTTTTGGTACAAGCCTGGATCTGTAGGGATCTATAATACGACCACCATCACTAAAAGTTGCCTCAGAAGCAATTGTGGTAATTGGAATTGCAAGAACTTGTGATGTTAACTTCGATAAAATGCGAAACTTCATCGATTTTTCCTTCCACCAAGTCAATGCTTCAAATTTTGGATCTTGATTAATCAATAGTCCCTCATTAAGATAAACATCAAGTTTTGATTTATTAGGCTCTTCTTGTTGCCCACATTGGACCACTTCTAAGAGTTCAACCATACTACTTAAAGAACTATCACCTTCACAAATAATCGGAATAGATTCACACTCTCCACTTTCTTCAGAAGAATACATCACCACATATTCATTATAAATTTGATATAATACTTCCTTAACTTTATTAATGTTCTCATGAGCTATATGTGAAGGAAACATTTTGGGAAATGTAATCTCTAAAACCCTCAATTTAAGTCTAGGGTCTAACAATGCTCCTATTGACATAAAAATATTGCATTCACCTTAATACTTATCAAACCTTTATTTCATGTTCTGAACCATACTCCTAACAAAATCATCAGAAGACTCACATTTCTTATCAAGCAATACTTTGATTTTATACACCTTACTCAAGAACAAGTTAGAAGTAGGATATTCTGAACCTGAAGTTGTATTAGTGGCAACCTTAAACCTCTTAAAACATCAAGCAACTTCTCAACCTTTTTCCCACTCATCATCATCTGGACAACAATCATAATTATGATCATGCAATGCATATCTAGGAAATACCTTTCGAAACTTGATAGCACAATCGAGCATGTCATATGTTGAATTCCAATGAGTCTTGCAATCAAGGACTAGCTTTCGTTCTTGCACATTGTATTGGCTAACTAGTTCACCAAATCGTTTAAGTCTCCCTTTACTTGAAATCAAGAAGTCCACGGTGTCATGGATCTTTCCAATAATATCTTTTACTTGTTCAAGGCCAAACTAAAGCATTATGTTGAGGATATGTGCGCAACAACATACATGAAACAACTTTCCATTGCACAATAATCTTCCATTAGTTGCAAAATTTTCCTTCAAAATCTTGATACATGCATCATTTGCACTTGCATTGTCCACTGAAACTGTGAAAACCTAAGAAAGAATGAAAATAAATAAGTGATTAGTTAAATAATATAATTAAAGGAATATATGAAAAATTAAATATGTATTTTGCTTACCTTGTTTTCAATTTCCCACTCCCTTAGACATGTCAAGATACAATCAGCTATGGTAGCACCTTTACGAGGAGGAGGCAAGTGTACAAAGTTAAGTACTCGTTTTTGAAGATTCCAATTGGAATCCACAAAATGAGCTGTTAAAACCATATATTCGATCCTTTGTGGCCTTGATCGCCACAAGTCCGTAGTCAAACTAATTCGATCCACATATTTCAATAATAACTTCAGCTTCTTTTTCTCAAACTCATATACTTTAAAAGAATCCTCTCTTATACTGTGACGAGATACACTAGTCAATTGCGATATTCCCTTCTTCATCATCAAATTAAACCCTTCCTCTTCAACCACAGTGAAAGGATGCTCATGCATTGTAATCCAATGTGATATACCCTCTCTCATCTTTAACATGGCCAACTTACCATCATGCAAGCACTAACAAATTCTTCACTTGCACTTGAATCAGATGGTAAAAAGTTTATCAAACTTTATTGATTCAAATCACTTGTTCTTGATGGACAAGTGTTTACATGATGAGTCAAATGAGAAATACTTCCAGACTTCAAGATAGAAAGAGAAGAATTGCAATATTTACACCTTATTTTCCTTGTTCCTTTTATTTGCAATATTTACACCTTATTTTCCATGTTCCTTTTATTTACACCTAATTCAAGGTACTTAAGAGGACAGCTCACGGCTACTGCACATTAGATTAATAGTTATATATACTAGTATACAAATACCTTGAATTAGGTTCGAAACCTAGACAAGGGGTTTATCTTCGCATTTGGCTAATATTGTTGTTTATTTGGAGTTTTCATAAATTAACAAGTGATTCTCCTAACCTGTTAGGGTTCGAAACCCTTAAAAATCAACTTTTATAGATTAAATGGTGTTAGAGGCTTTTTTGGAGAAATAAGTGGACAAATCCCCCTTCGGGGTATTTTCGGTCTGTAGATCTCGTAAAAATACCTAGTTTAGACATATTATAAACTTCATTCGAAGTCTCGTAGCCAATTTTATGGCTTGTCAAAGCTTTTTTCAATATCTCAAATAAGAATTCGCCGAGACCACTAAGAGGAAACATGGTTGTGTAGTACCTCTAAAAAAAGTGGGTTTTAAAAAAAATTACGCTGTTTAGACTACCGGGCTAAGAGATTTGCCTCTCAGAAGTTTTCGAAACCTCGGAATACACCCGATATATATGAATAATGAATTGGTTGTTTGTTTTGAGTACAAAATCTTGTAGATCGCGATTATGCGTGTCAAAACGAGTGGTCATAATAGAATTTTGGATGTATATGCATCATGGTTGATTATTTTGTAGTTCCTATTATATTCTATGGGATGTGCACCTTTCATTCTGTTGATTCTGTTTGTTATGTTCATGTATTATTTGATTCCTTAACCATATAATCATTGAAATTCACCTAATTCATAATGTCTTAATTGAATTTATAAATTGAAATTGCATTAGAACTTATCTAACTTATTTTACTTTACCGTGAAATAAATTGGAATAGCCCTTACATTTTATGCATTGATAAAAAATTGTTCTGATAAAATTTGTCGTGATATAATCTGACCCAAATATAACCCGAAACCCGACATGACTTAGCCCGATTGTAGCACCCAAATTGACAGTTATAGACTTATAGTTAGTGGGTTTACTTAATGATTCTTATCTTAGTTTAAATATTAATTATATGATATTTGATGTTTTTCCTAAATATTGAGAATGAATAAATTTTGCAGGATAAATAAAAATAATTTAAAATATATTATTTTATGAATATATACTAAATATAAAAAAAGAATCGAGCTTCACATGAGTTTTTTGAGTCGAGCTTCTAACGAGCTTTTGAGTCGAGCTTCGAATGAGCTTTCGAGTCGAGCTTCCAACGAGCTTTCGAGTCGAGCTTCCAACGAGCTTTCGAGTCGAGCTTATAACGATCTTTATTCGAGTTTCTCATGAGCTTCTCGAGTCGAGCTTGACTTTGCTCAACTCGGCTCGTTAACTTATTGAGTTGAGTTTGATCTCAATTCGAGTCCACTCGAGTCGAGCTTTGACTGAGTTTTGACTGAGTCGAGCTTGAGTAGGTCACGAGTAGCTCAACTCGATAAGCATCCATATTCGAACTTGTCATCAACAATATCTTCCAGATTTAGTGGGGAGAGTAATCCAAATTTTTATGACTTTTTTGTAACTTCCTCCACAAAATCAAGAACTTTCATTAAAATCTATTGAGGCCACGAACTTAGGAGTTCTAATTGCTTCAACAATTTTCCACGATTGAAGGAGTATAAATTTGATATTGTTAGGCTTCTCTTGATAACAACAAACCAGGTTTATCCCACGAAGCATTTGAATTTCGGTCCACTGATTTAGGAACAAACAACTTCCCATGTATTTGAAACTCAACTTTTTTTGGCAACAAAAAGAGAAAAGGAAAACTACCTAAAGTTTCTAGCTTGAATAATTATATATATGTATCACAAAGATATATTCCTACAATGGCTTATCTTAGATTGTTGTAGTTGAGCAATCAAAACATATACAACATATCTAAAAATTATTGGATGGGATATATTTGGTTTCTGACAAAAAATGATTATCATTGGGAGAACTTATGATAACTTTGTTTCCTTGTAACGAATTAATGTTGCTGCATGTAATATTTCATTTATCTATCCCAAAACTGAAAATTTATACTTTATAAGTTGTGGTATAGCAATCAAATGTATTGTTTTTATTAATGACTCAGCAAGATTATTTTTTGTATAAACATGTTTAACAAGATGTTCAACATTTATCCCAATGGACGTATAATAATTATTAAAAGTCTGGAAAGTGAATTCATCAGTATTGTTAAGATGAATGGTCTTGAAATTATAATCTAGAAGATGTGCTCGTAATCTAATCATTTGAGTAAGTAATCTCACAAACACCAGGTCCTGAGTTGATAACAAGAATAAATGTGACCATCCTGATGATGAATCCATTAAAACTGCAACATATCTGTATGGTCCACATGGAGATATATTGAGTTGCGCATATCTCCTTATATCAATTCCGAAAAAAGTAATTGATTCATAATTTTATCTTAATTGAATATCAACATGACTCTTCAATTATTTTTCACATGAATCAACACATTGGAATTTATTGTAAAGAATTTGTTGGCTCTTCAATGAATATCCACATGAATTTTCAATTATTTTTCGCTATTATTGGACTAGGGTGGCCTTACTGGTCATGCCAAATTTTAAAGTTATCTGTAAATTTTAGGTTTACTATAGTATATGTTTCATTTATACTAATTTGTGTAGTATAAGCCATGGAGAATGCAATCAATTTCTCAAATACATGTTTGGTGCTCTGGATCCACACTCATAATGTGAAGGTATTCATTATTTGCATCACTCATTGTCTTACATGACAACCATTATTACGAATATCTCTAAAGTTCAATAGGTTTCTTTGAGACTTTAAAGTTCCTAGATGTATGGTTAGTAATGCTCATAAGCTAGCTACTCAAGTTAGAAAGGGCATATAGTTGTTTTCCATTCCATCTTACCAAATTTTTTTTAATAATAATTTCAAATCTTGCTCCCCTTGGCAATCCTTCTATAATATTTTGCTACGTAATATAGTACACACTTGACTAATTCAATGTCAAATTAGAGAAATATCTTTATATTTAAGTATGGTGTGAGTAGTTTCATTATCTAGCTACTAGGCAAAAAAATTCACTATTTAAGCCCAATTTAACTTTGGTAGTACTCATAATTTTTCAAAAAAATAAAATAGGTGTCACAAACAAAGATAATAACATGTCCAATAAAACACTCCAATTAACTTCTCCGAAATACTTAAAATCTCACAAAACATAATACGAGCATAAAGTTTATAAGTACCCAAAAAAAATTAAACATAGGTTACTAGTACTTTATTTATAAAATTTATATAGGGATCAATTATTCCCTTTAGGGATGGTAAATAAATCAATAACTTCTAAGTGAAGTGCATCATCGGAAACAAGTCACATTTGCAATCATCATATATAAGATTTGTTTTCATTTTCTTTGCTTTTTGTTTAATCGACTCTTGGTAAAGATCAACAAGATGATTTGGTGTGCGACATACACAACTCTAGTGACTTTTGACTCCACAACGATAGAGGTGGCTAGTGGGTCGGGCTGAACCAGCCCAGCCTGTGTTCCAGCCCGCACAGCCTGGCTCACAAGGGGATCGGTTCAATCCTGGTTCAGCCCGCTAAAAAAGTGGTCCGAATCCGAATCTCATTTCCCCAACCTTGATCCTATTCGATTCGGTTCAAGAAAAAATTCAATTCGGCCCACGGTTCGGCCTGACCCGTTGAATTGGCCCAGCCTGATCCTATTCGGCCCGCCTAAATCTTCTAGTTTTGTAAATTTAGTTTATTTAAATGTATTTTAGTTTATATAAATATTACTTTAGTTGAACATAAATTTATACGAATGTTAGTTGATTTGCATATAATTTAATTTATATGAATGTTAATTATACTTTAGTTTAATTCTTATAAATCAATGAATGTTAGTTTAGTTGAATATAGTTTAGTTTATATAAATGTTAGTTTAGTTTATATGAATCAATGAATGTTATTATAGTTAAATTTAGTTTAGTTTATATGACTAAATGAATATTAGTCTAGTTATATGAATATTAGTTTAATTGAGTATAATTTAGTTTATATGAATCAATAAATGTTAGTTTAGTTGAATTATATATAGTTAGTTTATATGAATCAATGAATTTTAGCTTAGTTGAATAAAATTTAGTTTATATGAATTAATAAATGTTAGTTTATTTAAATATAGTTTAGATTATATGAATGTTAATTTAGTTGAATATAGTTTAGTTTATATAAATCAATGAATGTTAGTTTGGTTGAATTGTGTATAGTTTTGTTTATATGAATTAATGAATGTTAGTTTCGTTGAATATATTTTAGTTTATATGAATTAATGAATGTTATTTTAGTTTATATAAATATTGGTTTAATTTAATATAGTTTATTTTATATGAATATTAGTTTAGTTTAACATAATTTAGTTTATATGAATGTTAGTTTAGTTGAATATATTTTAATTTAGACGAATCAATGAATCTTAATTAAGTTTATATGAATCTTAATTAGTTTAGTTGAACATAGTTTAATTTAGATGAATCAATGAATCTTAGTTTAGTTTATATGAATGTTAGTTTAGTTAAACATAATTTAATTTATATGAATCAATGAATCTTAGTTTAGTTGAATCTTAGTTTAGTTGAATCTTAGTTTAGTTTATATAGCAGATAAATATATTTAGGAGATGTTTGGTTCACTATACAAGAATGAAATGATATGGAAGTTCATTCATTAAGAGTATGAATTCAAATGATCACACCACTTTAAAATTATTTGGTAATATAAAGGATTCGATACTATAGAGGAATGGGTTGTGAATATAACTAAGTTATAATTCAAAATTCATTCCAAAAGTCATAAAACCTTTTGGTATATAATTTCATTCAAAAAATATTTAACCAAATTGATATAACTAAGTTATAATTCAAAATTCATTCCAAAATATTAAAGGAAACAACCCTTTTATATATAATATGATAAAAAATTCCTTAAAATATAAGAGTTTTAATAGACATCCTTATAATTTAAATATTATAATGCATTTTTAAACAAAAACTCGTCCATAATATCTACACATACTAATATCTAATCATATAAAAATAAACATTATAAAAAAAAATATTTTAAAACTATACACAATTTAATAAATTTCCGAAAAATATTCACGGCGGGTGAAACGCTTCAATTCTCTCTCGATTCTCGATTGCCTCTGCGGCTCAACTCCTCCTTTCTCAGGTCAGTGCTGCACTAACAATCTAACATCCCTTCCTTTTTTTCTCAACTTCTGATTGAAATGATTTATACTTTATTTTTTATTTTTTTTTTCCGTTGGCATATTATCTCCTAAATTAACCGGATTTGTTGCTTTTTTTTTTTTGGATATTTTTGTTCTTTCTTGCTTAATTTATATATTTTTGTTCTTTCTTGCTTAATTTATATATTTTTGATGAGTATACGAGTTCAGTCCAGTAACTTCGCTTTTTAATTGAAGAATTATATGATGTAAGACTTGAGTATTGGGGGATTTGGTTTTTGTGCAATTGGGTTTTGAAACATTGGGGGAGATGATGAAGTTTTGATTATGATTTTAGGGGTAAAGTTTTGTATTTGGAGGTGATGATATGATAGAGGATGCCAAATTCGAAGGATTGGTTGAAGCTTTAAAGAAGAATGCTACCATGGGAGAGTTGTTGGCTTATGGAGACACGAATCTTCTAGCCATCAAAGGGGAACATTTGCATGTGCATGATAACACGCAAATGTAAATGAGGATTGGTGGACATAGGGAATAAGTTGGTTTTGCCTATGAGTTTTCTCCCATTTCATTTGATAGGGTTTTTCTCATTTTAGGCATAGGTGTGTTTTGAACTTTCCATTTTCAGATTTTATGATTCTATAATTGTGGAAGCCATGGAGGTGATGATTGATGGAAGGCCTTGATCAAAAGCTAAAATCTTGGAGTAATTTTCGAAGATTGAAAATTTTGACCAAGGAGGAAAATTTTAAGACAAGGGGAGGTGCTTGTTACATTGAGATGTGCTTATTACATCTTATCGGTGCTTTATTACGACTTAAGTGACATGGCAAGTGACATGGCATGGGTATGGACGTGGCTACACACATGGGATTGGATATTTAGTGTTTTACTTTAAATAAAATAGGATTAGAGTAGTTAATTTGTAATATTATCTTTTTAGGTAGGATAAGATTCTAATTAAGATAAGATAGTGTTAGAGTTTTAGTAGGATTATGTAATAAATAGGTGGCATTATCCTATTGGTTATTAGGAGTCCTTTTAGAAGTAGGAGGCCTAGTCATAATATGATTGAAACTCTCAAGCTATGGGTATAAATAGATGTGCACCCAAGCTTGGAAAAATCAGATTTGGAGATTCTTTTCTATATATTCTTCAATAAACTTAGAGAGTTTGTTGTTTTTCTTTGTGTGTAACAAAGAGTTGTGAATTGGTGCTTAAAGCTTTAGATTCACGTGAGGAAGTGTAGGAATTGAGGGTGCTTTGCTTTAATCAATTCTTAAACTTTCGCCCTAGATTTTAAACCTTTGGTGCGTAGCTTTAGAGGGTTTTCTATCTAGTTCTATCCCTTTTGTGTGGATTAAGGTTTCAATACCTAGATTCACATCAACTTTTGGTGCTTTCGTTGAGAGGATTCGAAGAATACTCAAGCAATATGGATTCTAGTGGTGATGATGCACACGAGATGCCACCAGGCTTCAAAAAAGGTTTAACCTTACAAGAAGCCAAAGCCTTGTGCATGGAACGCGAGTTGAAGGAACTGAAGGAACGTATGAATGAGCTGTTGCAAATCGTGGGGAAGAAGGAAAAGTCCTCAAGCAAAGGTAAACTCTCTTCTCATGAATCTAACTCTAGCGAAAGTGATGGTGAATCTAGTGTTAGAAGCTCAAGGAGGCCTAGCAAGAGGGACCCATCCTCTTCAGGTGATGATGAGGAATCATATAAAGGGCGTAGGAGAAAGAGTTTAAGGGGGAAAGAGGATCAAAGCTTGAGACTTGAAATCCCTGAGTTCAATGGCAGTTTGGACCCAGACAAATTCCTAGATTGGATCCGTAGAGTTGAACGAATTTTCAGATATAAGGACTATGATGATCATAGATCCTTTAAGGTTGCTGAACTCAAACTCACTTCTTATGCAAGTTTATGGCTTGAAGGTTTGCAAAAGAAGAGGAGAAAGGAGGGGCGTTCCAAGATCTCATCTTGGACAAAACTAAAGAAGTACATGCAAAAAAGGTTTGTTCCTCAAGACTTTGAACAAAACAATTTTATAAAAATGCATACTTTGAAGCAAGAAAGGAGGTCTGTGGAGGAATACTTGATGGAATTCGAAAATCTAGCCATGGTGTGTGGGCTAGAGGAGAAAGAAGACCACAAGGTGGCTCGTTTTGTGGCTGGGTTAAATGACCCAATCAAGGAAAAGGTGGAATTACAACCCTATTGGAGCTTTGATGAGGTGTGTACAATAGCAACTAGGGTTGAAAGGCAAACACGTAAACCTAGAGGGATCTTTCGATCATTTGAAGCTAAAGGGGTGCGTGAGATGTCTAATGTGAAGCCTAATCTCGAGAATTCCATAAAGCCACAATCTTTTGGGAGAGATAAGGGAGGAAGTTCGAGGCCCCCTATGGGAGATCAACGAACTTGCTTCAAATGTAAGGGACAAGGCCATATCCAACGGGATTGTCCCCATGCTAGGATTGCTACTACTCGGACTTGGGAGGAAGATGAAACCTTTGAAGAAGAGGAGCATGAGCTTGAAGAGGAAGAAGGTAGCACATCTTTTGAAGTCCTAGAGGAGGATGTGGAGGAGGTGATGCCAGAAACTAGGGGATCTATCCTAGTATTGCGAAGGGCATTGCAATCCAAGTCCTCACCATTAGAGGAGAGCCAAAGGGAGAAAATCTTCCTCACAAGATGCAATGTCCAAGGAAGACTATGTGATGTGATTATAGATTCGGGGAGTTGCACTAACGTGGTTTCTACACTCTTGGTGGACAAGTTGGAGGTGCCCACTCAAATCCATCCTCAACCATATAAGCTTCATTGGCTTAGCAATTCAAGTGACGTAAAGGTTAGTGAACAAGCATTGATTTCGTTCAAAATTGGCAATTATGAAGATCAAGTGCTTTGTGATGTTTGTCCCATGGATGCGTGTCATATTCTCTTGGGAAGACCTTGGCAATATGACAGATTTGTGAAGTTTGATGGAAGGACAAACATATATGTTGTGAGGAAGAATGCACAAGCCAAAGCATTTGCTTTGAAGCCTTTTATGGCTCTAAAAACTCGTTCTAACAAAGATAATGGCAAGGGAGTGTTATTGGTGGATGGAAGGGAATTAGAGAAGGATGCGAAGGCCAAGGTTGACTATATGCAAAAGCTTCACACCCAAGTGAGAGCAAGAATTGAGAAGGTCAATGATATCTATAAGGCTAGAGCTAACAAACACAAGACTCAACTTACTTACAAGGAGGGAGACTTGGTTTGGTTACACTTGAGGAAGGAAAGATTTCCTAATCGACGTAAGAACAAGCTTATGCCTAGGTGTGATGGTCCATTCAAAATCATCAGTAAGGTGGGTGATTATGCATATAAGCTTCAGTTGCCTGGAGACTATGGAGTTCATGCCACATTCAATATAGGCGACTTAGCACCTTATGTGCCTGATGATCAACTTCGAAGTTTGAGGACAAACTCTTTTGAAGAAGAGGAGGATGATATGATAGAGGATGCCAAATTCGAAGGATTGGTTGAAGCTTTAAAGAAGAATGCTACCATGGGAGAGTTGTTGGCTTATGGAGACACGAATCTTCTAGCCATCAAAGGGGAACATTTGCATGTGCATGATAACACGCAAATGTAAATGAGGATTGGTGGTCATAGGGAATAAGTTGGTTTTGCCTATGAGTTTTCTCCCATTTCATTTGATAGGGTTTTTCTCATTTTAGGCATAGGTGTGTTTTGAACTTTCCATTTTCAGATTTTATGATTCTATAATTGTGGAAGCCATGGAGGTGATGATTGATGGAAGGCCTTGATCAAAAGCTAAAATCTTGGAGTAATTTTCGAAGATTGAAAATTTTGACCAAGGAGGAAAATTTTAAGACAAGGGGAGGTGCTTGTTACATTGAGATGTGCTTATTACATCTTATCGGTGCTTTATTACGACTTAAGTGACATGGCAAGTGACATGGCATGGGTATGGACGTGGCTACACACATGGGATTGGATATTTAGTGTTTTACTTTAAATAAAATAGGATTAGAGTAGTTAATTTGTAATATTATCTTTTTAGGTAGGATAAGATTCTAATTAAGATAAGATAGTGTTAGAGTTTTAGTAGGATTATGTAATAAATAGGTGGCATTATCCTATTGGTTATTAGGAGTCCTTTTAGAAGTAGGAGGCCTAGTCATAATATGATTGAAACTCTCAAGCTATGAGTATAAATAGATGTGCACCCAAGCTTGGAAAAATCAGATTTGGAGATTCTTTTCTATATATTCTTCAATAAACTTAGAGAGTTTGTTGTTTTTCTTTGTGTGTAACAAAGAGTTGTGAATTGGTGCTTAAAGCTTTAGATTCACGTGAGGAAGTGTAGGAATTGAGGGTGCTTTGCTTTAATCAATTCTTAAACTTTCGCCCTAGATTTTAAACCTTTGGTGCGTAGCTTTAGAGGGTTTTCTATCTAGTTCTATCCCTTTTGTGTGGATTAAGGTTTCAATACCTAGATTCACATCAGCTTGGATTTCTCAAAAAGGGTTTTTTTTTTTTTATTTGTTAAGGAAGTGAAGGTTTGAGTTTGAAGTTATGAATATGCTCTTTGGGAGTAAATGTTGGGGTTTTAACATGCATGTGGAAAGGGAGGTTATTTATGGTGTAATGTTAGTTTTGGACGTCTATGTTTTGAGGAACAGAAGACTTGATTTTGGGGTGATGAATTGTTTGGATTTTTTTGGAGTGTAAAAACTGTAAATTGTGTTGTGTTCTTGGTAGTATTATAGTAATATTGAAGGTCGTCTTCCAAGTCGGTTTGCTTGGACCCACATAGACCACTTACGCTGTTTTTGAGTCTGTTTATCTGAGCTGGGCAGAGCATGTCTCGCTCTGTTTAGTTACTTTATGGTATTCTCAGCTTGTCTAATAATATCCTTCTTTTAAATTTGGGTTAGACTATGAACCTTGTAGGCTAGGTTTGGTTGTGTAAGACATTTACATGGCCTGCCCTCATGCTTTTGAATGGTTCAAGCCTTAGTATGGGGATAGGTTTCTCAATCAGGAGGATGAAAAGAAAAGGAATATAGAGAAACATAAGTCTAATCTTAAGGCACTTTGTAATTGATTCTGAGTCCAACTTTTTATTCATATCCTTGCACTGAAGTGTGATGATTTATGACAATTGGTTATTCCATCTCGCTTTAAATTGAAAAGCCTATCCTAAGTAGATGATACACTATAGAGGTTAGTTAAGTGAAAGAGAAAAATGCTTTTGAGGCTGGTTTAACATTGAAATGAGGAGCAGTGTTTAGGTATTTGGGTTGACATTCTCTGTTACTGTCTCTGGACAAGTGTCTCAGGACTTCATTTTATGGAGAGGAATTTTATCTTTACTGAGCATGCCGTATAGTTATAAATTGTTGTGTTGCATGCCAATGGATGATTTATGTCATTTGAAAAGAGGTTTTCTGCACTAGTTGTATATGAAGCATATGATGAAAGAAGGTGAACAACATGAAATTTCTAGTATTTGCATTGCTTGACTCTTAAGTAGAATAATATCACTCCTTGTGTTCCAAAATAACTGAAACACTTTGACATGTGCCATGAATAAACACAAGCAAACTTTTTCAAAAGGAAGAAAATGATTGTTATATTTGAATATATACCTAAAACAAAAGTACCTAAATGGTGATTTGGGAGAGAGTAGTTTGTCTTGTACACTGTTCAAACCAAATGTTTGATTTTTACATCTCTGTGATTATTCATCAATTAACAGTCCGCAAGTCATGATTGTTTATGTATTGATGTGATATATGTGCATATTAGTAAATAGGTGACTGCTATCTGCTCAAGAAGCTCTGTTATATAGCTACATTTCAAGGGAAAGGGTTGATCCACAAAACATTCTTGAGAAGGAGATCCTACAACGCTGTTCCTCTAGAGAATCAGATGGTATGAAAAGTTTGGAATCTGATTCCAGTGTCGAAAATAATGCTGATTGTCCTCAGGCAGCTGTCAATAATATTGAAAATGGCATCTTTAGCATGGAAGATGTAGGACGGGCGAAGGAGGAAAATAGTGTCCAAACTATGGTCATTCCTCAACAAAATTGCAACTTTGCAGCCACCAATACAAAGCCTTGAAGTGGTTGATTTATTGTCGGTTAGTCACTTTTCAAAGGTGAATTTTATCCAATCCTACAATAATGGTGTAAGTGATTTTCTGGCTTGCCAGAAAGAAGACTTGTGTACTTTGAAGATCAATGGTAAGTATCTCGGTATTTCCAATATTATAACTTGAAATACTTGGACCAGTTATTATTGTTTTTTGACAAACCATCAAGGTCTGCTTCTCTTGGAATCATCTCACATTGTTTAATTGTTTAGAAATCAATCCATAACCTTAACTATAATGGGATGCTGATATAATTTGCATTATTGTTTTTCAGTCACTTTTCATGTGAAGGCTGGGTCTATGTATATGTTTTTTCTTTTCCAAGTTGTATTTCCTAAAGAAAAGTTCTATGTTTGCTTAGCATTCATCTACAATACCTATTACATTGTTTCTTGTTTTCAGATCCAACTATATGATGCTTATTACTGTGTTATACTAGTCCTATTTCTTGATTTTTCCTTGATGTGGACTGTCACCATTTATAGGTACTAATGCACCTAAAGATGAATGCAATAGCAAAGAGTCATCAGTTTGTGTAATTTATAGCTCTTTATAGCAAAGAGTCATCAGTTTGTCTCTACATTTTCTAGGATAATTTTTTTATGCCTACCATTCTTTTTCCTCTAAACTTTGATGTATTTTCTCGCAGTCGTAGCAAAAGAAAGCTTGAGGAATTCCTACATAAGTGGTCTGAGTGGCAAGCGCGGCATTCCATGTCAGCTAAGGTGTGCTTTGCTCATAAAATATTAGGCCCATATCTTCAAAATTTTGACATTGATTCATCCTTGGATATTTAGTGGGTTACCTTTACTTGCCATATAATATGGCGGGAATATCAAAGTCCTACACCAACACTAGGGTTTAAACTACTTGGATGAAAGAAAGAATAAACCACAGCGAAGGACTCCTCTAAACCAACGTGTAATGCAGGAAATGAAGTTTCATCGCCAGAATCTAAGCAGTTAGCTGGATCCTGAAATAAATTTCAATTATTTAAGTGCTTAAACTGAACAATCTTAAGGATTGAATGAAAACAATGCCTTCTCTCCCTTCGGGAATTTGTAAGACATTTCTGTAAAATTGAAGAGGTCCCAGTGTTTTTTCTTGGATTGTTATTGCTTTGTTCATGTACCTAGTTTTTTGTATTATCTTTTTTGGTAAATATTACTTGCTAAATTGGAGATTAATTGATGATCTTTAGTATTTTTCAAATAAGGTGTTGAATGGGGATCATAAAACTTTTGTCGTAAATATTAAAATTTGAGCTAATTATTGGTATGTAATTTACTACTATGCATGTCATTGATGTTTGAAGTAACCTATTTTTTGTGAAAGCACCAGCTGGACCTTTATTCTTTATTAGAGACACTTATGATTTAACTTTGCTTCAATAACAAAATTGATCTTCTTCCTGATCTATATTTCCTTTTTGATGCTAGTCATTTTCGGTGGATGGTCATGCTCAGAAAAGGCAGTAAAAGAGTCATTATCCGCAAAAAGGATAGTGCACCCGGGTGCACGATGCGCATCGTGCACCCGGGGTAAAACGCAAGAGAAGCAGTATGAAACGCAGAGGGTTTTCTGGAGGTGAATGGTAGTGGAGTACAGGTCAGCAATTTGTGGCAGTAGGGTAACGTGCTTGGTAAGTGTAGTTGGTAAGTGGGAGAAGACATACTTGGTAAACGTGAAAAGCAAAGATTTTTTTGCAGTATTCACTGTAGAAGGTACTGTAAACTACTGTTTTGCATTGGGAATCATGAAACGAGGCTAAGATGAATGTCACAATTATACGAGTGAAAACTACGTAGTTATCCAATGAACATGTAGTTGAACATCACTGAACATTATGTAATAAGCAATGAACATTTCTTTACTGGGGTGAATTAGTTCAATATAATTTACTGGAAGTTTAAACAATGAACATTTTATAACGAGTCACTGAACATTTTATAACGGGTCACTGAACATTTAGTTGAAAGGGACTGAACATTTAGTAGCATGCAGTGAACATTTGTTTTACTTCACAGTAAGAGTTATAAAAAAGCATTAATTTGTAATGATTATGTATTGGCATTTGATTAATTTAATATTTCAATTATTGATTAATTTAATATTTCATGTAATAAGCAATGAACATTTCTTTACTGGGGTGAATTAGTTCAATATAATTTACTGGAAGTTTAAACAATGAACATTTTTTAACGAGTCACTGAACATTTATAACGAGTCACTGAACATTTAGTTGAGAGGGACTGAACATTTAGTAGCATGCAGTGAACATTTGTTTTACTTCACAATAAGAGTTAAAAAAAAGCATTAATTTGTAATGATTATGTATTGGCATTTGATTAATTTAATATTTCAATTATTGATTAATTTAATATTTCAATTATTGTTACGTATGAGGAATTATGTAATATATTTAATGATTGCAATATATTTAATTTTTAATATTGTGTACGCTATGCCAATGACCATACTAGCCAAGAAGAATGAACATTATGGCATTATTGACTGAACATACTAGTAGAAACAAATGAACATACTAGTATAAACCAATGAACATTTTCATTACTAGTACCAACAAATGAACATACTAGTGTAGACCAATGAACATACTCTTGTAAACGAATGAACATGCTAGTGTAAACGAATGAACATTTACGTTTTTTGTTTGAATGAACGTTGCATACCAGAACAAAAATCTAAGAGATTGCATTGGGAAGGCGCATTTTTTTGTAATGATGATGCGTGCGCGCTTTTGCTTGGCAGATATCTTTTGAATATCTACTTTATTATTTTAGATTTTCCAACGTTGCTTTTGGCACTGTAAATTTTGTATATTATTTATATGTGGTCTACAAAAGGCGCATTTTTTTATCTTTGGAGGAATGGCTTCTTCCATTCCCTTGGGTGAAGACGTTGATGATATATCTGTGGAGGAATGTCGAAGTGGTAATATTGAATTAAGTGGAGGTATATTTTAGCATATTTATGCATAATGTTCATTTATAATACAAATTATCATATATTTTAGAAATGATTTGTATTCTTTTTGAGGTTTTCGTTGATTTAATTATGTGTATTGTGGATTTTATGAAGTAATTAGCATATTCATGCATATTGTTAAAGTAATTAGCATATTGTCAAGTCTTTGTAATTAATTTTGGCAAGAGTCAGAGAGAATACACTTTTACGCAATCATTGAATATTATAAGCACTGAATATTAATAATTTCAGTGATATTGTTGATTTTTGTAGTTAATTTGGTAACAATACACTTGTGGGAAGGGAATAATGTTAATAAGCACTGAATATTATACAAGATTTGACTGAACATCAACTTTTATGCAGTGAACAATTGTACTTGATAGGCTGAACATGCAGTTAAAAAAAGCATTAATTTTTAATGATTATGTATTGGGATTTGGTTAATTTCATCTTTCAATTATTGTGTACGTAAATGGACCTATTGTAATATTGGGATTTATAATTGTGATATATTTTTTAATATTTGTCCAGGCTATGCCAATGAACATACCAGGCTAAACGAATGAACATTCTAGTATTATCGAATGAACATACGAGGACAAACCAATGAACATACTAGTTTTATGCACTGAACAATTGAACTAGATAGGCTAAACATGAAGACATTTGTACACTTTGATAAAAGGTGTTGAACATTTAGTTTAAAAAAGCACCTGAGGGCAGTGAATATTAGGTCACTATCACTGAACATTAAGGAATCGGGCACTGAACATGTAGGGTAAAACAGTGAACATTAGGTTTAATGCGTGTTATTTGCAGTTCATATTAGGTTCAATGTTTGTGTTTTTGCAGAGTGTTTTATAGAGTCCACAGAGTCTGAGCTTATGTACAAAGAAGTAAAATCTGATGAAGAAGCGTACGAATTATATAACAATTATGCATTTAAGCATGGGTTTGGCACTCGGAAAGGAAAAATGGAGATGAGGGCCGATAAAAAGACTACACGACTGCGGATATTTGTATGCTCCCAAGCTGGGTTTAAGAAAAGTAGGGACTTATCGGTTTATCAGAAAAGGGATGTTAGAACTGGGTGCAAGGCATTTATTCAGTTTGATGTTCATAAGGAATCGGGTTTATTTATAGTAACAAAGCATTACATGGTTCATAATCACAGTAGGGTCCCCGTGTCACAACGACATTTAATAAGATCGCACAGGAAGGTGTCGGATAATCAAATTGCAATGCTGAACAACCTCGCCGGGAGTGGAATACCTATTGCTGATGCTGTCCGTGTTTTGAGGAACGAGGCAGGAGGTGAAGCTAATCTTGGATTTCTTGCTAGGGATGCTTATGATGCGTTGAAAGGGCAGAAAAGGGCGAAATATGATGGTTGTGATGCAAAGGGATTAATTAAATACTTTAAGGAAAGGAGTAGCAACGAGGTTGACTTTTTCTACGATTTTGACGTGGATGAGGAAGGTCATCTAGAGTCTTTCTTTTTTAGGGATGGTCGTATGAGAGTAGATTACGACGTATTTGGCGATTTATTACTTCATGACACGACTTACCGCACGAATAAATATGACATGATTTGTGGCCCTTTTGTTGGAATGAACCATCAAAACAAGAATGTGATGTTTGGCATTGGATTCCTACTGAATGAGAAGTGGGAGTCTTTTGAGTGGTTATTTAGGACGTTTCTGAGATCCATGGGTGGGAAGCATCCGATTACTATTATGACGGATCAAGCACAATCAATGGCTAGAGCTATAAAGATTGTGTTCCCAAACACGCGTCATCGTTTATGTACGTGGCATATCGGGGAGAATGCTAAAAAGAATATTAAGGGATTGAGGTCTATGGAGGGTTTCAATGACATATTCAACATTGTTTTAAAATACACTGATACGGTATCTGAATTCGAGCACTACTGGACAAGGTAGTATGTATAGCATAAGCGAGGTTTCCATTATGTTCATTGGTAATCAATATTTTGGTCATTAATACCGAGTACAGTGTGCATTGGAATTTATAATATGTATTTTTGGAAGTTCCTGTTGAATGAGTTTTAGTATGTTCAGGAAGAGTTGTCAGTGAACATATCTTAAATTCCAACGTACATCTACCCAATCTCACTGAACATCTAATTAAACTCATTGAACAAGTCCTTCATTCCAATGAACATCTATTTAGTACATCTCACCTACCACTCAGCTTACTCCACTAAACATTTAGAGTATTAGAGTATTGCACTGATCTTTTTTTCTTTTCTACTGACCATGTACTTAATACCACTGAACATTTGGTCATGTTCAATGAACATAAGCATAATGCCATGAAATAATTACAAATTGAGCCGACCACTCAGGTTACTCCACTAAACATTTAGAGTATTAGAGTATTGCACTGATCTTTTTTTCATTTCTACTGACCATCTACTTAATACCACTGAACATTTGGTCATGTTCACTGAACATACGCATATTGAGCCGACCACTCGCATGATTGACCTAAACATGTTAATGACCATTTACGCCATATTGCTGAACATCTATTAAAAATCCAATGAACATGTATTCTATTGAACAGCGCAATTGATAAAATTCACTGACAATGTAGATAACTCCATTGTGCATTTACTTGATTTCACTGAACATGTTTGGCATTTCCACTGAACATTTGTATTGAATACCTCATTTATTATATACCAATGACCATGCAGCCTCTATGCACTGAACATGTTTTTTATTTGGCTGAACATTACGTGTAATTCTAATGCACGAAGTGTCAATTGTTTCATCTTGCAGCATGGTTACGAAGTTCGCGTGTTCCTCCAACAAATGGATTCAAAATCTATATCTTATCAAGGAGATGTGGTGCCCTGCGTATTCCAAGGACTACTTCAGCGGAGGAGTACTGTCATCCCAAAGAAGTGAAAGCACTAATAGAGCTATCTCGAGGAGATTGCATAAAACTCACGGACTTTGTGATTTCTATAACTGTTTTGTTGGTGTGGTCGAAGAGTGGAGGAGTAATGAGAACAGCGATGACTACAACAGCATTACTGGTAGCAGGCACTTGGTTTGGGCGGATGTGGGTATATTGGAGCATGCAAGGACGGTTTACACTATTCCCTTATACATCCAATTTGAGGATAATTTTGTCAATAGTGTTCCTTGTATTGCGAAAGTTATCCAAGTGCAACCCCCAACTTATGAGTATCATGTGGGCCATCCGAAAAAGGACATTATAAAGCATACTGTTACATTCGATGATCGGCTAATGACAATTGATTGCACATGCAAGTATTTTTCCGAGGTTGGGCTTCTTTGTAAACATTCTCTTCGTGTTCTTCACCTAAACAATGTTACTTTTATACCAGAAAGATACATCCTAAGGAGGTGGACTAAGTCTGCTATGTGCACGAAGGTGGATGGTAACGTGGTTGAAGGGTCAGCTGCTACACCTTCTGGAATTTGGAGGTTATATAATTTACGATGTTTTACAAAGCTAGTTGATGCTGCTCAGTTTAATACGGCTGCTCGAGGAGCCGTAGAAAAGTGCTTCGCTGAGTGCAAGGAGAAGGTTGATTTCTACTTGGGTGGTATAACGGACAAGAGGGATAGTAATGAGTGTACCAATGAGGATAATGGTGTTTTAGAACCCACTGCATACGGTTCACAAATGCACGATGACCAACCCGTTCGTCGTGAGGAAGAGATAAAGGACCCAATAAAAAGAAGGAAAAAGGGTGGCAGAAATGATCGGCTTAAATCAACGCAGGAGAAGATTTATAACAGGCTCAAGGGCCGGAAACTTCAATCATGGAAAAGAAGGACGGGTAGGGCTGTTGATACGATGAAGACGAGGGCTACGCGTTCTATAAAGGTACTGATCATTATGTTCATAACAACCAGAGACAATGAACACTATATTCAAAAACATACTAACTGAACATACTTGAAGAGTCAAGGGGGAATGAACATGAGTGCTATATACAATGACCATTAACTTCGAAATTACGTGCTAACTGTTACTATGGTAATAAATGGCAGGATTATTTTCGTGTCCCTGTAGGGGACGCTACTCTTGCTCATCCAGTGACTGCTGTCCAAGAACTTCAAAGTTTCCAGCACGATGAATATTTTGATGTCAATATAACTCCCTTCTAGTGTTTTCATACCGGGTTAAACAATTCTTACTTTTGGGTAATTAGTATGTTCACTAGGGATATATTACATGTTCATTATGGATACTACGTATATTCATTATGGGTATGTAATATGTTCATTTGAACTTTTATGGATATGTTCATTATGGATAAATATTATGTGGGGATATTTTACATGTTCATTTTGGATATTCAGTGTGTTCATTATGGGTATGTAATATGTTCATTTGAACTGTATTCATAGACGTAATATGTAATCTGGAAAACCCAAAGGGAATGTTCATTACGAGTTATACGAGTGAAAACTACGTAGTTATCCAATGACCATGTAGTTGGACATCACTGAACATTATGTAATAAGCAATGAACATTTCTTTACTGGGGTGAATTAGTTCAATATAATTTACTGGAAGTTTAAACAATGAACATTTTATAACGAGTCACTGAACATTTTATAACGAGTCACTGAACATTTAGTTGAGAGGGACTGAACACTTAGTAGCATGCAGTGAACATTTGTTTTACTTCACAGTAAGAGTTAAAAAAAAGCATTAATTTGTAATGATTATGTATTAGCATTTGATTAGTTTAATATTTCAATTATTGATTAATTTAATATTTCAATTATTGATTAATTTAATATTTCAATTATTGATTAATTTAATATTTCAATTATTGTTACGTATGAGGAATTATGTAATATATTTAATGATTGCAATATATTTAATTTTTAATATTGTGTACGCTATGCCAATGATCATACTAGCCTAGAAGAATGAACATTATACCATTATTGACTGAACATACTAGTAGAAACAAATGAACATACAAGTATAAACCAATGAACATTTTCATTACTAGTACAAACAAATGAACATACTAGTAATATTTTACATGTTCATTTTGGATATTCAGTGTTCATTTGAACTGTATTTATAGATGTAATATGTAATCTGGGAAACCCAAAGGGAGTGTTCATTACGAGTTATACTGAACACTTTTTATATAGATTCTGAACATAAAACCCAAAGGGAATGAACATTAGATACGTAAGTACTGAACTTAAAAAAAAAAGTGTGTATTCAAAAACAAAACCAACCGGAATGTAAATTGTGTAATAACATACATCTAGAAAATTTTAAACAATGTAATTTTACAATAACGATCATCAGAATGTTCTTTTCAAAGCCAGGTAACGAACATCGCCCCTCTTCTTGTTCAGATCATCGACAAGGATCTCATATGTGTAGCGCAAACGTAAACCTTTAAGTACTTCGAACTGCACGTTAATAATTGATAAGAAAGGATTGGTAAGTAAGGATTTCGACAAATGATAAATTGGAGAGTACCAAATTGAAAACAACTACTCACGTCAGTAGGACTCAGTCCACATTCCCACTTAGACTTCCCTTCGTAGGTTTCCATGTGTCGCATCACATATATGCCGCAGTCAACCTCATTTTCATTTGATCTCCATGGCATCTCAAGGTTCCTTACCTTGAAAGCGTTGAAATTTTTCTTACTGCCATTGTCTCTCATGTAGGTTGCCACAGCATTCAACTGTTGGTGAACAAATAGGATAATCATGGTCATTGGGAATCAGTCAATGTGCATTGAAGTTAAGAATATGTTCACTCTAAAAGAAAGTGCATGTTCATTTGGTAATATGTAAATGTTCAAGTGAAAATGAAGTAAATGTTCGGAATTGAGTATTTGTTCAGTGAAATGTACGTAGTGTGCAGTGGCGAACTGTAAATGTTCAGTGAAATGAAGTTGTTGTTCAGTAAAGTTCAGAACATATTCAGTGTAGTGGGAGATAACTAACCAGTTTACCGGGATGATCATGGTATTTGTTTTCGAACAAAACTCCATCCGGAAGAATTCTGTTGTCAAGAAGGTCTAAGAACTTGTTCTTGACGTTGACGCAGTACAAGTAGAAGTGACCCGACGCGTACGCTGGGAAGAAGATCTAAAACATTTGTTGAGTTATATTAATTGCTATGTAATTATCCATATTTAATTTGCGCATTTTCTATAATTATCAGCATAATGAAATAATATACCTGGTCGAAGGTCTTGAGGGGGGGTAACTTGCTGTCAGCCAAGTAATACTCGATGCTCTCTATGAACTGTGTCATTCTGAATTCCTCAGTCACAGTTTGACTTGTCTCATCATATGCATCGCTCATACACAGGACATTCTATTCACAAAAGGAGGATATGTTAGGGACAATTTTATATTATGCGAAATAATGATAAATGATGGAGCTTACAAAAGGATTATTCGGGAAGAAAATCCTCTTCTCCTTTCTGGCTGTGTTACGAGCATTGAGTATTGCGGCCCATGCGTCTATAATCTCTGTATAGATGTTCGCATCATTGGCCATCGACTTGAATTGATCCCGGGAGATAAATGTTTGGCCATCATCAAACAGTAACTCCCTAGTGCACATGTAACGAAGTGGTCAGTGAGTATTGTATAATATGTGTCCACATTTATGCAATGACTAGTTTAGGGGTATTACTCGGGATCGAGATCTTCCGCGTAGGCATAGTCACATAGTGCTTGTACTTCATCGTCATCACGATCAATCAAATTCGAATACTGCATGACGAATGGGGATAAGAGCGCTGCAGGTTTTCTCTTTCGCCTTTTCCTACAAGTGCAATGGACATATACTTAACTAATTTTAGAGAAAGATTCATACCTTTCACTGAACATATACTTATGTTCACTGAACATACATTACCTTCCACTGAACATATACCACCTCCCACTGAACATATACTTCCTTCTAATGGACATATAATTAACTTGACTAACCACTCACTTAATGTCGACTGAACATTTACCTATACTTCACTGCACATTCCCTATTTTTCAATGAACATTTTGCTATATTTCAATGAACATTTTACTATTTTTTCTTTGTGACATTTAATATATTCCACTGTAGAACATATAATGATTCCACTGTAGAACATTTATTATATTCCACTGTAGAACATATACTGAACATTTCACTATATTTCAATGAACATTTACTAGTATTTCACTGAACATTTACTAATTTCGAGTGAACATATGGTTATTTCCTCTAAACATTTAATATCTTCAATTAACATTTAATATATTTTCACTGAACATTTAATGTTATTTGTACTGAACACTTACTTACCTTTAATAATCAATTACTTCTTCTCGTTGAACATTTCATACCTCTCATTGAACATTTACTACATTCCATTGTAGAACCTATACTTATTTCCAAGTGAACATATAGTTAGGTCCAGTGAACATTTAATCTCTTTCCACTGAACATTTACCATATTACGCTGAACATTTGGTACATAGTGCGCTGAACATTTGCTATATTCCAGTGAACATGTCCAAACTGCACTGAATATTAAGTTATTTTCACGAAACATTTGTTGCTTTTTTTCTAAAACATTTACTTCTTCCTATTTAATGTACTTCAACTGAACATATACAGATTTTGATTGAACATATTATTGCTTCAATGAAGATTTACTGGTAATCAATAGTACCTTGGTTCAATAGCAGATTCTGCAATTTGTGCTTCTTGATCTTGGGGTTCTTCTTGGACAACATGGACTTGTTGTTCTTGGGGTTCTGCTGGGGCTTGTTCTTCAGGTTTTTCCTCAACAATTTGACTGAACATTGTCATAACAGATATTAGTTTAAGTTCTAAACAAGACTTCATTCCGATAAGACGATATTTTACCTTTCATTCAGGTCTTGCATTAAGACTTCCTGATCATGGTGACCAGTTTCTTCAGCTTCAAATTGTGATGCATTGGCCTCATCACTGAAATTCATATTGTTATGCATGTTTACAATCGAAGTGAACATTCTATATATAACTAATGAACATGGAGATGAAAATACTGAACAATCCGTTGTACCTTGGGGGGACTACACATGCTTCCTCCCAAATAGCCTTCCTCACGGCTTCATCAACCAATTCCCCAAACCACGACGCACCGTATACGTCATCATCCTGGCTAACGGGGAGGACATCAACTCTCCTCTGGCTCAGTTGACTGAGGTCTGGTGGAAGAATTGTGCCCGAGCATCGAGACCACATCGATGCAACGTCAATGAGGGTATTATCATTCAAAAGCCCTCCAGGGTAAAATTTCTTCCCGCCTTTCAAGACCTCGGTGAGATTGACAAAATCAGATGCCAACTTCTCCATTAGCGATCTCACGAGGTCGTTGAATTCCTGAATATAGAACCAGAGAAAAAATCACGTAAAGAATGAATATTACACTAGAAATCAATGAACAATAAGTAGACAACAATGCACATTAACAAAAGGGTCATTGAACACTTTCTGGATATTCATTGCACATTTATAAAAGGAACAATGAACACCTACCTAAAATTAATGAACATGCAACTATAAACAAATGAACATTTTCCAATAAGTACTATCTTATTCTAGGGATTTTATACCTCGAAGGTGGTGGGTTGGGGTGGTTGTTGGTGTTGTTGCTGTGCTTGTTGTTGTTGTTGTTGTTGCTGTTGTTGCTGCTGCTGTTGTTGCTGCTGCTGTTCTTGTTGTTGTACCTGTTGTTGCTGCTGTTGTTCTTGTTGTTGTTGTTGTTGATGTTGTTGTTGCTGTTGTTGCTGTTGTTCCTGTTGCTGTTGTTGCTGTTGTTGTTGTTGTTCTTGTTGCTGCTGTTGCTGTTGTTCTTGTTGTTGATCACCATCGAGCAAGTGGATAGGTATAGGCGCTTGTGGAGATTGTGGTTCCTCCATTCTGGTAAGCACACTGCCCTTACCAAAGCCATACCTCAGCTCGATGGCAAGCCTTTCCTTCACCAAAGGAGCTTTCCAGACTGTCGTTAATGGAAAAGCCCTTGGTACACAGTTACCAAATCTTTGAAGCCGATCAAAGTAGAATATCTGAACTTGAAGAAATATTAGGAGTAAGTGCACTATGAATGGGGGAGCAGGATAGTGAGAATGTATTTTTGGTTTAGTAATTTACCGTCAAGAAGGGGAGGGGACCATTAAAAAACCTTGAAGGTTTACTCTTCCAAGTCATTGAAGCCTCAGCCAAGCTTCTTAATGTGTAGTTGCTCCAGTTGAACTCGCGTATGCGGTTCGTGTCATAAGAAGTGGTGAGAAACCTCACAAAGACTTGTTGGGAGTTGGAGCTAGACTTCATGCAGGTGTTAACTGCAAGCACCAGAAAGCTCCTCTTCCAATTGTCGTCAAGAGGGACATCATCCATCATCAACCTCTTCACGACATCCTTCAAGGAGGGCAATTTCCCTCCATAGTATGCCTTGAACTCAACCATGAGTTGCGATAGCCTCTCATCGTGGGTGGTAGCTTCCACGACTTTTTCCCCTGTCATCGGGACCCCGTACACCAAGTGTACGTCTGTATCTTCGATGGCTACTGACCTGTTACGGTCAAGTAGAATGCAGGTCCCGTCCGAATCAAAGTTTCGGACAAGGTCAGCTGAGAACTCGGGGTTGTTGGTAGGCAAATCAAGGTGTAGTAATCCGGCAAACCCCATGCTTTTTATTGCCTCCAACTTGTCATTTTTGTGTGCAAGGGCCTTGACAACGTTCTGGAGGGGGATGAGCGTTTGCCTTATGTTCAGTCGTACCGCTCCCTCCTTTGCCTCTGTCGTACTTGGAGCATCCACCGAGGGTTCTGGTGTGGAAGGCTTCGATTTCCCACTGCACTCACGAATAAAAATGCAATGTACATTGTATTAGAAAGCGATGATCATTCAGTTCAGTAGAATTGAACATTATTTGTAGTATAGTTGATTAGTGAATGGGAATAACATTAACATTCACCTCTTCCTTGCTTTTTGTGGTATTGCAGTTGGCTCAGTTTCAACCTCCTCCGTTTGGGTTGGAATTACTTGTGCACTACAAACAAAGAGGTGGTCTGTTAGATTCAGTCGGAGCATGCTACGTGGTCTGCTAAATACAGTGAATGGTCAGTGAAATTAACAAAATGATCAGTGAAACGAATGGAATGTTCAGTGGAAATGTAAGATTGATCAGTGATACAAGTGTGATGTTCAGTGGTTTAGACTAAATGGTCAGTGAAACATTTTGGATTGTTCAATGGAATGGTCAGCTGAAAGTAAATAGTTGATTCTAACCTTTTCTTCTTCTTCCTCTTTGGAGTTTGTGCCTTTTCCCTTTCAGTTGCAACTTCTTCAGCTTGGGATGACATTTGTTTCCCCCTGTAAACAACAGATGGTCATTGAGATTGATTTGTTTCCCCCTGCTCAGTTTCACTTGTATGGCATTTCAATCATTCGTTTAATTGTATTGATTCTAACCTTTTCTTCCCCTTGGAGTGCTTATCCGTAGTATTTTCAACCACGATGGGGGTCGGTGCTTCCACGGAAACTGGGATTGGCATTTCCACCGCCAGTGGGATTGGTATCGACGGCTCACTACATATAATGAAACAATCAATGAATATTTATAAATTTTTGTCCCAAACAATCAATGACCATCTACACCGTTACAATGAACATTTACTTATGTGCCTTATCATCTACTATTATTTCCAAGTGACCATCTACTCGATTCCACTGATCATAACATTCATTTTCAATGAGCATTTCCTAAATCATTTAGCCAATTCTACTGCACATTTCCATTTCATTCTGCTGTATACTAGTTTTTTGCAACCACCATCTAATTGCATTCAATGATTATTCTAAAATGACCATGATTAAATATTCACTGAACTTTTACTTAAACATACTGACCATTTGATCTACTTCAACGATACTGACCATGTAATACAGTTCACTGAACATACAATACAGCCCACTGAACAACTAATATAATCCACTAAACGTTATGGTAATCTCACTGAATACACAATATGGTCACTGACCAAATCCTTAAACTCAATGACCAACACGTTCTTCCGCACTGAACATTTGGTCAGTGCGAATGAACATTTAATTCAAACAACTGAACATGTTCAACGCGCAACTTAATACACCCAACTGCATTTTCAGTGAACATTTAATCATTTCCAGTGATCATTTACAGATATTGAATGCACATCTTGCCACTTGCCCTTACCTCTCACCTAATTTTATACAAAATAGTCACTGATCATTTACAGATATTAAATATTCACTGAACATTCAGTTACACATACTGACCACGAATGTTATCCTAATGACCATTTCATATATTTCGCTGACCATTTCATATGGTCTGGAAAAGGATTCCAAACATGTAATACAGTCCACTGAACATGTAATACAGTCCACTGAACATGTAATACAGCCCACTGAACATGTAATACAGTCCACTAAACAGGTTACATACTTTACTGGAAAACAGTGTACTCCACTAAACGTTATGGTAATATCACTGAATATACAATATGGTCCAGTGACCAAATCCGAAATCTCAATGACCAACACGTTCTTCTGCACTGAACATTTGGTCAGTTTGGATGAACATTTAATTCAAACAACTGAACATGTTCAGCGCGCAACTTAATACACCCAACTGCATTTTCAGTGAACATTTAATCATTTCCACTGATCATTTACAGATATTGAATGCACATCTTGTCACTTACACTTACCTATCACCTAATTTTATACAAAAAGGTCACTGATCATTTACAGATATTAAATATTCACTGAGCATTTAGTTACACATACTGACCACGAATGTTAAACTAATGACCATTTTATATATTTCGCTGACCATTTCATATGGTCTGGAAAACGATTATAAACATGTAATATAGTCCATTGAACATGTAATACAGTCCACTGAACATGTTGTACAGTCCACTGAACATGTAACATACTCCACTGGACAACAGTGTACTCCACTAAACGTTATGGTAACTTCACTGAATACACAATACCAAATCCTTAAACTCAATGACCAACACGTTCTTCCGCACTGAACATTTGGTCAGTTTGAGTGAACATTTAATTCAAACAAGTGAACATGTTCAACGCGGAACTTAATACACCCAACTCCATTTTCAGTGAACATTTAATTATTTCCGCTGAACATTTACAGATACTGAATGCACATCTTGCCACTTGCCCTTACCTCTCACCTAATTTTATACAAAATAGTCACTGATCATTTACAAATATTAAATATTCACTGAACATTTAGTTACACGTACTAACCACGAATGTTATCCTAATGACCATTTCATATATTTCGCTGACCATTTCATATGGTCTGAAAAAGGATTCCAAACATGTAATACAGTCCACTGAACATGTTGTGCAGTCCACTGAACATGTAACATACTCCACTAAACAACAGTGTAATCCACTAAACGTTATGGTAAATTCACTGAATACACAATATGGTCACTGACCAAATCCTTAAACTCAATGACCAACACGTTCTTCCGCACTGAACATTTGGTCAGTTTGAATGAACATTTAATTCAAACAAATGAACATGTTCAACGCGCAACATAATATACCCAACTGCATTTTCAGTGAACATTCTAATCATTTTCACTGACCATTTAAAGATATTGAATGCACATATTGTCACTTACACTTACCTTTCAACTAATTATATACAAAATTCAACCTCTACACAAATACAATCCATAAAAATACATTGTATAAAAAGAAAATTAGCAAAATGGGATTACTCTATGTTCCCGGCTATCTCTGCTATCTCCTCAAGCAAAGCCGGATCTACAACAGGTTCGTACATATATGTCTTCCTCTTCTTTGTTTTCTTGGCTTGCACTATGTTAATTAAGGGTTCCTCTTCATTAAGGTCGCCAACAAACCTTCAAATTGTACAAAAAATTAGTTACCCAATACTCTTAATATGAAGAGAACGCCAAAAAAAATGTTGACAACTTACTTGTTCTTCGCATGAGACATATTTTGATGTTGATTTTGGAGTTTGGAGAGGGTCTTCAAGGTTTGGTCTGAGAGTGCAGTTAGTGGACGAGTTTGTAGGGAGAGAGAGAGTGGTTTGAGGGAAATAAAATTTGAAACGGATGATGAGAGCTTGAAGTAGATTGAAGAATGGAAGAAATGATGACAGTTTTATGGGGACTAAGCACCAGCCGCAGCCCGGGAAACGAGGCACGTCATTTCCTGCCAAGATATGACGGTTTCTGGGGGGAAAATTTAAACCGCAATTGTTCAGTGAAAGTATGCAAATGGTCAGTGGAGACGCTGACGTGTAAAGCTTGCTTCCTCCACTTGCTTCCCCCTTGCGTTTTGTATTATTTTGCTCTGCGTTTCACCCAGGGTGCACGATGCACATCGTGCACCCGGGTCCAACGTCCAATAACTCGTCATTATCTTTGGATAATGAATGCTTGCTATTGTATGATTAAGGATTTTCTGTCGGCTGGGAATCTGGTGATGGGAATAGTCAAGAAAGGTAAGAATTCTGTGAGGCCTGATTATGTATGTCTGAAGCAGGATGTTATGATAATTTTTTCTGTGTTAATTTGGCAAGAGTAAAGGGAATGACAAAATTAAAGAAAATGTTCAATGGGGAAAAGGTATAGAATTAAGTATATAGTCTTCACACTTGACGAGGCTGCTGCTGAAATGCTTATTTGGCTACCCTTGATCTATTTGTTTTAAACTATAACCGATTGGGAAATATAGCAAATTGGCCCCATAAGTTTATTGTAGTGTACAAATAAACCCTTAAGTTTTAATTGGGCGTTTGTAGCAAAGAAACCCCATTAGTTTGAATTGATGTGCAAATTAGTCCTGTAAGTTTTAATCGCAATGCATTAACTCCATAAGTAGCATACAGTGTGCAATTAAGTCTTAACTGTCATAATCTGGCCAAATTTCACCAGAAATTCTGATTGTAACCAAATATGAGTAAGTAAAAAAATATATAAACCAGAAAGTACAAATCTTTGACACCTATACCTTCAATACAAGTTATATGGAGTATATTAAACTAACACAATAACAGTAAACAAAAAATTCTATCATAATTAAAGTTGAACCATACATCATCCATTAATCAAGAACAATACTAAAAGATAGGCCGAAGAGTAAAATCGAGATCAAAGATGTCAAGACAAGGAAGATTCAGTAAGAGATTGAATATTTGTATTGTTTTTCGCTTCCTCTGCTCTGCCATTTTGTAACTGAAGATGCTCAAAGGAAATAAGGAATTTTCTTAATTTTGGTAGATGGAAAATTAAGCTTGTTCAATTGTTCAAATTCGAATGCATATAGTGTTAGATTATCTACTACCTTATCACCATGAATAGAGAAGCTGAGAGAGAAAGGTATACATGATGGACTTGATGGTTAATTTTACTGTATTCCTACAATAATAATTTTCCGGTACAATTTTGCCTGAAAATGATAATTTGGAGTTATATGCGCTTTATATGATAGTTGTAGAGTTAATTTGCTACAATCAAAACTTAAAGGGTTGATTTGCACATATGTTTCCTGTTTTGATTGGAACAAACTTAGCCCCATAACTATCAGGTAAAGTGCAATTGTCACGTATTTATAGTTTTGCAGCAAAATCATATCCAAAAGTATTAATAACTATCTCCTGTATTTATGTTATTGGAATACATAAATAATTTTATTTTCCTCCCAGTTTATACACATTAGCTATGCAGAAAGCATCGTAGATGGGCAGGAAGCTCGTCGTTGCTTCAACTGTGGTTCATATAAACATCCACTTATTGAGTGTAAAAAGCCTGATGATAATGTCACAGTAAACAGCACTCACAAACAATTTTTTAGCAAAAAGATCCAAAATTGGTCATCCCCATGGCCCAAACCAGGTGCTCTTTCTACTGAAACAAGGAAGTTGTTAGGTTAAGGGATGAGTTTGTTATTTTTTTAAAATTGGTAATTGTTTGCAATGTAGTGGTCTAGGAATGAACTACTGAGTATTCTCATAGAAAATCCTTCCATCTGTTAAGGATATTCTGATATCTGACTTTGTATTCTTCAAATTAATGATCCACTCAGTATTTTTTTGTGTGTTACAGGAGCTTAATCCACCTCATGCGCAAACTTGGATATCCACTGGGGTACTTAGGTATTCTGCTAATTTTTGTCATATATGAATTGAATTAGCTATTTTTACTGCTTTACATGCGCTAGTATTAAACTATACATAATTGCTGTGTTAGATTAAAGCAAGAAAAAGAAATTTGTCAAACTTGCTTTTTGCCTATTAGCCCAAATAATAGTGCATGCAGTTTTCTTTTAAGCTCTTTATATTATAATTTTTTTAATTCCAGATTCAAAAGAAGAGGACCAGCCTTCAGGAATAGCAATATGTGGTTATAAAGAAACTCAGAATGTTGATGTGAAAAATAACCTTCCATTAGATGTAATAAAATCCCAGAAGAAAATGTCTGTCGATTTTATTGGAATCAATGCTCCTATACCAAAGAACGCTGATCAGAAAAAATGGGCTGCAACTGTAGCTCCAGCACCTGAGCCTGCCTAGTATCAGTCAAAGAACAGATGGGAGTCATGCTCGAACTCTTAATGGGGTTTTCTGTGGTGGGCATGAGTCGAGGAATCCTATAGAGACCCCTTGTACTCACTTTGGTCTCGGATTAAGTCCACCAGTTCCTCATATTCTGCATAACTATTATCCTAGAGAACAATTTAGCCCATTGGTCCCTGGGGGGCTCCATTTATGGTAGTTCAGCATACGTACAGAAGCCTTTTTCTGCATTATAATTATGGTAGTCTCTGACCACATTCACTTTAACTTATGTTTTACTTAAATGGTAACGTAGTTAGATGGAAGAAGGAACGAAGTGCTCTGCGCAGTGGGTTATTACTTATTAGTATAGCAGCTATTTATCTTAGGCTTATGTGCATAAGAATTTGTTTGTCTATGTGGTCAATGATGATTATATCGTGTTCACTGAGCATGACGGAGCAGATCCTCCATCGGCTACTGAGTGATGCATTGTTTCTTTTAAGTTCCGATCCGTGACGGTTTTACTCGAAGTTGGGCATCCGCCTTCACCTTATGTGTAAGTTATAGATGTCGTTTTCTTTGTTGAAAAATCTCATGTCATCAAATGTTTCTTTATTTTACGCTACAATTGGGTTTGGTGTGGTCTTATTTCTCCTCAACGGTAAGTGGGTTCACCAGAAGTCCATAGAAGTAACAGCTTTATGGTGGGTGGTTCTCTTGATATGTAGTTAGGTCATCCGTGAACTTGCTTTGGCCCCATGAATTTCATTTTGTCACGCATGACCGTTGTTTACTGAAGATTGTTTTAGGTTTTTTTTTGGCTTTTTTAAGGGTTAGTGTATCATAGTTTGTGGTAATAAGGCTACCTTAATAATATATCATTATAATTGCTATTATAATCAACAAAGATTGACCTATGTTAAGTATGTTTAGTCCAGCACATGTGGGTGCATATGATGGTCGTCAGTTCGTCACCGCCTTATGAAGTTATGATCATCCTCTATGATCATCCTCATGGATAATTTATTATTGTCCATGTCTTATTGAGATCAATTTATTATAAAAATATGTCGAATTTCTTTTCATTGATTTCCTGTTGTTTTTGTAGAGACGCTTTTTTTTTTTTTTTTTTAAAGTATCCGTTTTGGAACATTATGATTTAATTATACCAAGTATGTCACCCTAATCAATGTCCGATCAATAAATTAATCACAATTAGGTGTTCACATTGATTTGGTTTTGGTATACGGGTAATTAGTGAGTGAAGTTTGGTGTTATCTCTGTAAGTTTTTGATAAAAATTGTCTCAACAATTTACATTGTAGTATTCCATTTTTGCCTATTTTTATGTGCAAAAAGTAATGTATACATATGAGATATGAGATATAATAAAGTTATTATGTTCCCAATAAAAGCGACTCTTAAATATAACAAAAGTTACCCTTAAATATAACATATGTCAATTTTTATCAACTTTAATACATAACTTTTTTTATATTGAGAAATCATTTTTACTAGAGACGCAATAATTTTATTGTATCTTATGCGAATACATTACTTTGTGTTTTTATGTGTAAAATAATAAATTATCAATTAACTAATAAAACATTAAAAAATAGATAATATATATATATATATATATATATATATATATATATATTATAGACATAGTTGAGTGCGTATATTTAACATTTAAAGTTGCAATATTTGTATGATTATAAAGCGGCAAATTCTCATTTGATGTTAGAGAAGGCATGGGCTTTTGGTGAAAATCAAGAAACCCAAGAGCAAAGAATAAGTTGCGGTTCAAAGAAGAGCATATCTTACCATAGTGCATGATTTAGTTGCAAGAAGCTAATAATAACACGGGGAAAAAAAGACGAGGAAAACAAGGAAAAGAGGAGACCATGGGATAAGCAAAGTGCAATGGAATAAGTGGGTTAGTCATAATGGGTATACGTGCAACAGTGCGTGATGTCTCCTGTTGGTGGCTTGGTGGGTCTTTATTTGGTAGGATTTGGATACTAGTACTACTACTGTAGTACTACTGTTTAGTGAAAATAATAGTATTATTATTGGGATATGCAAAAATTTGGAGACCTAGCTAGCTACATGGGCTTTGGGTTCTGCTACTGGTGGGTGCGGTTTGTTGTGTCCTTACCTGCCCTCTTGTTAAGTTGTAGCCCTTTCCAACGCTAGACACCCATCTTTTGTCAATTTCCTTCTCTAATCTCTATCTTTTATCTTCCCCTAATTTCTGCTTGAAGTAGTACTGTCTCATTATACTTGGTTATTGACAATTTCACGTCCTTGTTTGTAAAATTTTTTCCTCAAGGTTCACTTTAGTTTTTCAATCAAAGAAGAATTTTCTTTTAATTATGTTCCTTGAGTTGAAAATGTTCACAACTGATCTAGGCGGGATATTTTGAACGAGAGATGACACATGTTATTGTTTATTTTGTTACTTGTAAGGAAAAAAAATTAGATATATATGGAGTATATATTCAACAAATCAATACATTTAGAAAGTATGAATCTTAATGTTTTCTAATTGATAAGGCTCTATCACTTGATTCAGCTCTTTAAGCATTTTAGTATTCTCTATGTTCTTAAATGTTTACCTTATTTTGATAAAAAAAAATTCTCACAAAAAATGGTCGAACGAGGGATAGAGAAAGTAGTTGAATTTTTTTCTATGAATTTTGGTGATGTAACTAGTTGTGCTTTTGGTACGTTTGCTAATCGGAGTGTCGTGGGTCAGCAGATTCCCCGATGCTAGAACACAAGTTCCGTATTAGATTACTCATTTCGAGTCTCTTACTAATGCCCATGTTTTAGGTTGGTGTTGTGTTCATTGTGTGTGTTATTCCGCGTTTATTAGTCCATTATCTTGGTTTACACTTGCTGTGCTCGTGTATTAGTTAGGCTTGGATTTAGCTTCGGGGGTTCAATAGCTGCATTGGTGGCCGTGCGTGACACTTTGTTATCTTATGTAATTTCTCATACTATTTACTGTACATAAAGTTACTGTACATGTTGGCTTGTTCTATACCTAATCTGACTTGCATTTGGATCTTTAATGTTAAACAAAAGTTCAAAGATATTTCTTTTCATGACCTTTTTTTTTTGGCAGATATCATGTAATTGACCTTTTTTTTTTGGCAGATATCTTGTAATTGACTTTTTTTCGGCAGATATCATGTACTCTATCTCTAAATAAAATCCTATTTGATTTTTATGATTTTCAAGATACGATTTTAAATGTTTTTATTTCTAAATTCGTAAGGCAAAAAATTATGAAAACTTAATGTTTCAAAAATTTATATTGAAATGTATTCAACAGGATTTCACTTGAATTTATTTTTTCTTATAACATAATGAGAATTTATAGTTAAACTTTTTAAACTTCGAATTTAAACAATAAATCTAAAATTATCCTATTTTTATCAAAAATCTCTCCCAAAAAATGATCAAATAAGACATGGAGTAACACTTACTACAATCTTGAATTCCTGAATAGAGAAAGACAACTTTTTTCTTATGTTGGATCCCCAAAACCGAAATATAAGCAATTGTGTGACACTATGACAGTTCCTGTCTCCCATAAGCATACTATTTACCGTACCCCCATCTCATATCCCCGTTTTCAACTTTCTTTCTATTTCACTCTCTCCAGTCTCCACTTTAGAGCCAGAAAGTCCACTGTTTGTCTTAAACATGTCCAGAATTTTCTAATTGTCTGCTCTTTCTCTCTTCTGTTAGGTGGGGGCTGCTCACCTTCCCTTCTTTTTTCTGATCACCTCACTGTTTTCTTCACTCTGATAAAGTTGACATCTTTACATTTATAAACAAGAGACACCTACAAAATCTACAGATCCATCCTTTTTCCTCTTCCTCGATTCCTTTGTCTCATTCGGTTCTCCCGAATTTCAACCTTACTGAAAATAGTTTTACTATTTTTAGAGTGTGTAGCAAGGATGAACACTATTATGGCAGCAAAATCTCCTCATGAAACATCCTTCTCTTTCTCTAGAAGATACTTCAACTGGAGGAAAAAACCTGAAGATCTTCTCATTGAAGATTACAGTGATAAAGAAGGGATTCTACATTCTTTCTCTAGTCTTCCTCTTGAAGATGCCAAAAACTTAGCAGATGACAGTAATGATGTTGAAGTCGAGATTAAATCTTGTGTCTTGGTTCCTAAGAAAACTAAGACCAAGAAGATTTCTGTTTCAAAGTTTACATCGTTTTTCACTAAGGGCATAAGGTCAGGAGATAGTAATGTGTCTTCCATAAGTCTTGGCTCTAAGGTTGTTGGTACGCTCTTTGGTTACAGGCGCGGCCATGTTCATATCGCGTTCCAAGACGATTCCAAGACGACACCGGCTTTTCTCATAGAGCTCTCGACTCCAACTAGTGTTCTGGTGAGAGAGATGGCTTCAGGGTTGGTGAGGGTTGCGTTGGAATGTGATAAGAAGTGGGACAAGAAGGGGGTGAAGTTGCTAGAGGAGCCACTTTGGAGGGCGTATTGCAATGGTAAGAAGTGTGGCTATGCTATGAGGAGGGAGTGTGGGCCTCATGAGTGGCGTGTGCTTCGCTCCGTTGGGCCTATTACGATGGGTGCCGGTGTTTTACCGGACGCAGGTGGAGGAGGAAGCGAAGATGATGGCGATAGTGATGGTAGTGGTGGATCGAACCGGGTGAAGGCGGAGGGGGAGCTAATGTACATGAGGGCCAAGTTTGAGAGGATTGTTGGGTCTAAGGATTCTGAGGCATTCTATATGATGAATCCTGATGGAAGTGGGGGTCCTGAGCTAAGTGTTTATTTGCTCCGAGTCTGAGATTTTTGCCATGCATGGAATTTGGTATAAAAATTATGTTAGGAATCAATAATGCTTAAGAAAAATGACAAGTTATTATATGGCAGATTGGCAGTACATCCGAAGATTTCCTTAAAAAGAGGAAAAGACTTCACATGGACTATATTTTTATTGCAATATGGGTTCAATTCTATGCTAAATTTTATCATCCACTCTTTTTTTTTTTTTTTTTTATAAAAAATGTTTGTATGTATAGGCGTATTAGCGTATAGCTTCATTTTGTAGTCCTTCAATCCATGTTTCAATGGAATCCATCAATGGGAGCTTCGTATTACAACGGTTTCCATATTCCTCCTGTTTTTTTTTTCCATCAAACGTCCGTCTTTAATTTGGAGATCAATAGATTGAACAGCTCCGTATGCTACAAAGTGTCATAAAAAAACTGGCTATACTCGCAGGTCATTACTCATTAGTCATTACATATATGTTGTGTCACTTGTGTGTGAGTGTGAGTTCTCTATACCAGCTTATGCCCACCTCGATCGAGAGAGAGAGAGAGAGATTTGAAATCCAAGTTGGAATTGGTGGCAGGCCAATTTTATCGAAAATTGCTTCGTATCTTTGACAAGGCTGATCCGCGTGCACCACCTTCTTCGTTTTGCGTCTAGTGGTATTTCCATATTCTATAACCTTTTTTTTCTTTCTTGGAAGGGATTATTACCGTTGTTGAAGATTATTCTTATTGCTACATGCCTATTTTGATGATAACTCAACGTTCCTCCTAGACCCCTGTAAACTTAGTTTGTATTTGCTAAAAGCTACAAAGCTTGGTTTGGATTACAGGGAGGAAGTTATCTTTAAACAAGGCCCTTAACCGGCTCGTTTATTAAAAAGTTTAATCAATTATAAACTTATTTGAGTTGGTTTTTTAAATGATCATGTTTTATTGGGTCTTTAATGGGTTAATAATGAACTAAAAGATTTTAAACACTATCAGGTTATGAATTATTTTTACTTACCAATGGTCTATTGTCAAATATTGGAGATGATATATGTAAACTATCACCCTCTGCAGATAAAACATATACTCTCTCTGGACGGTCCGGCCCAACTCAGCCTGTTTTGTATCTTCTTTAATTCGACCCGACTCGGCCTATTTTGCATCTTTTTTGGCTCAACCCGGCCGAACCAATTTTGTATATGACTCATCTTTGCCCTAATCTAACCCAATGCATAGATCTAATTATCTTTCGATGACCCAAAATTACTTGCATACCAAAAATCTTGATAGATTTTTTTTTTATGGAGTAAAAGAAAAGCACAAATATAAATGGTGTAAATGAGATTTAATCTTAAATTTTTGATGTCATATTAATATTTTTAACTAATTACAGTTATTCGATGATATAATGATATAATAATATAAGTCATATAACAAGTGGTATGACTGATTTCATCAAAATTGTACAAGAATATAGGATGGAGAGAACAGAGAAAAAGATGAAGTAATCGAAACACATAGTGGGCCGAAAAAACATATCAGATGTACCATGGTTTATAAGAGCTTATGGTTATAAAACTTGTTGGGATTCTTAAAAGATCTGTTCTAGATAATCTATATGTATTCATAATTGTCAAACATCACATAGGTATTGTCTCCATAATTTATAAGAAAATTACTCAAAGTCAGAGTGTTCGAATCAAATGGTTATAAAAACATGTGGGCCACGTATTCTTTAATTATAAGCTTGCAGATGAAGGTTGATATTGCTTTGGATAAAAAAAAAAAAAGATGATGCTTTGCCTATTCATTGTTTGCTGCTGATTGCATTCATAAGTCATAACTCATATGTACTGAACTACTGATTGAATAGTAGCAAGTAGGAACCATCGAGTTTTAGTTCAATTTTGTTGACCATTCCCCCATATTTTTATGATATTTCATACTTCCTACTATATTTGCGCCGATTGTTGTACGCAAAAGGAATCGGATTGGACCTAAAGAAAATTATTAATTGGAATTTAATTTTAGATATCCCAAATCTTAAGCTTCAAAGGGAGATATGTCTTATAAAAAATGTTGATATATATATATATATATATATTTATTACTTTTCTAGACTAATCTTCCGGTGAAAACATAATTTATTTTTGCTCAATTTAAACTTATTGTTACTCGAATCAAGCAACAAAAAAATTCCAATTGAGCTTGAACTCATGACTAAAGTAATGAGGGATGCATTCCTTATCATCTTTTCTACATGTCTATCAATATTGTGTTGCACTTTTTGTGTTCTTTTTTTTTCTTCTTCTTCTTCTTTCTCCCATGTTGTTTATATGCATCTTTGTAATGTTATGAAACTATTGCCTATACTTGCACCAGATTAGTTTTGATATCAATTACTATTTTTTTCAAAGATATACCATATGATATCGCTTTGGAGAGCAAAGAAATTGCATTATTTTTAAATAATTTACATTTGCATTCACAAGTATTACATTGTATTATCATATCTACTATAATACTTTATGCCATAAAGAGTTGATATAATACACCATAGAAGAAACACTTACGTCATATATACAAAAGTTAAAAGCACCCATATATTTACTCAAAGTTTACGCCCAGAGTATCGTCCGAGTTGTACACAAATTTTAATTAAATATGAGAGAATGGAATATCGCAACTTTTAGGTAATGTAAAGAGAGATAAATTAAAAAAAAAATAGTAGGACCTTTTCTAAAATAAAAGTATTAAAACTAATCAGGATAGATGAAAATGGAAAATGGAAAATGGAAAATGTAAATACTAATCTGAGACCGAAGGAGAATAAGAGTTCAGTAAAAAAAAATAATCAACTTGAACAAACTTTAACAAAAAAAATAGGGAAAACGAATATTTTTGAAGGAAAATTTATGTTTTTATTTGAAAAATATATTTTTCAACATTTGAAATAATTCATCATTTGAGTTGTTTGGTTTATTTTATTTAAAGTAGGAGTATTATATCTCTAACATAAGATGGATCCCGTGAGAATTTTTTTTAAACAATTTGAAGGTTGTTATATAGTTCCAAATAACTTTGTATGACCTTGAGGAATATATAATTCTCCATGAGTTTTCATTATACGTTGTACATTTTCCCAAAAGGGTCCAAAGTATTTTGGAGTTTTTGGGTCACTGAGGTAATTTCACAAGGTGCTGAAAACCTTAGAAATCTTCTTAATCACTTTTAAATGTCATTTTAATTATATTGCAACATGCCTGTAACTAGAGCTTAAACATTTTTTATGGCCTTTAAAAATTCATTATTAGAAATTAAATAGTTATATACCTCCTTGTATGATCCTATAAGATACCCAAAACTACTAGAATACATTAAAAAAAAAATAAAAAATGACTCAAAATAGTGTATAACAACCATTAAAACTTAGTCATTTTAGATGATTTTAGTACCAGTGAGGCACCACCATATTAATCTTACCATTGGTCTTACAACTTCATTGTAGGCCAAATTGGTACTATATACTTTTACTTCAAATACCAATGTCAACTGAATTCCAACATTCTTACTGTTGGATCTTAGAACTTCTTTTAGGCCTTTGGAGACTGAATATAATATAAGGAACTAAATGGTTCCAAACCTTCTCATATGATACTAGAAAACATCCACTATGATTATTTTAATTTTGTAAACTTTTCAAAAATATGTATAAAAACTTGGTTAGTTTGGACAATTTTTCAACCCTCTAAGATATATTTTCCATATATCTTATAGGGTCATATTAAGTCTTAAGTGTTTAGAACCACTGACTTTGAATCTGGAGACCGAATTAAATATTGAATAGTTCCAACCCTTCTCGTATAAACACGAGAAGATTTAATACCTTTATTTAAAATTTTGAATTTTTTTTATTATATCTCAAAATAATGTATAATAACCTTTGAATTCTAGACACTTAGGACAATTTTGTACCCAGTGAGAAACCTTGATCTACTTACAATGAGTCTTATAAGGCCCTAGGAGCGACATAAACCATGAACATTGACTCTAAACACCCTTTCAAATCGATATCCAAAACACCTATAATTGGGTAATAAACTCGTTTTTATCTTTTAGAAAAACAATATAAGGTAATAGAAAGTTCCATACCTCCTCGATCATATGACCCTAAAAACATACATTATCTTTAATTACATTTTGTAACTTTTTAAAAAATATCTCAAGAATACTATATAATGACCTACAAAATTTGGTTATTTTGGACAATGTTAGATTTGATGTGAGAATTAAAAACCATGATATGTGCTCATCAAGGATCTTATAGGATTTTATTAGGCCCAATGAGTGGTTGAAATAATCTACTTTAAATCTAAACACCCGTTTCAACTAATTTTTGAAACTTATACGTCGAAACCTAAATATGTTTTTATGGCCTTGAAGATAGAATATAATGTATTAAACATTTCATAACCTCATATGACGATAAAAAGCATTCTATTACCATGATTTTAATATCAACATTTTTTGAAAATATTTCATTAATAATATATGTATCTTCAAAAATTAGTCATTTTGGACAATATTGAATTAGTGGTATAAGTACTTGATATGCTTACCATTGGTCTTATAGAAATAGAATCATATTATGCCATGTGAGTGATTGGAATAATATACTTTTACTCTAAATATCCAATCTAACTTATTTTCAAGAATCCTATGATAGGGACTCAAATTCGTTTTAGGGCCTTTGGTGACTGAATTAAAGGTATTAAATAGTTGAAAAGCTTCTCGTAAAAATTTGTCCTTTATTTCAATATCAAAATAGTTCAAAACTCTTTCAAAAATAGCGTATAACAATTTGTCATTTTCAATAACTTCTGATTCGGTGAGAGAATACTTCATATGCTTACCATAAGTTCAATAGGATCATGTTAGACTTTTAGAGTTATTGGAACCATATATTTTCACTCAAATAATCCAATTTCCAAACTTACACAATTGAGTCATAACTTATTATTAAGACTTTTATACAAGGCATGTGCAATGTCATCATTGTAGTTTCAAACATTTTTCAGATTTGGTGTAGCCTTTTATGTTAGCTCCGTATAAATATTGCAAAAAATGAAACAAAATCATTTTTGTACTATGTATACATAAGCATTGAATTTTTGTAGAATTAAATAAAATAAAATGCTAAATAAATAACCATGTAAGAGAAATAAATAAATAAATAAATCATTAATTAAAGATATGAAAGAAGTAGTAATCATAATTTTCAAATCTATTTTTGTGACTTTCATATGATGAATTGATCATTAGTACCCTTATTTATTCAACGGCTTGTGATATCGTAGTAAAATCATGATTCGACGATGTCCCTGATTAGTGAAGAATAACAATAATAATGATTAGTTCATCATATGGAAGTTTACAAAATTAGATTTGAAGATTAGGATAATTACTTCCTTTATTTATATATTTATCGCTCTTCTATATTTGTTTATTAGATTTTAATTTTATATTTTAATTATTTTTTATATATGTTAGTGCAAATTTTTGAGAATTTTTAAGTTTGAAATATTTATGTTTTGTATTTGAGCTTAGCTTTAATATTGATGAGCCTAATCAAGTATTTACTTGAAATTACTTCGTATAAGATAATATATTCTCTTGAGGCTTAGCTTGTATAAATTTAGGTCTACTTAGTTTTCTTTTGTTGTATCTTGATAACACATTATATTTTTTAAAAAGAAGTTTAACAACTAATTTTTGTTATCAAACTTTGCTTAAAATTTAAAAATGACTACATATATATGAATTATATCCAATGAAAACTTCTAAGGGGTTGTAGTGAATATAATTCAATATCAAATTTTAAGGTATGAAGTGCATGTTGTAACAATTACATGACATTCATAAGGTCGAAATAAACTTATATGCAAAGTTATACCTCTAACTATCTTCAAATAAAGATAAATTCTCAATGATATATATTAGAAGTTTCATAACTAATTTTCTTGCTCTTTGTGATAGGTACTATATTGCTTCTCAAACATCAATGTATAAAAAATATTTTGTTAATTAATAAATACTAAGTATTAACGTCCATACAAAATGCTTAGAATGATTGATGCATTGACCCAGCTATGACATCCTTAAGAGGGTATCCATACAAAAAAGAAACAAAATATGATGAAAGTGGGTCACCTTGTCTTAGCCCGCACTTGGGACGAAAGAACTTTGAGGTTTTCCCATTGATAAGGACTTTATAGGAAGTGATAGAAATACATTAGAAAATGAGTTGAACCCATTTTTGTGAGAAACCATAAGTTGTAGGAACCTTTATCAGAAAAATCCTATTGACTCTATGCTAGGCTTTTCTCATGTATATGTCTGGAGTGCACTTTTTTCTTTTGCTATTGTAGTGAAGGAGCTCATAACTTAGGAGGATGTTATCTGACATGTACCTGCTTATGACAAAGGCATGTTGGGACTTTGAGATAAGCTTTTTGATAATCACCTTTTTCATTCTGTTGATCATACAACGAGAGAAACATTTGTAAACCACATTGCAAAGGCTTATCGGACGAAACTGCTAAACTTCCTCGGGGAGAGAATTTTGGTAATCATGACTAGAATGAGTGATTCCACTCTCTTAGCAAGTAGCTTGTGGTGTAGAAACTTTAAACACCTCTAATTACCAAGTCCCCAACTCTCAATATTTCTTATGAAAATATGTTGTATACCCGTTTGGACCAAGATTTTTGTTGTTCTTCAAATTGAACATATCATCCTTGATTTCCTTCAAGGTAAGATGACCTTCTAGATGAGGTCTATCCTCTTCCAAAAAATGAGGAAGGTGGAGTTCACGAAGGACGCTGTTGGCTTCATCCATAAAATTTAAACTCTTTTTTCCTCTATATATTTCTTCATAGAGTTGACAATAATATTAGATATCTTTTCCTGACCGATATATATGTTAGGCACTATTATCATCTATGATTTGAAGGACTTTTCTTCCATTTTTATTTTTGCTTTATCCTAGAATATAGAAGGTTTGATGGGCAATCACCAAAGTTGATTTAGTTGTCCTAAAGTCTCTACTTGTTGTTAATATGGCCTATAGAATACATATAAGTTTGGGAGTTAATACTCTCTCAATTCATTTTGAAGAATCAATAGGAGATAGAATATGATTAATATACTCTAGAGAGGGGGGGGGGGGGGGGGGGGGGGGGGGGGGGGGTTGAATAGAGTATGGTCGATTTTCGCAATTAGGTTTTCAAAGCTTTGAAATGACTTTTAGATGCGGAAATATTTAATAAATAAATAAAACTGATTTCAAGGGCTTTGAAACAGGTTTCAGGATTTTAACTTGGATAAGCTATTAAAACAAGTGCGAATTAAGTAAAGAAAATTAAGTACGAAAGTAAAAATGTAAAGGGGACGAATATTTGTTACGAAGTTCGGCAATGTGCCTACGTCTCCGCCTAGGGTTTCCTACCCTTAGGATTTAACGACTTTTATTTCTTACCTTAGAGATCTAAAGCCACCTAGAAGATATTCACCCTATCTTCTTTACCATAGCTTTCCCTAGCTACACTTTAGCATCTCAATTCTTAGAAATAAAAATCACCTTACTTTTTCTGAACCTTTGAGTATTATAAATTCTACTCAAGGTATATCTCTCTTTTCTTATGATCTTTCTTTTTCACACTCAAGATATACTTTGATATTTCTTTTCTCTCAAACTAAAATACAATGAGAAAAGTAAGTATTAGAGAGAAAGCTTTGTTTGAGTTACAGTGGCTTGATTGGTGTATCACGTTGAAGGCTTGTATCTTTTCAATGCTTCAGCTCACTCTTATTTATAGAATCATTTGCAACGGATGGACTTTATAACAGATTCTTCAAAGGGTCGTTGCTTTTGAATCAAAGTTTAGGCTTTTGACTGACTGCTTCAAAGTTGTTCCACAATTTTAGGGCAGTTGCTCTTGAAGTCAACTTAGCCATTTTGAAATATAACAGATATGACTTAGAGATTTGAATATCGGTTGAGATGATTTTTCTATTTGAAAGTCTTTTATATAATCATGTCCAACAAATATAATCATCCATGCATATCTTTGACAGATTTGTTCAACCCCACAAACTTAGGAAGACCAAATGATTCAAACTCATTTTGTTAGAAGTTTGAATTAAATCAAATTCTTCAAAGTCCATAGCATAACCAACTCCATAAATTAAGGAAGATTTTTGATAAGTCTATGAACTTAGCTTTGCATATACCTGAAAAACAAACCAATTAATACAAGCAACACAACAAGTAATAAACTATTGTTTCATGCACATAGAAATTATTTTGACTTCCATCACCTACAAAATAAAACATGTTAGATTACATCAAGGTGGAGTCTTCACATTTTTTGGCTTATTGGATCGTTTCAAGGTCCTTCCCTTCCGCAATAAGGCGGGCTGAAATTTTCCTCTAGTTGATCTCAAAATACTTTTGAGGTGTAGGCACCATCTTTTCATCTATTGGCTTTGTTGCCCCTATTTTCTTGGCTAGAGAAAACATGGGATTGACAATATACTCCTTGGCCCAAGAATTTGAGACTATGCTGTCAATTTCAGGAAAGCCTAGACACCAGTTTCTAGTTTCTAGATGATTTATCTAGAATAATAATAGCAGCATGATCTAAACAAGTTATATGTTGGTTTGTACTTCTAGTACTATCTAAAATATTTCAAGCCATTTTGAAGAAGTTTAGCCCATGTCTAGTCTTTTCATTATCAAACTATCACTTGTTTGTTAGATCAATTATATTTTGGTCCTGAGAAAGGAATTAACATCATTTAGGCCTATCGAGATTCTCCACATCATGAAACAAGCCAGCCTCGAATATTGTTAGAACCCTCTAGCTTATATGAAGATGTTTCTACTTGGTTCATATTCTTCATTATTAGACAAGCTTTGTTTGCAAGGACTATGTTTTTTTATTTTTGCCCAAGCTAGAGGATATTCCACTCCATTCCTTTATATTATAGAGAACTAAGTCTTTAGACTTTTACAAACATGAAATTGCAAAAGTTTTCCTACTTAAAATAATCAACCCACCCTCTTGAATTCTCAATTACATCAACCTAAAAACGAAATTAGGATTATCCCTACTAAATAAAGCTTTAGACTTTGCAAACAAACACTTTGTTTCACACAAAAAGAAAAACATAGTTCTATTAATACTAATGAAAAAACTAAGTGTAGAGATTTAAAGTGAGTCGTCTTTACCATTTAGCCCCTTACAATTTCAGGAGATTGCCTTTTATGGTTGATTAGGGGGCTGTGAATTTGTGATGAGTCAGCCATCCCACTCTCTTGATCCAAACACATTGTCTTGAGTTTGCATCCCTTCATAAGTTGTTCCTCTCTTACACTTCTTTATACGCACATCCCCTATGCATATTCCCTTTCTTTTCGGTGAAATCCTGTCTTATACATGACCTCCATGAATATGCTATTACACACCCTAATCATGATTCGTATCTAAGTCCATAATTACTTTTGGATCACGCTACACTCCACCTTCGATATTAACCACACACCGAAACCTCCTTTGGCTTCCAAGTTCAACAGTTGCAATCTTCTTTTCTAATTATACCATTCGTTATCTTGGACTCTTGGTGCTTAAGTCCTAAGTGTCTGATCCTCTTCCTTACTTTTCAACTTGGTTTTCCCAGTTTATTGCTTGCTTGTTTGCATTATACAATATGATTTTTTTGGGTCTGTTGGAGACATCGGAAGTATAGTGGGTATTAGGATCTAAATATAAGATGTATATTGAAATTAATATATGTAAAATAAGTAGAGATACAATACCTACTTTATAAAATAATAAATAATAGAGAATGCTAAATAATTTTAATTATTATATCATATATTTTTCTTATTTGATTTAAATGATATCAAGTTACAATATATATAGGGACTAGAATGCTAAATTACTAGAGGTAGAAAATTAAGATAATTCTACACTTTACAATTTATTTATATTTTACTATTTATATTATTAGTTTTTGCTTAACTTACTCTTAACATAAGATTATCACATTGTAAAATTAGCTTCTCACAAATCCCCTCTTAATTTTCAATGTTCAACACAGCCTTGAACTTTTTAAACTTTTCTATAGTTATCACTTTGGTAAGCATATCTGCCGGTTGATCATCTGTATTGATAAACTCAAGCCTTATTTCTTCTTCATTTACTAAGTCACGTATAAAATGATGCGGAATCTCAATGTGTTTACTTCTTGCATGAAATACTGGATTCTTAGTCATCTTAATTGCCGATATATTGTCGCAAAAGATTGTTGTTGGACGTTCTTGCATAATATCCAAATCTTTCAAAAATCTTCTTAACCAAACTGTTTCACATGCTACTTCAGTGGTAGACATATATTTAGCTTCTGCTGAAGATAGTGCGACAGTTTGTTGTTTCCTTGAATTTCATGACATTATCTTAGTGCCTAAACAGAATATGTAAATTGATGTACTCTTACGATCATCTACAGAGCCAACCCAATCACTATATATATTTATAACCAATCAATTCATCATTCACTTCAGTTTGGTACCTTATGCCTATTTTCTTAGTACCTTAAATATAACATAATATCCTTTTTGCGATAGCTACATATATTTGCTAGGATTATTCATAAATCTTGATACTATATTCACTACATGAGCTATGTTAGGCCATGTATGAGTTAAGTATACTAAAATGCTTACCATACTTCTGTATACATTAGTATCGACTTTTTAGCTCCATCATCTTGACTTAATTTTTCATTCATTGCCATAGGAGTATTCATAAGTTCACAATTCTCCATATGAAATTTCTTGAGGAGATCTATTGTATATTTTTCTTAATTAAAGAAAATTTCTCCCTTCATTTTTACTATTTGAATTCCAAGAAAGTATTTTATGAGTCCTAAGTTCGTCATTTCAAATTCTTGCATCATTGACTCTTTAAAATCATTAATGAGTTTTATATTATTTCCCGTGTATATAAGATCATCAACAGTACATAAAGATGAACAATGAGAAAATTCCATCATTGTTTTCTTTAATATAGAGTGACGATTCACTTGGAGTCGTCTTGAATCCATTACTCATAAAATATTTGTTGATTCTGCTATCCATACTCTTGGAGCTTGTTTAAGTCCATAAAGTGCTTTATGTAAACGATAAACTTTTTCTCCTTAACCTTGAATTTTATATCCTTGTGGTTGTTCCGCATACACTTCTCTTCTAATACACCATTCAAGAATGCATATTTCACTTCAAGTTGTTGCATAAATAATTCCTTTTGTGCAGCTATGGCTAACACTATTCTGATGGTTTAAATACGAGCTCCTAGAGCAAATGTCTCACTAAAATCAAGTCCAGGATTCCGAGCAAAGTCTTTAACAACAAGCCTTGCTTTATGTTTTTGAATGTTTCCAACTTGGTCTAGATGTGTCTTATAGAACCATTTTAAACCAATAATGTCTTTACATTCTGGGAAATCTATAAGTTCCTATGTTTTGTTTTTCTCAATCATAGTAATCTCTTCATCCATTGCTTTTATCCAAATATCTTCAGCTGATGCTTCCTTAAAATTAGACAGTTCACATGCAAATAAAGAAAATGCATCTGCGTCATTTGCTTTAGATTAATAACACTCATAATCATCAAGATAATAAGGTCTCTTTGTAATTCTTCCTAGTTGATTTAAGTCAGGAGAAGATGAGGTTTCTTATGCTTGTGTATTTGAAACATGATTTGGAGATCTTTGAGGACTGATTATCACATTTTTATTGTCTTTGAAGTTGGGCCATGAGAAGTGCTAGCTTCTTCTTGCACATGGAAATGAACTATTTCATCATCCCATTTTCATTTGGCCGATTCATCAAAATAACAATAGCCTTTTGATTCATCAATGTATCCTATAAAAAGATATTTTCTTCCTTTGGGATTAAACTTGTCTTTACCTTGATCTTTATTCAAGGCATATGTAATGCATCAAAAAACTTTCAAGTGGCTAACAACCAGTTTTCTGCCACATACTCCAAGCTTCATAAGGAGTCTTGTTACGAGTAGCTTTAGTTGGAGAATGGTTGAGTATGTAAATAGTTGTATTTACAGCTTTGGCCCATAATATTTTAAGAAGACCCTTTTCTTCCATCATGCTTCTTGCCATTTTAATAATCGTGCGATTCTTTCTCTCAGCTACACCATTCTCCTGAGGTGTTCTTGAGACAATCAAATGTCTTTTTATACCTTCATATATACAATACTACATAAAAGGGTTATATATAAATTCACCCCCTCTATTAGTGCTTACTGTCTTTATCATGTATCCACTTTTTCTTTCAACTAATGCTTTACATTGCAAAAAGACGTTAAAAGCATCCGAATTTTGATCGATAAAATATATCCACCTCTTGTTATGTGGAGAAGGATTTCTTATAGGACCAAATATGTCTGCATATATTAATTCAAGAGGAGCTTTGGCTCTCGATAGATTCTTTGGAAATGGAAGATGATACATTTTGCCATATATACATCCTTCACAAACTTGAATATGTCTATCAATATAAGGTCATCGACAACCATATCCTTTTGATTTAATAGTTGTAGTCCTTTTTTTTTTATTCAAGTGACCATATAGTAAGTGCCAAAGAAAAGATTCATCCATGGCTTTTGCATGTAATGCCAACTTCTTATTTTGTGCGGAAAAACTTAAGTTTCAGCCATTAGTACTTTTGCCAATATAATGTAGCACACCAGAATTCTTGTCTTAAATAATGCATTCTCCATTGTCACACTTTGCTGAGTATCCTCTTTGTACAACTGCCCAATACTTGGGAGATTATGTCATGTATGTATTTTGTATGATTTGATTTGCTATTCACAACAACTCTCTATTCTTCATAGTGTCACCGAGACTTGTTATTTGGTCAACTATCTCCGTGACTCGTGACAAATAAACTTGGATGTTTTCAGTCTGTTTCATTTCCAAGTTATCAAATTCTATCCATAAAGTTTGCAATCTAACTGCATTCACTTTTTCATTTCCTATAAATTCTTCTTGCAATGTATCCCAAGATTCTTTGGATTTTTTCAATCCATATAAGCGGGAAAACATTGTGTTATTCACTACTGCATGAATATATCGTAATGCAAGTGCATTTTTCTTCTTGTTTTCCTTGTGTAATTTTTATAGTCCTTCATTAGGATTTTCCGAAAGGTCTTCATAGCCTTCTTCCACAAGCTCCCATAAATCTTGAGATATAAAGAACACTTGCATTTGACTACTCCAACAGTCATAATGTTTACCATCAAAGATTCCAAGTGTTGGTTGTGAATATGAGAAAAATGGGGTTGAATTGCTTGTATTCATATTTAGCTATGATACCAAATTTGTTGGAGACAACGAAAGTTTAGTGGGTTTTAGAATGTAAATATAAGGTGTATATTGAAAATAATATAAGTAAAATAATCAGAGTTGCAGCACCTACTTTATAAAAAAAAGGAATAATAGAGAATGCTAAATAAGTTTAATCATCAAACATATATTTTTTTTTATTAAATAATTTAAATGATATCAAGTTACAATATATATGGGGAATTAAAAAGCTAAATTACTAGAGGTAGAAAATTAAGGTAATTCTACACTTTACAATTTATTTAGATTTTATTATTTATATTATTAGTTTTTGCTAATTACACTTAACCTAAAATTATCACATTGCAAAACTAGCTTCTCACATCGTCATCTTCTTGTTTCATAAGGGGAGTGTAGAAGGATGTTGTACTTCGACAATGTTATGAGCAAGTGAAAGTTTAAATTAATCAACAAGTCCAATGAAAAATTTGATGATTTCTATTTTATTCTCTAATTTATCGCCGTTGCTTTGCTACCTTTGCAAAGAACTACTTTTTTTTTTTTTTTTTTTTGGTTGAAAGAAAAAGTGGTCTACTTTATATCCGGCAACATTTGGTAAGGTTAACACTTGCATTCTATTCTAAGTATATTACTCCGTACTCAAATCCGTATTTAGGTGCAACCGTACAAATAGTATTCACTAAATTACAACCCTGCAATTTGTTAAAACTGGGGCCCAATTTCCGTGTATTGGGATTTGAAACCTCAAAGAATGTCGAGATTGCGCAGAAATGTAGGTTTCTTTCACGTGCTAATTAAACCTTGGTCAATGTATTTTGGTTGCTCCTCTCGAAAAATATTTACCTTAGGTTAGTTAAGTACTGATGCATAGTTAAAATCATTATATACACAAGATCTAATCATTAAACATTTAATTAGTATTATGTGTGCCTTGTCTCACCATCTCACCGGTGAAATAATAAACACATAACAACGACAAAATCAATACATTCACTCATCAACCCTTAACCTTACCTTTGCCTTTATCTTTCTATCCAACCCTGGCAACCACATACGACACCATCCTATCATCTCCTCTGCCCTCTCTTTCTTCACCACCATAGCCACGACCCTCTCCTCCTTTATCTCCCTAGGTAGTGCCCAAGAGTCCTCCAACGATGCTACTGCTAAACTTAGAGTTGGCATAGGCAGCAGATCAACTTACAAACTCACACTACGTACATAAACAATTTTCCTCCTCACAGGTTTCTACAATACCCACAAACTTACATAAAATATTACATCCAACATGTTTGATTATTTTGGAATGTCTTAGTAAGATACTCGTAGTATAACACTATATTGTTGACTACGTTGCAATAACTTGTTCAAGAAGCTAGCCATGGAAAACTCAACTAAGGCTAATTTTGCAAGTGGGGAAGTTGAAGTGGATGGAACTCAAGATCAAATAAACGTACTTTTTAAAGTACGACAGATATATCCATTATGAACTTCAGTAATTGTATAAGAGATATATGCACCTCTTTTCCTCCGGTTGCTAAAGGTGGAAGACTTCTTGGTTATTACTGTTTGCTAGCATATATTACGAGTATTTCGTTAGCAGTGGGCTGGGTATCCCAATTGGTGAAAATATTGGTCAATATTTCAAATAATAAGTTCTATATCTAAGATCTTTATTTGTATACCTTAAACCTTTATTTGTATCTATGAGACCTTTTTTTGTATACTTGAAATCTTTATTTATATACCTGAGACCTTTATTTGTATACTTGAAACCTTTATTTGTATACCTGAGATCTATATTTGTATACATGATACCTTTATTTGTATACCTGAGATCTTTATTTGTATACCTGAGACCTTTATTTGTATAATTGAGATCTTTATTTGTATACATGAGATCTTTAAGAATAAGAATTAACGTGGTACGAGAAAATCCTAAATTGAGCATTTTTATAGCAAGTTATTTCGTTGGACCATAATACCCTTCTTTTATTTCCAAAAAATAGGTAGTTACTCCCATTAGTCTCATAACTTTCTCCCTCACAATTATATTAATCAATTATATTTATAAAGAAATATAACCCTTTTTATAATTAATATCTTATATAAATTTACAAAATTTTAAATGTTATGTGCATTGTATATACCCTAATTTTTTTATTAATCATAAAATTTTCTTCTTATTTATTAATTAGTGTCATTCGTTGATCAAAATGGTATAGGGTTTTGATTAATCGTCATGTTTTCTTCAACTTTTTTGTATTATTGTGTAAGTTTATCCAAAATGCGGTTTAGATTTCATGCATTGTGTTAATATCAATTATCAACCTTTTTTCAAAATAGATAATAAAAATTTATTAAATTCATATTTTTATGCATATATTAGTATAGATTTAACGAGAAGGGTAATTAAAATGAGAAGGATAAGTAGAAATCTTGACCCTTTAAGTGATAAGATCCAAAGTATATTCATAATACATGCTACACAATACCAATGTCATAAAATTAGCCTTGATACATATATGAAAACTACTCAAGTTTTGGTTACCAAATCTTCAAGGGTGAACGAAACAGTCTAATGGAAGAAAGTGATATTATCCTCAGTGCATTCTCGATCACAAATCAACTGGCTCTACCAATTAGACTTTTCTTTTTGTGGCTGAAAAGGATGGATAGGTTTGCATCACCATCCCAATGACAATTATCACCCGCCTTATGACATGTGTGCACTTGACTATGTTAAGTATAATCATGACATGTCCTGTCTTACTTAAATCTTGACTTTGTAGTATGTTGTTGTTTCATAATTTTTTTTTTTTTTGCTGCAAAAACTTGACTATGTTAAGTGTAATAATCACGATAGTTTTATATCTTACTAATTAAGGATTGACTATTGTTAATCATGAGTCATGACATTTCCGTACCCTAAATAACTTTTTTTTTTTCCATTTTTTACATTGTTAATCCAATATATACACATGCTAACAAATAATATAGGATTTGTAAAAATTGTATAATTTTATTCTAATAATAGTAATGATAATAATCATCAACGAGGATATATATTATAATGATAAATTCATAAACTCATGGACATAGACGTCAGCTTCATCAAAACTTTTAATATATGCGGGGAAGAATGTTTATTAAATGCATTCGATTTTGTGCATGACATTTAATGAATTGATTTTGATGTGAGAACATGGATGCTTAGTCGCATTTAGTATATATATGCGGATTATATTGGATTGGGACATTTGCAAATTAACTATTCACAGCAAAAAAAAATCAATTCCCATAAAACCACCTACACATTGTATCAACCCAATCATGTAAAAGATTGAATGGAAAACTCGAGCTTTGAATAGACATCGGGTCAAAGATCAACTGAATTCATTAATACTACCTCTGTCCCGAAAAAATATCTCCAAAATAACTAAAAGGCTACCAAAAAAAACTAAAAAGCTAGTCTGCAGTAAGATTTTTAATGCAACTTTGTATGATCTTTATCAAGTTTTACCTCATATAGGAAATCATTATGTAGGTTGATAATTTTTCCCAAATCTTTTGTGAAAGGAAGAAAGTGTTTAATTGCCGATAAGAAAGGTGACTAATTTAATAAGCAACTGAGTAACGTAGTACACATAGCACAAGTGCATGTTGAATGACTATGTTGACAAGTCTTCCACAGTTGGCTAGAGTTGTTGAAGATCCTACGCTTTTTTTGGCTTTTGGAACGCTTCAAAATTCTAAGTCAAAGATCGGGAATAAAAGGGATTTTCTGGTTGGATTAAAATATATCAGGCACAACTTAAGGTAAAAATAAAAGTTACTGCATACCTTTTTGCATTAATAATTATTCAATTATGACTACCTAGATTATTCATCAGATCTACAAGTACAAGAAAAATATATCATTGAAACCAAATAGGATCAAAATAAACATGACATTCCTCCGTACCATAAATTTCCAAATCTCCTTTACAATTTCTTCACAATATATTACCTATTTCATAACATTATTCCATGATCAATGAATATATATAGTTTTTATCTCAAAATGTGAGATAAATTCTGTACATTTCATACTGGTATAAACACCAAAGCAAGTATTGAGAAAAAGGGAAAGTTTGAAGAGAAAATTCAGCTTTACATATTTATGATTAATTTATCTATTTTACCTCTAATTTCATCCAGGGAAGGGCAAAAATTGTGCAATAAATAAAAAATAAAAAAAGATAATCCAAACCAAAAAAAAAAAAGAATAAAGTATATGGAATTATTTGAGTAGAACCTAGCTACTTAAGATAAGCATCTTCTAATACTCCTCAGTAATGAATAGAATCAACCATAGAATTGTGGCGTTTAGATGGACCCGAGGGCGGTGCACGGCGTCCTCTAGGGAGGAAATTGAACACAAGCCCACGGGTCCCGGTTTCGTGCTTCCTCCCTTGATGCTTCAACTGAAATATATTGGTTGTTGTTGTTGTTGTAGTAGTAGTTGGAGCCGTAGGCGCCATCAACATTCTTCCAGTCCGAACCGCGGTGCATGAATTTATGAGGACGAGGATGAGAATGAATATGGTTATGAGAAGGTGGAGTTGCTTGTGTTTGTAAGTTGCCATAACTATATATGCTAGCAATCAAATTCTTACAAACTTGATTCTCAGAGATATTGTATTATATTGTACGTGTTTTTTTATATGAGAAAAAAAAAAAAGAGAGGTGGTTTGAGTATATAAGAGAAAGGGGAGAATTGATAAGTGTTACAAATTCTTAACAAGAAATGGGGTTGGTGTGTGTAATTTATATGCCATGCATGGAGAAATATATGAGGACAAAATGGGAAATTCACATGACAAGGCAACTACTACTACTTTATTTCCAAGAATTTTAGGATGCAAGTCAAGGAAAGAAATAGGAAATATTCTTAGAGTTGTGAAAATAATTTAATTGTTGGGTTGGTGTGGGCTTAGAGATGGTGGGGTGCTCCCCTTAGGGGAAATATTAGTAATTATTTTGGTCAAATCATATGACTTGATTGCCTACTTATTAGGGTTGATTTGGTTATTTTAATGTTATGCATGAATTGGAATGTTTTGATTTCATTGAGTACACTTACTTACAATATGATTTTTCAAAAGGTAAGGATGGGATTAGGGTGATATATACTAAGCTAAGCCATGAGATCACTTCCTCCAAAATGAATCTAATAATTACAATATATGATTTGTAAACTTGCGGAGTTTATACTTAATAGGATTGTCATTTGTCATCTAAGAATTCACTATTTTTTTTTTTTATAAAATATGGGAATTCTAATTTGCTGAATTTTATGTTGCACTTTTTGAAGATTCACTATCTTTGATTATGTATATTTTCTTCTTGATCTTATTCACATACGCGGAGTGTGAATAATCTTTTGGACTATATATAAAAGAACTTTGGTCTTGTTTTTGTTACAATAATTCTTGATTTCAATTCCTCGATTTGATTGGATACATTATTCATGGTTGTGTATCAATTTTCTTTGTGGTAGAGAAGATAAGGGAAAATAGTGGAGTTGCAATACCTTTTTTTTATCAAAAAAATAAAAAATAAAAAATAAAAATAAAATCAAATGACGAGATAAGACAACTTACCATAAAATGCTACCCTTAATTTTGAGTTTTTTATTTGACGATTAAACTCTAATCCCCTCCAAACTTTAAAACGGAGGAGTTAGTTTTGACTATTCCCTTCTTAACACTTAGGTTATGAAACGGTGTAAAATAAACTCTAAGAAGAAATTGTGCACAATTCATATAAATTGGATAACTTTGATGACCTATTGACCTTATTTGACTGTCAATGGTCATGCTAATTATAACTTTTGCACAAAAAAGTATTAACCAACTTATTTTTTGTTCAACTAATAAAAGAATTATTAATTAAATACAAACCAAGTGATTAATTGTTTGTGTTTAATGGTAGTAATATCTATACTTTAGGCTGTAGTGGCATTCAAAAAAATGAAATTTAATTTTGCCCTACTCTTAGGGCCTAAGGGGTGTCAACAAGTAGACTTTCATTTCTACCCTTTCATCATAATTCAAAAAAAAAAAAATTAACTACTTAAAAAAAATCAAAAAGATCGAAAAGTTGCATCAATTCCAAAAAAAAAAAAAAAAAAAAAATCACATTTCCACATTTCTATATTGTCTAAATTGGAAGGATGTTGACCATTTTGCCATTCACGTCATATGTATATTGTTTTGATTTTGTCTACAAAGGAAGCAAGTTGATTATGTTGACCTTATTCACTCCAAAGGTATTAGCTAGACATTGATTTCATACCAAAATAATTGTGTAAACACAAATGCATAATATAAAGATCACAACTTTAATTACCCTAAATATTTGACTTAATTGGCACTTGGCTTTAGATGGTACTCCTAATGCATAGTACTCCTTAATTTCTTTACACTACGTTTATGTTATGGGGATCAACTTAGTGTGACAAACTCCTAAAGAAAAGTAATGAACGTATTTCCAACCATCGCCATTTTCACGTATACATCACTTTACCTCTCCTTGCAATTAACTTGTTTAACCTTAAGAAGTGGTACAAAGATAAGAGGTTAGGGACCCCGTAATCAAGCTAATAATCACCATTGACATATCTACTATAATCTAGGAGTTCAAGGAACTTTATTATACAACCCATTTTTGTAATTTGATGAGCAGCAGACATTAAGGAATTTTGGTTCATCCACATTGTTCACTTTTATCTTTGATAACTCTCATCACATCTTGTGTTTCAATTCATTCTTATATTTGCGTTGCACGAACTATGAGCTGACTCGGTCCACATCCGTTAGGCGTTAGGTGCTTGTGAATTTCCTTGGTTTTTTTAGGACGTATGTGGGCTCGTGGCAGTGTGTCTTACGTATACCAGCTTCTGTTCTTGTAAGTTGTATGCCGCCCTAGCTCGACGGCTCCAGAATGTCCAGATTTTGTAGGATTTGATGAAAGTTTCTTGCGTGGTTTCTTGGATATAGCTTATTGGATGTTGAGCTTTTATAATTCTTTAGTCTTACAAATTTTAAAAATATACATATATTTTTTTCATTATATCTTAAAAATCGTAAAACAAATCAAATGTAGCGAATAAATGGGAATAAAGAGAGTACTACATTACAATTGGTGTACCCGTAGGGGCCGTAGTTGTATGGTTTACTATCTTGGATTCATAGATAATCCTAAATGTTAAATTTTTAATCTTTCGCAAATCACTATCACAAAAACAAGTAGTTGCACTGCTGCAAAAGCCACCATCCAAAAAGCAAGATTTTGTAGCTTTCTTCTTCTTCTTCTTCTTCTTCAAAGTTATAGTTTAATACCGGGATCCTCATCGGCCGGTCACTACTACTTTACTTACTAAGCTATTTAAAGTACTTATTACTTGTTAGGAGTTTAACACTTATCTGTGCTACTCTAAATTAAAGTTGATGTCAAAGACACCATATTTTGGCTCATTTTTTGGGTTTGTAGTTGTAGTAATGTCTATTAGTCTATCAAAATTCGAAGGTGCACCCGAGTGCAATATCCACCCATTATTAGTCTATATAAATTTATGGCCTAACCGGTTTTGATTAAAGTGACTAAGTAAGATACCGCTTGAAATGCCACGAAAGTGATAGAGATTAAAGATGCATGATGATGTTACGATCTTTTGCGTCCTAATATAAGCTCTAAGAAAAAAAAATTGGTGTACAATTCTAGTGGAAAAACCAAACTACTGATACTGATAGAAACCTATAATTGGTAATAATAATGATCTTAACATTTACTTGTTGAAATGTTGGCAAGAAGAAGAGCGGCCCTTCATCATTCTCTCCTTTTAGAGTACCAAGTTTGGTAACTTTGGAAAATCCATTACTTATTTTAGATAGTTTACTGAAGGACAGCAGCCCATGCATAATTGCATATAACCTGTTCAGACTCATCAATCAATGGTCCACCAAAAGTTGGAATGCAAAAATATTGGTTTCATACTTTAGTTTCGATTCTTATGGTAATTACAAGAATCTTATCTTATCTAGTCTTTTGTGGCTCTTGTTTTCATATCTTGAATTATCCACTCATTTATGGGTTTTTGCTTCTAATGTTCTATCCATGCATTCATTCTAAGAATTTATCATATACTAACAGTAACATACTTATGTATGAATACTTGGAACATAACCAACAATAAACACAGTGGGAATTCATGCAAGTACTTTATCAAATAGGCCACCTCTAATTGTTTGGTAAAGAACAAATAAGGAGTTGCTCTTGAATTCAAAGATATGGCAGCAACTTACTCAGTTAGTGCTCAACAAATAAGCAGTGCTTTCAACCTACCATTCATTTTAGTCGTAGAATTCAACATATGAGTTGGTATCTTATTTAAATCCAGAGTCACTTAGCTTCGTCTTTATCTTTCTGTTAAACTAATTTTCTAACTCCGTCCCAAACTTCTTACACTTTTATTTTTCATCAAATAAACACAAGTATTATTAGAGTAGTCATCAACAAAAGTAATATTATATCTATTCCCCTTTCTGGTCAACGGTTCCATCAAGTTCATATATGTCATAATAAACCAAGTCTAAAGGCTCTAAACCTCTTATAACGGACTTATAATGCAACTTTGATCTTAGTTTGGTTACAAAACTCACATTTGTCAAAATCATCAAGGGAAAGTTTAGGAATTAAATCTAAGTAACTCATATTCTTAACGAGTCTTTTGTTCACATAACTTAGTCTAGCATGCCAAATATTGAAAGTACATGGCATGTAAGCAGAAGGAGAAATTTTATTAACCTCGAACATACCATAAGTGGCATATCATTTTTCAACAAAAATACCATTCTTAGTTAAACTAAATAAATCAAATCCTATAGTCTGAGTAAAACTAGATTTGTTGAAAAGATAGCCAGAAACTAGATTCTTTCTCATTTCTGGAGTATGCATAAAATCCTTCAAAATGAGAATCCTATCAAAAGTAAACTTTGATTGTACTTCTCCAATCTTCTGACCCCTACACCAGTAGAAGAGTGAAAATATCCCAACATAAATTTCTTATCATCAGTAGTATCAGTGTATATTTTAAACATATGCTTATCATAGCAGACATGAGTCACAAGAAGCGCAGTGCCAATATCTACCCACCACCCTTTTGATCCACTAACAAAGTTGACTCAGTAATCATAGCCACAAAGGGCTCCTCAATATTACTAGCCTATGCTTGTACAAAGTTAGGATATTCCTATATTTTTGTGCCATATGGCTTGGCTTTCCACACCGATAGCATAGAAAATAACCAATGTTATTCTTAAGGGGTTGAGACTGCTATTGAGCATTGTTCTTTTGAGTATTCTAATTGCTGCGATTGAAGTTTCCCTTTGGTTTGAAACTCTTACTAGCAGTTCTCAGAGCTGCAATACTTCTTTTGGGAGGGTTGTTAGCAGTCACTAGAAGAACCTCCTCCTTCTGATCCTGTTTTCGATCCTCTTCTTCAATCCGGAAACAAGTGATGATGAGACTCCAAAGAAAATTCCTTAGTCTTATGCATGAGGTTGTTCTTAAAATCTTTCCAGGAAGGAGACAGCTTGTCGATGATAACGGCTACTTAAAACTGTTCATCAAGAGTTATACTTTAGGAAATGATCTCATCAAGCAGCTTCAAGCTGGAACGGAAAAGGATTTGTTTTCACTACACGCTCTGCACTAGTTGACTACACTGACAATGGGAGTTGTGATGAGGTATATAACTCTTGTACTACGTTGTTGTGACCATCATATAAGTTTTATGAATCTATGTCAACATTTGCTTCTGAGTTTTATCTATTCACTTTGATTGAAGAAGTGCATCCCATTAGAATATTGTTCCAGAAGTACTCAAATATTACAAGGGAGCCTTTTATCAGTTCCGTAATTTATGCTTCGGTAGATTATTTTTTCCTGTCCAAATCCATTTCACTATAGTTTATTAGTGAAGCAAAGTCCTCTGCATTGAAAGACACAATCCTCTCAACTTGTTTTATTGCCTAAAATCAGTAAAACGCAGTAGGATGTGGGAGTACAGCTCAGTTCCAATTCATATGAGAATAATTCCCTTGGTGTTTCTGCTATTTATGGAGTTCTCAGAACTCTGATCATTTCACTTTTCGTTCTATATAGTAGTATGTGTATAATTATTGTCAATGAACTCGCATATTCTTCATTGATTTATAGAAAACCCCTGCAGTACCAATGGGAAAGAGTCCTTGAACATGTGTCCTTAGAGCAGAGAACGTTGTTCTAGGTTATGGTAGCTGTGTTCTTCGATTGGCAGGGATTTACATACCCTTTCTTACAGATCTGTAACATTACATCAGAAATCCTTGCAACGCTAATATATCATAGGTTGTAAAATCACTGATAGCAACATCAACTCTTCTTACAAAGCTGATTGAGGTGCTCACACATATTGGTTGAAGCAAGGGAGGAGCGAACGTCGTCCAGATCACTTTGTCAACCTTATACACTATGAACTAAATCCTTTTCTTTCTTATTTACTACTGCTCTCATTAATCATGCCCTCTTCATATAAAATTTATGTTTCTCTTTAACATTGACATTTTGTTATTATAATAGCTTGTCTTTTAGTTTTTGGGAGCAGTGGTACAATAGCTTCATTTACCACCACGGTCCTAGCTCAATTTTATGAGGTTGTGGTTTATGTATCTTCAGTATTTTTATGTATCAAATCTCATATGAACTGTTCTGTCCTCCTTACATCCCTGAATTTTGTGAAAACTAGATCTGGATGCCTTTAGTGATGTGATTTTAGTGACAGCTTCAACTGCCTCGTATAAACTGTATTCGGGAGTGCTTAGTTTTATTTGGTACCTGGGATTCCTTGTTGCAGGTACCAATGATTCGCTTGGTACAAGATTGGTCGGGAAATGAAACACCGGAGCTTTGCTGAATATCTTGAGTCATGTAAAGGTCACTAAGATGATTTACTTGTATGCGAAGCAACTTCTTTTCCCCAGTTGATCTCTAAATCCTGTTGTTTGGCTTTCTTCTCTTCATTATCTCTAGTCCTGTTATGTTCTCCAATTTTTACGATCTGTCCAGGCCCTTAATTGGTCCGTTTGTAAAAGAGTATAATAAATTATTGGTTGATCTTTTAAAGAGTCATATTTTATTGGGTTTTTAATAAATCAAGTTGAGTTAATAATAAATAAATAGTTTTCAAAACTTTCAAACACTATTTGAAAAGTACATGATCTAAGGATTGGTTAACACTAGTGATTACACGTCTTCTTTTATATGTCTATACAGAATACCTTGGTTTTGCAGAAAGATTTCGAAGAGGTTGTCCTAAAAATCAATTACGTCCATACATGTAATTAAATCTAGGAAATTTTCATAAATTATTATTTATATATACGCAAAGCTTTATCAACCACCAGCTCATGCAATAAAGAACTTTTATGCACCCATCCTACTGAATAAAATTTACTATCCTCAAGTAGCAGAGCCCTCAGCAACGGTCATGGTCCCCTATTATCTGGCTACCTAATGATTTTTATCTTCACCAAGAGGCCCTAGAGTACTTCTGTAACGCGTTATTACTTCTTGACAATGAAATAAGTTTTTCGGCTGTCACTTAAGCATACTCCATTATATACTACTACGCGTGTACAGTTCATATGGAATAGTAATTTTCTTTATAACCAGTCACATTTTTTATGTTTGAAGTTTCAGTATATAGTTCTCCAATTTAAAAATGTGCGTTAACAAACGTATAAATATACGTATAAATAAGGCAATAAAAGTATAGTTGAATCAGACTTGACATTCTGTAGCAAGAAAATGAATATTAGCTTAATCATCAATGACTTGATACATATGAGGGGAGATAGCATAAGATTATACTATTAGGGGGAGGTCGGATTCTGTTCTTCGGACTTGTTGCCATAATCTTCACTACATTTTACAAAACTATATTCCACAACAAAACCATCATAAATGACTACCATAAAAACCCACCAAAACCCATCAATTCCACAGCTTAAAGATCCCAAAGAGGATATACGATATGGACTGAGGCTGTTAGACTCTGTCATTAGTCAAACTGAGTGCTGTTGTATTATGTAACCATTTCCATCACCCAACCCATACTTCAAACTTGTACTTACCTAAGCCTCCTCCGATTTGCAGGGTTCCACACCAGTCGGACTGTGTCCTGTTGACATTAGGCCACCCGTGTAACAAAGGTTCGGGTTATTCCAAGCCCCAAATCTCCTCCCTAACTTCCCATAAAATGCCTCAGGAAAATTCAGCTCCCCTGTCAGGTTATTCCCATTAACATAGATTGCAGTTACACCAGACATATTCGCAATTTCTGATGGCAGATAACCTGTTATATTGTTATTACCGAGGCCCACATATCTTAGCTTCTTCAACTTTGTCATTGACTTTGGAAATTCACCTGACAAACCCAGATTTGAGAGGTCCAAAATCATTAAATTTTGCAACTTTTGCCAATCAACATTACTAATGTCACCCCCAATTGGATTATCAGACAGCACCAACTCTTGTAATGACTCCATTTCCTCAATTGATCCAGTCAACCCACCAGTGATTTTGTTCCCTCTAAGATCCAATAGAGTTAAATTCTTCATGTTGCCAACATCACTTGGGATGTTACCCACCAACATATTGTTGCTCAGATCAAGCTTTAGGAGTGAAACTAGGTACCCAACTGAGGTAGGGAGGTACCCTGATAATGAATTTCTGCTCAAATCAAGGATCAATAGCTCCTTCAGATTGCCAAGAGTATCCGGAATTCGACCCGATAAGTTGTTCCCTGAAAGGACTAGTCTCTTCAAATGTACCAAGTTGCCAATATTAGTTGGCAATGTTCCCGTAATTCCATTTTCAATCAGTACCAATGATTGAAGCTGCTGAAGATCACCAAAGATAGTAGGCATCGGTCCGACAAGGCTAGGATTCGAACGAAACTCTAAGGATTCTAGTCTTGTAGCTAATTTCTCCCAGTTGTTCGTTGGTAAGGTGACTAAATTACGGGGAGAAATGAAACAGTTGATAAAAGATAAAGATTTGAGGTACTTAAGCTCAAAGATTTGTGGCCTAAGTACAGGGTTTTGGGTACATGTAAGGGAGTTGTCATGAAGAGGTCCAATACTCAGGTCAGTAACATACCAATATTCATTGAAGAGATCACATGAAACACCCTGCAGAACAGAATATCAGAAAAAATATTACCAAAAAAATTCATACATTGAAATTATTTCAGCATTACTATATTTGTATTGCAAATTCAATAATGCAACCAGCATAAGAAATGGACATGTTTCACAAGAATAGAACTAAATGAGATATCACATTTAACTGTATAATGAAACAAAGTTTGGAAATTTGCATGAACAAAGTAATGGATTTTTTTGGGTTTTCAGACATAATGGAGTAGAAACATTTGAAAAGTACACAAAGATGTATATTTTTGCTCAAAGATGCGAAATAATCAACATAACACCCAAAAGATGAAAAAGAAAAATGAAAATATATGATGATGAGTTTGTACCTAAGAGTAGAAAAGGGAACAAAATTGACATAAGAGACTTGACAAAAGAAATAGAAAGTAGGGACTCCAGCAATATTGAGCAGAAATAGAAAATGAAAAGAGCATAATCAAGGAAGCAACTACATGTTACAAACCTTTGCACATGCGGCATCTATGACCTTATAATTGATGTACTTATTGCATTACCCCTTTTGCATGTCACGATTCTTGTGCTTTTGCTAATCAATACCCTAACCACCTTAAATAACTCTATTTAGGTGTACCAGATCAAGATTTTAAGAGGAGTAAATTGGATTCATTGCGCATTTACTACTTGTAATTTAAGTAGACGAGGGTATTTAGATCAATGCTAATTAGAGAACTATTAACTCTAAATTTTTTGGTGAAAATCCGGGTGCATTGTTTTCGATAACAACTTTTGTAGATGAAATTTGATCCAAGGTTTGAATACTACTCTCAAAGACTTAAACCAATTAAGTTAGTTTGCATCCACGCATTCTTTGTGTCTCTACAATTTACATACTAATACTGAAGACAAAAGAGCAAGTTCCTAAATCCTCCATATCATAGGATACTGGATACATACATCAATTTTGATATGCCATATAACTTACTCAAAACAGTGAACCTTTAGTCGTCTTTCACTATTATCACACCATTAATGTAGAAATACTGACAAACTTATCTTAAGCTAGGAGAACAAATGGCATGAAATGACAACATAGAACTATACAAGTACACTGTTATACATGTCTAATAAGTAGGTAAATCCTAAGTACATGATATTCTTACACAAGTAAAATGTACTAAAAATATTTGATAAAAATTTCGTAGAAATGGTACCTGAATGGGAGTCCAGCCACAAGGATCAGGAAAGAGATCTGAGCCATTCCACCAATCACCCACAAAACCTTGAATAGCAGAGTAGAGTGCTTCCCTCTCTGTTTTCTCCATTGTTGCTACTACTTCAACTTCAGCCCCTGTTTCTTCATTGCACCAACCACCTTCCAAGAACAGAACTTGGAGAAACAAAATCAAATAGATTATTTTCCTAAAGTTTTTCTTCATATTTTTCAACTAAACCCAGAAATTCTCATGTGTTTAAACCTCACAATTAAGAGAAATCGCTCCCTTCTACCAAAAAAAAAAAAAAAAAAAAAAGTTTAGTGCTAAATTTTTCTTCTTCCTTTTTTTTTTTGGCAATGTAGTGCTAAATTAAATGGGGGGAAAACTTCAAACAAAAGTTGAAAGATAACATTTTTATGAAAATAAAACCGGAGAATAAGTCACTGGAGATAGAAAAATTGCTGAATGCAGACCATATATTATAAAAGGAAGTGAGGAGAAAAGAAAAGAAAAAATATATCAGGAAATCAGAGAAAAACAGAGGATGTTTGGCACAAAGATGTAATATAAAAAAGGCACTGAAGTGTAAGGAGAAAGAAGGTTAAAAGGCAAATGTAGAGCAGTGCACAGTATTCAATGGATGAAAATGAAATAGTAGTAATGATAAATAATAATAAAAATAAAATAGGATGAAAAACAACAATATTAATAAGTGTAGGGGTAAAGAGGAGTTGGGTTATGAAAGTGAAAGAAAGGTGTTTACTTTGAGAATAGAAGACACCTTTGAATTGTACTGAAGTATTGTTCTTTTCTAAGGACAGACTTGTGGAATTGTTTTCTTTTTTTTTTTAGTTTCAGAATGCCTATTTATCTCTACATTTATGTAAACAGTCCTCCCAACAAAATACTTAAGTTGGGAACTTATTGTCAAATTTGTGCCAGAATAGTTATAAAAGTGGAGTAATAGTTTTGTTGACATAATGCATTTTAGTGGTTGCAAAGTTATGGCTAAAATTAATTAGTTAGCTAAAATGCCTAAAAGTCAAAAATATCATATTAAATCTTGTACTCCCTATTTTGACATTAAATAGATTTTGAAACAAATTTTCAATACCTTTCTTTTAGTCTTTAGAGCTACATTTATACAACCAATCCAAATTATTATTATTATTATTATTATTATTATTATTATTATTATTATTATTATTATTATTATTATTTGTAAAGAGAGCCGTAAGTGGTAATGCAGCAGTTGATGTAAACAAGATTCGATCTCAGGTCTTGGATACCTCCCTCCAAAACTTGAACCAATTAAGCTATTTGACATCCACACCAATCAAAATTATTAAGCTTTAAGAAAACTTTTACTATAGAGATTATTTATGATTTTTAAACCATTGATGAATTATCTTGTGTGTTTGAACTCAACACCTTTACTTAGTTTAATTGCTATGTGTTTCTTTACAAGTGCAATTCGAGCATAATTGTTCAGCTCTATAAAACTAGACTGTATATAATCAACTTTAGTAAGTAAACAATAATTTAAATTTTTTATGAAATAAGGTATAAGAAAAACTAGTTCATATGAGGAGAGATCTCTAGCAATAGATGCACCCAAATCCGTGGTTTGCATTATTCCATTGTCTTAGAGTAGATATAGTCACAAATCTAATCTTTAGACACTACATTTTCTTAATTGTGGGGGCTGAGAGGGGGGACAGGAGGCTTGGAAACCTACACGCCAAGGAGGAGGGACCATTCAGCAGTCGTACCACTTGCGTTGTTCGCCATGCAAAACAAGAAGGATGCAGAAGTAAGTTGTACTTAGGACAACATAGGGTTTTAATTTTAAACTATGATATTGATAGGCATTTCTTTCATTTTGGGCCGTCTGGCTTCTTGAAACTGTAGCAAGATATCAACCTCTATAAGATAAAGGCTGCAAGGCATGCAGTGATCCTTTTGAAACCAGAACTTGTGCGTATAAGCGATATATCCACTTTATGGTCCAAGAAAACTAGATCAACGGTTTGAACAAAAAAAATTCAGAATTGGGGGTTTAACAAAAATTTAACTACATGTATAAAAGATGAAATTTTCGAAAGTATAGTGAACGTTATATACGAAAAGAAAAACTAAATTAGCATATTACATTTGTCTTACAAAAAGTTAGCATGTTATATTTCATACTTGTATTATACACATATAAAAAAATTCTACAAAGTACTCCGTAAATATTATTGTAGCTCCTAAAACTAATTAATATTATAAGATTTTACCATTAGATTCGTGTTGAAAAGTATTTCAAAATTAGATTTATTTATGATACATCCCAACTATAGTTCTCAATAATTTTTTTGGGACTATTAAAGCATCTTGAATTTAGTTGTTGTGAAGATCAAAGTCGTATTTTAAATAGATTAGCAGAAAGTAAAAAATGATAGTTACTGTCACTCCGAACGCCTTGTATAACACTATAAGACTCATGGTAACTTAGTAAGCATATCAAGCTATTTTTTCACAAGAGTACAAATTGTCTAAAATGACCAAATTTCGAATATTATAATTCACTGTTTTAAAGAAATTTTTCTAATATTTTTTGAAACTCAAATCAAAGGAATTGGATGGTTCTTAAGGTTATATGAAGAGGTATGAAATCATTTACTTTCTTATATTGGATCTTCAAAGGCCCTATATGATTTTATAACCTGATTGTAGAAGTTTGAAAATTGATTGAAAATGGTATTTAAAGTTAGAACATCTAATAAGCAATTGGGTACATTTTTAGAGTTGGTGAACCTAAAGGTATATTTCCCTGGGCAAACTTTTACTCAGTGGACATTAAAATGAGTAAAAAATTACCTTTCCGTGCATCTATACCGTTGTGCACATAAGAAGTTTTAGTTTAAAGTCAAAGTAGATGTCCCCATCATTATAAAATCCAATATGATCCCATAAAACCCACAATAAAATTTCATAACTCTATGATTTGAAAAATTACATGATATTTGTAAAAAAAAAAAAAAAATTTATACAATAAGTATTAACTAAAATTAAATATATAATGAGGATCTTATTCATCATAATTTTTTTTGAAATTTTATAAAATGATATGTGTATAACAGTTCAAGAGATATATTGTCTATGCGTTATTTACAAATTTTATAAAATAAATATCATGTAAAATATATATAGTTTTTGATCTACTTATATTATTTAGAGATTAAAAAAAAAAAAAACTATATCTTCATCATAACAGGAGATTAGAGACTATATACATGTAACATACAAAAATCAAGCAATCCAACGAAAAACTAGTAAATCAACTAGCAGGAAAAAAAAAAAAGTAAAATAAGTAGGTTTATTTCTCGTTTACTTTCTCCATTTGTAGCTAACCCTTTGTAATTGAAAAATTAAGTTACTTCCTTCAGAAATTCACAGTTGCCCCCAGATGGGGAACCAAAAAGTAAATAGAATAAGGAAGTAGAGGTAAAGTAGTTGTAATTAATGTACAAATATTAATGTATAAATTTGAAGCCTACAGAGAAAAAGATAGGTGCAGAGGCCTGGGGGGCTTGGACCACTTACTGTAGTGGTGAGCATAGAGAAAGGCCTGAGCTTTGAGGAGGATGGCGGACGGCTACAGGTACACAGGTACAGGCTTAGCCCGCACTAGTGTCTACAGCTTGGTGGACAGGCCTAAGGGCGTTGACATGTCATTTTCTGTCATTACTATCTTAAGGAAACATATATATCAACAGCATTCAAGTACTCTTTGCATTGCTTACCATTTGTGTTTATCTTGTGTTGCTCTGAAACTTACTTCGTTTTTCTCTTTTTAGGGTTGGATTTGCTCTTTTGATACTTGCAAGTTTTCATTGGCCTTTAGCCTAAGAAATTTAGGTTTTGTTTGCCGATTAACAATTGATTTGCTAACTAACTTTTTAAGCCATTTGGTTGGGTATTGGTTCTTTAAGAGGTGCATTTAAGCATTTTGTTCTGTGTTCCTTCATAGCGTAGTCTCATGCCCCAACATATTTTGTATTTGTCTGGTAGAATATATACGTATAGCATAAAACATTAATCTACAGGTCTTACCTTTCACACTTTGGCTATATAAACCTTAGTGCAAGCCAAGCTTACTCAAACCATCCAAATTTTATTTGTGATCTAATATTGTCATCTCTAACCATTTTCGAAAATTAAAACTCCGAACCTTAATTGTTACTTGAAGTACAATTCATATAATATAATTCTAAACTAACTGTTTTGAAAAAGAACTATGTTTCTATATCATAATAAGATAAACTCGATATGAAACATCGTCCATTAAATGTTTTCATCAAAATTGGTGTTTGTCTTTGACTTTGCACTCCTTCCTAATTGGATGTTTTTAACCCTAATGAGTCGTGTAGCTTAAGGTCGTGCACTTGGGCTCCGGCCGAAAAAGTTTGATCATTGTACGTGCCATTCCACTAATACATTCAACACTTTTAGGAATCCTACCTAAGGCGGCTCGCCATTAGAGCTAGTCTTCCATTTAAAAAAGAATAGTATTGTTTTGGCAAGTGAGAATCATTCATATGGTTGTTAATCATTGCATAATCAACTAAATACCAAAAGTCCTATACACAAACACATCAATCCACTTCAATGTTTAGATACTTCCTCCTTCTCGATGGGTGGTTCTGGTTTTCTAGTGGATCAACATTTATCACATCTCCCATATTATCATCAGGAACTGGTTCGCATTCCACAAACTTTTCAACTAATTTTGTTGCTACGTAATCTGGTTTGAAGTAGGACATGTCTGAATATGGTATTTCCTCCATCCCACTAGTTTTGCTATATTTGCACATTTCTACTCATTTAAGAGTAAGAAAAAAATGAAAAAATTGGGTGAAAAAGTGGGAAAATATAGCAAACTTAGTGGGACAGTCGTAGGACAAAGGGAGTACTTAATTGGGTAAAACTCTCATTCATTAATCAGATCGTCACTATACTTATCAATAATTATGAGCAACCAAGGCTGAATGTTTGCCAGTAAAACATCAAGTCGTCAAGGAGCAACGTCATATGTGCTCCAGAATCCATGCATCATCCTTAGGTTTTGTGGGTACATAACGCAGTCTTACATTTACCATAAAACAGATAAATCTATTTAAGTACCTAATTTTTCAATCCCATAATCAAGTTTTAAAATTCATGTTATGTTTCACATAACTACCATAAAGAGTTAGATCGTATAAACCAAAAGACTGAGTGCTAAGACTCCTTATCCATGCATCAAATCACTAATAATTATTTTTTTTTTGTTTTACAGAAATTATATCCAAATCTCAAATTCTTATTCCACGAAATAAAGTACATGTGTTTTCCTACATCACCAAAATAATATAGATTTCTAAGTAAAATATTTCTTAAAGTAAGTTTCGAAGGTGAAGACATGGATAAAGGGTTTCATTGCTTTTCTCTAACAATAAATCAGGACATTGTCCTATGCATATAGCACAATAAAGCAGGGTGAATGTTCAAATTTTTCTTTTAAGTTATATTTTAAAACTTAATTAGAAAATAAGCATTAAGTGAAAGTATTTAAAAAATTAAACTTCATCCAAGTTCGGGTTCATTAAGCAGAAAACCGTTGTCAATAACACCGACATCAATCGGATCTAATAGTGTAATAGTGTTTATGGATACATGTACTATCCTGATACCAATATAACACTATATAGTTATCGTAAGGTTGCGCTTGTTCCTTTTGGACACAAGTCGTTATTGACAGACTTTCAACTTTGATACATACCTCGTCTTTATTTTAGGCTAGTGTTTTTTTATACGTTTCGCCTCATCGACCAATTTAACATATTTATTAGATACCCACCCATTCGCCCGACACTATATGAAATGGTATTACCGGGCTCTCGAAAGCTCATGTGACACCGGAGGTTTATAGACTTAATATATAAAAAAGGGTACGATTAACATTAATAACGTAAGATCTTTCATCTTTTCCTTCAAAAAATATGATGCACTTGGCATGATTAGAGCCGTCGAAAAATTGACTCGACCCAATAAACTGTCAGAAACCGACTTGCACCCCACCTTATTATGACTCGAGACTTGAGACCCGCAAACCAACCCAAGCCAGCTTGAAATCAACTCGAAATCGATTTGACTCGATATTTATATTCGAACCCGACTTGTTTCCAATCTAAATGCGACCCGACCTGTAAAAGTGTAACCCATATATACTCGACCCATAAGCAACCAAAAATCGATGTAACTCAACAAATAATTTGTAACCCGATTTCACTCGACTTGTTAAACTTCAATATCTATGACATAATATTGCCCATACTCGTTTGATACAATGATACACATTTAATAATCATTACCTCATAAATATTATGTTTTTCAATGAATTATCGACATCATCATAATCCAATGTATGAAATAAATATCATAAAAAAAGTGATAACATGAGCTAAACCAACCCGATATGACCCAAGAAGAATACTACACAATAGTCAAATAGAATCATAAATCGATAATAACATGTCATTAATGACTCGATACAAACCCGATAAGGCCTGACCCGCATTTCAACTGAAACCAAAGTGACCCATTATCATAAATGACATGACCCAAAATCTAACAAATACGAAACAACCCGATATAAAAACATCCAGGAACTGATTTGAATTGACCAAAACCAACTATGACTCAAACTGAAAACGACCTTACTTGAACCTGAGCAATCAAATAACTGATTTGACCCAATGCGATAATGGCCTCACTCAACTCGGCCCTAGCCAAAATGCCAAATTAACAAGATTTAATCCAAATTGATAAGTACAAACTTACGATGGGTCAACCCAAACGTGACATGTATATTCAAATTGACACCTCTAGTCATGATTAGGGCCCTTTGTATAGAATTAACAAAGGATTAAGGATATAAATCAAATTTCTAAAAAAAATAAAAAATAAAAAAAAAACACAAGAAAATACACTATAGTATCTTTGAAACACTATAATGTGCATATTTTTCATGTGTAGGTCAGTGAGCTGCTACTAACTTACTATATGGTTGTATATGTAAGCTAATTAGTCATTTGCTAATACTAAATGATTTAACAAGCTCTCATATGTGGTACGTACATGCAAAGAAAGACGCCGCTAATGATGCCAATGGTGAACTTTGATAATGTTACCATTGTTGACAGTTCACTAACCGTATCTTACTACGATAGCAATGGAGTACCAACTGTTGAGCTACCAAATAATGCATAAACCAAAAAAGTTTGGAAAAACTGAAATGAAAAATACAACATTTTACCCATATTGTCTATAAAGATCAACCTTCATTAAATTTATGAAAAATCCCATCTTTACATGTTTTGTATTTTACTAAGCTACATGGGATTCTGTAATTACAACTTATTGCTACGAAGACTAGTGAATCATGATGTAAAGAATTTCCACAGCTTCTTTCCCACTGACGCTTGACCTGGATGATCGTCATCATCATCATCGTCTTCTTCTTCATCATTATCATTATCATCATCATCATCATCCGTGTCATTGTCACTAACAAACTCCTTGTCATCATCTTTCTCATTGACCATGCTTCTGCTATCTTCTTCAACATTATCTAATATTCCATTGACTTCACTCAACAATGTATTTTCAGCTGTCTTTACTTCTCCAATGAATGTATCCTCAGCTGATTTTGCAGTGTCAACCTGATTGTCAGTAACATTGGCAGCTGCATTACACTACAACAGCAAAACTATGACAATATAAGTGGTCATAAAAGTCGGTAAAAATTGAACTGTAAAAACAACATCTCACCCTATCAGATGAAAGCTCAATACTTCTAGTGATCGAAACTTGAACCAAATGCAGTCTTCTATCACTCTCATCAGCAATATCCAATGATTGAGAAGGTGTTTCATCAGGGTTTTGCACTGCTTGATTAGTGTCTTTGCGGCTAAACTCATCTTCCTCAGGCTTACCACTTGAAGCAGCACTGTTGATGTTATGAAAATGTCAGAAAAAAATACAATCTAACAAGTGAAGACCTAACACTTCCCATATGGAAGTATGACAATAATCTTTGGATAGAATATTATGGAAGAATGACAATAATCTTTGGATAGAATATTAAAAGGCAAAGATAAATAGAATTTATGAACAAGATTATAATCAACACAGGTTCTAATAAGACTTCACAACTCAATATCTTGGAAAAGAAACAAGAGATAAAGGCTTACGCTGTATGACGCCTAAGATTGTATCGCCTTTGACCAGGGGTAGGTAAAGTAGAGGAAACTGTTTGTTGCTTCTTCCTCCGACTCCCAGTTGTCACACTATCAGCATTTCCCTCACTATGATCAACATCCTGCTCACTCTCAGTCACTTTAGAAGCCTGAGAACGACTGCGCTTACGGGTACTGGTAACGTTTGTCATGTCAACATGGAGAGTCTTTTCTTCATTATTCACATTTGTCGTACCTACAGAATCATTTGGCTTCACCTCCATCTTCCCTAATGAGCCATCCCTTAATATAGCCTTTGCTTCTTCTACCACTGCTTTAACAGAATGTGTCCTTCGAACACCAGGACCACGCCTACTCCCAGATTTGCGCTGGACATTCCTTAGCCTGGATTTCTCAGGCTCCCTAGTACCTTGCACATCACTGGCATTATCGACCTCGTCAACTGTTAGAGAATTATCAACGTGGTCATCTCTAACATCAGATTGGGACATATTCATGGCATCGGATGTTCCTGCCCTCGTATTTACTTCGTCACCAGTAGAAGTTTGTTCCCTCGCATGTTCATTAATTTGCATATGTGTAGCAGATAGAGGGGATTCTTCCATAACAGGGTTATCAGCGCTATGAATTCCCTTTTTAGGAGATAAATTAAAGATGATTGATGCACACTTCCGAAGCACGCTTGTCTGCCCACCAATTTGGGGAAGCTGCCTATCAACTGCCCCAGGAAGAGGACCAAGTCTATCCTTAGCATCTTTCTGATCGTCTTGAGAAAGCCTTACTGTTGGTAGCTGGATAATGCTACAAAGAAACTCTTGGGCAGAATCTCCACAATTTTTGCAGCACTTGATCTTCTCAATTAGAGCACCAAAGTGCACCCTCTCACTGAGCAACTGTTCTCTCTGTTTCTTCAGCTTTTTACTAAGACTATCAAGAGCCTTAATGTCTTTGGATATCTCAACACGAGTTTCTTCAAATTGAATTTTGTTCAATTCCAGTTCCTCCTTCTCCTTCTCCATGTGACGCCATTCCACTTCCATTTCTCCCTTATTTTTCTCAGCATCTTCTTTTAAATGCTTGAAATTACTCATTTCTCTCAGCCTCAATTCTTCCAAAGCTCTCTCCTTTTCTTCCACCATCTTTCCCCACTCTTCACGTCTTTTTTGCATGTCATTATAAAGATCCTGTCTCTGCTGCTCAAAATCTTGCTGCATGAGAGCCTGCTTATTTTTAGCCTCTTCAACTAACAGTAACTTCTCCTGATTCATTGTAGCTTCAAACGATTCTTTCTGTAATCTAATGCTCTCTGACTCCAGACGAAGACGCTCCTCATTCTCAGTTCTCTCCCTTTTCAATCTCTCCTCTTCCAAGTTTTTTGACTTTTCAAAATATGCTTTCTTTTCAGTTAGAGTTTGAAGCTCGTTATCCACAACAGATCTCTTCTCATCCAATGCCTCCCAGTCTTTCTCGAACTTCATCCTTTCAAGCTTCAAATCTGCAGCTTCTTTCTCTATTAGCTCACTCTGACGCCTCACATTGTCTATCTCCTGCTTTAAACTTGACTGCAACCGAAGATACTCTAACCTTTCCCTCTCTACAACTTCAAGATTTTTAAGCTCTTCCTCAATATGCAGTTCTTGTTTCCTTGCATCATCTCTCAACATTTCAATCTCTTTTTTTAAAGTTTCCAATCTCTCTTTCTCAGCAATAACCTGTTCCTTCTCCACCTCCAGATTTTTTACTTCAGCTTTTAAACATTTTTCTTGCTCCCTCAACGCTTTATTCTTTACTTCAAAGTCTTTTTCTTTATCTTTCAACCTCTCTGACTTCTTCTCCAGAGCAGTTTCTCGTTTACCCAGCTTCAGCTCAAGATGATTAATTTCAGTTTCCTTTTGATTCAGTGCTTCCTTTCGACTTATCATTTCCTCATCAAATGCTATTTTCTTTTGTTTCATCTCTAAATCAAATTCATGCATTTTTTCATCAAGCATAACCTTATGTTCATTAACAAGCTTTTCCAACTCCATCTGTGACACAAAAAAGACAATGACTAACATTTCAAGGATCTGGCAGGACTAGCTCATATACTTGAATAGTTATTGAACATGCCACAAAAGTAAAACTGGAAGAATAAGAGGATGTGATGTACCCATTCTATCACCAAAAGAAATGATAAGGACATCAAGCCGAAGCCTTTGAGGAAAAGTTACTATTTTTAGTAATTTCCTGTTTTAGAAACTTTCTCTTACTAGTAAGTTTGCGTTTTGTAATAAAGGCATGCTTGCCTAAACTTTATCTAGCTTAGTATAGAAGTTCCTAGGGTCTTTGTTAAATAGACTAAGTTAAGACTTTAACTTTATGTCCATGGAGCAAAGTAGAGCAAGGTCAAAGGTTGGGTCAAAGAGGATGTTCCTATGGCGAGTCTAAGAAGCTGAATTAAAAGAAGAAGCATAGAAGGACTTTACAAGGAAGATGGTTGAACAGGAAATCAGATTTGAAGCGGAATAAAATTCTTCAAAGATAGAATTCCAACTCAACTTGAAGTCCTTATCTTTATCTTGCAATCTTTTATCTTTAGGAGTTTAAGTAGGAGTAGGTCTCTAGATAGCTATGGTCTTAATACTATAAATAAGGTGGCTTATTCAAGCTTGTAGAATCAGATTTTAGCTTATGAATTTCGTGCTTTGTGTTATACACAAGTGTTTATTGAGTTTTTCATAGTTTTCTGAATTGAGACTAAGAAAAGCTTGCTCCTTTGCTATCTTGAGGACTTTGGCTACTCAAGTGGTGCTCTTAGGAGGCCTTGATAATCTAAGGGATAAATTCTTCTTAGAGAACTAAGGTTAGCCAAATCAATAAAACCCATCCACAAAAATACACAAACACAGCAAGTTCACGCATTGATCAAAAGTCAGATTTCCCAGTTTTTGCACATTGCAATTTTCTTACCCTTAAAGCTTGAAACTTTAAAACGTGTAAATCTCGGTTTGTGTACCCAGATTTACATCAAGAAAGAATCACAATGAGCAGGAGCATACATTCAACACACATAAATTGGACAAGAATCTCTTATCACAACAATTTCTATACACATGTTCCAATTCTAGTATCTTATACAAGGACCAGGATTCCATTAGCATTACGTGTACTGATGGGCACACACATCTAAAACATAACACTTCTGAATAAGTGTGCAGAACATGACATATGCCATAAAATAGACCATAGAGGAACCTCCAAATAAAGAACAAAATTGCAATCTTATTGATACTAAAAGAAGCTCCTAAAAGGGAAAGGAAGCCATCGTAAATGACTGATTTAGCAGAAATACGACAATACTTCACGGAGGCGGCAATGGAGAATGGAAACGGAGGCATCTCGTATAGAGGAGCATGACTTCATAAATTTTATGTATTAATAAAAGCAGAAACAAGCAGTTTACATATGATTTTTGTGGTTCAAAGCAATTGGAAAACTTAAAGGTGACATTTTTCTCTTAAATATTAGACATGAAATCAGTAAAAGAGAAGAATGTACGAGGACAAATGTTTGCATACAATAAAGAATGAGGAGAACAATGCTTCAATAGAAGCTCCTACCTTTGATGGGGCATGGGAGATCAATAGAAATCTTTCCCCAAAAATATTAGAGGCAAAAAATTTGACACTTAATCAAATATGCTCCTATTTGACAAATTAAAAGAAAGAAAGCAATTTAATAAACCATCTTGATCTACTCCATTATATTTCAATTGTCAGAACACAGGAAATCATGGGCTCCATTAAAAATATACTCACAGTTTCTCTAGCATTGAGCCTTTCTTCCTCTTCTTGCAGTTGTTTCTCCTTCTCTTCCAATTTCCATTTTATAGCTTCAGCTTTCTGCAATAATGCAGGAGAAAAAATTAAGAAGACGCGGATGTCAGGTACATACAATTGTAAACAATGTTTTTACAAAAACCCACCTTCTCCTTCATATCCAAGTCGACTAATTGATTCTTTACATCATCTTCTACTTTTTTCAAAGTTTCATTAGCCAAGTCAATCTTTTTTTGCAACTCCTCAATGTTTGACTCCTTTACTTTACTAGAAATGTCAATTTCATGCAGTTTTTCCTCCCTTTCATTGAGGATCCTCCGACTCTCACAAAGCCTTTGTTCCCCTTCTTGCAGTTTCTTCTCCCATTCAAGTAAATCTTCCTTCTGCTTCCGGTAATATAACTCATGAGATTCTCGCCTGAAAAGTTAAAACAGTCAAAATGAGCACGAATATCAGAACCCATATCAAGTCACCGGGTGTACACAAACAAAAATCATAAACTGCATATTAACCTAAACCAATATTTAATTAAATTGCATACTCTTGAGTAAATGATAATTGCTCTCTCTGAAGAATGTTTTCATGAACTTCTAAATCTTGCAGCTTCCTGTCTAGCTCAGAATTCTTTCTATCTGACTCAGCAAGTTTAGCATCCACATTACGAGATCTTTTCTCAACATCCAAATTCAGAATTTGAAGTTCCTCCATACGAACATTTAAATCAGCCATAGTTGTCTCAGATGTAGCTTTGCCTTTTGCATGTTCTTCATGCATATCACGCAAAGCTCTCTCAAGCTGCAGTAGAGAATTACAGGTCACCAAAGTTAGATACACCATGCTAGACAATTATTATGAAGTGTAAAGAAGGTAAAATCTATGTTTCACCAATACAACTTCAATAGGATAAGGGTACGGAAAACGGCACAATCAAAATATCTAAAATTGGGTACGAAATGGGTTGATGGGTTCTGCAAGAAAAAAACAGAAATTATAGAAATTAAAAATCATTCCAATTTAGCAACTATAATTTTTTTTTTAAAAAAAACAGAGATTATAGAAACTGTGTCATGGCAGAATGGTGGTGGTGGGGTTCTATTTCTCCAAGCTGAAGAGAAGAGAGAAGAGAGAACTATGGGAGCAAAGGAGCAAGAGATGAGAGTCGGGCAGTTTGCATTTTAGCAAGCGAAGAGGAGAAGATAGTAGGGCAGGAAATGGGAATGTCAGACTGTCTGGCTGCAAAGACTGGAATTCTGGAAGAGTTTATGGGTGGGCTTTTTTCTTTTAATTGTTTCAGACTTTTAGGCTCTATTAATTTGGGCTTGTCTCATTTTTGATTAGAGTGGACAATTCATATTACATTATAAAGCCTTTTTTCCCTATTTGCTGGGCATAGAACATGGGTATGGTTTGAATACAGCCCAACTGTACCCAATACGTACCCAGCCCGTACACTACATATCGGGGACATACCCATGCCGTTTCCAGACCATATCCGATACATATCCGTATTTGGTATGGAATACGGCTGGGTGTAGGCGAATCTGTGTATCATGTGGTGCAATTAGATAAACCTTACAATGAACACTATGATGATTCACACCACAGAGTTTACTTGGCGAAATTGGTACTCCATCTGAAACAGTATCCATCCAACAAATATATATAATCTAAACAAAATAAAGAACCATACCAGTAACTAGTATAGATGCTCAACCAACGCAAAATCCCATAATCATAAGTAAAACGTAAATTCATACGAATCAATCATATGCCCAGAACTCATAACACAAGAATAGCCAAGCTCTAGCACATAATAGTGATCATACAAATTTTTTACCAACAAAGTAGTCAACGTCAATGATCCTTGACTTAGTTAATGTTATGTAAATCCCCTTCATTTGTGTGAGTGTTTGTAGGATGGGGTGGGGGCACATGGATTCAAAAGCATCCTGAATATCCACAATTTACACAACAATTAATGGAAACTTTAAAAAATCACAGCATAGAGCAAAGAAATTATCAACAACTTAGCTTTAGTTAAAAAAAGATAAAAGAAAAACTAGTTACAGATTTTCTATAATATAAGCTAGGTCAAAGTTGTTATAACTTTGGCATTGCATCTTGCCAAACTCATATTAGTGTTGGGGTACATATGACAGAAACATTTAAAAAAAATTGCAAAATAGAGACTAGCATGCAACAATAACAAAGTAAAAAACAATCTCCCATGGAAAAACATGAAAAAAAACCCATCTAAGTCACTCATGATATTATAAAAAGCCTGACCTTTCGAAAAGGCTACCTAAGAAGGAACAAAGTGCAGCACATCTAAAAGAAACTAACATAAATAAAAGGTAAAACATACATCAACCAAAGACCGTCTTTCAACTTGTAAAGCTTTCTTTAAATTCTCCTCTCGCTTCTCAGCATCAGAAAAAGCAATCAAATGAGCAGCCCGCTCACGCTTAAGAATCTCCTCAGCCTCGGACAATTCTTGTCTTAATTCTTCAGTTTTGGATACTAAATTCTTTTTCTCCATTAGCAACAACCCCATGTTGTATTGATAGTCAAAAAGCTGTTCATAAAAATGTAAATCTGATTAAAATGCAACATCCACACAAAGAAGAAAACAACATCACTAAGAACTAGCAAAACAGTGGAACAGAAATTTTTTTATCAACATATGCAGCATAACAAGGTAATATTGAAAACTGGCTGAAATTACATCAAATATTATGCATCATTGACCGATAGTCCCCGATTATTTCAAAATAAGCGATAAAAATGCAACACATCATCACAAATCCATATTGAATTAAATTAGAAGCAGTAGAATGAAATTCAATCAAAGCTCCTCAAACCCCACTCAAGATGGGATCTCTACCCGACCATTCTTGCCGAATAAAGGGTACATGATTCCTATTATGAAAGCCAAAGAAATATCTATTTTGCTGATCATGTATTGATTTACAAAACAAATCATATTGCTTCATTTGTTTTCATACAAAATTTCTTAAGATAATCACTTGAACACCTTGCCTTCGCCTCCGGCCTTTCGCACCAAGATTATACTAAACTATACGATTTAGCTTGCTATAGCTTCTCATTCACTCAACACCAACATCCTCAAAACAACAATTTCAACAAAAACCAATGTAAGTAAGCACTAAAAATTAAGAATTCCAACTAAATCACATAACCTCAATACCAACAAAACCCAAGAAACCCAACAAAACTAAACCAATAAAATCAATGAAGCTAGTCAAAATTAAACCTCTTTTTCAAGCCGTGAAACCCTATCAAGCATAGCCTGACGATCCTTCCTCTCCAAGTCACATTCATCCAACAACCCCACTTCTTTAAACCTCCTCCAATCCTCGGGATTCCCACCCTCATACTCAACCGCTTCCGAAACCGAAAGGAACCCAGTCGGCGGAGGCAGCGGCGGGGCATCCAAGAACGCCGTCACCTTCCCTTTTTCTAAAGTCGCCGGCGTCCAGGACTGTCTTGGGTTGGTTCTGGGATCGTTTCTTGGTGTTGAAGTCGCCGGCGTCCATGGCGCCTTGCGTTGGGGAGTGAACATTGGAGTTGATTGTTAGGGTTTTGATGGGGATTAAGAAAGCAGAGATTTCGAAGGGGTTTGCAAATGGGGTTTGAATTAGAGAGATAGAGAGGGTGGTAGTGCAATGAAGGCTAGCCGAATAGGGTGGTTTATTCGGCGGTGAAGTGTGGAGAGAGAGGAGTGAGGTAGTGTGAAAAAGATTTGAATCAGAGAAAGAGGTTCGTGAAAGTTAAGCTGCCTTCTTTTTGCTATGTACGACGTCGTAACATGGCATTTGTGCCGACTCAGCTAAGGGTTTTTATTTCTTGTTCCTTGTCAAACTTTGTACGTAGAAATGTAGAGTGGTAATAATATGTTTACCTTAATGTCCTTAACTATGCATTGTCCAAAAAAAGGGTTCCTTAACTATACTCTTTTTTTTGTTGTTGATACTTTATTCTAGACGTAATAACATGTTTGTTTTTTTCATTTACAGAGTAAAAGGAAATCATACTCCTTGAAAACTAGGTCATATCATTCATGACTACATATCCATCATTTCATCTCTTAAGTGTATATATGGAGAAGAAATTAAATAGCTTTTTTTAGTAAAGAAAATTGAATAGCTTATTAGATCGTAAATGTTCAAATCTTATTAATCCGATCATCTCGTAGACATTGATATTAATGCAAATGATAAATTCTTATGTTACCCAAGGGGCTCGCGAAAATTTCAAACGGCTTGCTTCCCCCAAGGGTAACAACCGTTAGGGTAGTCGGAAATTTTAAACGGCTTCCCCTAGGGCTAGTATATAATGATGTAAATAAATATGTACATGATTGACAATACTAATTAACTAAAAAATATATCACTAATTAAAGAAATAATACCAAGTAATACTCATTAACAACAATTTTACGAAAAAAGGGGGAGTGGTTTAAAATTTTAGGCTAGCCTAAAATTTTAAACCACTCCCTCCTTTTAATTAAAAAAAAAAGTTTCCGGCTAGTGGTGGTGATTTCTGGCGAGTGGTGAGAGTTACCAACAAGCGGTGGCAATTTCCGATGAGACTCCCAACATGTTGAAGTTGGAAGGGAGAGATAGAAAGAAAGTAAAATGATGAAAAGTAATGAAGGGAAAAATAGTAATAGCGAGGGATGGTGAGTATTTTGGGAGTGGTAAATAACAAGCTCCAAAGTAAATGAACTAAAGCCGAGTATATATTAAAACTTAATCAAGCGAAAAATAAATTCATATGTAATTGAACTAAAATTCCGCCTAATAATACACAACCATTTGATTCACCACCATTTGAGGCGATAATGAAGGAAACAGCTCAACTCTTCAGTACGCACAGCCATCTTCAAGCATTATGCAGCAGCAATCATCTCACAGATATTCGTTAGTATGATTCAACTGAAGGGATCAGTCAGAATAGGAGTCCAAATCTCAAAATCCTTCAATTATGCAAATGTACTTATGTTAGTCATAAAGCTGGTTTCCACGAGAAAAATTTACACCACCAAAGTGTATGCATATACATATTGTTCAAAATACAGCTGCTCATTTCTTGGATGATTTAAATATGTTCTCTTTGTAGTATTTGAGTTCAAGTATGCTCTCTCTGATGTCATCCAAAGCCCTGTGTTTTTGCTCCTTTGCAGGTGCCTTTTTGTTAGCTGGATAAGCAAAGACAATGTGAAGAAAAATAATGTCTTTTAACTACAAAGCCTTCAAGCAGATTGTGAAAACTAATGACAGCACGGCCAGCGGTCAGTCAAAAAAGATTAGCAAACATCTGTTTGAAGACAGATCTAAACTGATGACATACCCACACATTATCTTCAAGTGACCCTTTGATTTCATATATATCAGAGTAGGCCTAATGTAAGCATCATTCTCAAAAAGAAAAAAAAAAAGAAGAAAAGCAACTTTTCCTACTCTAGTATCTCGAAGGCCAAAGCTACACTACCAAGACAGCAAACCCAACCAGAAAGTGCCCTCTTCTCTGTATTTTAGTCACAGATATTTTTACCAATCACAAGTTCAGCAACGAATTTGAAGAGACCCATGAATTAAACATGCTCAAATCCCAATGAAATGGTACATGAGCATGTATCATCTTATAACCATAGATAATCCCAAAGCACACAGGTCATATGAATAAAATGCTTAAGGTCTGCACAGCTGCACTATTGTTTATTGAATATGCAGGAGAATAAGCATTGTTAAGCAAACAGTCAATAGAAATCAAGGATGAGCAAGATGATCAATTATGTTGGACATACAGGAGAATAACTACCTTTAGGATACCACCGAACACATAAGGCCTTCACACTGCTAACGTCAACAAGAACATGAGAGAAAAGACTAGCCAAGTCTGGCATGTATTTCTGCATAAAAGAACTAGGTAAGAATGGAAATATTCATGTACTTCCAAAAGCCAAGGAATTAAAAAGAATATTTTATACATAAATTCATTCTGAAAGTAATTTATAAAAAATAATGGATGTAAAAACTTTACATAATGCTTGTCCAATATCCAACAGACCTGTCAGGAGACTCAGGACAGAAACCAAGGTTTAACTTATTCAACCCAAGCTACAAGAATTTAACAATAATGACACATCTCCAAACCTACATGAGCTGAAAACTTCCAAACATAGTCCTCAAGTTTATAACAAAGAAGTATAAAGAATGACCATCTGTCTTTAATATGTTCTCCTCAGTGAGCCTGGAAAGTGTAATATTTCAGTAAAGGTTTTGTAAAGAGGCACATTTTGGAAACTTGTTCCTGCATAGCTCAATACTCATTTTGTTTCTTGTTCCTGCATACCTCAATAATCATATTGATGTTTATAAAGGTTTTAAGAGGCACACTTTGCAATGTTGTCGAAAGACTAATGATGCACAGACCATTACCTTTGGCTAGATAGAAATGTATTATGCCACCAAAACAACAAAAATTCCAGGAAAATGAACAAAATCAATGACCTGCTCTATATTGTACATGTTAAAATAGTTCTCCATATGGTGGAACAAATTGGAAAAAACAATATTTTCACCAAGAACAAGAGTCATGACTGGGAATTTTAAGCTTTGAACCATACTGAAGAAAATCAAGATTTCACTAATCTTCAGGATTTCACTAATCTTCCTTTAAATTCAAATTGTCATGAACTAGTACTAATCAATCCGGTCTATACAAGGGTTCAATGTACACAGCATATGTGTAGTTGCAGCTGACTGTTGCTAATGGGGTAAAACATTCACTATTGGCTTTGTGTTATAGTTATAGTGGACCTCTAAAATGCTTCCACAAGGATGTTGCAAATCAAGTCCATGACTTATGGAAACAACCCTCTTCATTATAGAAGGGATAAGACTGTACAGAGTATATTCTAAACTCTCAACCTGCTAAGGGAAGCAACCTCTTCAAAGGCATCAAATAATGTTTATTAGTTTGATTCTTTGCTATTGCATGGAAATTAGCCAGTATATGTCTAGAAGTAGCATGGAAGGTGAGGATGACGTCAAGTCATCATGCCCCTTATGCCCTGGGTGACACACGTGCTACAATGGCCGGGACAAAGGGTCGCGATCCCGCGAGGGACATACTCTCCAATCTCCATAGACCGTAGGTAGGACATAAAAGCCTTGTTAAAAAGAAAGATTGATAGTACTTCAAGATGGAATGACCAGCATGGAAGTTACAAACATAAATTTTAACATCATCTAACAACAATAGCATTACATCCAATACATTCCTATAGAAATCATTAGGCAAGTTCGAAAGAGATAGTTCTGAACTTTTGAAGTGTTTCCTTTCATTTCCTAATACGTGAAAATTTGGATTGTTAAAATTCAGAATCGAACATCCATTTAGATGCCCTCAAGCATTCTACAATTAACAAGGTTCAAGTAGTAGGAATGGTTCATTTCGAGGTGAATATCTATACCAACAGAATACTACACACAGCTTCAGCTGCAGAGGAGATCTTAAAAGGCTCTATCTCCTAGCTTTGGCGTCCCTTGTAAAAGACAGACACTTCTTCTTTCATTGTGCCTTTTCTGGAATGTTTGGATCAACTCTTTGAGCGTCTCTATAGAAACTGGATTTGTGCAGTGACTCTGTTGCCTTTACTTAAACAATGAGATGAGTCATTTGTCAAGAAGAAGGTTCTTTGCCAGCATTTTTGCCAGAACTGTGGTGCTGTTCAGCTGATGGAGCTATTTTCTAATTTAGGGTGCTGTTCTGCTGATGGAGCTATTTTCTAATTTAAGAGTGCCTAGGATAAATTTTTTTAGGACATTCAACAAATTGTTGTGAGTTGTTTTTGCACAATCTTCCCTTGATTTGGAGGACTTCACTTCCTAGCTCACGTGATTATCCTCTCAAGCGGGAAAAATTAAGTCCTAACCAGATAAATAACCCTGCATTACCATCTAAGTTCCAATTAGTGGTTCCATGAGGAGATGCCCAACATATTTTACCATTGAAAAAAAAGGATGCTCTATATTTGTTTCTAAAAGATAAGAATGCCCACGCAAGTTGACAACAATAGCGGGCAAGGCAGCAAAGGTAAAGAATAAGCATACTTATATTATTAGTGTCATATAGTTAACACATAAAAGTGACAGTGATGATGATAACAATACCATGATATATACCAATTCTTTTTTTACAAGAAAAACCAAGCAAGTGGCATGTATCCACAGCAAAACCATATCAACATACCTTGAGGAATATATAATCTGTATACACTGAGTTTCCTGCAAGAAGTGGTGTATAAGTACCAATGTGTTTCTTGACAAATTCTATAACCTGCACAATGCGTAAACATCACATTGTCATCAAGACAGAATACACAATGTGAACAAAGGAACAAGTTGTAGTTAAAGCTTCAAAGTATTCCTGTAGATCGACCTTCTGATTCCCACGTGGTGTTATGCTTCACCGTGATATTATTAGTTTATTACACAAAGTACTTCACACTTGAGGTAAAAAATCATACGATGGAATGCTTTCATTAACTACTGGCCTAAGAAAAAAGTTTCAATCAAACAGAAAGTCTTCATGCATTCAATGTAAGGTAGAATTAATTAAAAGATCAAAAACAACAAGCACATGAGGAAAGTCTGCATGCATTCAATGTTATGTTTTAATAACTACAATGTATTTTAGGATCTCTGAACTATTAAAAAAAGTTGCAGATAGATATACACTAAATAACTGACAAATGTTCAGCGAAAGAGAAGGAAAGGATAAATTATCATGATTTGGATTGTTCTTGGAAATTAAAAAATAAAAAAAGTAGTTCAAAGGGAAATTTAATACTTGTAGAAGTCAGAACATCAACAACGTTTCCTTAGTTAGGCCTCCTGCAACTTCTGTTAGAACAGCTTACTAACAAAAAGAGAGAACTGAGACTCAACAGTCAACCAGTCAGACTTTCACACTTTCCTCCAACACAAGTCATAGGTGAACAAAAATTTTATACTTCCAATTTTCAAAGACAAAAAGGTCACCAGGAGCCAAGGAGGGGACAGGCATGCTCTAATTTTTTTTTTTTTTTTGGACGTACAAATTATAGCAACAAACTTTATAAATCCAGACAAGGTAAATTAACGTAACCACTGACAATCTTGGGTGAACCAAATTTTTTTTTTTATTTTGGACGTACAAATTATAGAAACAAACTTTAAAAATCCAGTCAAGGTAAATTAATGTAACCACTGATAACCTAGAGTGAGCCAAAATATGATATTTTGATGAAAGAGCTTCTCAAACGCAATCTATCTATTACTATATACTACTGCCTATCCTTCAAAAAAAAAAAAAAAAAAAAAATACTACTCCCTTTGTTCCACGTTAGTTTTGAGACTTGACATAGCACATAGTTTTAGGTGACAAGTTGTTTGGTTATCAATTGTTATTTTATTAGAAAAGTAAATGTGATAGAAGATAGTGAGATATGGTGAGACATTGCTTTTTTGTATAGGGAAGAGAGATGTGTCAAAATAATTATAGATCCTTTTTTAAATAGAAGTGAACTAAATTGGGACAAATGACAAAAGGAAAAAGAGATGAATTTTTTCCGGCCAAAATGCCTATCCTTTCTCAATTAATATAATTCTCCATTTCCATTACAATGTCCGAAAGTATTATATTATATGTGATCATAATCTTTCCATTTTTTAGGAAATATCGCTCCATCTAGCTTACATTCTAATTTTTTTATATTTCTCTTTTATCTCATTAATTTTTTTTTTTCTATTTTTTTAGTAAAACTATCTAATCCTATTGACATATTTGATCTTCAACTGTCTTCAATTATTTCTTATTTGATTAAATTTTATAAATATTCTTTAAAACTTTTGATTAAAGCTAATTTTGAATCTTTTGGTTTCTGGTCCTATTAGTGTTCAGTATCCAACTTTCCAGGCCAATTTGAATTTTTTCAAATTTACTAAAATACATGGTCTTTAATTTTTCATATTTTATAATATTTTCCTAATCACAAAAGGAAAATTCAAATTTATTATTATATTTCATCCAATTTCATTAGATTTATTTATTTATTTATTTTTACAAATTGGTGGTTATTGAACTATTGAATGTGCGTCGTGATACCTGTGTTTTACATGGAACCGAATCTAGTACAATAGTAAAAGAAAGTACAGAACCTACTTTATCTAAAACGAGAATAAGTTATACATGAAAATAGCCCTAAAGTAAGGACACAGGAGAAAAAGACAACTGTAGAGGTTTGCCAATATTCCACTATAGTGTTGTAATTTTCACTCACCTTTATTCACACTTGTGATCAATGCCTTAACCTTTAGTGGAATCCCATGCACCTGACAATCCTCCCTAATTTTCTTTTAAGTCTCTTTCCATGCTATCGCATATATGTCTCAGAGCAAAAATCAATAACATATAAACACATAGCTGACACTTTACATATGTTACACAAAGTATGATAATTTCCAAAGCAAGAGCCATCCATCCACCTTAGAATTGTTCACAGTGACATATACCTCCTCAACTTTTCCTAGGTTATTAGGAGTATCTAAAACAGCAATTTAGATATTTTGGTTCATGTTCTCCACACCCAAATTTTGAAGATAAATTCAGTAATTTTAAAGTAATCAACCAAGATATAGCATTCTCCTGCAACTTGGATATCGAGACTCCAAAGAAAGGAATCAGAAGTTAATCTACCAATGATACAAGAGCACAACAACATCGCACTTTTACAATAATTCTTGCTCTCTCCCTAGCAAGATGAAAATCTTCACATTATTTTGGGAAGTCCCAAAAAGGAGACCACTTTTTTCATTTGATGACTGTAAACAATATGTGTTCACAAATTTGGCCCGTCAACAATTAGGTGTTCGGAAAAATATATATTTCAATATCCATACCAAAAGTGAAAAACTTTGTACTGAGATAAGGACAGCATAAAATGTTTTTAAAGAAACCTCTACATCACCAAAATCTTCCTTCTTTTGTTCTCCTGCAAAGGGCTAATCTGTCATTTTTTGAACCTTTTAAGCCCAAGAAAAGGCTCAAACCACATTCTAATGGCTATGAATAGTGCTAACCTTACATTTGGGTGTGGGCTTTCCGAGGAGAAAGGAGCAGAGGAGATGGAGGTGGAGGTGTTCATCCAAAATACTTGTATGTACGTTTCAGGATGGGTTTACTTTTTCAAAAGATATAAGTAATTTCCCAATAAACCATAAGCCTGCAACAAGTCACAATGATTCCCAGGGACCACAGTACTTACCGTAATCATGAAATTTTTTGTATTATCTTATGGAAAAGAAGGCAAGAGTATAAAGAGAAGGATGCTGAAACACAGAAAGTTTAACCAGACCTGCTGCTCAGCTTCATGTTCAGTGACTGTACTCTGAAGAACCTTCTGTGTCAACCCTGAATTCAATTCTTGTGTCAGTCATTAAGTCCAGAAGATGCAAGTGAACATGTTTAGCAATTACAAAAAAAATATATACAGTATGATACTATGGAGTAGAAGGCAAAATACAACACCCCAAATGGAAAACAAAATAAAATTCAATTGAAATATTTACAACTAGTCATTAACATTTCATGCATAACATGGTGAGATATAGAATTAAACACAAGGGTGTAGTCCTCCTTACCACTAGCTGCATGGTGATTTTGACACCATTCCCCCATCTTGTCCATACATTCCTGTGATTGATGGATAACAAATTCCGGGCCCTACATATGAATCATGAACAAAAAAAGACTTGAATGCACAAACAACACAAAAACAATGTTGAAGAGGTCTTTTGTACAAAGTTTGAGGAACCATATATATATATCCTTCTCAATGTAAATTATTCTATCTGATCCATAACAAAAGGTAGTCTTTCCTTGGAAATAAGGGCAAAGAAAAGGGTCAAATTCACTAGATTTACATAGTGGCCTATCAATTAGGTCAGTCCATAAATTAGTGTCCTATTTTCTAAGGACGGAGGAATAGAAGTTTATTAAGCACAAATCAAAAAAGGCCTGGCATCAAGATGCTACTGAACACATCAATAGAAGAGATAGATGAACAAAGTAACAAAGCTCTCACCTCCACAGATTTAGACAAACTGCCATCTGTTATGATACAAGCTATCTCTATAATTCGATCAACTTCAACATTTAAACCTGCATAGAAGCAATGACAATAAAAGCTGTGACCTCTTGTATTCAAGGACTGGATACTAAACTGAAAGTCACCCATGCTTAATTTTCAGGTGAATACTGTCTAAGAAAAATTGAATCATATCGTTCGTGTTTCCATAGGCACCACTTATCTAATGTAATTTCTCCAGTGTAAAGTGGAGGCCCTAAGGCCACAGTACCAAAATATGATGAATTTTTACACCTAGACTTCATCTCCAACTGAAGCAGCACAAATGACTTGTATGCAAAAAGTAATTTAACAAGGTACCAGTTGCTATGCACACAACCTAAAGGCAGATTGGGATGAGCGGGTGAGTTTTGCTTTTACTTACATCAAAATCCTTGCAGAGGCACATTAGATATACAACACAATGACAAGTTACAATTGTTATACTGCAATGCTTTTTAGTGATTAACTTGGTGTCTCCTTTTAGAAAAGCTACAATCTTATCCATGTGAATTTTTCCTCTAGATACAATGGACTAGGAGTCTAGGAGCATTTTCTTCATCAAAGAAAATTAGTGGTTCTTGGTTCTGCATTTTTTACTGAGGGTTGAATATACTGTTTCAGGCAATTGCACTTTTGGAGAAATCGACAAGCATGAAAATTAGTGATTCATTCGCCTTTTTCAGTGTTGATTTTTTGTGATTTTTCAGATAATTGATCCAAGATTAATTTAAAAGATACTTCTGTCATCCTTGCTTGACATTCTCCACAAATACAACAACCCTACAAAATAGAAGAGTAAAAAAAAAAGTGCAACTTAAGAAAAGTTGAACCAGCCTGACCTACAATGGCCACAAATCTAACAGCATATTACCCACCAATAACTTTCTTTACTTTTTTTTCTTGCCAAACCATCTTAAGATTACCCAAGCAAAAAAATTCAAAGAAATATCTTCCCCTTATACCACCAGAATCTTTCATACCTAACCCACAGATGCCGCAAACTTGGTGAACAAACCAACGGATTTCCCATAAACTCAAATAACCTGTACAAAACTAAGGGGCTACTTGGTTACTATGATGAGAGGGTTACAACTTACAAGAAAGGGAAAGGAAAAGAATACCCTTGTTTCCCTTTTACACTGTTTGGAAGGACACTTTCGCAATTCCTTTTTCCCGCTTTTTATTTTCAGTCTCCCTCGAAGTCCTCCAAAATGATTCCTTAACCGCCCAAGGATTTTTTTCATTTTCCCCAAACTCAACAGCCTGCTACGGATCAGCTTAGAATATGTAGCGAAAACAGAGTAAACAAGGAAATAAAAGAGAGACTAGTGAAGAACACTGACGGAAATGACTGAAAAATGGAAATCAAGGTGACATTCACCGGTTAGGCTCGCCACTCTTTTGAGAGGAACGTCTGCAAACAACAAAGCACTCAACACGTATTCTAAATGACTCTACTCTGCCTATCTATGTATTAAGCTACCACCCTAGCAAACTTACTAAATTTTTTACGCCACTACAAACAATATTATTATGCCACTACCAAAATTTCCCTCATGCAATATATAAATATGCATACTCCCACACCTAAACATCCCCACCCCCCCCCCCCCCCCCCCCCCCCAAGCCCTACTGCAACCAGTCAACCATCACCCAAATCCACCAGCATAGTCAACCACCACCATCCAAACCTGATTCACACCCCCATCAAAACCAATAGTCCAACAAATTCTTTCCATCAGGTCATCACCACTGCAAAAATAACCATCCCAACCAGCCACAATCAGCATGCCACCACCACCCATCTTTACCATACAGCAGCACCGTCAACACTGACCAACTACAAGCAAAGCTTGTGTATTTGCCTGGCCTAATGGGTAGGAGAAGCATAGGCATTGCATATAGTATGTTAAAAGTGGCTTCAAATGGAAGATAGTTGGTAAGATAGAGGGAAAAGAGAATAAGAATTCAGAAATGTTATAAACAAGGGACTTAGGGAGAATAACGAAAGGTGAGAGCATCCAAAATACTGAATTGTCATATTAGGATTCTGTTTATCTCTTGGGAGTGACTCAGGCCACTAGAAAGCTAGATTATCATATCATATACTTTGTATTTCCAGCATAATCAAAGAGACTCCATTTAATCTTTCTTGATATCAGGCATGAACCAAACTGCCCCTGATTAAGAGACAAAACTTCCTGATGAAGTGAAGGTAGATTATTCTCCATCTCACAACCCCAAAAAACACAAAACATAACGTAGTGAAAATAGGAACTTGTTAATTTTCCAACTCTGAAAATTGTCATTAGAATTAATTTCTATTATATGAGTTGACACATAAAGGACTTAGCCTTCATTAGGCCCTTGGAATTCCATCACAAATTGTCAATGGAAAAGAGAATGCCGAGAAGGTTTTTCCACATGATTCTACAAAAAAAATCACTTGTGGACTTAGTTTAAAAAGGCGCTAGGGGTCCCTGTAGCCTAGGCGCTAGGCGCCTAGCAAAGGCGCTAGCCTTTGGGTATGAGGCGCTCTAAATATGCCAAAAATCAAATTTAACGCTTGTAAATTGTATTTTGTACTCAAAACAACATAATACTCGTGTAATTAGTGATCTGAGTAATTTGTTGATCCAAGTTATCCGTTGATCCCATAGATGATTGCTCATTTGAAGACATCCTGAAAACAAATCAAGAAAGATAATTAAATTGACTGTGATATTAATTAGTCAGGGAGTCGTATTTTATTAGAAGGAAAATTTGAAGTAACATTTACTAAAATATAGTGACACGGGCACACTGCATTTCCCATCAATAATCATATAAGAGAAATATTGTTATTATTTTATTTGGTAACATCAACAATTGTAATTAAACATCAAAACAATTACTCCGCAATTAATTTGGTAACTCATAAAAAGAAAATGTAATTACACTAATTTTCAGTGATTACTCCAACATCATACTGTGAACATACAAGAATCAATTTACCTGATTCGAAACAAATGCACAAGTAATTCAAATAGAAAAAAACAGAATCAACAATCTTTTATTATAACTGGAAGTATTTGCTGATTACAAAACTAAATGTATAAGAAGACTAAAGTAGCAAAAGAAAATATGCACAACATACCTAAGAACCCACATCAAGAAAAAAAAAAAACCAAACCTATAAAAAAATAATAAACCCAGAAAAAGTATGAACCCCGAAAAATAAAAATAAAAAAAATAAAACCACGAAAACCTGAAAAAATAGAGAAAAAGAGAATTGGGTACTTGGGGGAGGAAGAAGAAGACTAGAAGAAGGAAGAAGAAAAGGAAATTTAGTGAAGAAGGAGGAAGAAGATAAAAAATAAAAATAAAAACATACCTGTAATGGTGAAAGTGTGTCGCTTGTTGTCGGCGGAGATGGTGGCTTGCTATCAGTGGAGATGGTGGAGAAGATGGTGGCTGGCTGGGTGCTTAGTGCTGTTGGTTGATGATGCTTGTTGGTGGCTAGCTGGCTGCTTAGGTTTTGGTTGCTCGTGCTTAGAAAATATGGGCTTTAAGCTTTAAGCCTTTTACTTTATAAAATCTAGCAAGTGTTGCCAAAAAAATTTTTTTTAAAAAAAAGGCCAGGAAGTATAGAAACCTAAAGGCACCTGCCTAGCAGCGCCCAACGCCTTCACTGAGGCGCTGTAAGGCGCCCTAAAGCGCTCTCCTTGCAGATTCACCTTGCCAGCTGCAGCAAAGCGCCTCGCCTCAGCGCCTCAAGCGCGCTTTTCAAAACTAAGCTAGTGGATGATCCTCATGAATCCCTTAACCACATCTTCTTATCAAGAGAACCAGCAAAAGTATATCTCAACACTTCCAGCAAATTAGCTAATTCCCTTGCAGAGGGTCCTAGTTTTGTTCTTTAATTTAGGCTTTAGATGAAAAGCATTTCCCATCCCCCGCCTATTGCAAGTGTTTAGTCTAAGTACCCAAACTTATGGCTATATCGGTAAATATCCAGACTCTACTCCCCAGAAAAAAACTCATATTTTCAGTGAAGACCCTTCTCTTTTCAATTTTTACAATATCCTTTTCTGAAAAAAGTACTTTCAGAAGTCTTCAAGAAAGTCTTTCTACTAGTCAAGTATAAACTTGCACAAATCAATCTCCCCAGGCTCTGGATAACACAAACTGCATACCATGCACTGATTCATGTTTCTAGGACTCTAAAAGATCAAATAATTGATTAGTCACTGACCGGTGGTCTTTTATTTCCACGTTATGGATTACGACACAGCAGTTCCTCCCTTACTCAAATGATCCATGTAAAAACCTATGTTACCTGGACTCAGCTTGGAGTGTCGGGTAAGGCAAATTCCGAAAATTTAGAACACGGGGACTCTGTCCAAACTCTCATACAAGGACATGGCGAGGTGAGAAAATATTTTTATTTTCTATTTATTACATCTGTTCATATATAATTAATTTACTACTAATTATCTGAAATATTAAGTCATAAATTGACTAATGACATATATACGTATTATAAAGATAATAAACTTAAATTGTACACGACAAAGCACTAGGAGGAGGAGGGGGAGGGGGAGGAGTTGGATCATCTATATCTTGTCCTCACAAGCTGCCATGCCCGAGTGACCAAAGGAGGATCCAACCTCCATTTCATACCCATGTCAGTGTTATGTCAAGCCAACAAGGGTATGTGAACCATTTTTCCGAGTCCAGGTAACAGAGATAAAAACTAAAGGCATGTACTAACAGAAAACAGCCATTGCTATCCAAGTTTAGGCTTTATAGTTTCTAAGTTGAAGGCTGTCTAGATAGTCTAGAAAATACTGGAAAACAACCTTTTTGGAGTAGTTAATATTCCTTTACAATAAACCAATAGACAACAGCCATTGATTTCCATGTCTGAACTATTGGGGTGTAAATTGAGCATCATCTATATACTCTAGATTATACAGGAAAAAAGCCTTTTATTTTTCATTTGCAATAAAAATTCTTTTCCTTTATTTAAATTAATATGGCTGCATGTAGTCTGATAGAACTGAAGAGAGGAGGGGAAATCAATGTAGTGACCTGTGAGGCTGTGATGCCTCCAGAGACCAATTCATTCTTTGTGTGCTTCCACATGGAAAGCAACTTGGAAGTGCAAAGAAGGAAAGAAAGAGACAAACCAAGAAAACAATGAAAAATGGAAAGGAAAGGCTTGGAATATACTGCCTTCATCTATATTTATTAGATGCATCATGTAAGCTTACCAGTCATTTCAAGATCAATCCAGACAAGGGGTAGTTTGTACTCTGATACAGTGGCACCTAATTTCTGGTCTTTATCATAACCATTATCCACAACCAGCTTGTCACCTGAGCTTTTATCCTTTTTACCACTCACCCCTGTGTCATAAAATATTTCAATAAAGACAAAATTGAGTAAGGTTTAACAGTCTGGAGTCCACAGGTCGATTATATCACTTTTTGTGGTTCTGAACGGCAGTAACACTAACGCCCTTCACTTCTTTCCAGAACAATGTTAAAGATTTATTAATAAGAACAAATCAACAAAATAGGTCAAACATTTATCATTATTCTTATTGCAAAAGAAAGATAGTTCACCCTTCTTATAGAACAATGAATACCAACTAGACACTGATGTAAAATAGCTCTAACCTATAAACTATATTCATACAGGGCAGGCAACAAATAAACAAAAAAAAAGGAAAATAAAACTTAAAAAAAAAAAAGATCCAGCAAAGAAAGAGTGAAAGACAAGGGATGGCACAGGCAAGGACATCAGAACGTAGAAGGGTTACAGGTACTGACATAGAAGCACACAGGGTAAGATCAATTAACAATAGAGAGCCAACTGACAAGGCCATAAAAAGACAAGCTAGGGAGACAATTTCATAGCAGTGGCTCTCAAATTTCAGCAGTAAATCCAGTCAAATACTCAAACGCAGGGTAAGTACACAGGACGAGAGCACTCAGATAGAATATGGCTTATTTAGATATAGGCACCCGCTTAGCGCTTCAGGAGCAACAACAATGCAGATTTTTTAACCCAAGCATGTGAAATCAAAAAAAGGCCTTTTGTAATCACCGTTTGACCGCATTGTAAGTAATGCTACTACAAAAACAACCAACTAACGAATTTTGTATCAAAGAAAGGTTAAAACCAGTTAATCACCACCAAGCATAGCTCCTACCCATCGTACTAACCCCACCCCTTACAGGAATCAAATAGATACAACCACTCAACCAACTTCGATTTCAAGATGCAGGATTATCCTAAAAACCCCTAAGTATCAAAAGGCCCCTTGAATCTCCTTTTACCCATCACCATAAACGACCTAAACAATCCGATAAGACGGAAAAATAAGAACGGTACACAACAAAGTGACAATTTTGAAGCATAAATTCATAGAGAAACATTATACCACAGACAATATAAACCCTATAATCCAAACAAGAAAAGAGTGGATCACATGCAAATTGGATAATTCAGAATGAACAAGAAAAGATACCTTTGTTCGAAACCGCGCTACTCGAAGACAAGTCGGAAGGATCATCACCATCCGCAATCCCCAGTACTGAGAAAGCATTTGAGATGAGGTCCATTTTTTATGCTTTTATCAACTGAAACTGCACCCCAATTATCTTTCAATCTTTATTTATACAAGAATTTTTCAGTTCTATGATTAAATGCTGCATGAAATCAAAAAATAAATAAAACCTAAGAGCAGTGAAAATGCAAGAGAGGTCAAGAACAGTGAGCGATTCTTTGGGTTTGAGAAGTGGGGCCCACCAAATAGCACGGCGGGGAGATCGTCGGTGGAGGAGGTGTTGCCGGCGTCTGGCGGAGAGTGGGTAGTGCTGCAACTGGTTCGGAGATAGAGGGTTTTTTGTTTTATATATTATATATATTTAAGCTCCGTGAAAACTGAAAAGGGTTCTTAATAGGGTTTGGGGGTTCAAACGTCTTTCTCCTCACGTGCTTTATACTCCGTAATTCTTATTATTAGGAAATAATATAAGTCAAATCAATGAAAAATAAGGTTAGTAGAATTTGTTTATAAGGAAAATATAGTATTGATAGTGCGATGGAAGGAGAACTAATATTTTCATTAGAGGGATGATATCTTCACATTTCTAAAGTAGTTATTATCATTATAATAAGGGTATTATCAATCTTTCAATGCTTGGTTTTTATTTTTTACATATAAACATATGAAATATATATAATTTCGTAATATTCTTATTAATTATTTTATGGTTAATATGACCATTTTAAGCATTCAATGCATTTGTTTGTAAAGTCTAGCTTAATTAATGTACTTAGAAGGAAAATATATTGAATGCATTATTTTGCAACACTTTTATGTATAGAGGAGGAGTAAAGTGTATATATATATATATATATATATATATATATATATATATATATATATATATATATATATATATATATATATATATATATATATATATATATATATATATATATATATATCACTTACCCCATATGAATCATGTTTTGTTATTGTTTCTATCTCCCAAACCTCACTTGCATCACTTTTTCATTGTTTTTCCTCCTAATAACTATAATAATTTAAAAATCAATAACAAAAATAAAATAGGTCAAGTAAAATAAGTCAAGTTCACCAAAGATGAAACTAATTAAGCAATTAAGTTAAAGTTAATTTTAGCAAAATATGCTGGAGAGATTTGAGCCTAACTTAACTAATTTCCCCCGAGAAAAAATTATTTTTGAATCAAGATAAAGAGAAATTGGGTCATGTCGAGTGTTTCACGGGTTTAATCGGGTTTATATTTTTTTCAAGTTGAGTATAAATCGGGTTCAGGGTTGACTCCAAGTTGAGTCAATTATGAGTGAAGTAATACTTGGATCAAGTTAACATAAGGTCGTAACCAGGTTAAATCACGGGTCATGAACTTGGTTCTTTACAAGTCAATAGCTAGTCGGGTATGCTTGGCTTCTCGAATCGGTTCAAGTTTTGACAACTCTCACAATCATTAGTAGTATAAATGTAATCATAACAACTAATATGTATTGTTGTAACTTTATGAGATACTACCGCACCAAATTAGAGTATCCATCTCAAATAATTTAGTTGAACTTTGAAACTTAGTGATGAATCTTTGCAAGTTTGCATATAGATATAGTGAGATTAGTGACAAATTGACTAGTCAATGAGTGAACTTTAAAAAAGCCAATTGGTTCTATAGTTCATGCAACTAAACTTGAACCTGGCAGTCACCAACTATCATTGAACACCACCTTCGGAGGTTTTTAACAGTAATCAATCAGAGCAAGATTCCCAGATGACTAACAACTAACAAAAAGTGAACAAATCGACAGAGAGAAAATTAAATAGAGGCAACTTGCTACGTAAATTATCCCAAGCAAGAGTTGTATTATTCAGCATGTATGACGAAGATGCAGAGCCATTGACTCAAACATATAGCACCCGTCAATATCAAAATTATGTGTTAGCAGAGTTTACTCGTGTAATGCTATATTTTTTTAAAGTGTTTTTCTGTATTGAATGGTTAAATCAGTACAAACCTCCAACACCCAACTTGCACAATATTTGTTCAAAAACATTAGCCTCGACTGCTTTGGTCAAAACATCTGTTAACTGGTCTTTTGATCTGCAGAACTGAAGATTGAGAATATTTGCTTCTAAGTTATCCTTTATAAAGTGTCTGTCAACTTTTACATGTTTTGTTCAATCATGTTGGACGGGATTTTTCAGAAATGTTGATCGCAACCTTATTGTTATAGAACAACTCACAACTATCTCCTGGAGGAAAACCAAGTTTAGAGAGCAGTTTTCTAAGCCATAGGACTTCAGTAATTCCCTTTGCAATTCCCTAAATTCTGCTTCAGCACTAGATATTGCAACAACCTTCTATTTTTTACTCTAAGTAACCAAATTTCCTCCTACCAAGGTAAAATACCCTGATGTTAATTTCCTACTATCCCAATCTCCTGTCCAATCTGCATCTGTATAAGCTTGAACCCTTAAGTGTTCATAATTGCTGAATAACACTCATTCCCAAGTGTTTTCTTGAGATACCTCAAATATTTGAAAACTGTCTCGAGATGTGACACCTAGGCTTGTGCATGAATCTACTTACCCTCCCAACTGCATATGTTATATCAGGATGGGTATGAGACAAATAAATCAATTTTCCCACCAGTTTTGATATTGGATTTGATCAATATGTTCTCCATTCTCTTCAATTTGTATCCCATGATTCATTACCATCGGGGTATCTGTTGGTTTACATTCTAGCATCCCAGTTTTTGCTAAAAGATCAAGGATATACTTTCTTTGGGAAATGAAAATACCTTATTTTGATCTCAAATACTGTAATTCCCATAAAGTATTTTAGCCTCTGAAGATCTTCATTTCAAATTTCTGAAACAGCTTCTGCTTCAACTCCCTGATCTCTTCTTTATCATCCCCAATTATGATCATATTATCTACATATATGATCAGACATGTTGTTAGATCACTCTTCTTCTTCAGGAATAAAGTATTATCAGAGTTACTCTAACAATACCCAAACTTCTTCATTGCTACTGTAAATCGACAAACCCGGCTTTTGGAGACTGTTTAAACCCATATAAGGCCTTCTTCAACCTGCACCCTTCTTCTTTCGAGAAATTCTGCGAGAAACCTAGAAGGGCCTCCATGTACATTTCTTCAGAGATCTTTTTATGAAGAAAGGCATTCTTCACATCAAACTGATGTAGAGGTCATTCTGCATTAGTTGCTACAAAGAAGAGTAGCCTGATAGTATCGATCTTAGCTACTGGTGAAAAGGTTTTCGAGTAGCCAATCCTATACACTTGTGTGTACGTTTTAGCCACCAGTCTTGCCTTGTATCTCTCGATACTCTCATCATTATTATATTTTATTGTAAATACCCATTTGCACCCTATTGCCTTCTTATCCTCGGGAATAGTACATCGTTTCCAAGTTTTATTTTGGGATAGAGCCTCAATTTCTAGATCCATTGCCTTCCTCCAATGCTCATGTCTAAGTGCTTCTTCAACTGTCGAGGAAACTCTATCTAAGTACACGAAAGTGTAAATGTTGTAATTGTATGGGACAAATTTCCTATAGGCATATTCTAGACAGGCTATCTTGCCTTCTAAACTTCATACGAGGGATCATACCTCTTTGGAGGCTTTCCTTAGCTTGTGTGCTTCTTGGAGGTAACTTATACCCTCTCACCTATTCTCCATCAGTTGCATTTTCCTGCAGTACTTCATTAATAATATTTGCTTCATCATTAGTCCTTGTTGGGTTTTTCTTTGACTTGTTCCTTCCCTTTGTCTATTCCTTTTTCAGTTTTTCAATGACACTCTCTAATGAAGTGTTCTAGACTGCCATAATTAGGACAACCCAAGTCAACTTTGGAACTTTGGTTCCTTTTTCCAAATTTTCGATTCTTTCAATCACCGGTTTTGATAACATTCTTCTAAAATCTCCTTACAAGCAAGGCTTCTTCATCAACATCAGATTCTGAATCTGCTTCTTCATTGACTTTCAATGCAAGTCCACGATGTTTGGAATTTTCAGCATTGTGAGTTCCTAAGTGGAACTCATGAGTCATGAGTGACCCAACAAGCTATTCCACGTTGAACTGGGTCAATTCCTTGGTTTCTTGCAAGGCGGTGACTTTGGCTCGCCAATGTTCATCTTAAGGGAGACGTGGACCCACTTTATACTTACACACAACCTAAAGAAAACTCATTCTAAGGCAACACAAATACTTCCACTCATAAAGCTTCACACGAGAATTCCCACTCAAGAACTCCGCACCGCTACAACTGGAACTTGGCCCAGCAGTAGTTGGAACTTTTACTCCTAAGTTCCAATGATAACTTAACTTGAGATTTTCTTTGCTTCATAAATTTTGTTACGCTTGACATTTTCATGCCAACGTATGATTTCCTCTTGGACACTCTTGCTTCGACTCTGTAACTTGTCTTTAGGCCTTCACACAACTTGGAACAACAACTTCATCAAACGTATTTGCAATGTTATCACCAAAACATTAAGTAATACAACAATATCTCCAAAGGACGCCAATTATATATATATATATATATATATATATATATATATATATATATATATATATATATATATATATATATATATATATATGAGATCATGTGAGAACCCCTTAGTTATATGAGAACCCTTCTTATATAAGAATTCATCTAATACCGTTGGTTTATTGTATTTAAATGGCTGTGATGATTGATTCTACATTAATGACAATATTGTAAATATCAAAAAGTCAAAAATTAAAAGGCAGTTGAGAAAGATACGACCCATGATTATGGGGTGGTTTCCTAAACGTCTGTTTATATCCCCTAGGAATATGTAGTTTCCATATTATTCATATTACTCTATATTCAAATTGCAATATATCTTTTCAGTAGTTTTTGAACGCTGCATTCGTATTCATACATGTAATGTTTCGAATTTTTTTCGCAATTCAATCATAAAAAAAATTAGATTGAATGCCTTGATGTTAATTGCATGCATATCTTATTACGTCTTCCAGATTTACGGGTGTTTTGACATATCTTATTGATTTTCTTTAGATTCAATTGTATTAATACATTGAATCAGTTATGGATGTTGTATTTCATTGTAAAATTGGGTGTATTATGTTGTAGGGGGAAATTGATATTGTAATGTTTGATGAATTAAGATAGTGAAATGTCGTAGGAAAATTGGTATTGCATTGTAATGCTTGATGAAATATAATGTAGTAAAATGCTTAGAACAATAGGTATATAAAACAATTATTAAATACATTGAACAATAGGACGAAGTATTAGAACATTTGAAATGTAATATAGAACAATAGATTAATACTATAGTACAATAGAATTAATTATTAGAACAGTAGGTAATGTAAATTGGAAAGTCTTGATTTTGCTAACATACAATAGGTTAGTAATATAATACAATAGAATAATTTTTTAGAACACTAGTTAACGTAAATTAAAACAATAGATATAATGCTTAAAACAGTATGACGAATCGTTAGAAGAATAGACTTTGCATTTTAAAACAGTAAGTTTAATAATTAGTTTAATGGAAAAATGTGTTTGAACATAAGTAATATTATATTAGAACAATAGGTATATGCATTAGAACAATAGGTATATTCATTAGAACAATAAGTATAACATGAACAATGACATACGAAACTTGTGTTGAAAACAATGATGAAATGCACAGAACAATAAGACAAAGTTTTAGAACAGTAGTTTAAGTACATGAGAACAATGGGGAGATTTCCTTTAAACAATAGATATAGAACTTACAAAAATAGGTATAACATATAGCTATTGTTTTAAAAGTATGGTATATTGTTCTGAAGTTTGTGCCGCTGCTCTAAAGGTTGAGATTTATACCTATATCTAGTTATAAAATAGTATGACGAATCCTTTAATGGAATATAGTTTTAAAATAGAATTTGCATTTTAAAACAGTAAGTGTAATATTTAGTTTAATGGAAAAATGTGTTTGAATATAAGTTATATTATATTAGAACAATATGTATATTCATTAGAACAATAGGTATATTCATTAGAATAATAAGTATAACATGACAATAGCATACGAAACTTGTGTTGAAAACAATGGTGAAATGCGCAGAACAATAAGACGAAGTTTTTAGAACAGTAGTTTAATTACATGAGAACAATGGAGAAATTTATTTAAAATAATAGATATAGAGTTATTGTTCTAAATCTATGAACCAGTATTCTTAGATATCATACATATTGTTATAAAACTATTATATATATTAGGTTTATTAAGAAGTGATAAAAGAATAGAACAATAGGAATATACTCAGTACAATAGATCAATGTTTTCAAACAGTAGTAAAAGTACATAAGAACAATATCATAAATTTTAAAAACGGTAGAAATACACTTTAGAACAATAGATATATATTTTAGTACAATAAAATAAATTTTAAGAACATTAGTAAACGTATAATAGAACAATGGGGAGATTTTTTAAAGCAATAGATATAGTGTATAGAACGTTGTTCCTCCAAAACATTAAGAAGAATCATTAGAACAATAGATTTTCATTTAAGAACAGTAAGTGTATATATATGTACTTAGAACAATAAGTATAATTACTTAGAACAATAGATATATCTATTTAGAACAATAGATATATTTACTTAGAACAATAGATATATTTACTTAGAACAACAAATGTATCTATTTAGAACTATAAATATAGACTACAATAATTATAGATTACAAGATTATAGAGATTAGAACAATTGAAAAAAATTCGTAACAATGATTATAGAATACAATATGATTTAACATAATATTTAACAACTTGATAATAATATGGAAGTTTTGCACCAAAAAACTTATGGAAATTTCATTTGACCAAAATTGATATTGGTGGCGGAAATCAAGGTAAATTTAAAAAATTAGAGGGAAGTTGCATTTAATAGGCTTGTTAGTTATTAAAAATTATGCAGTAATTACATTTATGCCATTTAATGACCAATGCATCTAAACCGTTAGATTTAATAATTTAATGGCTGAAGATGGGTTCTCAAATATAAGGAGTTCTTATATATTAGAGGGTTCTTACTAGAACTCGCTCATATATATATATATATATATATATATATATATATATATATATATATATATATATATTTCAGTCCTAATGGTCGATTCGTAAATTTTTGGATATTTACTGAAAGGTTAGTATGAAGATTATGTAAAAGTAGAGTTTATTCGTATTAGTATATTTAATTATTATTATTGAATGCATATACGAGCCTCGAGCACTCGAAATTTTGCCAAGTAATGCACCAATTGATGCTAGAATCAGAGAAGAAAATGAAGGTTGACCTTTGACGACTATCTGCAGTGTTGTTGATGGGATTTGCAATTGCTATAATTTCAGACATTTTACAAAAGCATTTAGGCATATAAGAGGAACATGTACTGATATATAAATAATACATTACGTACTGATAGAGATATTAGATGTAAGGAAGATACATATAAGGTGTAATTTTTATTTATGACCTTTCTTTTAAAAATATGTCAAAATTTAACCCCCGTTCAGAAAAATTTAGAAAAATAACCTCCAATTTAGAACGCTGTCACTGACAACGGTTTTAATCCTAGTCATCATTAACCCTTTTACCCAGTCAGCATGAAACCGCTGTCAATGACAACGGTTATAATGTCAGCATAAAACCGTTGTCACTGACAGCGGTTTCTCTTTGGGCAAGTTACAAATGGAGAAAATTGGGTTAAGTAGACAGTCTTCTTAAAACCGTTGTCACTGATAGCGATTTTTAAATTAGCTAATTAGGTGAAACCTTTCATCCATCAAATTTCCATTTTAAACCTGTTTTAAAACATTATGACAACATCCAACAACCAAATTCATCATTTTTAAACACAAGTTCGATACAATTTGAACACATGTTTGTGTCAATACCTTGTAGCGTTTCTCGTATCTCGAACACAAATCTTCAAAAGCACAATAAGGATAGATATAAATGAAATTAAAATGAAACATAATAAATTACAATAATCGTAGTTATGTATATACAATGTAGTTTGAAATATACTGAAATGTTAGACAATATAGGTATGTTCGATTAGTTTTGTTACAAGGGGATTTGAGACCAAGGTGTCTGCCTTTGTTGGTTGTTTAATTGGTGGTGTCGTAAAGGGATTTGTGAGCAAAATGGATGAACCTAAGGTTGATGATTAGGCATTTGTGGTTGATAAGGAAGCATTATTGGTTGATAAGGATGAGTTTGTGAATGGAAGACTTGATTTTGTGTATACATTTGAAGCATTTCAGTATAGAATTGTGAAATAGGCATAACTTGTTGTACATTAGGTGTGGACCACAATTCTTCAACAAATATTTCCATTGGGAAGTTTGGGAAAGTTTTAATACATGCACACATGCATTCTAATGAGTAAGCATCATTAAGGGGCAGAGCCATAGTCCCATGCTTCATTTTCAACTTCACCTCCCTTGTTCGATCCAACCCACACAAATCATAAACTTTATCAAGTAACTGATTCATAGAATTGTCGGAGTTGGCCAGAATAATACCATAACTTCCACCTCTATACTCAACACTAGAACTTGATTCAATAAGAGTTCCTTCCTAACGATAAATCAAAGGATGTTTTGAATTTTCCATAACACCTACAAGATGAAAGGTAAGTTTAATGACAACACTAATAAGCGTTGGTCTAATATCCCATCCTGGCCTTATTTAAAAGCTATCTGCACCTCCAAATGAAATAGGATATTTCATATGTCTATAATGCAATTTATGAAGGGTAAAATATTAGCCTTTGTTATTCAATCGACGTCTAAACCTTATAACAAAATCCGATCCACATCTAAACCTAATAACAGCATCACAACTAAACCTATTAACAACGTTCAATCCAAATATTTCTTTTACTCCACATGCTACAAATAATCTAAACCTAATAACAAAGTTCAATCCATATGCTACACATATTACTTATAACAACATTCAATCTACATTTAAACCATTTCACAACATTCAATTCACAACTACACCTAATATCACAATTAAATCCAAATAATAATTTTAATCCACATACTACAAACAATCTAAACATAAAAACAAAGTTTAATCCATATCCTAACCACAACAATCAATCCATACCTACCATGATAATATCTAACCTAGAATCAAATTGAAAAAAAAAGAAAAAAACTTACAGCGGCTTTGGGGAAGGAGGCGCGCCGGAGTGGAGGTGGAGTAGGTCGCCGAAAATAGGGACGTCTCGCCGGAGTGAATGGGGCTTGGGGTCGCTGGAGTTAAGGAGGTTTTGGGGAAGAATTTGGGAAAATGAATGGGGCGAACACAGGAAAGGGAGGAAATTGAGGATTTAAACCCAGGTCTTGAAAAACCGCTGTTAGTGACAACGGTTTTAACTTTATCTGAAACCGTTGTCACTGACAGCGGTTTTATGCTGACTGGGTAAAAGGCTGAATGCTGACTGGGATATAAAACTGTTGTCAGTGACAGCAGTTCTAAATGGGAGGTTATTTTTCTAAATTATTTTGACCGGGGGTTAAATTTCGAAATATTTGTAAAATAAAGATTATAAATAAAAATTATACACATATAAGTCTACGCTGTAGTGTTCCACCTTCCAAGTGTCCATATATTTACTATTTAGTATCTTTGGACCAAAAATGTTTTTGACCACTAACAAGCCCATTAACTTGGCAATCATGACCCCACATCAGAGATCTTCTAAGTCCATCGCTCCACGAAAATCGACCGACAACACCACATTCATCCCTCATCTCTTCTCTCTTTCATCCCTTCAACCATCTTGACCTAGCCCATTGTCAGCCCATCTCATTCCTCTCATCTCCCTCTTCCTATCTTATGACTCAACAACAACCACCAACAACGTACACCAACAGCCACCCGGACACTCAATTGTCCTTCATCTTCACAATAATCAATGAAGTACATCAACACCAAAGACAACTTCATTAATGCATCACATCTTCACTGCAGCGAAGTCGCCTTGCTTTTACTCGGTGATCCCATGCTCAATCATAGACACCATCTCCTCTGTGTCTCATCTCTCTTTCTCCCACCACTGCAACATACTTGGTATTGGAAATCGAGATCAAGCATGCATCAAGTAAAGTTAGGTTCATAAGAACCCTAGATTAAAGGACTAATCATACTTGTTGTGCAAAAGATTACATAAAAATATACTAACATCATAGAACAAGAAAAATTAGAGAAAAAGATTAGATTACTTGATTTAATCGTCAACGGAAATAAGGAAGATCTTCAATACAAAATTAGTGCGTCAAAGCCAAAACTAAGAGTACTTTCAATGTCAATCTAGAAGCTGAAGTCAATACATAAAGTGCTCAAATTCTTATTTGTATGAGGCCTAGAAACTTAAAGAAATAAATAAACAGTTGTACGAATTTGGGTCTTAAATCACCTAGGCACGGACGTGCCTTGTCTCAAATAAAGGCTAGAAGTATCAGCTGTGCTATCTAGAGAAGTGGCACGACATTCTAACACGCTCAACTCATCTTAAAATTAACCAAACATTTATTTGAGGCGTATGGTATATCGTTGAAAAGATATTAAAGTCTAAATCCTAACCCAATTAGAATTACATCAATATTATTTATATATTTATAAAGTATTATTATTTTATATTTCATATATAAAAGTAAGAAGTACTATTCTTATGTTTGTGACCCTTTAAAAGTTGTAGAAAAGGTTGAAAAGTTGGTGTGCTTTCTCCATTTTTTTTAAGATTTTCTTATCGTTAATTTGCTCAAAAAATAAAGTCTCAATGAATATGTGCATAAAAAATTTCATTGAACAAACACCATGCTGCAGAAGATACATCTTTACCCGATTTGTAATAGGTAAATTAAAGTGCGTTTTTATCCTCTCTTTTCTTCGTCAATATACAACAACTTACATGTGAATCCTTATTAACAATAACGTTAACATAATTCGAAAACATTGATCCACATATATATAATTTCTTATTTAAGGATCAATAATTTTCAACTTTCTTAACATTTACCAAGACAATGAAATATACAGATGATCTCTGACACACACACACAAAAAAAAAGTAGACAGATGACGAAGAAAAATTATTGTTACACAGGTGATTGGTATTCTTCTTGTGTTGAATCCTAATTACAGTGTAACATATTCAATAAGGCAAATGTTTCAACAATGGTGCAGTGAATGAAGTTATACAGGCAGTGGCATTTAACCCAAACTACCACCAAGAAGCTAATGATCCATGCGATCAGCGCCATTCATCCAATATATATATATTTAGCATTAATAAGAGTATGGTATTCGCTAGAGCTCCCAATAAACTAGCAATATTAGTTAATAATGAAAGGCAATTGTTGTACCTAGGTTCATTACTAGCTAGCAACGCTATAATATAAAGAACCAGAACAATTATGAAGGAGTTCACTATTATTGGGTGTTTCTCAAATAAATTGCCGAATTCTCCTTGATATTTCACTTGCAGAAATATCCCTAGCACTTGGATTAGGAATGCATATCCACTTGAAGTCCACTTGGGTTGGAATGGACTATTGTTATCTTCACTAACAAAGAGGGGGGGGGGGGGGGGGGGGAATAACTCGAGTTAGGGTAGAGGCCATGAAAAATGAAGGATTACAATTGTAACTGAGATAATTAGGTGATATTAAAAAGCGCGGAGAACATGCCCATCAATACTTTACCTTTCAAACTGGATGTAAATTATTTTTTCTTAACTTAGTCTCAACTGATAAACACGTAGTTTGTCGAAATTTAGGAAGTGTATCCAAGAATTTGTAGATATTATAGCCAAGTGGTCGAGTTGTCTATTATTTTAAAAAAAAAAAACAAAAAAACTATATCATTATAGCCAAGTTGGAACAAAGGAGAGTTGTGGCATTTTCTCACTGAAAATTTCGCTATATACTTGGGAACTCATCTTTTTGGAGGGGACTTCAACACTATCCTAGTATCCTTACCAGTAACTACTAAGGATAGGATATCATGTGTCTGAGAATAAGATTGGTGACTTTAAAACTGTTTAAATATGAATATAGGCCAATTTTATATGACAATAAGAGGAATAAATCATATGATAATAAAGTAGTATTTTAATCTTCTATAGCAGACATTTATTTATTAATTTATTAATATGAAATACTCATATATAATATTTTATGGATTTAGAACTTTACAAGAAACTTACTTAATCCCTAGTGTATTGACTAAGGTTATACTTGGTGCAACATTTGAGGGGTAACCACACCTTCTTCCCAAGAGGAAAAAGACAAACCCTGTTTCACTCTGTTCTGCCATAGTTCAGTGACTTCTCTGCTCCCTTCAGAATTCGAACCGATCTCAACCTGCCAGTAACACGCTTCCTTTCACGAGTATCGGCTAGACAACTATGTTCTAAGTTTCTAACCTTCGACCCAAAAACCTAAATGCTCACGAAACACAACCTAATACATAAATTGAATAGATAGGCGAGCCTCGAGCACTCAAATATTTATCAGATGCACTCAGAAAAAGGGAAAAAATACTATATGCAGTTCATTAGCAATAAAGAAAAATAAAACAATATCAATACTGAAATGAGGACTGACCTTTGACAACTATCTCCGTTGTTGATTGCCATGATGAGAAATGCAATGCTATAGTTTCATATGAAGGTGTCCAGTTTTTTCTCTGCTATTTATAAATAAACGAAGCATAGTGGAATGTGGAATGGGTGCCGATGGATCTCCATTAATGCTTGACTAAATAACTAAATAAGTAATACCAGTATGTGTCCGTGCTAATACACGGAAAACTTATAACAATATGAATTTAATATATTTTTTATTAAATACTTTGAAAAAAACTTTGGTAATTAACATTATAGTTGAACTGAATATGGAGATTAATAAAAAAAACTCTAATTGAATTATATAGTTATGTTGATATCTAAATATAATACATAAACATAATCAGACCCTATATATTTATTCTACAATATTTTGTAAATTTTTTCTCTAAATAATAATATAGGATAGGATTGTTCATACTTAACTTCTATGATAATTCAATTTAAATTTAACCTATTAATGTTTGTAATAAAATCTCATTTCATACATAAGTTATAAAAAGAAAATGTTTAGATGCTAAGATCACATCATTTAATAGTCAATATGTAGTATCATTTTCTTACCCAAAAAATACAAGTGGATAAAGTTGGTTGTTACCATCAATAGCTATTGCAGTTAGAAGTTTCCCCATATACTTCCCGTATAGGTGAGTACCGTCGATGGTTATCACTAGCAAACAATGTTCAAAGCCATCAATACTTGGCTTAAAGGACCATAATACCCTCTTGAATACATTTATCCCAGCATACTCGGCCTTGTAACACCATTCTATTGCCATTCTAGGGTGCACATCTCTCAAGGCTTGCATGAGCGCCGACAACCGTTCATAGGATTCTTCCCAACTACCATATACCGCCGCAATAGTGGATTGCTTACCATACCAGGCCTTGTGATAACTTACGTTATAGTGGAACTTATCTCTTACCATCTGCATAATCACAGCAACTTTAAGTGTGGGATCTACCCATATACAGTCCTTGATATAATTGCCTATCAAATCCGCACTTATATGTTTTCCACCTCGTGAATGGGTATCACTAATACAAGTAACTGCATGAGGACCCTTGTAGGTCACAATAGTCCAACATGGGTCCACATGTTTCTTTTGACGTGCACGAAGCTTCCAACCAGACTTACTCTTACATACCAGTTTAATGATTCTCTTACTTGATTTATAAGTGGAATAAGAGTGGTTGGTTTTGATGCAAAACAATTTAACAACATGAATGATTTTGTTCTTGGATGCAAACTCTATATTCTTTGCAAATTCAACACCGATTATGGAAGAAGGCTCACCTCCAGTCATACACCAGCTACCATCGTCTACATAATCATGAATTTGGCCGTAGAAAGGAATTGATTCCACAATCTCATTGTTACCATCATCATGGTGTTCTTCTTCTTCTTATGTTTCTTCCTCATTGTCCTCCTCCTCATCTTCCTCCTCCTCATCCTCCTCCTCTTCCTCATCTACCTCATCCTCCACATCCTCTCCTATGAAATCAGGATCTTCATCACTATCTTCATCATCAGTCCACAATTGGGAAACTAAACCGCGATAAGACTCTGCTATATACGAACCATCTTCATTCAAAGAAAATTCAGTAATTGCTCTATCATTATGTTAGTAATTGCTCTATCGTTATGTTACCCACCACTAGACCTCACTTCCATATGATCTACATGATCTGATGCGTAGGAAGAAGAGCTAGACAATATTGATATATTCGATTGGTTTTGTTGCAAGGGAATTTGAGACCAAGGTGGATGCCTTTGTTGATTGTTCGGTTGGTGGTGTCGCAAGGGGATTTGTGAGCAAGATGGATGCATTTGAGGTTGATGATTAGGCATTTGTGGTTGATAAGGAAGCGTTATTGATTAATTAGGATGTGTTTGTGAATGGAAGAATTGATTTTGTGTATACATTTGAAGCATTTCAGTATATGATTGTGAAATAGGCATAACTTGTTGTACATTAGGTGTGGAACACAATTCTTCAACAAATATTTTCATTGGGAAGTTTGGGAAAGTTCTAATACATGCCCACATGCATTCTAATGAGTAAGCATCATTAAGGGGCATAGTCATAGTCCCATACTTCATTTTCAACTTCACCTCCCTTGTTCGATCCAATCCAAACAAATCATAAATTTTATCAAGTAACTGGTTCATAAAATTGTTAGAGTTGGCCAGAATAGTACTACAACTTCCACCTCTATACTCAACACTAGAACTTGATTCAATAATGATAAATCAAAGGATATTTTGAATTTTCCATAATGCCTACAAGATGAAAGGTAAGTTTAATGACAGCACTAATAAGCGTTGGTCTAATATCCCATCCTGACCTTAATTGAAAGCTATCTTTTTCCAAATGAAATAGGATATTTCATATGTCTATAATGCAATTTATGAACATTCACAACTCAAATTTTTCCCAATTCTACAAATTGACATATTGAACATAATAAGATCTACACTTAAAAACTTTCATCATATTCTCATTCCTTGCCTTTCTCGCTCGTTTTCTCTAATCTCATAATTCGATCCACATGTAATAGAATGGGTGAAATATTAGCCTTTGTTATTCAATCGACGTCTAAACCTTATAACAAAATCCAATCCACATCTAAACCTAATAACAATATCACAACTAAACCTAATAACAACATTCAATCCAAATATTTCTTTTACTCCACATGCTACAAATAATCTAAACCTAATAACAAAATTTAATCCATATGCTACACATGTTACTTATAACAACATTCAATCTACATCTAAACCATTCCATAACATTCAATTCACAACTACACCTAATAACAAAATTCAATCTAAATACTTCTTTTAATCCACATGCTACTAACAATCTAAACATAAAAAAAAAGTTCAATCCACACCCTAAACACAACATTCAATCCATAGCTACCATAATAATATCTAAACCTAGAATCAAATTTGAACAAAAAAAAAACAAAAAAAAGACTTACAGCGGTTTTGGGGAAGAAGGCGCATCGAAATGTTGGGGTCTCTAGCCGGAAATGGGGAAGTCTTGCCGGAGAGGTTGTGGATTGTGGTCGCCGGAATTAAGAGGGTTTGGGGAAGAAGGTTGGGAAAATTGTTTGGGGCGAATACAGGGAAGGGGAGGAAACTGGGATTATATTTCCAGGTACTGAAGAACCGATGTCAGTGACAATGGTTTTAACTTTATCTGAAATCGTTGTCACTAACAGTGGTTTCATGCTGACTAGGTAAAAGGGTTAATGCTGACTGGGTTTAAAACTGCTGTCAGTAACAGCGGTTCTAAATTGAAGGTTATTTTTCTAAATTGTTTTGAACGGGGGTTATTTTTCGAATTATTTGTAAAAAAAAGGTTAAAAATAAAAATTGCACCAAGATGTGATGGACAGATACGGCAAAACACAGTCGTTCCCGATATAGGTATGTACCGAGTACGGCCCTAGGATCCCGAGTATGGCACGGGTATGGGTGTTTGAATGTGGGTACGACTAGATATGGGTTGTGTACGTATCGGGTACGGCTGGACTCTACCCAAATCGTACCCAACTACATTAGGCCTAATTCTTGTACTCAATGTCTTTTTGTTAATGTTTTGCATAGAATTCGATAGTTGGCTAAGCATTATGCATTATGTTGCAACCCCTGAAAACAATCGAAGAGGGAATTATGTCATTCTGAGCATTTTGAAGCCATGTGATGAATCGGACAAATTTCCCACTTAAATAGTTGCATTATTGCATTATGCAACCTGTTGTGCTGCTTGTTATTGTTATTTCAAAGCCTTGTTGTTAATTTTTGTGTTGGATTAAGAGTAGTTATATTTGAATGATTTTAATATGTATAATTTTTGTTTTATTTTTTGACATATCCATGCCGTACTCATATCTAGAAATTTTGATTTTGTCATTTTTTATACCTATATGCGTATTCGGATTCGGATCTGTGTAACATAGCAAGCAAGTTTGTGATGACATTGATAAAAATAAAACCCGAAGATTTATTTAGGGAGGTGGTGAGAACAAGCAACGAATTTATTTACTTTCTTGAGGAGTGTAGTAGAAACCCATATACATAGGGGTTTGGGCATTTACTGATCAAGGCTAGCAAATATAGCTTTCTTAACCAAGCTGGGTTGGAGGATTTTGGTTGAGCCAAATTCACTTTGGGCTTGGTTTATGAGATACAAGTATTGTAAAGGAAGATGTGATGTTGATATTTTGTCCCCAAGGTAGGGGCTTCAATTATTTGGTAAGACACTGCGGAAAGTACTTAAATTCTCAACATGGGAATGAAATCAGAAATAGGAGATGGTAACAAGATACTCTTCAAGGATCATAAATGGATGTCAAATAAGACTCCCAGGGACCTTAGCATTGGTCCTATATCATAGGAGATTGGTAGTGCACTAGATGAGGGATAGAACTAGCCATTATTTGCACATCTTCTCCCCCTCGAGGTGCTTCAATTGATACAGTCCCATGAGGTGAAATATGATGGCTCTCTTGGAGACTTGTTGTATTGGGGAGCTGGGTCTAGAGGGAAGTTTTTAATAAGATCTCTCATGCACATTATGAGAGCATGAACTAATGTGCTAGAGGAGGAGATTTGGAGGATGGTCTGGAATGTGCCTGTCTAGTAACAAGTTCGTAGCTTCCTTTGGCTAGTTTGTCATCATCGAATTCCACATAATCTCAACCTTTTTAGGAGAGGTCCAAGACTTTATTTAAGCTTTTGTTAGAAAAAAAAAGTAATTTGAAAAATATGCTTCACACCAAGATATTTTAAAAAATAAGCTTCTGCTGGTTCGGATAAAAGTAAAATCTATGCCCTTGCCAGGTAGTGATCTTGGGTCAGCTTGAATTGGGCTGACCCAAATGTTATCTGTGTGTTTTCAAATTCGAATTGAAATTGATGCCCCAACAACAGCCACCAAATGCTATCTAGAGTTTAATTCAATTTTTCTTTTACTGAAACAGACTAAGTAAAATCACTGTTTGAGACAATAATTTTCTAATTAAAAATTGGTTAGCCCAATTCAATTAAGCTAAAATCGCTGTCTGATTTCACTTAACTAAAACCAGCAGCAATTTCACTTAACCAAAATTGGTAGCAATTTGTTTCCGAACCTCCAAAAGCTTATTTTTGAAAATATTTTGGTTTGGAGTTTATTTTTTAAACAAATTTAAAAATAAAACTTGAAAAATTGTGCCATATTCAATTTGTCCTATTTTTGTGGAGGTGAGAGGAAGACACCCTATATATTCTTCGCTATTGCATGGCTAGGAGGACCAAAAAAGGCTTAGGCATTTTTCAGAGGTAGTTTACGGGAATGGCTAGAGAGCAATCTTAAGATGCATGACACTCAAGCAAATTATACTAATTAACCTACCTATTTCACTATCACACTATTTTGGATTTGGAGATGGAGAAATTGTGTGGTCTTCAGTTGAAGATATGAAATCCCTATGGACTTTGTTGCTTTTCTTACGAATAAGGTATGATGAAACTTGGAGGGTACTTAATAATCAAACTCAATTATATGCCCAAATCAACCATGACGCAAAGAAGTAAACATACAGCGGTGGAGGAGGTCTATAATAAGAGATTATTTAGGAAAAGTTGTCTTGGGTATCATGGCTAATTTTAAACACTATCATGCGCGTATGAAATTGAATTGATGGCCCTATGACTTGGACAAACCCTTGCAAAAGAACTTCAAATAAGCAAGCTTGTAATCCAACTTGACAACAAAACTTATGTACAAGCCATCATAGGGGAGGAAGAAGGCAGGAGTGAATGTGCTCACTTACTTAATGATTGTTGCTCACTAATTACAACAACTAATTGAGAGACTCTTGTAATTCATGTTTATCGAGAAGTAAACCGAGTTGCTGATTGGATAGCAAACAGGAGTGATGCAACATTCAAGAATTTATCTTGGATGATACTCCTTTAAATTTAATTTGGATTCTAGATGAGGACGTTAGAGACCACACCTAGTGCCTTCTTAGGTTTTCTTTGTGTTTGAGTTTGTGCTTTTCTTTGTTCTTTAATATTCTCGAGTCTTTCCCTCCAAACAATCATGAGTATCAAGATAGCCGGTAAGTTTTTGGAATAGTGCATAGTAATGAAATTTGGTAGAGAACAAGTTCTTCAAACCCATAATATAGCTACTAGCTAGGTGTATTCTTTTTATTTATGAAATATAAGTTTTTCTTATGTCAAAAATAAAAAAAATTTAGTGACACCATTTTTTTATTTTCAAAAGTCAACATCACGAAAAACTTTTGTTTATTTAACTAAATTAAAAACAGTATTATATACACACGGTACACATTAACTTTATTGTGTCCCTAATAAAAGTGACTCCTTAATATAACAAAAGTTACACCTCAACACATTATATGTCAATCGTTATGAATTTTAAGGGTAACGTTTGTTCTTTCAAAGGTCACTTTTACCAAGGACACTATAAAGTTAATATACCCCGTATAACTAATCTTGCTCGCTCAATTATAACATATACAATTTTCAACTTATTAGATTTCTATAATTTATATGAAAATACTCCATCCGTCCTTCAAAGATTGCGTCATTTTACTTTTTGCGATCTCCAAAATATAAATTTAAATATTTTTATCTCCAAATTTATAAGACAAAAAATTACAAAAACTTAATACTTAAAAAATTTATATTAAAATACATATTCTATTAAAATATATTATTTCTTATTACATAATGAAAATTCATGATCAAATTTTTAATACTTGTGCCATATAAAGTCATATAAAGTCCGCATTGTCAAAATATTTGAATAAATATTAGCACTTCAGCAAAAGATAAATAACCGCTGGGGAAAAGCCACCGATGTAATTATCGAAATAAGCAAAACCAAACCCTAAAACTATATTTATTATTTATAAACAATCCCAATCTCATCGCATCACTTCAAAGAGTCAACAAAAACCATATCTCTCTCTCTTTCTCTCCATTGATGGTGGCGAGTCCGTAACCGATAAGCGAACCAACCAGAAAACATGGCGGGCGAAGCATCACAAACCGGCTCATCGGCGGATTCGTACATCGGAAGTCTGATCAGTTTAACATCTAAGAGCGAGATCAGATACGAAGGCATTCTTTACACCATCAACACAGATGAATCCAGCATCGGCCTCAAAAACGGTAATCCATTTTTCTCATTTAAATTCTCGCAACAATTTGATATTTAGTTTGTGGATTTGGTGTAGGCGAAGCGGTCGGTTGTCGTGTCGATTTCTGTACTGATTTGTGTGCGATTGGATTTAGTGGAGAGAGAGTTGATGGACGAAATGCCGGTTTAGGCGAGAGTTGGATGGATTAGTCTGGAGGAATTATTGATAGATTAGAGAGTAGTAGTTCTGGATTATTAATTTGTGATGAGGCTATAGAATATTTGAAATTTAGAGGAGTATTCGATTGTTTGTTGGGATTGAGAGCAGTTAAGAGCAATTCCAATGCTAGGTTTTTGAGGATGATTATTTGGAGGAAGTTTTTTTTGTGTATTTTCGCATAAAGATGTGTGGAACTGCGTTAGCTAGGTGCTATATAGCAAATGCTGCAATGCTCATGAGTTCCGCTGTTTATCTCTTTATTTGAAGAATAATTCAAGCGATGTAGTAGTGTAATTATTACTGTGAAATGGAAAATTATCTTTGGAGGAGGTGTTCCCTTTGCATTAGGGATTTAAGATGCTATTTTAGTTATGCACGTTTGCGTTTGTTGGTGGAGCGAAACTCCCTGTCTTTTCACAAGCTTCCTTGTCACTATGGGTAGACAATGAAGTGTTTCTTGTCGCCAAGGTTGCAGTTCCCAATAAGCTCCGCCCTTAAAACATTTATGGAATACGATTATGCTTCGAGTCTGTTGATGTATTACACATAATCAATGCTGTAATTGCCAATTGGTTTTCTTCTTTGCGGATGGGTTGATGCGATTGTGTTTATAACCCTTTATGAAGATTGCCTATAATTTGAGGGGTAGGTGTCATGATGGAGGACAAACTTCCCTCCCTCTCTCCCTCTTTTTCCTGTGCTCAAATTCCACTAGCACTTTTCAGACTACTCGACGACTACTTGATTCCCAGTTTGATCTTACATGGAAAATTCAAGATGAGCCCTTTCTGGTGGAGTCTTTTGCAGTATTGATTATGGGTGAACTAATTTCCTGAATTTCTGATGCAGGAGAGTGGGCTCGTCACTTTTCCTTAGTGGTCTTTTCACATGAATCTTATCATAATGTCATTATATTATTTTTACAATGGCATGGCTACTTTGATTACTTAAGAGATACATGCACAGTCACTCTCCGGATGAACTAAGTCAGAATTTATAAGCTTATATGCCTATGGATTTCCTTATCCATTGATTTTAGCCATAAGTTTTGTGACTTGGATAACATTTGGTGACTAATTAATTGAAAGACAATTTTATTTCTGCTCACTTTGCAGTTAGATCGTTTGGAACCGAAGGGAGAAAGAAAGATGGTCTGCAAGTAGCCCCAGGTGATAAGGTTTATGAATATATACTCTTCCGTGGCAGTGACATTAAGGTATATTTACAGCATATCACTGCTTCCATACGTTATTGCTTTGTAAGCATTAGCTTGATGTTGAAGCTCTTTAACTGTTGCTATGAACTTCTTGCAGCAAACTTATAGAGTGGTATGAAAATAACTGCTTTCTCTGATTTTGTTGTTCCATATTGTTGATGCGATAGTTGAGCTTGAGATACATTTAGTCTTTGTAGGAGTGGTGACTGGGAAGCAATTTTCTTCTCTCCTCAAACAAAGGATTGTTTGACCAAAACATTGGCCCATTTTCTTTTCCAGTAAAAGAATTGTTTTACCCAAACCATTAATATGTAGAGTTTGGAAATAAAATAGGATTAGTGAACAAGACACTTTTGGGTCAATATCAGAGGAACAATGGCTTTTAAAGAGATGTTTAGTTGGCAGAAGTGTAGTACTGTAGTGATAGGGTTCCTCATCTCTAGTGTGCACAATTGCTAATGTCAAATCGGCAAGTGTTTCATGAATTTCTAGAGAATATATTTTGTGACCCTTATTTTTGAAACTAGGGGAAGATACTTGAAAATGCAATTTCGGTGAACTGGACTTGTAATTTAGGAATATGTTTTATTACGGATTACCTGTTATGTATTCATGTGTAGAATATATCTGAAGGTCTATCTGGGCAGAGCTGTGACTTGTATGGTTGCACATATTTCTGAAATGTTTTTGGTGTGACTACTATTTCTTAAACTATGCGTACAAATGACTGGTAATCTGTTTCCTTCAATCTCTACTTGCAGGATTTGCAGGTGAAATCATCTCCTCCTGTTCAGCCTGTTGCATCAACATCTTCCATTGACAATGATCCTGCTATCATTCAGGTAAAGCAATTCACAATTTATTGGTGTGTTTAATGAGTTAGTCGGGCATCTGACCTCGAGTTCTTTTCTGCAGTCTCATTATCCTCGTCCTGCTTCAACTCCGAATACTCTGCCACCAGGTGTTAGTGCACCATCAGCTGATGCTAATTCTCATGGGCAACTGCCTATACACCCTGGATCAAATTTTCCAGGACCTTTGCCTTTGTACCAACCTGGTGGTAATCTAGGTTCATGGGGGCCGTCACCTCCTCCTGGTCCAAATGGTAGTGGACTTGCAATGCCTATGTATTGGCCTGGGTATTATGGCCCTCCTAATGGGCTTCCTCAATTGCCCCAGCAGACATTGCTGAGACCACCTCAGGGACTTACCATGCCACCTTCCATGCAGCAACCAATGCTATACCCTGGGTTTAATCCGATTTTACCCACTGGAACTTCAAATTTGACTGGCCCTAAATTGCCTGAAATTCCACCTAGTTTGGTAAGCTCAAGCAGCGCTTCAACTAATTTAACATCAACATCTTTACCTCAATTGAATTTGCCTCCTGTGCCATCCAGTCTAGCATCTGAAACATCATCCAATTCTGCAGCATCTAAGGCTCCCCAATTTGGGGTTCTTTCAGGCCCTAGCTTCCCATTAATACCTCCATTGGCTGTCTCTGCCCCAGATGCTTATTCCATTAGACCTGCTATCCCTAACAAGGTCAATGCTACATCTGGTTTAAGCTTGCAAAACCTAAGCCTTTCTCAAACACATACGTCTATTATTGGTTCTTCCACTTCAAGCCAGACTGAAACTGCAAAACCTTCTCTGGTCACCCCTGATCAACTTGTGCAGCCTGTGCAATTACCAAGTTCTTCGTCTCCATCTTCACAAGTTGCTCAAAAAGATGTGGAAGTTGTTCAAGTGTCTTCTGCACCATCATCAGATGCAAAAACAGAAGTCGTTAAGGAAGCACAACCACCAATATTGCCCCTGCCCCCTGCATCAAGAGCTTCTCACAAGGTGACATATTTGGTTACACTTTGTTTGTTACTGTCCAGATCTGTTTATTGCCATACTAATTATGATAAAGAGTCTATTTGAAGTTTAATCCTCCAGTATAAGCATTATTAGACCTATTTTTGTAAGAAAAAGTTCTCTATTTGTTACTAGCTGTTTCTTGTGAATGGTGCTTCCTTGATTTCAGTTGTCATGATTTTAGCTACTACAATTCTTGGACCCAAAGATTATGGTTTGTATTGAAGGCCTCATGCTATCAGATTAATAATTAGTCACATTCACTGGTTGAGAACCTTATTATTGGAATATCAACCCATTGCAACCATATGTTGTAAACCAATTATTATAGTTTTAAGCTAGAGAGGTTGCATAGAAGAGGTTTTATAGGAGTTTTATATTTCAGATTGTTGATTGTGTGTTTGTTGCTGCCATTCACCTGAGTGTGGAAGCAAAATGTTGTCAACTGGATCATGGGCAATTTTAGGATCCACTATGATGAAAACTTGAAAACACCTTTTAGTAGTGTGATCCTTTTTCTCGTCATTTATTATAATGGGAAAGAAAACTTTATTTACTTTTATATAGGAATCTGGAGTATAGACCTCTTTGAATGTTTCATCTCAAAATCTGTAAGTAGTTTTAGAGGATTCATTGTGCCTACCTCAGAGGCTGCATGTGTAACTAGCTGAGAAGAAGCTATGGTTGTTACGTTAATTTCTAAGTTTCTTTAAATCTGTCCTCAAGATGAATTTACTTCTGTTCTATGTTGGGAACGTCTAATTGTTAGACTGTACTGCTTATCTCCTTTGTGTTCTTTTGTATTTATGTTGTGCTTCTCCGGGAAGGATCTGGAAAATATTTGAATAGTGGTGGTTGTGAAAGATTATTTGATGAGAAGATGTCTGTTGAGACTGTGACTTTGAAGTGAGACATACAAGTCTATGTGGGACTGAGTTCTTTTTTAACTTATTGTGTCCACTGTGAAGTCCAGCTTATGATAGATTTTAATTCTCATACTCTGCTAATATGAGTAGCTTACCGACTCTTTGCTGTTCCATTACCTTGAAAATTCTGATGGGGTCAGGGGATGTTTCAATTAGGAAAAACAAAGTAATGAGTAAATAGCTTCAAAGGATTTTTTACTGAAAACTTAATTCAGTGCCTTCTTTGCCTTTTTGCTCATATAGCATACAAGCAATGTCTTTTGATGTAGAGGATGTCTACTGTGTACTTGGATTGGGCAGGTTTTCCCAGGTCTGCCTTCCGTTGTTGATGAAAAACTTCTCTCTTACTAACCAAAGTCCTAGGTGTAGTTTAACATGTTGCTATTTTTGCTTGAGTAGATGTCATATAATAAACTGTCTACAATTCTACAGTATGCTGATTACTTGTGTTGTAGCTCATAGTACATTTCTGATATTGGTGATGTTTTCTTATGCAGCCTAATGGTGCTCAATTTCATCCACGTCATAATTATAACTATCGGGGACGTGAAAGAGGAAGTGGGGTAAACAACATCTTCATCTATTGATAATTGCTTGAGAAATCTGTGTTTTTTCTTTTCTTTTCGTATATAGTTTATATATTCATGTAAGACATATGCATCTTACCACTTAAGTTCTCTCACATGCTTGCAAATATATCATCATGGTTGGTCATACTAATAGCTTTTTCTTTTAAACCTTTTAAATCTGACTTGTATTTCTAGAGCTGTTGGTAAGAATTCTTGAATATTAGCAGCTCTATTCACTCCCTTATACTCTTCCTTCATTAAATTGCAGATGCACTCTTCACAGTTTTCTATAAAATTATAACTGAAGACATTTACTGGTAGTTTATTCTTGTGCTACCATATTATGTCTTCATAATATTTGTGTGTTTCTTGACTTCTAACAACAAAATTCTTCTCTTTTCATTGTGAAAATCCTTCTTTATCGAATTGGCATGATGTTTGTGATTGGTTCCAATTGGGTTTTCACATGTCTTGTCTGGAAAAAGCATGGAAAACTGGACTATGTCGCGACATTTATCAGATTTTTCCAGTGTTTGGCTCTTTGATTTTTTCAACATCAACCATTTATATATTTTTTAGTATTTTTCTGAAAAAGATTTGGAAATTCCTCTGTAATCTTCAAATGAACTAATATGAAGAATTTATCTTGCAGAGCTCTCGTCCAGTGACAAAATTTACCGAGGACTTTGATTTCACGGCCATGAATGAAAAGTTCAAAAAGGATGAAGTATGGGGTCATCTTGGTAAGAGTAGCAAGTCCCACACCAAAGATAAAGATGGTGGTGAGATCGATTCTGAAGCAGAATGTGAAGAGGAAGTGCCTCAAATTGATGTCAAGGTACGGCTGGAAGACTACTCTAACATGAAGAATATGAAAATTTTCTCTTTTCCTCCCTTTCATCATAGCTTCTGTTTTTCTATTCCTCCTGACAAAAATGTTTTTTAATGTTTCATTGGCAGCCTGTTTATAATAAGGACGATTTCTTTGATACCCTCTCATGCCACACACTTGATCATGACTCACAAAATGGGAGGACAAGATTCTCTGAGCAGTTGAAGATAGATACGGAGGTACAAGGATTTAAAGAAATACTTGTCTTGTTAATTTTGGACTGATAAATTATGAACTTTTTGTTTGATTAATGGCTGCAGACGTTTGGTGATATTGGGAGATATCGAGGTGGGCGTGGCGGACGGGGACCAAATCGCAGTGGGCGTGGGCGTGGGCGTGGTTCTTATTATGGAAGGGGGTATGGCTACCATGGGAGGGGGCGAGGGCGTGGTGGTGTGCCTAATCGGGGTTCCTGATCACAATTGTCTGTGTATTTGCATCACTTTGATTGGAAGTGGTAGATAGTATCGTGTCTGCCCTTGTTAACATTTGTTGATTTAGTTAGTATGCGCAAGGTTTCTATTATGTATCTTTTTCTTGTTTGCAACTTTGTTTCTCCTTTGGTTCCAAGCATGTAGTAGAAAGAAATTATAAGAACAAACTTGTAGCTTTTTATTGGTTGACATAACGTTGTTCAGTGATGTAAATTGGAATTAGTTGATGGTGTGATTTATCTAGTTTTGGTCATCTTTATGAGGGAAACTAACTTCTAAGATCCCTTCATGCTTCGTCACCATTCCCTCAAACTGTATCTAGATTAAGAATTATAATCCTGGTGTTAGGCTGTTTGGATCATCTAGGACTCGGGGTGTACTTCACTACTCAGTACATGTACCGTACCATGTGCGTGTTTTAAGAGGGCTGCGTACGATGGTGGGTATCACCTGATGTTGCGTGAATTTGATGCTAAGTTTAGAGTTGCTTTTAAACTAAGATAAATAAGTATAAAATTACCGAGTCGTGCACTTGTGGTTGTTTTTGTTGTGCTCTATAAAGCACATTTCTTTTTTTCACTGCTACCAGGATTGTCGCAACTAGTTAATGTATCTGTTGTAAAATTGTGATACAACTTTTAGCATTCTACATGGCTAGTAATGGGTGAATTGATCATCATGACTCATGACTTCATGAATGTGCCACTGTTATGTTGAAATGCGGCCACAATTTGAAATAACTACTCCGTATTCATTTTTGTTCAGTCAATATAATCCTTTGGTAAAGGGTTATGTTATTTCTCTTTAGGGTTCTTTTTTCCTAATGGTGGCTTAAACCCTTTTTTTTTTATTATTATTTCAAAAACTATATGCTTCTATCCTTTCGTATTGCATTTTTGTTTCTCATTTTTATTTTTTGAGGGAATATTAGCTCTTTATTTGGCACACCATTATACTCATTGTTTATAAAATATCAAACACATGTATGTAAATAACTTACGACCCTAATGTATTCAGAAAAGGTGGGTTTTAATTTGTAAATATCAGTTACAATTAGTAAAAAAAAAAAATCAGTAATGTTATGCATTAAAAAAAGACAATAATAAATTTAGCAAAAATCAATTTTAATCCTCCAATAATTTCAGTTTCGTTAAAATCAATTGAAAAGAGGAAAGTTATTAATCTACTCTAAACTTACACATTTCATACGAGTTCAAATTAAAGGGTCTACACTCTACACCCTTGATGAAGGCGCAGTTCCCAACACAGATAAAATATTTACATGAGGGCAAAATCATAATTACATAGTCTTCAGACTGCAGAGACTATCATGTGTATTGAGTGGTTTTTATATCAGGTTATTATCCTATTTTACTAATCATTCACTCACTTCACTTCACTTCACTTCACTTCACTTCTTCCTAAGTGTGCTATTTCTTACCCCAAATTTACCAAAAACACGCGCACAGATCTCATGCTCTGCTGAAGCATACCGTCGGTGAGGTGCATTATCTTTCGAAGCTTCAAAAACTACAAAAATGGCATACACTACACTACCACTTGTATTTGCCAGAATATCAGCAATTTTAGTTACATCACTCGTCTTAATTTGGGGTCTTTTCTTCAAGACCAGCTTCATTTCGCTCTCTCACTCTTCTCCTCACCACTTTATGTATTCTGTAATGTCTCCTATGCTCTCTGCAATGACCCAAATATGACATGTTTATCCTGAGCTGATTATGTTTTGGCTTGGTTCATAGGTACTTCATCCTCTGCTTATGGTGATTGGCTTCATAATTATCAGTGGAGAAGGTTAGTGAAACTGAAATTAAGTACGGTACTTTTTCCATCCCTTTGTAATTCATTTTTGTTGAACATAACTTATTTTTACACCTTATTGTTATTTGAACTTATATGAATAAGCCCAAGGAGTACATAATCTTTGTTGTCACATTACCAGTATGAACTTTACTATTGACTTTGAAGTTTTGGCTGTTGATTACACAGAACAAAACTAGGAGTATGTGTCAGTTTTTCAAATGCAACAATTTTTTGAGGAAATGGATTGATGGGTTTTGATTAATTTGTGATATTTTTTGGAGGGGTATCAGCCATTTTGATTCATAGATGGATGCCAGGATCAAGGAATATGAAGAAATCTGTGCATTTGGTGATGCAAGGAGTGGCCTTGGCTTCTGGGGTTTTTGGGATTTGGACTAAATTTCATGGAGAAAGGGGAGTTGCTGCTAATTTCTACAGCTTACATTCTTGGATGGGTTTGATTTGTGTCAGCCTCTTCGGCATTGAGGTTTAATTTCTTTTCTCTTACTTGATATGAACTGTTTATTTGCTAAAACATGTAATTAACTTCTTTTCATGCAAACTATTTCATTACTCATCTCAGCTCGGTTAAAATGTGTGTGCTTGCGTTTACATTTAAGTACGGGTATCTGTAATTTGATTAATTTTATCTCTAATCTATAGTTACCAATATTAGAGTCTCTTGCACCAATCTTGTGGTGACATTCACATCCACGGGTTTTCACTTTTCAATAACGTTATCCTTGACTCTTACTGATGCCTCACACGAACTTACATACGACATTAAACTTTACCTAAAACAACGTTAGCTATGTAATTCGTAATCTCTATGTATAATCCGCAATAAAGCTATACTTAAATACTTTTGTGGCATGATTTATACATTGACAATGATTTATGATCCCCACTTTTGAATTTTGAAATCATTAGTGTGTAATGTGGTCCATTGTCCTCTTTTCTGTCCATTCAAATTGAATAGGGCCATTGTGACGAACACGTCAATTCATGAAGCTAAAGAGTTGCACATAGCATGCCATAATGGTGTAGTTTAGCACGGAGTAGTAGGTAGCTTTGTCCCTATTAGATATGTTTAAACAGGGGAGACTCTATTAAGGGCCTTTAATCGGTCTATTTATAAAAGAGTTTTTATCAATTGTGGGCTTAAATATATCGGTCTTTTAAATGGTTATATTTAGTTGGGTCTTTAAAGGGTCAATAATGAATCAATAGTTTTCAAGGCTTTTAAACACTATCATGTAATGAATACTTCTCACTTGCTTGCCAGTGATACACTTTCAAAGATTGGAGGTGATATAGACAGACTATCACTTTCTATAGATAAAATTATACTCTTTTTGGATCGGTCCGGTCTGATTCAGTCCATTTTGCATCTTCTTTGGCATAGCTGATAGCTCGACCCGTTTTATATCTTCTTTGACTTGGCCCGGCCTGACCTTTTTGCATGTGACACATCCGGTCCTAAACTGACCTAATACACATGTCTAGCCCCTGTTGATTTTGTGATTGGCAGCATGTACGGAGTATCACACTTGCCAGGTAGATAATTATTCAATTTTTATGTAACCTTAACCATCATTTGAAGTTAATGATGGTTGAATGCAGTGGGTGATGGGTTTTCTGAGCTTTTGGCACAGAGGAGAGGTGCGGAGCGTAAGGATGAAAATGCTTCCATGGCACGTCTTCCTCGGCCTATACACGTACGGTTTGGCGGTTGCAACAGCCGAAACAGGGCTTCTAGAGAAGCTAACATTCATGCAAACGAAGAGAAATGTACCAAAACGTGGTTCAGAATCCATTGTTGTAAATGGCCTTGGATTAGGACTTGCACTTCTTGGTGGCATTGTCATTTTGGCTGCTGTTTCCCCTAAACAGGGCCATAACACAGTTTGTTTAACAAAAGCAATCTAGGATTTTTTATTCTTACGACAACTAACTAGTATGTTTTCTAGTAGGGATTACTGGATTAGGATCATGGATTTTTTATATTCTTAAGTTGCAATTTCTTACATACATCTACACGTACTACAAAATAGCTATAAGTTGGCACCGATCCTGACATTTTATAGGCCATAGGTGTAATAATATTCACGGACCCCTCATGTTCTACGCGTAAAAATTTTCCTTATCCATTTTGAGTAGTAAATACATGGTTATATATAATATGATTATTTTATTTTATATTACTAATTTCATCCGTAAAAAAATTTAGCCATTGTAAAAATTATTGGAAAAAATTATTAAAAAAAAGGTACACACAAGGTCTACTAATGAAACAATATTTTTTTAGAAGTAAACTAATCAAATACAGTAGAATAATGATGATATTTTTAAATAAGTGTTAATAGAATACTTATAACCTTCAATAGTTGGTGTTTAGTTGAATATTAAAGGTATATTTAGCAAATCATAAAACTGCAAAACTCGAAAAATCCAAATTTAATGCTAGAGCATATATGTAGTACATAGTATATATTTTAATATCCAATATGCTAATACATACAAACCTACTATTATCATTATGCATAATATCCACTAAGATGAAATTTTGATTGCATTTTATCAAAAAATTAAAAATAAAATCTAAAATTTGAAATATTTGTATAGTTATATGACACAATAAGATTGACTAGAGATTAAATTTATTTATTACAAGACTCCATAAACTTAATGTCATAATAGTTTAAAGTAATTATTACTAAAAAATTTAGTTAAGACTTTTTAAATTTTATTTAATCATAATATTTTAATTATTTTTGGACCCTTTCGAACCCTGGACCCTAGCCTCAGGGACGGCATTGATATAAGCTTCCCTTATTAAAATATACATATGTTACCAAAAATATCTTTTAAGGTAGGAGAATGTGTCTTATGGAGCTAAAACTCCTCACGGATTAATATGATCTAGGTTTTGTAGGCTAAGTCTTTTAAAAGTGGATAGAAATCTTAGTTAAAAAGTAAAAATCTTTCCTCTAGATCATAATTTGATACAAAAGGTAATTGTAGATGCCTAATATAACTTCTAGGGTATAACTTCTGAATTCATTCGAGTGTATAACAAATTTGTTGAAGGCCTAAAGTAAAGTAGGTCGTTAGAGAATGTTGACTTGTATGAATGTTAACTGTTTACAAGAAAATATAAAGTGGTGTGCGTAGTGTTGTTATTGGTCTAAGGAAACACACCCATTGGTGATAAAAGAGATTTTCCAAGGACATATATCATAATATCTCTAAATAATTATTCATTATTGCGATGCCTATAAAACCCCCTTTCACTTTATAGAGAAGCAACAACGTAATAACAACCCTATTCAATATAATATGACTATACGAGTAAGTCCTTATTTAGCTCATCTTATTTCAAAACCTTATTAATTATTTTAAATTAAATCAAATTAAATTAGATCCAACTAGATTTATAAAGTTAAATCCATATAAGATCAATAAAAATACATTCAAATTAGATTAGAAACCTTGTTTTATCAATGATTGACACAATAATTTTATTCATGAATACTAATACTTATACTAATCCTAATACTGATAAATATAAAACCTTATCAATACTAATACTAATACTAATACTAATAAAACCTTAAAAATCTGATAATACTTGAGCAATGTATGAGTAAGAACACCTAAAATTTATTCATGATAAGTTTAAAACAATAATTTTCTTTCTTTCAAGCAAAGGCATTCACTAAAGTGTTAAAAGGCCATATCATTTCACCTTAAAACAATAACGATTAGTAAAATTGATTTAAATTAGTAAAAATTACAATATTTCAGTTTATAAATGATCAACTACTAAACAAACTTTTCATTTAAGAAAATTAGTTTTAGTTTAATGAATCTGATTATAGTTTAGTAAAATTAAGATGAACAACTTAACATTATGCTTTTCTAAAAAAGAACTACTAATCATGCCAAAATTAAGATTATTTCTTAAGTAATTAATTTAAAATTTTCACATACTGCTTAAATTAATTTAGAGTAGTTTACTGTTTTACATTATAAAATATTGAGTATCCCCTATGATGCCCTAAATTAAAATTGTCACAATAATTTGTACACATAAACATGAATTAAGTAAAATTTTTACAAAGACTAGGATAAGATAAGATGACGACCAAAGTACTCTTTTATCATTAGAGCATTACATTATTATATACACTAACTAGTTTTATACGGGACGATGTACATATTATTGAATATACGACATTTATAATCTTTTGAAACACCAAAGAAAATCTGTAAATTGATGATTGAATTTATTACTTGTTTTTGAAATTTTACTTTTTTCTTGACCATTTATATTTATTTTACTATTTAAGGACAATTATAAAATTATATTAGATTATTTGATAAGTAATATAGAGTATTATACTTGAAGTCAATGATTCAATACTCAGGTGCACAATGGATGTTTTTAAGTGCATCCTTTCACATTTTTCCACTCACATGATATGTAAAAGGGTATTAAACTTATTCATATATTAGGATGGCTCTGCATTCTCCACTTTTTATGTATATTAGTGTATTGATGTTTCATTATAGAATTTCAATTCAATAAGGTATTATAAGCACAATTATAATTTTAAGTATCATTAAAATATAATTTTTATTTTGGGGTGTTAATATATCCATCAATAGTTAGTTTAATAATAATTGAGTGTGTAATTTAAAATTAAAATTATGATAGAATAGAACATTGACTAATTTAAACAAATCTTCATCAAAGTATATTTTATAATCACAATATGATTAGAAAGTAATTGACTTATTTTCTAATTTCAGTTGAATGATGTGTTTATATTAGTAAAATTAGAGTAACCCATATAAATAGTTTGATATACGTACCTATTATTTAGATTTAGATATGAAATATAAATTTTAGGCCAAATTGCAACCCAAGGATTCTAACAATAATTTAGCTAGCAATAATGCAAAACTTACTATGCTACAAACATTTAATTGGTCTAATCTTAACTATTTTCATGCAATTCAATAATTCCTAGTAATTGGTTACTAATTTTTTTTCTTTGATACATATTATAATTGGATTGTTTAAAATACTTTCAAGACGAATTTAGTGACTTAAAATTTAATCTATATGTCAATTGTTGCAAAATTCAACATAGATTTAATAAATAGGCAAAACGTTTGAATTCTATTAATATCGAAACCTTTTCCTAATTTGAGTTTATTACTTCCTAACCTATGTTGAATTGTATGCTTCATTTTAAAAGAAAATATTTTCTTATCTGAATTAAGTTGTTGTACTAGTTTTTGTTTATTGTATAACTTTTCCTTGTAGTCATCATTCTTGGTGTTACATGTATTAGGTAACAGCGATGTGAAGTGGCGTGCTTTTAGATTGAGAAAATACATTTCTTTAAATTCAATTAAGTAAATAGATAGATAGATATGTTGGATGTGCAAATACTATTATAAATTTTGTAGGTGGATAATGAAGACTTAATTATCTTTTCGTATATGATAATATACAATAATATCAATGTTGGATTTAGATTAGTAGTTAAGATTTCACTTTTCTATTCGATAGTCGCACATGTTCACATCTTAGTAGCAACAATAATTTTGAATAATAGTTTACTATGGAATTAAACATCACATGAGAGGAGAGTGTCACGTGACACTTCTCAATCGTATAAGTTAACTCATGAGTCACGAGGTCACATTGAAAAAGTAATTACCTTTTTTTACTTCTCATTTAACTCAATTACAAAAAAAGTTCATTAAATTTTTTATGGTAAAAATATATAATTTAGTAACGTGGCTTTTTGAAATAAGCCGGGAAACTTCAGATTTGTTAGAATAATTACTATTAGCAGCACAATTGCTCCAAGTACATAAACACAGGAATAAGAAACCCAAACATCGTTGGAATTCTCTGATCTGAAATCTGACTGAACTGCCATCATCAGTTCATCACTTTCCCTTCAAGATTCCCAACCCTAATTCCACCCCTTCCAATTCCCCTTTCCCCCAAACCAAACACACATAATGTTCATCACTCTATCAAATCCTCTCACTTCACTGATTCCCCCCCTCACTCACGCGCCCCCACTCTACTCTCGCTGCCACCTCACTTCTCCGATCACATTCCTCACCCATTACAGTCTCCGCCACCCCACTCTCCGCCTTCCTTCCGCCGTCTCTCACAAACCCTCTAATGTCTCTTGGGTTTCACCCGATGAGCCGGAATCCGATCATTTCGGTGGGTGGGCCGTTGATGAAACTCCCGATTCTCCGAATAAAAAAGGTTCATTGACCGATTTTGTTGATTTTTTTAATTATAATTATTATTTTGATTTTGAGGATTGTTTTGAGTTTTGATTGTTGGGATTTGAGTAGGTTTTCCGACATTTTTGGTTGCTGGTGTTGGGACTTCAGTTGCTGTTCTTGTTTCCGTTTTAGCCCGTTTTGCGCTTTCGAAAAATGGTGAGCGTTAATAAGTCCGACCTTCGCGTAATTTGTTATTAATATTGCAATTCTCATAAATTAAGGAAATTAAATGTGGTTATAACACCCATTAACACATGATTTTGTTACAATGTTAATAATACCGTAATCAATTATGAATAAACTTAGAAATTTAAGACGGTTAATACCACAATGTTTCTAATACCGGAATTAATTATGAACTTGGGAGATTAGGTGTGGCGGACAAATTTTATGCCAAAAAGAAGTGATTTTTGTCTTCATCTGTGGAAAGTTTTTGTGGGTTTGGTTCCTAAGTGAAGTGAGTTATTGTATAGGATTGATGCTGCCGTTTCAAAGTTTGTCTCCTAGTTCTTCAGTAGAAGAAGCTGCTGTTGAAGTTGTAGAAGCGAAACCTAGTGATAATGATGTTCATGATGTGTCTGATGATGGAATTGAAGTTAGTGAGAAGTCTGAGGTGGATTCCTCTGATAATGTGGTGTCGAAGTCGATGGCTTCAGGTATGATTCTGGTTTAAATTCTAGCTTTGTTGTTGATATAGTTAGACTTTTGTTGGCCTTGGTATTTGTAGACTTTTTTCTGGCTGTGTTTAGTAATAGATATGTTGTTCGTAACTTTGTATGGCAGCTGGCTAGTGTATAGCTTAGAGCATTGGACTAAGTTTTGTTTGTGGAAATAAGGAGGACATGGAAGTGCTTGTTCCTAGGAAATAAAAATCAAAGTTTGTAATCAGCAGTAGTAAATGTCTTTGGCATTCCTGAAACAATAACAACAATTTCAAGATGACTGTTTCCATAACACACATGCAAATAATAACAAAAAAATAAAAGATACAAGTCACCAAGGAAAAGTTTTATTAGATTATAGGAATTGTTGATGTCTCTAGTTGATGAACAGTTATGTGAAAATATGAAATTCACTTGGCTGCCTATGGCGGCTTCCTCAGGTTGGCTTAGCCCTGTCCGAAAATACTTGTCACTTTAGAAAATTGCAAGTCACATTCTTCTTGAAGTGAAGAACATATTTGGATGAAGGAAATACCTTAGTGAACATTCTCTTAAGATAATCTTATATAAATAGTCTCATTCTTTTACGACCAAGGGAATACAAAGTTAAGTTATATTTGCTAAATGTTACTTATTTTTTAGCCAAAGTTAAGTTATTTTTGCTGCTCTTAATTTATTTTTCCCATATTCACTTATTTTTTGCTGAAACTTATTGAAATAAGCTGAGTTGAACAGAGTCTAAATATGTAGTTGCTTTGTAATATATCTTTGCTGTGCATGATTTCTTCTCATTTATTTTTTTTATGCATTCTTGACTTTTCTATACAATTTAAGATTGGTTAAGGTTCTCTCTAGAGTTGTCTAAAAATTGGCTTTATCTTCATTTGTCATTTTAAATGATAGCTTTCCTTATCTTCCCAGAACTTTTTTTACTTCTGTCTGCCCCTAATGAGCATTTACCCCAATCCCTCTCCATTTCTATCCTTATCCTATCAATAGACCGTCTTATTTGTTAGTCTATTAGCAGAGTCTTGTGACTAGGTACCTGATTGATGCAAACAATAACATTTACGCCCTCACCCTCAAGGATACTACATTTTAGTTTGGAATAGATGGGGGTTGCTTATTTTTTATTTGATTACTTTTAAGATGATGCTTTCTTTTCAACACTGAACTAGAGGTAGAATTTGATTTGCAGAGAAGTGCCAACCTCGTGTCATTAATATTGTTGTGGATTCCAATCAGCAAGAAGCTATGTACGCATTGAAAAAGTTGAAGGTTTGTTCCTAGAAGTCCTGTTTGTAGTGTGTTTACTTCTCTTTTTTGTTGGAGCAGCAGTTTAATCTGTTGTTTCTGCAGTTAATTTCCTTTTCATATGATTCATATGGTGTTTGATGTAATAGGGATTAGTTTTGATTGTATGTTAAATGTCTTGGCCTATTGTGATGAGTGCAAGAAAAAGTTAATGAACCATAGCCCTGTAAACTCATCCCAGCTTTCATCTTTGGCACTTGATCTTTAACACTAGTTCGGAATGAATTATTGTATGTTAAATGTCTTGGCCTATTGTGATGAATGCAAGAAAAAGTTAATGAACCATAGCCCTGTAAAATCATCCCAGCTTTCATCTTTGGCACTTGATCTTCAACACTCAGTTCGGGATGAATTCTTTCTAGTATTTTTATTGGGATTATTATATACCTTTTTGGTAGTCTTGCTATATATTTTTAGGAGTATTTGATGGCCAGTCATTAATTTAATTGCTTTGCAAAGGACTCACATCATCATAAAAATTGGACTTTTTTTGCATTTTCCAATGTCAGTGGAATAATTATGCTCATTTTTTTACTACTTTGGCAAACGACAAATTGTATGGATGGTAATAGGCTGTGCACAGTCATTATTTTCATTCCTGGCTTTGTTCATATTATTCCCTTGCTTTTGGTCTGGCTCTGATCTATTGTATAACTTTGTACATGATTAATTCTTTTTTTTCATGACTATTCATACATCTTTCGATGTTGCTACGGATTATGAATTTAGTTAGGATTACATTTTTTTGTGAAGTTTGATCAGGTGTGTTAAACTTGTTTTAAAAGGAAAACCTTGAATTGAGTTCTGAGCATAGCATCCTAAAAGTGGTTAAGGTATGCAGATTTTAGATGAAGATGTCAAGGGTAATGAGCTCTGCACCCGGAGAGAATATGCAAGGTGGTTAGTTCGAGCAAGTTCGTTATTGGAAAGGTACAAAGTTTTAGTTTGTTATTCTCTAACATCCAAATATTTCTTTTCTCGTTGTTGCAGTTTTCTAGTGGTTACTTGCAGTAAAGTGAATGAAGTTAGTTTATGTATATCTTTATTGTGTGTTTTGACTTTTTGTATAATATTTTTGCCTAGTAGGAACCCAAAGTATAAGGTTACTACCGCAGTTGCTCTCTCTGGATCTTTAATTTTTGCTTATGAGGATGTAACTATTGGAGACCCAGACTTTGAAAACATACAGGGTAATGGTCAATCTTCCTTCTACAAATTTTGTATACTTTCTCTAATAATTAACTATGATGTCTTTGCATTTCAGCTCTAGCAGAAGCTGGTGTTATACCAAGTAAACTATCATTGAAGCATAAATTTGATGGAGGCCTAAATTTTTCTCCTGAAAGGTACTAGTGATATCAAAATTTAGTTAGATACCTGATACTACTACTATGATAGAAAAGGAAATCCACTGCTTCCAGCGCATAGCTTTGACCGAGTCTATATCTTGATATTGCAGATATATATCTCGACAGGATCTAATAGAATGGAGATCTCAGCTGGAATATGATTTTGGTACCATAGGAAATCCAGAGGTAGAAAATTTTCAGAATATTGTTGTTAATGCTTGGCAAGACTTAGCTGATTAAGACAGATTTTTGGAGCCTGACTCTTTAACAGTCCAGATACTGCAAACAAAATTGGACCTGATGGATGTGAGGGTGATAAACTCAGTTGAATGCCCTGGACTTTATATGGATATGCTTGCTGGGGACAAAAGCCTGCTTAGAAGAATTTTTGGTAGGTTGCTAGCCTTTTCCTTTTCCAAAGTCTTATGTGCAAAGAATTTTGGTCCCTAGGCATGTGTTCTCCCCAGCAGAATTGTGAGTAGATCAGTATTGGTGTGACTTAAGTATTGACACAAGTTGTTGTCGAGTTTTGAATGTTTGCAATTTTTATATGTTTATTATTTCTACGGACGTGTCATGCTTTCATGGTCATCTTCAGAGACATTTTAGTCCTCTGTTTACATAACAGGTATATATTGGCACCTTTACATGCTACTGCACCCTAGTTGGCATCTAATTGTCAGTCTCATTGCAGGACAAATTAGGAGACTGCAACCCAACAAACCTTCAACAATAGCACAAGCAGCTGTTGCTCTCACAAGTGGACGCATGATAGAAGCCATTCAGAATGAATTGTTAAGAATGCTAGAAGAGGAATCTTCTAGGAAAGCCGCAAAAGAAGAGATCAAACAGGAGTTACTGGATCGAGGGGAGATAGAGAGGTGCTGGGCTGAAAAGATGGAAGAAGAGAAAAAACGGGGACGTGAGGTGCAACAGTTTTATGTAGATTTTGTCAGTCTTTTGGAACAAGAGAAGGTTGTTCTAGAGGGAGCTTCAAATGAGTTTCTGAAGGAAAAAGCTGCTATAGACTGCCAGACGCAGCTTTTAGAATGTCTGAAAGAGGAAACTAATGAAATATCTGAGAGGCTTGCATCGGAGAGAACTGAACAAATCTCTGATGAGGAAATGATTCAAAATCGTTGTTCTGATTTGCAAATTAAGATGGAAGGAATACTTGATGCCAAGTCTATGCTTGAAGCTGAGATTGAAGCTATTCGAATATTGAGGTAGAATCTTCCTTGATCTTATGCTCAAAGTGCAAAATTACTAAAATTTTTGTTAAACAAATACGTTGTGGTGGATTGTCTATTATTGAGCCATCTATCTATCTACCTGGAGAACTAGACTGATATTTGGTGGAACACTTTCAAAAGTTTTCATACTTGCATCACAAACGTTAATAGGGCTTGGTGCATAGAAAAGCTAAAGTGGAGCTTCTATCTGGATGAGTCGAAGTGGCAAAAACAAGATGAATTTTTGAAAGTTGGAGCAGGTGATATAATGGTGCATTGGTGCAACTATTTTCTGAGTTCACTGTGCTAGCCAATTTGCTCCATATATCATCATGAATGAAACTAAAAGAGTCCAAAGTTATACAAAGAAGCTTATACCAAAGATATAGATTGCTATGTTGGGTTTCAAATACGAGTCTGTTCCCCATGTTTTTGAATATCCGGTTGCTGAAAAGAATCAGATTTGATGTACGACATTAGCAATCTGATCTTTCATCGTACCTTTGGACTAAATCAGGTTAGCACAAGGAACTTGTCTGCAAATTCTTCTTGTTTTTTCCACTTCAACTCATCTGGATAGTATCTCCCCTTTAGTTTTTCTTTTGAGCCCAATTGTAGTTTATGATGCGAGTATGAACATCTTTGACAGTGTTACACCAATTATCAGCCTCATTTAATTACTTTGATTCATATTTTTGAATTGTTCTCTATAACATGAGTCTATATTAGCCTGAGCATCTTCTGGCCCATGTTGTTGCATTTGTTTGAGAATTATCAGTCATTGAAAAGAGCGTAGTCTAATGTGTCATTGGTTTCTGTAATTTCCCTTTAGCTTGGATGGTAGATTGGTGGTTACATTGTGTTCTTGATCATAATACTGATTTATCTGCAACCGTTTTTACTCTGTAAAGATTTTTATTTACTTATGTCACGAAGCAGATTATTCACCCTAAACCCAATAGCTTATTCCCAATAAGCTAAACAAAACTCGAAGGGCAATTCTTCACTTGTTATTGAACCTGGGAGGGGGCATGGGGCTTATACTAATATTCCTGTTACTAGATAGTCCATTAAATTGTTTACTAGGTAAACCACCTCTACCCCATGTTTGATGCTTAAACTGCAGAATTCTATTTGTTTGCATTCAAGGTGCCTCATTTTCCACCTGCTCTCTTCATGGTTATCAGTCCTTGTTTTATCTTCAATGTCAGTTTTTACTGTTCTCATGATATGGCATCCCTCCTGTAATAGCTATGCTTTGAGGTGTAAGCAACTACTGATAATGCTTACAAAGTTACAACTGCTTTATTTAGGGAAATTTCTAATATATGCTGTCAAAATTTGCATTCAAGTATTTTGCATTGGGTAGTGTTTTTTAAAAAATTACCTAGGTTATTCTTTCATTTTGGTTGGCTTATGTTTCAGAAACTTTACACAAGCCCTAAATGCTTGCTAAAGTTGCTAAGTAATCACATTTGTATATGTTGTTTGCTACTTTAGTACTCCCGCCTGGAAAGTTTTCTCTTTGTCCAGCCCTTCATACTTAATGCTAAGTATATGATACCAAATTTCAGAAGATCCTTCATGTACTTTCCCAAGTAAAACTTTGCAAAGCAAATGACAACCTTTTATTAGATGACACCATTTTTTAACATCCTCAAACATATAGGACCATTACTTCTGGAGGAATACTTCTACAGGTCAGTATGCCTGTTCTCTTAAATTACTGTATCTCTTGATGCAGGTCTTGGATTGAAGATGAAGCGAGGAAAAGCAAAGCTCGATCTAAGGTTCTTGAAGAGGTGAGCAGACGGTGGAAATGGAATAGACAATAATAAGAGTTGCTTCAGGATTAGAAAGAATTGCTTTGTTGCTCTAGGAAAAGATAAACAATATAAATTGCTGTCTAATTACGTTTGTGTAATAACCTGTCTCAGGGACCTTGTACATTTGTAATTAGATTAGGGCTTGTGTTCATCTGATTTTTGTAGCAATCTATTCACGTCAAAGGAGCAACCTGACGTGATTTGGCACTGTCAACTGTATATACTAAGGCTAAGGTTCCATTACGCATGAGTTTAAAAGGACCAATAAAGTTAATTTTCCCCAACCCGATCCACTACCACTTCTATTTTTAGTTCCATTTTTGTAATAAAGTATTCGTATCCTTTTGCACTTTGCAGATTCATTGTACTCCGTAGTGATAAAAAATATCCAGTATTAATCATGCCATGAAAGTTACAACTTACAAGAGATGGAGGCATTTGAGTATTGCAACTTACAACTTACAGGCTGCTTAAAGTGCTAATGTGGCACAGGTTATCAGCTGCTGCGGAGCGATGGAGGCATTTGAGTATTGCAAGTTTGTAACCACGTGTTCTATTTTTTTTTTTTGCAAGTTTGTAAGCATGTTTCTATTGCTTAAGCACAGGAAATGTCTGCAGGGACTACACAGACTGATTTCTTTCTAGCCTGTTTTTAAAAATTTGCTTAGTTGGTTTAAACCCATCACGTATCATCAGCGAGGACCATTGCAAAAAGTAGTGCTTGATAAACAGAAAAAAGTATTATGAGAGCATCCGGATCCTCATTTTACAGGTTAAGTAGTGGCGAGGTGAAAGTCTCCCCTCTTTCGGCAACTTCTTAGATGCGTTCAGGCTTCCTTACTCTCCTAGTGTTGAAGTTACTGCATTGTAGCTTCCAAGTTAGGATATTCTCTTCTAATATATGATTACCATAGTAGCAATCTCCCAATTCAATTCACTGCATCAATAGTAACCTTTATTCTCCTAGAACTAAAGCAGACCCTTAAAAAGAACAAAAGATATGGTAACTTGCTACTTGAATATAATGAACATATCAGAGCCCATAAATTCCAATATATAAATCACCTTCAGATAATTACTATTTCATTGTAATTACAAGACTTCTGTCTGTAAACTTAGCACCTCCTACCTTTCCTTGAATATCGCGAGGTAGCATGATGACTCTTCTCTGGTCGCCAGCTTCCACCAACAACTCTGATCCACCCCGATACTGCACGCATTTGAAAAGCATTACAAAAAATGATATTAAACATACAAGTCAACAAAGCAAAAAGGAGAGGGATGATAGGCTAGAAACTCCAGCAAGCACATGAAATGCATTAAGAAATATGTCCATTACAAAAACAATTCATCAGGTATCTTAAATTGTATATATATTCCAAAAAGCATCCACAAAACGAAGATTTTATACAGTTTCTTTGCTGGCCACTTTTATCTTTTACATCAAAAAAACACCCATAAAGTGCCTTTACAAGTGATCTGTCTAGGCTCTATTAAGCAAAGGCAAGGACATACAACTCAAACAGGATCGGCTCAGGGGTTAGTGGTGAGGGCTAGGGGCAGTGCTGGTAATTTTCATCCTCAACTAGTCACTATATTCCACTAATGTCTTTGTCGCCCCAACCCCCCAAAAAAAGAAACAGAAAAGCTCTGATCTTGCAATTGGACAACTCATGATTTGCTTTCCTATTTGCACTAGAAAATAATGGGATCAGTCTGACATTTGTAAATAATCTAAACAAAATTCGTGTTTTCTGTCAGTTTCAGATTAGTCTTACGAGGTGTAACAGAAAAATAAAGGTCTATAACAGTGCTGAGAGGAAGTTGTCAATGCCTACCTGATAGAGCTTGATTTCTGACTTCGCAAAACCAGGCATGAAAAGAGTGATGCATCTTTTCGAAGGATCAAAAACAACTGGGGACATTATATTGCTAGGTTTCTCAACTGGCAGATGCAGAATTTCCCTTGCATTCTTACTATCAGTATGCGAAACTATCATTTCCCAATCCAAGGACGAATCTTTTGAGAGATTTGGAATGAAAGCAAATGACAAAGGCAAGAAGTTTTCCTTGACACTTTTCACAGAAGCAACTGAAGACTGTTGAGAAGCTATGCCGAATATACCAGAAATATTTGCACCAGCTTGTATTGTACAACCCCAACAACGCATTGCAGCATTTACAGATATAGGGTTGCATGGATCTGTGACAAGGTAGCAGCCAAACCTTTGTGGATCTGCAAAGGTAGAAGCTCCCCTCTGAAGATAGAAAAAACAATTCAATCGATTACCAATCTTGCACAAATGATCTATGTTGCACCAATACGAATACGGGTACGAGAAACGACAAAATCAAAATTTCTAGATACGGGTACGGTATGGGTACGACAAAAAATAAAACATAAATTATAAAATAAGAAGAGTAGACATTTGGAGGGGCTAACTTTATATGAGAATTTGTAATACTACCCATACTAAAATTGTATTACTATTGTCAAAAAAATAAGCGTAGTCAATTAAAAGCTTAATTGAAAATAGGTGAGAACATAAGTTTGGAGGGATTATATGAGACGTTATAAATATTATTTTCAGATTTAAGTACCATTGTAATACTACCTTCAAAAAAATAGATACGAATCTAAATATGAAATTTGATGGGTTGAGCTTATATGAGAATTTTGTTTTTTTTGTTTTTAATTTTTTGGGTGGTTGGGTTATGCAAGAAACCCAAATCAATTGGATATGGGTTGGGTATAACCCAGCCGTTCCCATAGTCAACCACCCGTACTCGGGGTCTTGGAGACGTACCCGTAAATACGGGGGCACAGGGTGTTTCGGCGTACCCGTCCATCATAGCAAATGATTGTCCCTGTTGAATTAGAGTCTACGATACCTCAAGAATCCTCTCAAGAGAATCCCATATTTCTGAACTCAATTTCCCATTGAAAGTGGAGCTGCCTCCACTCGAATTCATGGCCTCATCTATCAATCTTAGCACTGATGGACCAGCAAATCTTCCAAATTCAGTTTTTTCAGCTACATTACGCAGATATTTAACATATAGCCTGGAAAACAGAAGCATAAGTCCATACAAGACAATGCGCAGATAAGCAAAGATATCTTTCATTGTTGTTCTTGAAAAAATAACCCAGGAACGTTGAGAATCTCATCACCTCATACTACTTGCGGCACTTATCATTCGTAAAGTCTCCTCCGTACTAACACCATCATATATGACTACATCGAAGTTGTCCTTCATATCATTCCTCAGAGCTTTAATTCCTAGAGCCCCCACAAACTTTTCAAGGGCAAATGCAGAAAATATAGAGTCCATTCCAGGAAGCACACCCAGCTCTTCCCCAACAATCTAAATATAAAACAAATATGAATAACATACATACGAAACAAGTATCATTCGTCCTATAGATCCTTAAAACTAGTGGTTGTTACATACCCACCCCTTCAAGGGCTCCCTGTGTCAAATTAGCACGAGCATCAGCTTTCTTTAGTCGCTGAAGAGGATCAAGGAGCATCTACAGTTGCCACACATATATTAAATTGAGAACGAATATGTTTAAAACCCATTAGAGCAAAGGCAAAGTAAGGAAATACACACTTTAGTTGTTTGCAACCTAACAGCTGAAAGGTTGTCGCTACATATGGTTGGTGTTGTTCCAATGTTACAGTTCAGAAGGTATTCAGCAGTGAGGTCCATTGAATGTGTCACCAAGCATGTCCTAAGCCCTGCATTTGCGTAGTGCTGGTTTACAAAAGGAACAATTATTCAGATTAGCAAGATTGAGCTCAAACACACATGCCTCAAACATAAACACAGGTTCCAAGTGTTTTTTATTCTTATACAGAAAGTCAACTAATCATTTACATCAAAGAGCACAACAAAGGTATGGAAAATGAACCTTATAACAACAACAAAAAAAACCATATCGAATTATATCATGGTTGCTTACAATGCAGAACAAACACGGGATAGAAAATTACATTTGTTGGTATTTGGTAGACTTGGTACATGGAATGCTAAGTATTACCAAGTGCTGCAAGTATACTTACAAAGAAAACTGTGCACCTTTCATCCAATCTACACCCTATGTATAACTGCATAACATTAAAACTTGACTAAATTTTTTATTATTATTACCAAAACTAATCCATTCAATTGCTAACCAAGTAGTAAAGACGGGGAAATAAGTTGCCAAGAATGAATTAGCTAACTCTTTCTCAATACTGAATTCGATTACACATCATTATCGATTCCATTCAATAAAAACTGATTTGGAATCCCTTCCCCGCCACAAAAATTCTGGCAACCAAAAGTTACTCATTGAGATTAGTATCATTGCATTTCTCAAATTCTATCACTATATGAAGCACAGAAGTATCATAAATGCATAGAGCACCCTACAACTTGACAAAACCAATCATAATATACAAGCTTACCCCATTTAGGCCCATCTGTGGTCAATCCATACCTTCCTTTACAAGCTAAGTTTCCAAAATAAAAACCACCTTCATCATAGAAACATCAACAATATTCCAAGAATAGTTCAACTATCTCGATACTCAAACAGCTAAGCAACATAATATTATTTACGGACCCCGATCAAATCTCATCCCTCGACTCTCTCTTACACACACACACACTAAAAACACAATATAAGATACCCATCAAAAATTTGAAAATTGTAAGCAAAACCCTCCACAAAATTGGGGAAAGGGTGGAAAAGTCAACATCAAACATAAAAAAGAAATTCTGAAAAGTGTAAAAATCAAACTGAAAGGGAAGTGTTAAACCTGTGCTGCAAAGACAGCAGCAGTTGTCTTTCCAGAACCTCCTTTTCCCAAAAAAGTAATTAACTTTGTCCAACTTTGGTCGGAGATTTCGTTGATAGAGTTAGCTTGCACAACCAAACGTAGAGCTTTTCTTCTTCCTCTTGTTCTTGTTATTACAGTGAATTGTCGATGAGTAAGATTGAAATTGGGGTTTGAGGAATGTGAATTTGGAAGGAATGGCAGTGATTGGAGAGTGGAAATGAGAGTAGCAGCCATTCTATACTACCCAGTACGATTCTGGGTTTACAAGGTTCGGATATTAGAGTGATCTAGAGTGTGATAAGCTACCGAGTACCAATATCCGGTTCGCGCTTGGGGCACCTTTGCTTAATGAACTCAATGCACTTGCATTGTTTCTAAATCAAGTTAGGTCGAGTTGGGTTTGAGTTTCGAGCATCTTTAAACTTAAAATTTATAGTAAATTGATTTTTATTTATGAGTTGTTTGGTTTAATTTAGATCTACTAGTAGAATTTCAATAAGTTGTATTGTTGTATCTAACATGATCAATAAATTTAGTGTTTAGTTTTCTAGTCAAGTTAGGTCAATTCAAAATAAAGTCATGTAAAATGCGGATACATTTAGTTTAATAGGCAAAATAAGACATACTTCATCCGTTCTTAAAATTTTACAATATATTGACTTTTACACTATTCAGAATATTCATACACCATTATTTGTCCATTCATTATGATTTTATGTAAAGAAAGAAATATCTATCTCAATTTTTACTTCCAAGATATCGACTTTTATGAGATAATAATGTTTAAAGTTGTGCATTGAGAAATATAAAACTCTACATGTTATAATATTTGTAAAATGAAGGTTGTATATCGTATATTTTTAAAGTCAATATGTAACAATTTTATACAAGTATAGTGAGGTAATAATAACATTGTTTTTATCAATAGGTGACACATTTTGCTATCACTGTTACTCAATCTCCATCTTTCTTAAGTTTGTTAGTATAAAATTATTATTATAATAATAATTATTATTATAATTATTATTAGTACTATTATTATCATCATCATCTTTATCGTCATTTTATTTTACTTTATGCCAGAACTATATGTTATGGTATGTCTCCTCTTATTTGAGAAAATATCATCAAATAACATATATATATCATAAATTAAAAACTACTTTTTACCTATTTCTTATTTGGGGAAGAACTTTAAAAAAGTTGTGAAAAGTTGCACCTTGTGGATGATACATCTAAGCGTGAATATAAACTACATTATGGATATTGTTATACTCTTGACTTGTACTCCATGCTTATAAATTATAATAACGCATATACTCTGTCCAATAATAATAATGACGATGATGATAAGAAGAAGATCGAAGAAGAAGGAGAAGAAGGAGAAGAAGAAGAAGAAGAAGAAGAAGGGGAAGGAGAAGAATTACTATTGGGCAATTTTATTATATTGTTATTGTTATTACATGAACCAAATAATAATAACTATAGTTTTTATTTTAATTCTTTTTTCTAAAAAAAATTAATTTGTTTAAATCAGAACAAATCTTATAAGAAAAAGTAAGTTTAAATTAGAAAAAATAAGTTTAGAACAAATAAGAAAAACTAAGTTCAAATCAGATCCAAAATCCCTTTGTCCCCTTTTTATTGCCCCAATTATGAAATAGATAGGGTGGACAGATCATGAACTCACTTAAAAACCTGATTTGTATGACTTAAGTTATCTTTGTACTAAGATGGGAAATGATATAAGTTAAGTTTGATATGTTATTGTTGTGGTTTTGGATATGTTTTATGGGAGTTTATTAGAGCATAAAATGACTTATGAAATGATTTTTAATTTTAAGAGACTTGGTTTCAATGACGAATGAGTTGTTCATGGGTGTGTATTTGTATGCTGCTAAACTTTCTTGTAAACGAAGTCATGTGCCACCAAAGAAGCTATTGTACGTACTAAAAGAGATGTTGCATTGGAGTCTAGTTTATATGTTTATACATGTGCTAAAAAAGGAAAACTTACTAAGAAGCCAAAACAATTTCAAAAGTGTTTCATTTATACTTTTGTCAACTCATGTTTACAAACATTATATTTGATTCAAAATGGTACCAAAAGGCTTATGCTTACCCCTATTTAGTGTTGAGAATTTGCGTAATTTGCTCCAATTCATTTACATTAACTTTATTTACCTTCTCTAGTGCCACATAATCTGCATTTTGATACGTTATAACTTCATATTATACATTGTAATACATGTGTGTTGAACCATTAATACGCATACGTTGTTGTAATAGTGATCACAAATATTCTTTAAGTGATTCCTTAGGTACTTCCACTCACTTTAGGAGTAGCCCCACTCTCTTCATTCTGTGTTCCCTACATGTGGCAATCTATAATTACTCCCTCCATGTTGTTTCAATATTTCAATCGTTACATATCGCAATGTTAGAATACATGATTCCGTTTTTTTGTTCCAAAAACATCGAATGCATGTTGTACTACTTCAATCAGCTCTTTTATGTTTCTTGGTGCCTGGTGATGCTAAATTGCTTATATTTCTCTAAAAAATACCCCAAGTTCAATACATTATTGTTTGGACAATTGGGTGGCTTTGATATTGATTCCATTTGAAACCCATCTGAATTTGCTAAGGCTTGAAAACCTGCATCTGAGTTCATGATATGTGGTATTTTTATCTTGCCACTTGCACCTAGTGGCCCTTTTGACTTGATTTTTGGTATAAATTTTTGAATAAATAATTTCTTGATGACTTGTTGTGTTACGTTGATTTTGATTTCTTATGTCCTGCTGTGAACACTCTTTTGGGCTGGAACTTCAATTAAAAATGGCCAGCATCCTATTTTTCCATCAACATACATCTACCATCTTATGAAAATTGCATTCGTGTTAAGAGCATGTTTTTTATGAATATCTATGACTTTGCATGCCTACGGTTGAATATCAATTGGTGCTAAGTAAAAGGTTTGGTTGGTTTTTGACATAAAAATTCACTTCATCTCAACACGTACGTAATCATACATATATTAGAACATAGGTGTCGTGTTCTCATTGGTGACACGTGACGTACACCAATATGATCTTGTAACTTGTTCTTGGCTGTCAAACTTGGCTTCATTGCATTACCATATCTCTTAATAACTCCCTTCTTTATGAACTTGTGGACTGAGATCTTGTTGTTGTTGAGTGAATTGGCTAATGATCTAATATTTGTCATATTTTTAAGTGGTATTGACATTAGCTAATCCACAATTATTTGTTTGGCTTTCCTCTCAGCCCTATGTTTTCAATTTTTAGATAGCTCAATTTGTTGCTTTAAAATGAGACTCTTTTTCACATAATTCCCCTATTTATGTATGGTCCATCTTCTACGACATAAAGTACTTTCTATTTTTGAAATATATTCATGGGTTAACTTGTAGTGTTTGCTGTTTGGCAATAATTTTTGCTATGCACGACAACCTTCTTCTTCCTTATTCACATCTTTCCTTTGTACTCTCCCACTTAATGTTGCTTCATGTAGGAGTAAATTGCGTGTCAATAGTTGGGGGATGTGTACATTTCTGGTTTGTTACAGTTCTAACTTAGTTTCATTTGGTTGAATATATCCCATGATTTTAAAGTTGATCTTGAGTATATTTACCAAGGAGGGAATTAATGATATTTTAGATATGTTCATATACTGGGAGATCTTTGATGTTGATGGTAGATGTCATATGAGTTTATTCTAATGAAAATTTTCTTTATCTAGTAAAAAAATTCTTTACCATTAGAAGACTATAAAGTAATATAACAAAATACATTAAACTTTGTCTGTCTTTTATAGGGAAACCGCACGTACTTTATCTCAAATAACTTTTAAAAATTTCTTGAAAATTATTTTGGAAGAACTCTCATTTTAATTGGACTCATAATACATGATCCCATATCTTTTTAAAAAAAGCTATATATTCTTAAATATATAGTCTAATCTTTTAATTATAACATCAACTTGAAACTTTTAGAGCAAATAAACTATGTTAGACCCCCAAGTCCTCCACAGCCCTTTTATTGGGCTCAAAACGACTTATGAGATAAAACAACATGAACCCAAATGTAATTCAATTCAATTTCGATCGAACAAACCCAATTGAAAAGCCTAAGAATAATTAACAAAATAACAACTAAGCAACCTAAAGTACATTAGAAGTCAACAAGAACCCACCTGAAAGGCTGGGAGCGGCCCGACACAAAGACCTTGCTTGCTAACATGTTGATCAGAAAGTCAACCACCAATACCATAAAGCTATGTAGCCTCATCCAAGCAAGGCCATGCCAATGACTCGCTCAATTTTGTACCTTCCAAGAGTTCCAACAACTTCAGCCGAGGCTACGTACATTGTACAGTTCCAACGGTCCAACCTTCGTAAGCTCGGCCTCTAGCTAATTTCTTTGGCCTTAGATTTCAGTAAGAAATACTAGTATGTCAGAAAATCAGACCACTGAGTGAAATGCTCATTGTTCTAATTTCTTTAATACTAGAAAATTCAACAGTTGACATATTAAAAAAAAAAAAAAAAATTGAGGTAGGCTCATAAATATTCACCCCAAAGGAGAAAAAAATGGCAAAACAAGCAACACAGAGGACTCTATGAAAGTTAATCATGATGTTGTTCTACTTCATACAAGAATAATATCATCATTCAATCTACATGTCTTGGAAAAAATACGACATATATTTCTTTCACCTTGATCAACTATATCAATCTTTGAGGAAATTCGCGTACATAAAATTTGTACATATAACAAAATTGACCTCTTTTTCTTCCATATGTCTAGGTAATTAATTAGTGTCTGAGCTCGAACGACCCGAAACCGGAAATGACATGCTCCCCTGCCAGCTACCAGCAGCACTAGCCCTAGGAGACCTTGGAGGCTGAGATATTTTATTCCCATAATTATCATAATAAATCACACCTGAAAATTCAAGTGGTTGACATTTTTCGCCCATTAGAATATCTTTTTGCCATAATCCACCTTCGCCAAACCCCTCCTTATGATGGTCACCTACATAAAGATCGATTTCCTTATGATCATCCTCGTTTTTGTTACTTTTGTTGTAAGACTTGATGTTGCCTATGTTTGACAATAGCTTCCTAGGTGTGGCTAAGGGCGACCTCGGTGGCGTCTTGTAACCTATCGTGGTAGCATTGGTTGGTTTCTTTGCAGCCTTTTCCTCACGTAGGTCGTCGTCATCGTCATCGTCGTACCTATTCGACGACCTTGGAGATCTAGTGCCGTGTCTAGCACAGAGAGCAACGAGGGCGAAAATGGAGATGAAGATTCCTACGGTTAAGGGGAGGGATTGGAAATGGTCTGCTATAGGGTTGGGAAATAGTCGAGCCATTGTATGGTATGTATGATCATAAGAATGGAAGAAGTTAGTAGTAACGTAGTAGGTATATATATAAGTGGGGTAGTGACGTTGGAACCGTGTGAAATGGAGAGTAGGGTTGACTTTGAATTGTCCTTGTAAAGTTCTAGCACATCATTTTAATTGCTCAAAAGCCTACTAAATTATTTGGTTGGTAACAGTTAAGCATGCATTAAACTTGGTCAAAATTGTGGTTCATTCGACAAATGTAAAGGATACTTAGTACTCCGTATATTAGAAATTTACAAGACATATTCAAAGTTTGTGTAGGAGGAGACATGTTTGCTTTATCATTTTCTGGCTAAAATTAAACTAAGAATATAATCCTCTGAGTCTTATTTATTGTAAAGTTCATAAAGCATGCAAATAAATGAGTGCCTTTTCATTTTAATAATACTATGCTAGAAATGCAAGTGTACGTGACTTAATAGCTTTGGTTTCATAATACTCAAACATTAATTCAATGCGATATTTAAAAATAACCCTTTTAGAATATAGTCGCGACTTATAATTCTTATTGCCTAGATTGGGATTCCATAATTCTCACAAGAATAGTATCATAAATATATGTCCTCCACTCCCTGAAGAACTACTTGAGTTGTTGAAAACGCTGTAAAAGAGAAATGAAATGGTACGAAATGAAAAACGACGTTTGGGCAACTTATAAATTATCAGTGCACAAATTATAATCTGATCTATGTGAGATTTTTACCAAATGGGAGTAACTAAGAAGTTAGTTATAATCACTAACATGCTTAGCTTTTACGGCTAGTGTGCAATTATTCTTACTATTAATCATATGTTAAGTAGCAGTTGTGGATGCCAATGAGTTTAGTTGGTTAAAGCGTTGGAGGATGATGTCTAAGACTTGGGATCAAATCCTATCTACATCATTTGTTGTCTTGCTGCTTGCGACTCTCGATCTTTACATAAAAAAAAAAAACTTAAGTAGCAGACACTTGATATTGATGAGTTGATCAACTTGGTCATAACTCATAAAACAGCATCAATTAGTGACTTAGTGTTTTCTACACACTAATTCATAGGTTAGTTATTGAGTAGGTTTGGAAAAACTATGACAGTCAAAACGTATGAAATTGTCAACACGTCGTTTTGTCCAATGTCCTCCATCCTCAAGGAGATCACAGTTTACAGTTGGTTGAGTCAACCAAAAGGCGTGCGATAAGACATGCTCAAGATGATGCATAAATAATTTTATGATAGGTCATCTATCACTCTCAATTCTCAAGCTTTATCTCTTTTCGTATGACAAAGTTGACCAACTCCCATGATTAGGCATGACTTGATTAATGAGTCCAAAAAAGTTAAATTAAATAATGTGAGGATGACCAATTCTACATGTGTTTCTATACGACGTGAATATCATTTCTTTGGAACTTTCCGACCAAATAGAATGAAATATAGCACATTTATAAACAATAAATAGAAAGCACAAAGAAAAAGAGGTACTAAAATGAAGGGTGAAAAATATGCGTTTACTTCATGATGTGGTCTATTAATTACTAGTAGTTTTTTTAGCTCATCAGATTTGTGTGTTCTTTATAAGTTTTAGTTGCATACAAATATTACAGTTCATTAATAATTCAGTAACCTTGGTATATACGCAAAATTATGTTACATTAGAGACTAACACATTGCGACGCTTCACAATTTCATATACCTTCTCAGGTATATGATCAATTAGTTACCATAGCTGATACTACTGTTTCCTGTAATACAGCATTGATTTATCATAGTTTATTAAACATGAGAAACTGTTAGATTTCTCTGTCAAACCTCTAATTGCAGCATTTAACCATGTCTTCTCTCGGCTGGCTTCGTATATAGAGAAGCCTAAACAAAGCTGTAGAACAGATCGATGCACAAAACATTAGACTATTCAATGTTGTTCCATTGTTTCGTTAAAATTAGGGGTGTAAGGAATCAGATCAAAGAAACATGTGATGGCCTGAAATCAACTGCACTAGTTGCATTGACAATTACATAAACAGCTCCAAAGTCCAACTTTTGCAAATATTGAGTAGGATTACCGGCATATATTCAGAATCAGAGGTGCTGTGTAGGGCTCTTCCAAGAAACAATGGAAAACGCAAATCATAGACTAATACTGGTGTACATCTTGATATTGGCTCACATACTTCTTAAGTTTTCCAACTTTCTCAATATCTATAGCAGGATTAGAGAGGGTGCTGTACAAGTGGCTCATCCGAAAAACAGGTCTGAAAATACACACATTTTACTGGTCTATTAGAGCCCTGCAGTAGTTCCTAAAAAAAGGTTGTCACATATCAGTCGTCTTCATAGTTCTAAGCTAAGCTAGTACGGTGTATGTGCTAAGCAATTTGTTGCACAACCAAATACTGATTAAATTTCCATAGCTTTTCTGCAAGCAAAGCAACTATTGCCATTCATTGTACAACTAGTACCTGAACTAAACAGTTAGTAAAAAGCCTATATTGATGCCTCGTATCGTATTAGAGAAATTTAACAAATTATCAATATATAGTAGTAATTAACTTCAACAGAAATAAACTCAAAATTGGCTTCACAGTGCTATGGGAACTCAGGATATCAAGGAATGGATCACTTATCTACTGTCATATTTCAACAGGCTTAAATCAAGTACATATACTTAAATCGGAATTGATAAGAATTGAACCAAGATAGGATTGATAAATATCCATACGTAGTAATAAATTTTGTCACTCAAATCAATTGACAGCTTCTGATAGTTTGGCATACTACATTACTCTTGATTTTCCCCGTTTCAATAAAAAGTTGGCTTATGTTCTGGACAAGTCAGTCCAGAATTTTATGAAGAGTTCAGAACACACGGTCAGGGGTGCACGGAATCTTGATCATTGGAGTACGTTTATGGTTCAACATAGCGACTTTGCAAGAAAAACAGTAGAGAATTTGTGGTTTTAAGTGTTTCGTATGTCGTATTACTGGTGCATAATTACACTGTTTATATATTATAAGGTTTGCCTAAATTACAAGCTGTAAGAATGGAAGTATGACTATGATTCCAGCCCTAATTATTCCTTGCCTTGTATTTCAGATCCTGTGATCATCTTTGCCTGATCTTTGCCTTGTAATCTGCTCTTGTGATCATCCTTGCCTTATTTGAGAGATTGTGATCTTTGACAATCTTACAGGCTTTACACTCAATATCATATTGGATGTACCGGGTTATGATCAATTCATGATGAAATTTTATAGTTTGTTTCAGTAATGATCAAATTTCTTGCTCTGGTTTTACAGATTACAGCAAAGGTCTTGCTGTCAACGACGAAAAATTTAACTGATGAGACGTAGGGGAAAGACCCTTATATTGAAGACACCAACTGCAAGGTATGAAGACATCTAAAACCACAAATATCAGAGTACTGTAATGAAATTGAAAATTCAAGAATTGAGATCACAAAAGCCTAGACAGTATTACTGGAAGAAACTGAAAGACTAACAGGGCATGTTATCCTCCTATGAAACCAAGTCCAGAAAGAAACAACTCAAGCTCCACCTTTCTTACGACTAACGCGGGCGTTAAAGATACGTTGCGTGACGGGTTGAATGGATCGTGCAGAGCCACACTTCTCACATCTGATAAACGAAATACGGTTTTCTTTCGAAAGACTCGTGTCAGAACTCTTACAGCCATTACAGATAACATACTCAACAGCATATTTTCTCACCAAGGACTCAAAGTGCTTAGGTGCAAATCTTCCATTCACCACCAAACGCTGTTGTTCATCCAAAGACACACTGGTACCCAATTCCATCTCTGCAAAATCTGCAAGATGCCTCGGTTGCCTATGCATTATCTTGCAAAAATCCAAGAAGTTCACATGAACTGTCCTTTTAGTACCCATACGCAGCACCTGTGGGACTGGCAGCTTCATGCCTTGCACTTTAGGCCCCTCTGCATCACGGTCTCCGTAAGTCCTCTTCAGAAGATCAACATACAGATAATCACTGTCGTTGTCGTTGTTGACATCAGTCCACTTGCTGGGATGTTGCTGTTGCTGTTGCTGTTGCTCGTCTATTTGGTCCCGCACGACTTCCTCCTTTTCATAGTTATTGGCGGGCACATTCTCAGATATGGTGACTCTTTTCTTCTTTTTCTTCTTGGTGAGATCCAACGGTGCTGCTATAACTTCAGCAGCAAGATTACCCTCGCCCATAAACCTGTTGTCACTTTCTTTGGAAGCCATGTTTAACTTTCTTTGATTTGAAGGGTTTCCGAAATTTGATATTGGTTTGTTTGTATGGATTGGTAGGGTTTTCAGAATTGTAGGAGTTAAAGACGGATCTGCATAACCTTGGAGAACACGCACGTTTAGAAAACCTAAAAAAAGGCTTTCCCAACTCTACTATACTAGAATTCTATTATGTGGTATAATTTTGTTTACTAAACATGACAGTATTCTCCTCAAGACCTAAACATATATGGAAAATGCACACTTCCTAATTGTAACTTTTTTTCCTAATATCAAACAATCTTAACTTTTGCGGCAAATTTGATAAAAATAAATTAGTTTTATTTTGTTAATTTTCTTAAAAAGAGTTTAAAATGTCAGAATATAATATAGTTATATTTGTACTTATCTCTAATTTTGTTAAAGGGATTATCTTGCTGATATTTTTACGAAGGGTTTGCCTCGTATCTTATTTGAAGAGTTTAGAGACAGTCTTAGTATTCGTGTTCCTCCCGTTTCAACTACGGGGGAGTGTCAATATATATGATAAATATATTCTGTAAATATGGTTATATTTGTACTTATCTCCTATTTTGTTAAGGAGATTATCTTGCTGATAGTCTTTCCATATTTCTAGCAAATTAGTTCCTAGTTTCTAGGCATAGATTGCTCAGTGTACATTGTATATAATCTCTGCTTATCAATGGAAAAGGCAACACATTACATTCTTTCATGAAACAACATTCATTTGTAATATGTTCAATAAAAGCAAAAAATATTACTATATCAAGAATCACCATATTTTATAATTGGTAATTGCCTTATTGGATTCTTTTATTCAGCTCTAAACTAAGTTAGCTAAGGAGATTCAGGTTGTAATTTAACATCATATTTATCAAAAAGATTTTACTTAAAAATCAATAGCCAACCTGCTTGAAAAAATATTAAGAACTAATTACCAACACCCGATCTCGAGTATGAACATTGTTACTTACTCATAGTCTCCTTAATTATAATCATATAAAAAGGAAAAATATATAAAACCAAGAAGTGATTCGATCATTAATTTTTAATTTTTTTACAACTTTTGAAATATTAATTATCGTTCATAACCAATTTGTAACTAAACTTGAAAAGGAGGGTAATAAGGATACGTCCCCAAAGGCGTAAACTTATAAAGAAGGATCACAAATCATATGGAGTATGTTTCAAGAGGCATGTAGGTCCATATATGATAATATTAATTGATTTCAAGGTCAAATATTGTATGATAAATTACAGATATTATGGTATATTGAATTACTATAATTTATTTCTTACTTGTTTTGGTAGCTCATATAGTTTACTTTTTTTAGTCACTTTATATGACAAATGAATAGCTCTCCAAATATCAACAATTTTTTTTAAAAAATATTTTCAATAACTGTGTATGTACAATACTTAAATTAGGTCATAATTAGAACTTCATCTTCTCTTATAAACCAATCAAAATTATTAATAGCTATCGAAGTGGATGTGTTGGCTAGATGGGCATTTGATATGACAATATCAGTTCCGAAGGATATTGTAGTATCTTTAGAACATTTTATTTTGGCCAATTGGTCATTACTTCCTTCTTAAATTTATGGAGAGTGTGCATAATTTTGAGAGGAAGGAACGAAAATAGGTAAGTGGGTGGAGTACTTTGTTGTGGAGTAAAATTAGTAGTATTTCTTTCAAACCTTTCAAAAAACGAACTGAGTAAAGGATGATTAATAAAAGAATGATCCAAATTGTTCAAATATTGTGAAACATAGGGATGATTAGGATTCATTAGTTTTAAATATTAAAATAAATTTATATTCAAATTAATAAAACAACAAAAATAATTAAGGATTAAATTTATAAACCGACGATTTAAACTCAATATAAACTTAATAATATTTTAATAGAAACTATTTATTTTTATAAATCATATCTAAATTATTTTGTTTCAAAAATATTTTTTTCCTAAATAATAATAATACTAAGCACTTGAATATTAATTTTGACAACATTAGAGAGAAAAATAAGAATTTTTGAAAAGTGTATAAGTGTTCGAAAATATTATTGTTGCAAATTATTAGAAAAAAATCTCATTAGTTGAAACAAGCCGACTGGATGCATGACGTTTCCTCATTAGCTAGATCGACACGCCTCGTCAACCAAGTTACATTAATTTTTTTTATTGCCCCCTCTCTCTCCAAAATGCATCAAAACCGGTTGTTTTGTAAAATAAGGGTTTATGAAAACAAATTCAAACATCAAATAGGTAGGGACCTCATTCAGCAATGAAAGACTTTGGGGGGGGGGGGGGGGGGACAATTAGGGAGGGATGAATTTGAGAAAGGAGACACCCCTAAGTCCCTAGTAATCCAAAGGAGCACTTTCTAAAAGTGTGAATTGCATCTCAACTCCTTTGTTTGCTAACCAGTCAGCTCCTCTATTGGCTTCTCAATAGATTGTGGATAAACACGTCTACAATTTGTAGTAATTATATATCGTAACTTTTGTCAACACCTCGACAATGTTATAAGCATCTTGAAGCATCACAAGGGTCGACGGCGGTGCAAGTGATGGTGATGATGTGCCTCGGAGGTAGAGAATACAAAGTAGGTGAAGGCCTGAAGGCTACTAATTTGCTGCGTGTTTTTTTTTATTTCTTCTTTTATCAACAATCCTCAAAATTGTGGTTCTAAACTTCTAACTTGATGAGCAGCAGTAGCACATTGGTAAAACTTTTGGATTGAAATTGATTCAGTTTCGAAACCTGGCTGCAGCATTAATTCTTACATCAAATTTATGTTTTACTTGCTTCTAAAATTAATTAGGATATAATTAAATTTTTTGTAATTTTAACGTAAAGAGCTGCAGTAGCATATTGCTCAAATTTCTGGAACGATTTGTCATTGCACGTTAAGATATGGACAATAAACATTCAAAAATCGTGTAAAAATAAAATGAAGCACTGGACACAATATAAGAAGAGCTGATTGAGTTCAGTCGGTCAATAAAATAACAGAAATCAGACAGATAGTAGAACACCTCTATTTCTACCCCCTCTGGCCTCTGCAGATTGAAGCTTTATTAACAGTACGCCCTAATAAAGGTGGGGACTGTCTTTGCAAGAATTCACTTTTGAATATCAAGCTAGAGAGTGGCTCAGCCTAAGCTGGAGGGCCTAGTACATTACAGAGATATCTATTATCTACCTAAGGGAAGCAAATAATATTGACCACTCCTCCTCGTAGCAAAAGGGAAAGACAGCATCAATTACCTCAACCAAATATGCCAGCAATACAAAGGAAGATGAGGCATCAAATTTTGAAGCCAGGGCTAACATGTGCTAACTACTCTTGCCTTCTCACAAAGTATTGAAGAGCAAAAGAAGCGTATACAGTATAATCATCCCTCCAATAACACTGACTACACAAATTTTCAACCCAAGATCAAAGATTTTATCAGGGCAAACATTTCTAACTGTTTTCAACATGCAACATAATAAAAATAAAATAAAAAGAAGACCCTACACCTCAACAGCAACATTTACTGAATTGTACCACAAGAAAAGAGAAACGGCGTCTATCCTAGTAACCACAACTCCAAACCAGTACATTACCCCCACACTAATTTAATCAGCAAAAAAAAATTTATGGGACCAACTGCTGGAACATAAGCAGTATCAAACCAATAGTGTTGAATCACTTCCATCAACTACCAAAATTAGTACCTATAATCCCACAAAAATATTAAGTATCAAAACATGATAAGCACAGACAACAAATAAAGATATCAAGAAACAAGGGTAACCAATCAACCCAAAAGGTTCAGAAGCTCCCAACTCGTCAACCATTAAAATCTAGGATCATACCCCTGTCAATCAGATCACAAAAACCGCAACAACAATAAACCAAGCTGTAGGTCCAGTCAAAGGGAGAAATACAGAAGCAGCAGGGTGCAGAGTAATTGACTATAGGAATTAAACAACAGCCGATAACAATGGGTATCTCAATCCATATTGCACTCAAATCTAAACCAGCACCAGCAAGCACATAAACACAAAATCCAGCAATAATCCATACATACTACCTGCACGTTTTCTGATACAACACAATAAGGTGGGGAGTTATTGTTCTCAATAACTCACTTCAAAAAAAAAAAAAAAAAATTCCACTTCAAAAAATAAAGACTACCATGCACCTTCTCGCATACAGGACAAGGTGTACTTTCTTTCAATTGAATGCTGCACTAAAATTCTTTGTAAACTAAGTGATATCTACATAAAAATTCCGAATCAGAACCATGTCTTCAGAAAGAATGCATGACAGGATCTCGGAACACAAAATCAATGACTCTGAGCTTCCAACTGACAATTTCAAATCCTCATTGATCAATGGAGCTGTTTAGTGAGATTGTTGATGCACAATCACATGTAATTGCTCATTTAAAAGCTGAAAGACATTTCTATATATCCAATTTCAACGAATCTTTGTAAGAACCACACTCACATGGACAAGAGCAAAGGAATAAGCACCTTGCCTATTCACTTATCAACCTAAACAACAAAATCAGTAACTTGAGGACATTCATTTGTTAGAGTAACATCTTGCTAACTTTCAGTAAATTTGTTTCCATGACGAAGAGTGAATGGTGGCAGGCCTGGGAGTTAAGACAACGCCTGATCACCAGTGAGGGTTTATATTCACTGTATGCCTTAAGCAGGAAATTTCAGATCACTAGATCCCAAGATAGCATATAAGATTCAAAAGGTAACATTCAGTCACCACAAAGCAAAACATAGTGACCCATGGCCATGGATGATGATGAACATTCCATTTCAGGAATTCTCCCTCCAATCTTACAGCAATGAGTTAACAGTCAGCTAATTATACACCTGCTAGACTGCCACAACTATTTGGACAAGGGAATTTCACCCCCACCTCACTCCACGTGTCAATAAATTTTTTCAGCCATCATCATTTAAAAAATATCAGCGCCAAGCTCAGCCTGCCCCATCTCACCCATTCTAAACAACTATGAGGCCTAGTACAGAAACTACGTAGTCACAAGGGCATTATATTTTCAGAAATCCAACTCAAATTCAACTGATTGAACAATGGGCTACCAATACAAAACCAAGGAAATAAGACACATACGAGGCAGTACTTAATCATCACCTGAAGGTGCACACAAACCAGCACTATACAAACAAGCATACTCATTTCAATTAACCTGCAATGAAAGCTGGATAGCAAACAAGGCATATGCAAACCAATTCATGAACCACAGCACCCAAACCACAACTCATTCTAATAACTCAACCCCCCAACACGTTAACCACCAAACAGCTCAATTCAAAATTATACTATGACACAACACTTCAAGAGAAAATAGTCAAATTGCTAATTTACAACCCTACAACTAATTGAGAAGACTCCATGACCAAGGCTACAATTTGAGAGAACAGACAAATGCAGTCAAAGGTCCTTAATAGGCCCTTTCCATTTAAACAGGTCCGCATACAAGTTTGATGAATGGATCTTGGCTTTCCAATTAGCAATCTACACAAATGATTAAGAGACACACCAAGACTCACAGTAGTAATCACTATAAATTGCAGGGACAATCTTATATATCTCAAAACGAGACAATCACAATGAAGTAATTGGTAAATCACACTTTTGTTAAAACTGCATTTAAAAGCTGACAAACTGAAAATCCAAAGCATACTTCGTCACAAACTGCATTTCAACTTAAAGCAGAAGATTAACCTGTCCTAACCAACTCCAATATACGATTCCAAACATTAAAATAACATCAAAGGCAAATTCCAAAAAATCCAGAACAAACTGAACAATCTACAGCGAACAATACATCACTTATCAGCCAATCCGAAATGTATACAACCATATAATCAAAATGGCTAGATTCTCAATCCAGTTTAAAACTAGTATAACACCAATTGCTTCTCTACAAAGGCCATATATTGCTATATTCCAATACCAAAATTCGAAAATATCCAAAACATTGCAATTTGATGATCAGAACATAACAAGCATAGAAAAGAGGCAGTAAATCAAGAAGCAAGGGTAAGCAATCAACCCACGATGTTCAGAAGCGCCCAACTCATCAACCGCCAACAGCCTGGAACAAACTCTAGTAGACCAAACAACGAACACAGCGGCGACAATAAAACCGGCAGTGGTACCAGTAGGAGGGAGAAATAGCGACACAGCGGAGTAGATGACAATCGGCATGAGACAGTACCCGACAACGCTGAAGCAGCGGTAGAGATCGAGGGTCCCATTGCGGCCGGCGAGGAAGTTAAGGATGGAGTAGAGGAAAATGGAGGATATGGCAATCCAGCCGAGGATAACGCCGAACTGTACTTTACCGGCGAGGAGCTGGAAGAGGCCGAACGCGATGTAGTACAGGAACGGGCCTGAGAGGTCGGGGTCGGAGTGGAGGGAGGTGTTGATTTTGAAGGGGTTGAGGAGAGAGAGAGTTTTGTGGTAGATTAGGGTTGGGTTGATCTCGAGTTCTTCGAGGAGGGGGAGTTCTTCGGAGAAGAGGTTGGAGGATGAGGAGGAGGAGGGGAGGTTGTGGGTAGGGATGGGGTAGGAGGAGGAGGACGAGTCGTAGTTAACTTGAACGAAGGGGATTGGGGTGGGGCGGGGTGGTTGGAAGGGGGCAGAGGGGGGTTGGCGTTGGTGGAGCAAGGGGTTTGGGTTGGTGGTGGATTGGGTATGTGTGGGGCCTGATGACGGGAAGGATACCGGCGGGATCGTGAATTGTTTCGGCGGCATAATGTAGGGATCTGGGAACGGAATAGGCTCGTGGAAGGTTGTTTTGAAGATCTGAATTATTTGGGAGAATGAATTTCGGGAAAGTGCTGCTGGACGTACAGTACAAAATGCGGAGTCTGGAACTGATGCAAGAATATAAATTTGACTTAACGATAAATGGACTAATTGTCTTAGACATTACAAACTCCTTAATTGATACTTCTTCTTTCCTCTTTTTTGCCTCAATTTCTAATTTGGGCTGTCCCTTTTTATTTGCCCAAATTCCTTATATGGAATAGAGTAGTCAACTTTAAGCCCATATTTGCATCCTACCTAATCTGAAATCAGGACTTAAGCCTATCTATAGTAACCATTCCCTCTATTTTTTAATAATCCTGAAACGAACCTTAACCCTAACTCAACCGACTCTTTGTTGCTAGCCTCCTTTCCCAACTTCTCTCTCTCTTTCTTTACATAAAACCCTAGATCTACGATTATCCACCATCTTGATTCAAATAAAAACACTACACACATCTTCCCCATGTCTCTTTGATCATTTTGGTGCTTGTTTTTCTTGAATCCATCCACTTCTGTATTCATCTTCATCCATTTGTTGGACAGTGTTGGGGTTATTTTAGGGTTGACGGCTCTTTGTATGCAGTTATCTTCATATTTCGTTCTTCTTCTTGGATATGAACGGTGAATTCTTTAGTGAATCATTTGATGAGTGGTCGAAATTTGTTCATGCCACTCCTCCTTCCTCACCTGGATCTCCAACCGTTGTGAACCCAATAAAGGTATATCCGGATCCAATGAACACTCCCTTTGTGGAAGTCATTCCTACTCTAAACCTCACAAATGTACATAACTCTCCACTCCCCCTTCAAGGCTACAAACCCCTCTTCCTGACCAACCCCCTTCTCATCTGCCATCTTCATCCATTTTGTTGGATGGTGTTAGGGTTGACGGCTCTTTGTATGCGGTTGTCTTCATATTTCATTCTTCTTTTTGGATATGGACAGCGAGATCTGTAGTGAATCATTGGATGAGTGGTCGGAATTTGTTCATGTAACTCCTCCTTCCTTACTTGGATCTCCAACCGATAGGAACCCAATTAAGGTGTATCCGGATCTAATGGCTGATTTTTAGTCACTAATTATAATCCCAAGTGCACGACCGTTGCAGTACAATCACAAGTCATCCTTAAGGAAGCTAATAAAGGGTCAATTTAGCTCAATTTAACTAGATTACGCTAGAAAATAGTTGTTTAATGAACTTAACAACTAAGATTGCAAGAATTAAAATGTGATATCAATAAGATGAAGGCCTAGGATATTAATAAATCTCCACTAACATGCATTAATCTTCGTCAAATACATCAACACTAATGATCAAATCAAATAACCCTTCAATTATCCTAATCTCAGCTTTCGCTTCTTGATTAATATAATTGTATTAGGTGTAGCTAATCTCAACTCTCACTTCTTGACTAGTTAGCGAATATCATCAAGAAAAAGGAATTAACTAATCTCAGCCGTCACTTTTTGACTAATTAAACCAATGAATTTAACCTAATGATCAATTTCAACAACCTAATAAATCAACCTTAATTTGACATTGGGTTGATACTAGAATCAATTAACACAAGCTAGGGTTCATATATTAACATCCTAGAGAGAAAACTACTCACTACTCATAATTAAAGCCATAGAAATAACAATAAAATTAAGCATAAATATGGAAATCATAAAACTATAAAGAAATTAAATTAAATAACAAAGAGGCATGAATAAATAAGCAAAAATATAATCAACTAAAGAAAAATAGAGAAATTTACTTGGAATTTAGATTGATGATAAAACTAGGAACAAAATTAGAATATTCAAGAGTAAATAATATTTTTGAAAGAGAAATATCAATAAAAACCATTTACTAAACCTACAAAAAAAAAAAGATAAGAGAGGAAGAAGAGAGAGTCTAGAATGGAGAATAAGAAAAACTGCTTAAGAGGAAAAACCTAGCATAAACTAACCTAATTTTAATTAGAGATTAATTCCTAATTTCAAAAAAATCAAATAATAACAAAATAAAAGAAAAAGGAATCGTTTTCTATTCTTCCAATGAGTCGTGATGCTTCACTTTATATATCTTTTTTTATTTTTTAAATTTTTTTCTTCTTTTCTTTTTTTAAAATTTTTTCTTTTCAACTCTTTTTGGGCTAATTTCTTCTCTTCTTTTCTTGGCCCAAATTTTATCCAACAAATCAATACTAGCTCCATCATATTATTGCCACCAATATGCATTTATACTAAAAGCCTTAAAAATTAGCAATAACCAAAACGATTACGGCTAAACTAGGATATTGGGCTTTTAGCATAAATGACCCCAAATAAACCCGAAATTATCCAAAATTCATCCACAAAGGAGTTTGAATCAATGCCAAAAAGTACAAATAAACACTCCCTCTTTGGAAGTCACTCCTACTCCTAAACCTCACTAATGTACATAACTCTCCACTCCCCCTTCAAGGCTACAAACCCCTCTTCTTGACCAACCTAGGGATGGATTTGAGCCGAGCTGGCTCATGAGCTATTCTGGATTGGATCGCCTAAAGCTCGGCTCGAATTCGGATCAGGCAAGCCCAAGTCGAGCCGAGCCCAAGCTTTACAAAAGCGAGCTCGAGCTTAAAAAACTTAGGCCCGAGGGCTCAACGAGCCTAAGCGAGCCGAGCTTAATTAAGGGCATAGTTGAAACCAATTTTTAAATGGAATCGAGCTTAATTACTCGAATAAGAATTCGACAAATCCGAGCCAAGTGACGAGCTTATACCAAGCCAAGCTAAGCCGAGCCACGAGCTTTTATCGAGTCAAGCCCGAGCTCAAACTTTAAAACTCGGTGAGTCTCGAGCTTGAGCCCGAGCTTTATGAGTCTCAAGTGAGTCGAGCCACGAGCTTCTCAATCTTGGGCTCGTTTTCATCCCTAGACCAACCCCCTCCTCATCTCGTTGTTCAAGAGACACAGGAAAAATTTTGGTTTACTTTGGAGTATCAATAAAGGCTTAGTTGTCGTACTGAGATAAGGTTGAGTTGGGGACTTTTGGAGGGTAGACAAGGGCTGGATTTTGATGTTCCCATAGACGAGAAAGGTATGAACGATGTTCAACCATCAAATGAAGTTGAAGAGCCCAAGTGGCTCCTCCTAGGCTACATCCCTGGCCCCTTTCATGGCATGGTAAAACTACTAGTGCCCGATTATTTTGTGAAGCCGTAGATGAGTATTTTTCCTCCTTATTCTCATAATTTTTTTGGGTGTTGATGTGTTCAATGCATGCAAAGTAAAGTGTTTTTTTAGATATTGGGTGATTTTAGGGTTTGCTGGGTTTTTAGGATTTTTGATGATTTTAGGGTTTGTTGGGTTTGCTAGGTTTTTTGGATGTATGCGTGTGGATGAATCCCTCTGTCCCTTTTTTTACCTTAATTCCAGATGTGGGATGTTCCATCATTGGTTGATGAAATTCCTGTGCATGACAACTCTTCATTTTCTATCCATTATGTTTAGGTTTTATTGCTCTAGAGTTCGAGTTTTTTTTGTTTGTTGATGAAACATCTTTGTTGTGGTCTCTGTATTGCTATAAAGTTCGAGTCTTTTTTATTTTGTTGGCTAATTTCTTGTTTGTGATGTGTCCTTTTGTAATTTTTTATGCCTTTTTTTGCCTTTGGTTGTGGTATCTATAGGGCTCTGGTGTTTAACTTATCAGTTTGGTTTGTGAATCAGTGTTTGAAATGCCTTAATGATGAAGGGGTGTTTTTGATAAACAAGTAAACACATACACTAATGACCTAGGCCAACTCCTTAGGTACATAAAATATTTTGGTTGGCACATAGGGTATCTCACAACTCTGTGTAGTGCACATTGTGGCATGTGAATAAAACTTCATAACTGAGGGACTTTGGACCCTATGATGAATGAGCTATGATTGTCTGTGTGTTATTACCTTGTTGTGATTGAAGTCATGTGCCACCAACACTCTATTGTAGTCAATTGGTTGATGCTTGACGACTTAGTGTTAGTGTTAGTGTTTATGCTTATGTTGAAACGACATATGACCTGAGAGGCAAATTGTATTCATACACTGATTCATACTCTTATTCATTTCCAAAAGGTTTTTTTATTGATGCATTTATGAATTAAGTTTTACAAAATATACACTCCATTACAATGACACCAAAAAGCTTGTTGCATCATTTAAAAACACCTTCAACACTTCTGTTTACTTAGTGTATCCTCTGTGAATTCCATGTATTGTTGGATTAATGTTGAGCATGTTTCTTCTATAAATTCTTTGGTCATTTTAATTGATAGTGGTAGTGCTCCCAGTCTTTCTTTTCCTACATGAGGGAGCTTGTAATTTTTTGACGAACATGTCCTTGAGTACTTGTTGTGTTATGTTCTTTTATTCCCTTGACTTCTAAAGTCCCTACCTCTCTATGAACACTCCTCCTCTGAGCTAGAACATATTCTACAATGGTCAACACCCAATTTTCTCATCAAAAAGACAAGTACCATCTAGTGAGAACTAAGCCCTTGTTATTGTTGTTAAGAACATGATTTTGTTGATAAGTCTCTTTGATTTAGCATGTCTTTATGGCTCATCCTCTGTTGGTGCTAAGTAGTAGTATTGTGTGTTTTTTAAATAAAGAACCATTTCTCATCAACATGCACATAATCTTACATGTCTTTGAATGTTGTTATTGTATTTGTACTGATGTTTTTGTGCCTTCTGATGATTCCTTTTTGTGTGAATCTGTAGACTATTGACTTGTTTATGTTTAGTGAATTGGACAATGACATGATGTTTATCTTGTTCTTCAATGAAACAGACATCAATTGGTCCACATGTAGCTCTTTTCCTTTTCTCCCTACTATGGTTTTGTATTTCTTGGACACCCAGATTTCTTCCTTCAAAAAAGACTTCTTTTGACATCTTTCCATATCCTTTGTATAGTCCATCTACTGCAATGAAATGTGCTAGCTATCCTTTGTATATATCCACATGGCATATTGTAATTCTTGCCGTTTTTTGGTAATTGAGTAATGCATGAGAATGTTTCATCATATGTCATATCTTTCCTTTGTACCCTACCACCTAATAGTACATCACGTTGTATTAAATTTATTATATGCATTGTCAATTGTGGTGTCTGTTGCATTTTTATCCAATTGTCTTTTTCTTCATGTGCTTATCGTGGGTCATGTTCTTCGTGGATTACTTGTTCTTGCTGGATGAGTTATTCTTGCTGAATGATTGGTTTTTGCTATGGTGAAAGTGATGTGTTGTCTTGAAAAAACTCACCTAAAGACAACTCATGACCATACCATTGAAAGTTGCTACTTGATCATATGACAACCCCATTGATGCTTCTGCAAAATAGTTGCCATAAATGCTAAGTAGAGACAACTCTTGAATATTCTCTATGATGAATTATTTTATAAGAGACTACCTGGAATCCAAATTAAATATTAATGCTTGGTTGGAATTCGAGTTAATTATGGTATTTGTTGTATAGATGACGTAACCAGATTTTTGAAAATTTTTAATTTGGGAGAAATTTTTTGTACATTCTCTCTCTTGACAGCTCTCTAATATTGCATTTAAAGCCTCTAAAATTTGTATGAAACTTGTTTTAAGTTGGCTTCAAAGTTCAATTTCAATTCAAAATTTCATTCCAATTTGGTGGGAAAGCTGCAATCCCCACCAAATTTGCCACCCATTTTGTCTAAGTTAGCAATCCACTTATGTTGTCATAGTTTCTGTAATTAATCATGCTTAAATGGGACAAAACACAAACTACTAAGGGCCACAATCTAGTCGATATTAAAAAAGTAGAAATTTGTACTTGGAGCATAAAAAAAGGGACAGAAGAAGTAATTGATATCGATATTAAAAAATACATTCATTACATTCTACTAGGAAATACAACATTATTAGTTTATTACCCTTCGACTTTAAATAAAACTTTACCAAAAAGGATAGTAGAATAAAACAAAACCAACCTATACTCATTAGAGGTAGATTTAATAAAATTGATGACCACCCATGCAACAATGAAAGCAATCGAATGGAAACAGTAAAAAATAGCCAAATTTTCCAAAGAAATTTGAATATTTCTGACCTGTTATACTTATTTTAGAGAACCCTAGAAAGTCAAATAGAGGAATGAGAAAGGACAATTGCTCTCCCTTATTTACACTTGCTTGTCTTTCGTTGGCTTGATGGTGGTGTTTTTTAGGAACGTTTGATGATGTTTCATAAACACGGTTCTCTATGTTTCTGATCTGTGTTAAATTCATTTGTGTTTTTCAATTGAATTTAGTGAACTAGTTTTTGTTTATGAGCAACTCATTTTTTTATATTACATTCTATTTCATTAATAAAATATTATTTGACATCTACAAAAGAAATCTAAAATGGATGAATAACTAACAAATTGAATAAAAATTAGGTATTCCTACATTGAACTACAATCATCGAGAAGATCATGTAATGTAGAATATCCCCCAAACACATTGTTGGAATATACAATTTTTATGGAGAGATACTCTAACAATTTGTTGTAGCCATGAGGACAATTTCCATTTGATTTCATTTGGTTTTGTTCATATTCATGAACATAAAATATGTTGGGGTTTTTTTTTATGCGTATGACCAAGCTCACTTGATTTTAAAAATTTTCACTCATATAAAGTACAAAAACTTGTTTGTAATATTAAAAAAAATTATTTCTAAAAAATCTCATTAACGAGCTATAACATAATTTTGAGATTCCTTAACAAGAGTTTAAGCTAACCTAAATCAACTTACGTTATAATATATCAATATTCAATTTGTACCACTTTTTATGACTCGCATTTAATAGGATTTTATAAAATACAAAGCAGATTATTCAAGATTATATTAGATTTCGAATTATTCACCAAATAACATTCGGATTTATCTTAAAAACTTAAAGATGGTTGCCGTGTCGGGTTAGAAATTGCAATAGTAATAATTTATACTCCGTAACATATGGCCTTTATATTTGTCTATACAGAAAGCTAGAAGTAGGAAAGTTTTCAGTTGTTTTTCATATATTCAAAACTTTGTACAAGATCATATTTATACTGTTTGTTCTTGTTCTTAGGATTTACCCGAGCTAAGCTATGGAGACTTTGACTCTAACTCTAACTCTTACTCTTGTATTTGTTTTGTTCTATCTTATCGTATTTAACTCTATTTTATGTTCTATCTTATCTTTTTCTTATACTCCCCCCTCAAGTTGGGTTTTGGAGTTTCCAACACCCAACTTGCGCAAAACATTTTCAAACACATGAGCATTCATTCCTTTTGTAAAGAATATCTGCTAACTGGTCTTTTGAACGAACAAGCTTCAAGTTGACAACTCGAAGAAACTTCAAGTTGAGAACTCTCGCCTCCAAATTATCCTTTATGAAGTGCCTGTAAAATTCAAAATGCTTTGTCTAATCATGTTGCATAGGATTCTTCGAGATGCTTATTAATGCCTTGTTATCATAACACAGTTCACAACTTCCTTCTAGAGTAAGTCCCAATTCTCCTAACAGCTTCTTTAGCCACAATGCTTCAGTGATTCATTTTGCTATTCCCTGAAACTCTGCCTCAACACTAGACATGGCCACAACCTTTTGTTTCTTACTCCGCCAGGTTACTAAATTCCCTCCTACTAAGGCAAAGTAACCCGAAGTAGACTTTCTGCTGTCTCAATCTCTTGCCCAATCTGCATCTGTATATACTCTAAGAACTAGATGACAATTACTTCTAAACGTATATCCTCTTCTAAGTGTTCCTTTAAGATACCTAAGGATCCTATACACTGCTTCCATGTGCTGAGTCTGGGGCTTATGGATGAACCTACTAACACCTCCTACTGCATATGCAATATCAGGATGAGTATGTGCTAAGTAAATCAATCTTCCCACGAGCCTCTAGTACTGCGTCTGATCTGCTGGTTTTGCACCTTCAATTGTTTTGTAGCCCATGGTTCACCATTATAGGAGTTTTTCGGCAGGTTTGTTATCTAGCATCCTAGATTCTAATAACAGATCAAGAATACACTTCTGTTGTGAAACAAAGATCCCTGTACTCAATCTCTATACTTCAATTCTAAGAAAGTACTTCAATTGTCCAAGGTCCTTCATTTCAAATTCCTAAAACAACCTACCTTTTAGCTGTTTTATCTCCTTTTCATCACCTATAATCAATAGATCATCTTTCCTCTTCAAGAAAAACGTATGATCATAATCACTTTGCCTATATCCAAACCTCATCATTGTTAGAGTAAATCTTCCAAACAGGCTCTCGGAAATTGCTTAAGCCCATATAGAGCTTTCTTCAACCTGCTAAGAACTCCTATGAGAATCCTAGAAGAGCCTTCATGTATACTTCCCTGGTTATTTCTCCATGTAGAATGCATTCTTAACACCAAATTGATACAATGGCCACCCTTTATTTGCTGCAACAGAAAAAGGACCCTTATTGTATCAATTTTTGCTACAGGAATTCTCAAAGTAGTCAATCTCATACAAATGGGTATACCATTTTGCAAACAATCTTGCCTTATATCTTTCAATACTCCCATCTTCTTTGTACTTCACAGTGAACACCCATTTATAACCCACATCTTTCAACCTGTCTGGAATAATGCAGCGATCCCATGTCCCATTCTTAGTAGGGGTGTTCATAAACGATTATTGAAAAAGGCTAACCATAACCGTATCATTAAGTAACGATAACCAATAAATGGTTAACCGGTATTTAACGGTACAATTAATGGTTAACCGTTAACCATTTTATTCCATTTTTATGCACTTGAATACCTTATATTGTGAAACTACTTATATGATTTCTTAGCTCATTTTGGTCTTCTACTATAGTAATAACACATTTTACACAAGGTTTTATCATGCATTAAAAACGTGTGACATTCATTCATGTTTTAGCCTTTTAGGTTTAGTTTTTTTAAAAAACAATAATATCGATTAACCGTTATAAAAAATTTTACTACCATAACTGTAACTGTTAAATCTTTAAAAATTCGGTAAAATAACCATTAATATGAACCAGTTATACACGATTAATAGTTACGATTATTTTGCACACCCCTAGTTCTTGGTAAGGGCACCGATCTCTTCCTCCATTGTCTTTTTCCAGTGCTCGCTCGTTAAGGCTTCATTGACTGTTGTCAGAACCTTTTAAGAGTACACAACATCATTAGACAAGTCATTAATGGGATACTTCGACCTTGGTGCCTCATAGTCTGGATCATAACATCTAGGTGGGATGCATCTAGTACTCCTTGGTGGCAGCTGATAACCCCTGCTAACATTCTCAGAAACACCTTCACATAGCACCTCATTAGTTTTTATCGTGTAAGAATTCAATAAGTTCTCAGATGATGGAGACCTTACCTCATTCACAAGATTTTCAGATGATGGAAAATAATTAGAACTGGTGTTGATATTATGGATTGCACTATTTGACCACGTTTATTATTACCAGATTCCACAAATCTTGTATTATCTAAGGACTTAGGCATCACATTCCAAGTTAACCAACTTATATCGCCCTTTTTTATCTCTACCCCTGACATCAAAGTTGGGAGTAGAAATATGTTTCCTCCGAGAACTCACAATCCATGGATGTGTAGAGCTGATTAGCAAGCTTCAGGGTCAAAATACCTATGCCCTTTTTAAGACACCACATACCCAAAAAAGACACATTTGACTATACTGGATTCTAGTTTGTGGCAACTATGTTTGGGTAGGTGAACAAATACAACACAGCCAAAAACCCAGGGTGACAAGGAATGAAAGGATAAGGAAGGTACAAGTAAACAAAAGACATCCAATGGTGTCTTATACTTAAGTGGATTTGTAGGAAAATGGTTAGTTAGGTAATTTACAGTTGCTATATCTTCAGGCTAGAGAAAGGTAGGTACACTGGATTCAATCATCATGACTGGGGTTATATTGAAAAGGGTACGATTTTTCCTTTTGCAACTCCATTTCGTTGTGTGGTATCTGAGCAAGTTGTTTGGTGAAGAAGTCAATGGATATGGAAAAAGGTTTTCATACTATGGTTGACATACTCTCCACCATTATCTAACCGAAAGATATGATGCTAATTTTGGTTTAGAACTGCGTAAGAATTATTTGATAAAAAGTCACAAAAATATCATACACCTCAAACTTATACTTCATAAAGTAAACCCAACTCATTCTTGTGCAGTTATCAATAAAAAGAACATAATATAAAAAATTATGTTTACCAAGCTCTAGGGCAGGTCCCTATACATCATAATGTACTAAATAAAAAGGTTTATTTGCATGACTCATACTAATAAGATAGTAATGTTTATGACTTTTAGAAAGGTGACAAGCTTTGCAATTTAAATCTAAATTTGATCTAGCTAAAGAAGGGAAAAAGTGCTCTAAGTACCCAAGTAAAGGATGACCTAAACGGTGATGTCACATCCAAAGTTGAGTCTCTGTTGATCCACCAACGAGAGCAACTTCTCTAGATTGAGTCATCTCCTGCACGTAGTATAGTCCATTTTCTCAATACCATGCCTAATGGTCCTCTTGTATGAGCATCCTATATAGTATAACAACTAGAAGTCAATAAAATAGTACAATTCAACTCCTTTGTAAGCTGGATGACAGACAAAATTTTATATGAAAGAGTTGGAATGTAAAGGCAATTAGCGAGAGATAGGTGAGATCCAATTTTAACTGTTCCAATCCTGACAACATCCATGCAGTCACCATTTACTGTTTAAATCAAGGTTTTTTGTGATTTAAGAGGTTTCAAGTACACATTCATTTCATATGTCAAGGTATGGGTTGCACCACAGTTAAAGATCCATTGATATTTGGATCCTGCATGGCACGAGGTTTCTGCACAAATTTGGTTTAAACAAAGGCTCGAATTTGTGTTTAGGCTGGGGTTTTTGCGCTTAAGTGAGACATGGGGTGAGTGGGTTTTGGCCGAGGGGATTCTCCTAGGATCCGGGTGAGCATCTTCATAAAAACCTAAGTTAGGGTTAGGTTTAGCCAACCCTAAAAAAAGGCCCCAAAACCACAGGTACCTTCTCCTGTGTGGCTGTGCACCTTCTCTCTTGAGTTCCTTCCTTCCTCCTTGATTATATCCTTCTTGCTCTTCTCCATCTCTGCCTCTCCTCTAGCCATGATAGTGCTTCCTCTTCTCTTTGGATCTTCATCGCGTCTTTGTCTCTCGCCCTTTTTCTTCCTGTCTTGCCACCACTCTGGGTATTTAATTAACCAAAAATAATCACCCTTGGTGTGGCGCGTTCCCCTACAATGGGTGCACTTGAGGTTGGACTTGTCATTACTTCACCAGAGTAATGTTCCTCCTGACTGGCTTTGTGTGGCGAGGCCACTTCCAATTCCCTTATTTTTGGCGGTAAAGGTAAGGCAGGTGTAAGTCAGGTATGGGCTTCATGATCTCTCATCTTACCATCTCCCATCTAATTGTGTTGTATGATGTATCAACCGTTGGTAGTGGATCTTCTTGATTCACCTATTCTCTTCGATCCTTGTCACGAGACTCGTCTAATCTTGCTAAGAATTGGTATAACCAGTTCAATTGTGTTAATTTGTTAAATATTGTGATGTCATTTGTGCATGTCATCGGATTTGGCATTCGTCTGTCTATCTCCTTCCAAATTGCCATCATCTTTCCATAGTAAACTTCAATGGGGTCTCGGCCCTAGTTGATTGTGTTCACCTTTGTTGTGATATTGAACACTTGTAGTCCGTCTCTACCACTTATGTAAACCGCTTCAATGCTTTTCCATAATTCCCTTGCTGTTAGAAAATCAAGGAATTGGTTCACCAATTTTGATTCGATATTCTCAACAATCTAGGTTTTGACTATGGCATCCCTTATGCTTCGTAGGTTGTATTATTAGGTGTCAAGAGGGGTTTTGGTTGTGATATGAGCGAGTTGTCCCCTTCCTTCGATCGCCATTAGCATCAGTTGTGACCATTTACCGTAGTTCTAATTGTTTGAGTTTTTCGGTACCATGAAGTGAGGATCCATGATTTTCTTGGCTCCTATTGTTGTTTAATTTTTCCAAAAATTGCAATCAGTGACGGACCCAGAATTTTTCACCTGGTGACTCACAAAAACCTAAATCTGCCAAACATAAAACACCAATACACCATTACTCAATCTGCCAAACTTAAAACACCAATACACCTCAATCACGAAAAGTCACAGGCCACAAATTACCCAATCACAAACTCTAAATCTTAAATTATTCTCAAGAATCTCAATAAAAAACATTACAATTAATTGACAAAATTTGCGAAAAATAAACTTTAAAAAATTAGGAATAACAATTATACAAATAATTGAACTAAAACCTTAGAAATTACCTTGATGTGTGTTGTGTTCGTGGGTGGCCTGATGGATCTGTGGGTGAGTGGGTCGGTTTGTCGGTGGGTGGCTATGGCTTAGGAAGTCAGGCTCAGACGCGGCCACGTAGGGTGATGGATGAGTCGTGAGTGGGTGCAAGGTGTTGTGGAGCCTGCGGGTCTGCGATGCCGAGTACCGACACTAGAGTGGCATGACTGCAGGAGTGCTGGTGTCCTGGTGACTGGTGGCGGTGCTTGGTAGAGACGTGGAGTGGTGGTGAGAGTGAAGGTGAGAATAGAGGAGCAGAGGCTATGGCAATAGGATTGAAGTGGTGAGTGTGTGAGAGAAAGGTGAGAGATTGAGAATTTTTTTTAATAAAATAGTTTTTTTTTAGGCCACTTGACTCACCAGGACTAAGGCCATGTTTGCCAATGGTTGCAATAGTTGAGCCATAGTAACATGCTCCTTACTCGGGTTTTTTGAGTTCTTTGGTGGTTCATATAAGATCTTGGTAAATGATGAAGAAACCGGCTAAAAAAACACCGAAATTAGGCTGACTCTTGATACCAAGAAAGATAAAAGTAGGAAAGTTTTTTGTTGATTTTCATATATCAAAATTTTGTACAATATCCATATTTATACTATTTATTCTTATTCTCAAGATTTGTTCTATTTTATCTTATTTAACTCTATCTTATGTTCTATTTATCTAATTTAACTCTATTTTATATTCTATCTTATTTTATTTAACTCTATCTTATATTCTATCTTATTTTATTTAACTCTATTTTATGTTCTATCTTATTTTATTTAACTCTTTTTTATATTTTATCTTATTTCATTTAACTCTTTTTTATATTTTATCTTATTTCATTTAACTCTATCTTATGTTCTATCTTATTTTATTTAACTTTATCTTATATTCTATCTTATTTTATTTAACTTTATCATATATTCTATCTTATTTTATTTAACTCTATCTTATGTTCTATCTTTTTCTACATATAGGCAGTGTCTGAGGAACCGCAAGAAAGTTTATAACGCGTGGTATCGTCAGCGTTGCTACCGGTTTTCATCGTTTATCATTCAGGAATCCCCATTTCGGAGCTCAAAACCCTAATCTCGAAGCAGAAGCATTTCAAGTCGACTAAAAAATGGTACGCAATTTCTCCAATCCTTTCTCCGATTTAATTTTCGATCAACTAGGGTTCCCTAAAATCCATTCGTCTGATTTTCGATTTCAAGTCGACTAGGGTTCTCTCTTAAAGGGCGTTCGTGTATCGTCTCGTTCGTCTGATTTGTTGGCCTAAACTTGTCATGATTGGATTAACTCTGGTGTTTGATTGGCCGTAAATCTATCTTAACTTGAGTTTGATTGTTTTTTGCTGCAGTCTTCTCTTGCAGCAGCTCGAGCGGATAATTTCTACTATCCACCGGAATGGGACCCAAGTCAGGTACTATTTGCTTGTGTGTAGTGATATGATCTGATATGTCTATGTTTTTGTTAATTTATTCGTCAGTATCCGACTCGTGTTTTCGCTTGGATATTGTTTTGAACAGGGCGGTCTCAACAAGTTTCATGGTCAACATGCTTTAAGAGAGAGGGCAAGGAAAATAGATCAAGGCATCTTGGTTATAAGGTGTGATCGTGTTTCTTAGACAAGCTATTTTTCTATGCCGTGATTCTGTTGTTTGTAGTGAAATATAGCATTAAGTTACAGCCTATTACAAGTTTCTCTCTTTTTTTTTTAATGATATTTTGATTAAGTTTGCTGGTTTACTAGGCATGATTTACACACCATCGCGATCTATTCCTGTTTGTGAAATTTAGGCTTGAGCACTTGTTATGATTTTTGGATGTCCTGAACTAGACGTGCCCCCTGCTGCTAGATGCTTATGGCTCCCTTGAGTTAGGAGAGTGTGTGTGATGTTAGTTCTTTCTTTGTCTGTCCTTTCCCCGATTGAAGTTACTATAAGGTCTGTAGCCCTCAATTTTTATATTAAGTCTTGGTTGAACTTAAGTTTTCTCTTTTTTCTGAGCTGCCTTGTTTCAAGTTAGATTGACTATTGGTTTCTATGAAGTGTTTCCTTTCAATTTTACCAATTCCTATGGTTGCAAGTGTAAATATATTGAGATTCATCTATCGTGTCGCTAGTTTGTAATTTAAATAGAAGATGATAGTGGCCATGTTTTGGGTTTTGATTCTCTATGAACACAGCTTCCTTCCAAGTTCCAATTGTTTTTGTGCACTACAGAAAAAAGGTGTTTGTTTTTTTTTTTTTTTTAAAAAAAATTCGTCCAGGGAGGATAGGGGTTTTTAACAAATTCAGTATCTGATTTAGTACGCCCAGCTATAGACTTATAAAATGATTTAGTTATATAACTGAATAGAATTTGGGACACTGTTTGCTAAGGTTTTCTTTTCTTTGGCTACAATTTGATAAGATTATATCAGCTTATTTTGCTTATATTGCCACATAGGGTTTATCATTCAAAAGTTCATTTACGTTTGTAGGGAGCACATATCCCTAGTTCCCTATACCAATTCTCCATGTATAGAGTCTTTCCTGTAACTCTCCTTTAGGCTTCATCACCCTGCCCTTTCGCAAAGTTGTGGTCTAAATGTGGTCTTAGAATCCAAACTGTAAGCATGTTGGAGAATTGATTGGCTTATTTGTTAAAACTAAGTGGAGATCATATTATGTTTTCTGCAAATAAAATTTTTACTTGCATGAAAATGGCCTGATTCTAAATTAGTCCACAAGTTTTTTAGTATGGAGTTTTTCAATGTAGCTTCTTGGCATAGAGAATCGGAGACACCCCTTCCAAATCAGAATAAGACAATAAGAATGTCATGCTATTGTTGATGCTGTATTTTTTTAGCTCTAGACGATGTAAATATGCCTAGCTAATTGGTTTGATAAGGACTGAAATAGGGAAATTATAATCTCACCATAGCTACAATTCATCACTCTTTTAAAACTTTGTGAAAGTTAGCCAATTGGCTACTTTTATTTTTTTTCCTTAGGTGGTTTCTTTATGTCACTAGAGTTTATATTTATTTGTGATTTTGCTGGATTCAACCAAATAAAGTGAGAATTTTTTGTTGCTTTAAATAGGAGGTTAGGACAATTGGACTTGTGGATTTAGAAATATGGGAAATATTTTATTTGACCATTTGGTGGTGTTCATGGAAGAACAGGAATCATTTGATTTTTAAAGGAGACCTCTATCACATGAAGTATTTTATTCCCTTTTTATTTTTTGAAGATCTTGTGTTGTTGGAGACTTGGATTTAAGTTGCTTTGGTGTACGTTTATGACTTTACAGATTGAAAACTTGTGTATTTGTCTATAAAATTGCTTTTGGAATGGGATACTTGTAATTTTTTGGTGACTTCAGGCATGTTTGGTTGAAAAGGGTTGATGTCCCTCTTGTTTTCCTTGCAATGAAGATATTTGTTTTCAAAAGGGAGAAAAAGTCTGATCTCTGTATTATTTTTCAACCAAACAGGTTTGAAATGCCTTTTAATATATGGTGTGAAGGATGTGAATCTATGATAGCAAAGGGTGTAAGGTTCAATGCGGAGAAAAAACAAGTTGGAAACTACTACTCCACGAAGGTACGTTCTTATCGATGCATGCTACAATTGAGATGATTATGTAATTGTTCTGTTATCTTCTATTCAATTTGACTCTTCATTTACGTAAATGGCACGTTTCTTCTGAGTGGAAAGGAATGTATTTGGGAGTGGAGGTTCATTATTATGGACTTTGCCATGGAGGTATTGTTGGAAAATTACGCAAAAACTTATTATCATCACCTCTATTCACTACCTTGCACCAAAAGAGTAGTAACTAGATTAAAAATATAAAAGAAGGATAACGGAATATATAACTTCACACAGACTATAGATTAGGTTTTAACTTTTAAGTAAGAACCAAGGAGTGAATTCCTGTCATTGTGACATTTTTCTGTATGTAGTCTTGTAACTGTTGTAAGTTGTAGCCTTTTGACACATCCAAGCTCCTATGTTCTTGCTCTATTTTGCTTGTATGTTTATGAGAACTTGCTATGAATATTGGTTCTTTATTCATGATTTTGCTGTCTCACTATATTGTTTGAAATTGAGTCTGTGACCTTGTGAAGCCCCTCCTGTGACCCGTGACTTCAGTTCATGTCACCTTTGGCGTTCTCTTGTTATTGATTTTATTGTGACTGGGTGGGCTTGTTGGTTGTAATTGCTGCTCTGTCGTTTTTTTTTTTTTTACTTTGAAATTTTAGTAATTACCTTGATGGTGTTTCCATGTTGTGACTCTTCTTTTGACTTTGAGTTTTTCATGCTTGCTTTCAGATATGGAGTTTCACTATGAAGTCCGCTTGCTGCAAACATGAAATTGAGATTCAGACAGATCCTAAAAATTGTGAGTATGTGATCATCAAGGGTGCTCGACGAAAAATTGAAGAATATGACGCAGAGGATGCAGAAATTTTAGAACTTCCTACAGATGAAGGTTGGCAAATGTTATTTCCACTGCTCATCACATATCTTATAGTTACTCTTGTTGTTTCTTTCTCTAGTACTTTGATTTGATTCCTATCTGGACATAAACGACCCCCCCCCCCCCCCCCCACACACACCCACCCACCCACCCCCCTCTTCCCCAAATCCTCCCTTTTCTCTCCCTTTGAATTCTGCTGTTAATACACCTTTTTTGTCCAGAAAGAGGTAAACTTGTGGATCCTTTTTACCGTCTTGAGCATCAAGAGGAGGACTTGAAGAAGAAAAAAGAGGAGGAGCCAATACTTGTACGTCTTCAGCGTACGTCCGATGCAAGACATTCTGATGATTATTCCTTAAATAAAGCCCTTCGGGCCAGATTGAGGGTATGATTACATAAACTTCTGATTACTTTTCTCATATCTGAGTTAACCCTCTGGTAGTATTCAAAGGAAAGGGGAGGAGAGGGGTACTGAGGGGCTGAATTTTATTTTCCATTGGATATTTAGATTTTAGAGTGCATTATGGTGGAGGAGGGAAGTAATATTTGGGTTATTTTATTTTTCTTCCCTCTTTAATAAACCGAATCTTTCTTGCAAACATTTGGTGGGATTCAATGGCAACCTGTCCTTTCTAATCCTCGTCTTTTGTACTTTCTAAAAGAGTATTTCCCTCCCCCTCCGTTTTACCTCAATATCCTTAGGCAAGGCTAATTTTGTATTAATTGCATGCTTGACCCTACAGAGCCAGAAGAAGAGAGTTGCTGAAGAAGAAAGTGTCTCTAGAAAAAGAGGTCTTAGTATACGGTTGCTACCAGGATCCAGTGAAGATGCTGCAACTGCTTCCCGTGTAAAGTTTGCAACAAAGTTCAATGAAAATAGGAAGCTGAAACGAGCATTGATTTCCACTTCCTCAATATTTTCTGGACCATCTGGATCTTCCTCAAATGATAATAGGCGCTTGGAGCTTGAGTGTAAAAGAAGAAAGATCAAAGCAGCCAGAGTTTCGAATCTATTGGCTGGAGGCTTCAAGCCCTCCTCCTGGACACAAGGTGGTATTTCCTCGGGCAGGCGCAGGGCCTGAGTTACCAGGCGAGTAAGAACGTGAATGGAAATGCAGATGGTAGTTTTCATTAATTATACAGTTCTTAAATTTGACTATGTCAGTCATGTTCATACCCTTACCTCTAAATGAGTAAATGTAGCAAACTAATGAGTTTGTGTTCGTATTTGTGGTTAGTTCTTACTTCACATTGCAAATGTATAATGATTGATTTTATGTTTGCCATACATTGAAAGTCTACTTGTAAATTTTGTAGGTCTTTGTGAGTTAATGTATGTTTTATGGGTTTTATTTGGTACGAGAAGTGTTATCTTGATTGTGCCTACATTTATTGTAGAGCTTGCAAAATATGTAACCCAGAAGTATTTATGCAAATTCACCACGAACGCCATGATTTATGTTTGATAAAGGTATACACCATATCAAGAGTATTAGATCGTCCATAAAAATTCTTTTTGACAGAGATAAGTTTACACGAGTTAAATTTTTATAGGGTGTCAGTCAATTAGTTGCTAGTTACTGGCTAGAAGCAAAAGGGTAGAATATAATGAAAAGTTCAAGAATTAAAATCAAATAAGTTAAGAATGAGTGGAATATACCTAGGTTTGGAACTTTCTTCAACTACAAAAGACAAAGAAATATCATCCCACATGAAATTATACAGCAATAACTAGATACACTTTTATCCAAGCAAAAATATGGGATAGTAGGGATCTAAAGGCCGATGATAATCCATTCACACTCGGCAACCATCTAAAATGGAAAACTTTCTTGTGGAAAATATGGTATAATGGCCTTGCTACATAGAATAACCTAATTAAGAGAGAAGTACGTGAATACATGCTAAGTCCAGTTTTCTCTCTTTGCGTTTTATGTGAGTAGACTCCCAACATATCTTTAGGTATTAAGTCAACAGATAATGAATCAATTTTGTTGAAGAATGGGTCTACTCCCTACATCCGGTTGTTCTATAACACAAGCCCAACAAGGGAAAAACTCCCTCACTCTATTGATAGTTTATGGAGTATTTGCTAAATTAAAGTCAAGTTAGATCAAGCTATGCTACAACAATATACTAAGGCAAGTGAATCAGAGAATGAGGTCTATAGTCAATTCTAGGTGGACGACGTACTCATGGTGTTAAAAGAACAAAAAATGCGAGAACCAAAACAAAAATCCTATATAATCTCCTTGGCATTCAAATTATGGCTATGATGTTGCTTTTGTCTTCAAATTAGGGTTGTTTACTTAAAGATAGGACTATTTTATATGGCCCAATCTTTTCCATTAGCTGAAAGATTGGATTGAAGATAAGTAATAATTAGACACATACCATAAGCTCTCTTAAACCCACTCTTCAGATCAAATAGATTGAGCCAAACATATAAAGTATAATCCTTACAGAGAGTACGGAGTATAAAACAAATTTGGTGTGCAAGACTCCCTAAATACCCCTAATTGATCATGAAAACCACCATTTTTTCCTGCGTTTGATTAATCACTCATCAACTTCGACCCCTACATTTGATTAGCCTGATTCATATTATCATATAGTTCACTTACTGGAATGCATGGGAGTATAATACTATATAAGAAAATAAGGCTTTTCTAATTCAAAGATGATATAAATTATATCAGAATATTGAGATCTTAAATATAGGTATTGTTATACTCCCTCCGTTCTTTTTTCTTCTTCCTATTTGCTTTTTGCTTCAATGTCAATGTAAACTTAAAATTTAAATATTTTCAATTGTGCTTTTGTAAAAATTATAAAAATTCATATTTTGAAAATAAGCATTGAGACAAATCTATCAAAATCCCAAATAAATATATTTTTTCATCTATATTGGGTAGAATTTATAGTCAAAATTTGGCTCTAAATTCTACGATATTCCAAATGAAAAGAATAAAAAAGAACGGAGGGAGTATTAGATATAGATATTGTTATATCAAGTATACAAATATAAAAGATATAAAATACAGAAAAACGTATATCAGATATAAACATTATGATCTCAGATATAGAAATAAAATTACGAAAATGTCTTCTGATATATTTATATCAGATATAAATTAGGAATTTCTCCTAAGAAAATTATATAAATTGAATTAATTATTTACTTTGCCTAAGACGTACAAGTCATTAGTACTATGTGGTAAGACTTCCATTTACTTACATGATTGGTCAGAAACATATAATCCCAGTTAAAAAATTTGCCCACATCCGATCCCTGAAGCAAACACAGTGAGAGAGGTGCAATTGTGTAAGAAGGTATTTTTGCAGTCCAAAATATACATACTTTCGTATAAAGTTGTGTCCTCAACGTATATAAATAATAGGGATATGGAAATTGCGGCTCCGTTATTTAAGACTGGTTTGGGTGCAAAAAAAGAAAGCAGCAGAATCCCCAGATTTGCTATTTCCTGTCTCAGATTTTTGATTCGATACTTAATTTCCATTTCCTACCAAATCTGTATTCTCGTCATTTTGTTTCCCTCATATGCTTACCTCTATCTTTATAAAGGACTCTGTACGTAAGAAATACTATGATAATGTCTTGCAGTACCAGTTTCCCCTTTTTTTTCTCCATGGTTGTCCAAACATGTACTCCGTAATTTAATGCATCCCTGCTATACGGGATCTTACTTCATTTTTTATTTAGTTTAAGCTTTTATAGTGGAAAGTATGTGTCAAATGACCAAGGCAAGTACAAGCCTAGCTAAGCTGATGTATTATGCCTGTCTCATATGAAAGCCCTTTAATTTGGACTTGAACTGTAGATGCTGTACATGCCTTCTCATACGCGATTTTAAATATAAGGCCGGGGTGGATCAGTGGATGAGGTTTGAACCCATGATCTTCTTGCATTGTCACACTGGCTATGATAGCTTGTTAAGTGATCGACTCAACCAAAAGCTTAAACTGATGATTGGCGCCCAAACTTAGAAGAGGGACTTTTCCTTTACCTCTAAAAATTGATTGCAGATGTGAACATTTTTTTTGTTTTGGTGGGGGTGGGGAGGGTTACGTTGTTTAAACCTTGTACTTTCTAACGTACTGGTCCTAAACACAATAGATCACATTTCAGAGGTTAGGACCAAAGGTACGAAACCAAACTGAAATTTTATATGAAAGTACAGAATTGGGATGGGTCATGGGAATTAAAAGGATGAGACCTAGAGCCATATTAAGTTGAAAAATTACGAAAATTACTAATTTATACCTAATATAAATATATTAGAGGGTGTTTTCGTAATTTCATTTATATACCTTAGATCTTAATGTTTATATCTGATATAACATTGGTTATATCTTATATAACAATAGCTATATCTGATCGATATAACAATAATATTTCAATATTTTAATATAATTTATACAAGGTACGAATTAGAAAAGGCTTAATTCTTATTCACCATGATTACACTTATTTTTACAAAAAGATGACTTCAATTCACCACTTAAATAAGGGCTGCCTCACGATCGATTCACAACTTAAATAAGTTTCTATTTATCCCTAACTTTTATGATCCATAGGTCTATTACCCTTTATACAATCTGTTACATAATCAAGATAGTGAAATACTTGTATCAAACACAAATATATTGCTCACTTTGCAAAATTCCCATTACTTTGCAAATTAATTTATGTATATCGGATCTCATCAACAAAAAAAAACCAAAAAAAAATCCGTATATAGAGCCCTCTTATATTTTGCTGATACAAAGTTTTCATTATTCCACTTGGATAAATCCAAGATTCAACCCCATCTTACAGGATGTGTCATTCTAAAAGAACTACTATTTCAGTGTTTATTTTAATTCTTTTGGTGGCTACCATATTTAGTGTTCCAAGATCTCACAGTTTAGTTCGTGCGTGGAATTATACATCGATGTGCTCACACTCTAAGCTAGCAATCAACATTATGTGACTAATCGAGGTGACTATTAGCTTGATCAATGGATGTGATTGGCCCTTGGAATTAGTAATGTAGCACACACATCACTATTCTAGTCTTTCTGTGCTAAACATATTCTCACTTACATTTGACTATTTTTTTTTTTTTTGGCTAATAACATTTGATTATTAATAATAGAGTATTAGGTTTTAACAGTAGCATACCTTTTATGAAGCTTATCTTAGCACTGCCTATAATTTAGGTCATACAAAGATTAATTATGGAGTAGAAAAGATTCAACAAATACGATGCATTTTACTTTCTCATTTCAAAAGTAATAATCATATGTTCTGTTTAAACTTTCACTTATAAAGTGTATGAATACTTTTTTCTTGTGATCAGTTTATGGTATTCTGTGGAATATATACAAAATACTCAATAGTATGGTTTTCAAATGATGTGAAGGTTCATTCTGATAGAACAGATAGACTATAGCTAGATTAAGGATGATTGTTGATGTAACAACCAGTCAACCACAAGCTGATGCCAATAGATGTATGTAACTAATTATGTACGGCCGGAGTATTGTTGGAACACATATATGAAGTTTTATAAAAACAAAGCTTATGTAAACTAAGGAGTCTCACATTGGTGGGATAGAGGAAGTTAAAACCTCTTTATAAAGAGGTATGTTTACTTATCTAGGTGTAACTCAAGGGTTATCCATTTTTGTGGAAGGAGGAAGGGATTAAGAATCCAACCAACACACACATGTGCGCACGCCGAGTCAGGTTGGGTTGGGTTTTTAGTTAGTGATCATGAGCTTCTACATTTTTTTAAGTCACTGCCTTTATTTCTGCTAAATATTTTGAATTCTGATTTCAATTTTGTAACCTTTGATTTTAATTCTATAACAACTAATTTGAATTCTGACTTAAATGCCCAAGGGTTACCCACTTTTGTGGAAGGAGGAAGGGCTTAAGAATTCAACCAACACACACGTGCACACACGCCAAGCCGGGTTAGATTGGGTTGGGTTGGGTCTTTAATGAGTCATCATGAGCTTCTACATTTTTTTAAGTCAGTGTTAAATATGGTCTTAATTATATATTTATAAACAAACTGTTACAATATTAAGTGCCTTTATTTCTACTAAAACGTTTTGAATTCTGATTTTAATTATGTAACAACTAATTTGAATTCTGACTTAAATGCTGAAACGGATTGCCTTGGCTATATATACAGCTTATTCAGCATTATTTTAACACACAAAAATCACTTCTCTTTGTTTTCTCTCCCTCTCACAAAATTCGAGCGGTAGAATATTTTCCTTGGGTGTTTTACTAAGCTTTGTGGTTCTGTGCAAACCCACTACTACTATAATAGAGAGACGGTTTTATCCTGGGGAGCATCCGACGATTCCCGACCTGCTTGCACAATCAAGGCAATACCGTGAATATTCTAAAGAAAGCGACATAGTCCGCGACTCAATCTATTTTCGGTAACATTATTCTTATTATTTTGCAGTATTGTCTACAACGACTAAGACACATGAGCTTCAGGGGATTAACAGTTATTTAATTTCATGGTTAGCAGCATCTCAGCCATGCGTATAAAGAATGAAGTAATTATTTTCAACATATCAAAATTTGTTGCCTACTAATAACGTATTTTATGGTTAGCTGGGGTTTCTGGGGTTTCTTAGCTTTGATGTAAAAAACACTAAAAACTGTTTTGAATAATTAGAAAGTTAGCAACAGACCTTAGTAAGACTTTAATTTAATTAAATTACCACTATTAAATATTAATGAATAAATGGAGGATAGATGAATGATATTAAAATTTTAACTCCTCTCAGTTCTCAGTTGTAAGATCATCTCCTCAAACATGCATGGGTACAGTACATCTATTTATTAACACTTTCTCTTAAATATAAATATAGGTGCAATATTTAGTTTGCTGGCTTGTCTTGTGTAGGTTTATAAGTTATCTGATAAATGCATTGGATTTCAGATACCCCGTATTACTCATTTGTTTCTTTCTGTTCTTCCCTGTTGTTTTTGCACAAATTCTAAAGCAAAATTAAATTTTAAATATTTTCAAGTATATATTTGCAAAAATTATAAAAAGTTGATATTTGAAAAATATACATCGAGACTAATCTTTTAAAACCCTATATGATTTTGTTTTTTCCTTATAGATTTGGAATAGTTCATGGTCAAATTTTGGCAATAAAATCTATAGATTCCAAATGAAAAGAACAAAAATTAACAACCGAATCTACCAAACAATATACATAAGCAATGCAAATGCTTAACACACTAACTAGGCGAACAATCCTCCAGCTGAGATTGAAAGGGCTGCAACCTAACAAACAATCAACCAATTGCCCTATGGCTTTGAACTAATTGAAAATCATGTTATGCACGTAGTCATAAAGCACTAATACCAAGCATCCAATAAGAAAACATTAGATTAGTTTCGTGTTGTTCTGTAACCAATTAGGGTTATAACTTATTACTTATTAGTGGGTCGCGCAGTATCACAATGTTAGTAAACTTTGAAGGAAACAGATTATGCGTTGCCCAATAATGCCCACTAATGGTGAGGATTCAAAACTTAACTCTTTCTAACTTTTTTGGTTGAATTAAAGGCGACCACTTTTGCCAGGGTAAAGAAGAAACAACGCTCAGTACCTTTTTATTTATTTTTGAGGGACTCTAAGGCTAAGCTTGATGATGACTCTACTTTCAACTTTCATCTAATTTTTGTTATGTTTTCATAGGGGATTCTGAGGTCACAAATGCCATATTTTCACTAGGTTTTCTAACGGTTTGAGAAATAGCTATAATCTATGATTTTCCTTGAAAATTAATGCTATAATCTATTATTTTGGACGTCCCAAGTATATACTCATTTAGGGTACATGAATGATTTATATGTCATATACTCATTTAGGGGTACATGAATGATTTATATAGCATACACTCATAAGACCTTTCGATCCTGACTTATACAGATAAAGAAAGTAGCTCCTAAAATCTAAGTAATTATTTTTCAATTCCATAAATATAAGTCTGCACCTTAGTACCTTTTATTGAGGTTAATTATAAGGGGAAAAAGAGAAGATACAAAAGTTGAATGATTTCTCCTAATTTCAAGTTTTTCTTTAGAGATTAAACATCAAAAGTGATTGATCTAAAACAACATTACCTGTTTGATGTGCTTTTTTTTAAAAAAAAAAAAAAAAAGGATGTAATATTGGGTGCCTTACTAAAGTAATTAAGTAGTAACTAATTAAGCCTAAATCCAAAATGAAACAAGAGAGGTCAAAACATAGCTGATCTGATAATGTGAATTGAAATCACCCAAAAAATAACTATATAACATAGAATTTGATCTCAACCATTGAGAAATTAAGCACAAGCACTATACACAATTTTTATCATTAAGCTTTGATATCAAAATCAAGCAACACAAATAAAACCGCGCAATCTTAGAGTCATTGATCATTCCATTCCATCCACTTCGGAGCCTAAAATGATTCAACATAAAATTTATAATATAGTTTTGGCAAATTTATACTCCATTCTAAACATACCTTAGTTTAATATCCTCGGTTGTATGTCCTGTCCATGGAAATAAAATTAGGGCCTTGCTGGGTTTGAGGGTACTCAGAATTCACTGTAACTGTGCCCTCCATTGAAGTGGATAGTGCCCCAAACCGCCCCAAATCCATGGAAAATGCCCTAGTTAGAGCACCATAATCAAAATCATCCAATGACGAAGAAGTGGCCAAAAAATTTTCTATGATACCCACAGAAGCCATTTGGTCTTCTAATGGCTGCTGTTGGTTACCTACTTTATTTTCCTTAATCCTCCTTCTAGCAAATGTATGAGAATTAGGGTTTTCCTCCATCTCCAAAGTCTTTTCATTTCCTTGTTTTAGCATCTTTAACTTCTCCTTTGTCCTCTCCCTTGCCCTAGCTCTTGCTTCTTTCCTTTTCTCATTGATTTTAGGCACTCCTCCTCTACTATTACTTCCGATTTCAGACAACTTCTCTATGTCATGACCACCTCCATCACCTTTAGTTACATCTCCTTCTCCTATAATAGATGATGGGATGATGATGCTAGTGCAACTCTTGTCTGAAAGATCCTTAATAGCTGCCTTAGATTTGTTGAACAACCACTCAATCGTCTTGCTCGCCTTGTCGAACCCCAACATATCTTGTAAATCAAAGAACTTCCTTGCTATATGGAGGGACAGCCTCATCCTCCGGCCCCTCGGTCCATGAGCAGTATATATCTTGCTATGTCTATCTTTCTTTCCAGCCCTCCTCTTAGACGATCCACCTCCACGGCCGTCTTGCTTATTCTTGATACCTTTCTGCGCCACCTTCTTCTCATCTGGTTGTCCTCCAATGAGCTGATCTATGTTGGTAGCTTCATCTACTGTAGTTGATGTCGGTTGTGGCGGCGGTGGCGATAGTGGGGGAGGGTTGTAGGGCAAAATGGTGCCTAAGAAAAGCTCATCATCATCAAGCAAGTGAGTAGGAAAGTTGTTGAAAAGATGATCATCAAAAGGATGGTGGTTGCTACCTTGATGAATAGGGAGAATACTATTTGCATTGTAATTTGAATCAAACATGGTTACATAATTAATTACTCCTATATTATATGTGTCAAACAATAAATTTTTAGGGTTCTTAGGGGAAGAAAGAGATGTTTGTAGAATGACTGTTGCAAATGGCTAGCACTACTACTAATAGGGAAATTTATTTTTTTACTAACTTTTTTACATGTACGGTAACAATTATGATGAAGAGGTGGGGCGAAAGAAAGTAAAAGCTTTCTAAACTTTTATATTAAATTTGAGCTGTTATGTGTATGTTTCAGCCTAAATTTAGGGCAAAAGATGAAGAACAACACAGGAACATGGACCAATTGACGTAGAAAGCGACAGCAACAAATTGCAGAGGGTAAGTGACATTTCACGTGGTACTAGATTGATTGATCTGAAGTTGCACCTCCTCCCTTAAAGAGTAAGAGAAAGTAATGCGTGGTTTGAGCCAAGCTGAGTGAGTGATGGATGATATGATGCCAAGAAGACTACTACACTCCTAAATCCTACTATATGGAGCTGAGCTGACTAGCTGATAGTGTAGAGTACGTACAGTTGGTAGGGCGTTAGAGATAATGCAAAGATGGGGCAGTAGCATAGTAGATTACCTAAGTATACAACTATACAGTTGAAGGGAGAACGATATGGACGACAATTATTGCAGCTGGCTTTTGGGGTTTTGAGTATCGATTTTAAAACCCCTACTTTTATGACCGTTGGTACTAAAGGAATGGCTATTCTTGACCAAGAGGAGTGATGATATATGCCCTTCACTCGTCCTTTTCATAGAAAATATGACATACAGAGGTACGGATTAGGAATTCAATGTGATTAGTGATAATAATCTTTTAATATTCCCATTAAACAAAACCAAACCAAAAGAGGAGTTTAACATTGCCTTTCATTTCGATAGATTTCGAATAGGGATTGAATGAAATAGTTTGAGGAATGTTATTCTTTGACTGTGAGAGCAGCCATGTTTCTAAAAATTTTAAAGCCCTAAACAAAGCATGAGAAAAAGGTCACCTTACATAACCAGCATATATAAATCTAAATTTTATGACAATTTTTTTAATTCAACATATCTTACGACATTAAACTAACAATGTAATATAGTTTTGCAAGATAAAAAAAAAAAAAGCAAAGCACATTCATTCATTCAATCTTTATGAAAGTGCATAGCATAAAAAAAATTGTCTCCCGTCAAATTCAAAAGAGCAATTTTTGTGGGCATTATGAGATGCGGAATTAGTAATAATCTCATAAACACCAATGGTTTCTAGCATATCCTTCTAAATTGACAATGTCTGAAACCATTAAACTATTCTTGTGACAAAGTTGATCTTAAATAGTTTTATATTGATTTCAACTCTGAAAAACTTCTTTCCACTGTTGTTACATGGTCACGAGCGACATTATATAAATTCTATATACAATCGACACATTCGGATAAATTAACAAATTTAAAATTATTAATAGCAGAGATGAACTCAAGTGACAAAGTTAATTTGGAGCACTCTTAATTATAAATAAAATCATCTACTTTAGCATTTGATAAAGAGCCATAAGAAAATATAGAGTAAGAGTTAACACAAAATTGTTTCAACTCTTTATCATCTAAGACTTAAAATTGTTTACAGAAAATACAATTCATTGATTCGTATAAACTAAACTATATTTAAATAAACTAATATTTATATAAATGAAACTATATTTAACTAAAGTGATACTCATTGATTCATATAAAGTAAACAATATTCAACTAAATTATCATTTATTGATTCATATAAACTAAATTATATTCAAATAAACTAATTAAGATTCATATAAAATAAACTATAATTTATTTATTCATATAAACAAAAAGATATTCAACTAAATTAATATTTATATAAACTTAACTATATTTAAATTAATTAACATTCATATAAACTAAACTATATTCAACTAAATTAATATTATTGATTCATATAAACTAAATTATATTCAAATAAACTAAAATTAATATAAACTAAAATATATTTAACTAAATTAACCATCATTAATTTATATAAACTAAACTATATTCAACTAAACTAACATTCATATAAACTAAACTATATTCAAATTTACTAATATTCATTGATTCATATAAACTAAATTAGATGGTATTGGCTGTGAAAAATCACATCATTTTATTGATGTGACAAACCTAATTTAAACAAATCCAAACCCACTGAAAAAAAAAACATGTAAATGATTCTATATATTTTGTATATCTTACATATATGTTAGTATACCTAAGGGTTATTTTTGTAAATCTAATATTAAAATTTTTTTGCCAAAATATTAAAATGTCTATATCTTAGATTATAATTCTATACTGAGACCTTAATTTGTATACCTGAGACCTTAATTTGTATATATGAGATCTTTATTTGTATACATGAGATCTTTATTTGTATGCATGAGATCTTTATTTGTATACCTGAGACCTTTATTTGTATACTTGATATCTTTATTTGTATACCTGATACTTTTATTTGTATACCTGAGATCGTTATTTGTATACATGAGACCTTTATTTGTATAACTGAGATAATAAATTCAATACCTGAGACATTTAATTCTATAACTGAAATATTTCTTAATATCACATCAATAATTGATTGTATGATGAAAAATCAACTTAAATAAACACCAATAATAAATTACATTCATAAAATTGATTGTACATAGTCAAATACTAAACATACATAAATGTAGGACTAAAAATATTTACATTGACAACGAAATTGATAATACACACACTTGGATGACATCTATGATTGGAATACATCATGAATCTTTGTGGCTTCTAGTGAATGTCCATTTGTGCTAGTTTAACTTTTGCAACAATGTCTTGCACCGGCATCTTTTTGCTTCAATAGTTGTGACACATCTTTGAACATCGCATTATTAGCATCATCTTGCACCAAAAGTTGTATACCGTTGACGATTAAGTCTGCATCTCTTAGAACATGAGGTTTGTTGTACCTTACGATCTCCAACAGTTGTTCCTTGCACTTAGGAAAACTTTTAGCAATCTGTGGAAGTAGCTTGTTAGGAAGAACATATCCAGTGCTCTCGTCGTTTGCATAGATGAAACGTTTATCAACCCTCTTAACCAGAAGGCTCTTACTCTGGGAGCTGATATTATTGTGCATTCAATGACTAAATTCGTTGGGGGACATAATGATGTGTTGTGTGGTTGCATCAGTGCGTAATATGCATCACATTCTTGGTAGAACTCTTAATTCGTTGCATGAAGACCCTATGGGCTATTGTAATATTGGATGTCACACTAATCTATTAATGTGAACGACTTATCCAATATTTTCACAAACTAAACTAGTATTTATTGATTCATATAAACTAGACTATATTCAATTAAACTAATATTCATTGATTCATTTAAACTAAACTATATATAATAGTTGAGAGTAAATTGAGTAAGGAATGAAGATTGAATTAAGGGGTTTATATAGGCAATGAGCAATGGCTAGTGCAATGGTTGAATAAACAGCTGGTTTTTGCCAGGCCGAATCAACTTTCGTAACCTAAACGATTCGGTGGTGATGTGAATGCGTTCATGGAATTCTTACAAGCTAGTTGAATCATATTCCCTCTAGGATTCATCATATCTTTACTAATCCTACTTGGATTAAGATCTATTTTTTTTATTTTCGGTAGGAGTCTTATCCATTGTATTATATGTGGAAGCCATGTAAAAGAGTATTAGGGAAGTTTTCTTGATTAAAAGATTCAATTTTGAAGAGTTTCTTGAAGATTGAAAATTTTGACCAAGGAGAAAAAAAATTTAGACAAGAGGAAGTGCTTATTACAATGGACGTTGTTTATTACATCTTGTCAGTGCTTTATTACAACTTCAGTGACATGGCATAGGCATGGACGTGGCTGCACAAATGTGATTGGATATTTAGTGTTTTATATTAAATAAAATAGGTTAAGCGTAATTAATTTATAATTTTATCTTTTTAGGTAGGATAGAATTCTAATTAACATAAGACAGTGTTAGAGTTTTGATAGGATTATGTAATAAATAAGTGGCATTATCCTATAAGTTATTAGGTGATTATTAGGAGTCCTTTTAGAAGTAGGATTCATAGTTTCAATGTGATTCAAACTCTCAAGCTTAGGGTATAAATAGATGTATGTCTAAGCTGAGGAAAATCATATTTTGAGCTTGTTTTCTTATTTTAAGCAATAAATAAACTTTAAGAGTTTATTATTCTTTGTGCGTAGCAAAAATCTTTGAGCTAGAGCTTTGCTTTAAGTTCACGTGAGAAAGTTGAAAGAATTGAGGGTGTTTATTTAATCAATTCTCTAAACTTTCGCCCTAAATTATAGTTTTTGGTGCATTGCTTTACAAGGTTCAGTCTAATTTCTATCTTTCGTATGAATTAAGGTTATTATACCTTGCTTCACGTCAGGTGGCCGAATTAAACCAGTTCGGTGGCGAATTGAATATTTTTAAAACTGAAGCACTTAAAGGTTGATATTTTGCTTTTATTAATTGATTCATATATTGTAAAAACCGAAGCAATTAAGATAATTTGTACTAGTGTTTGTTGGAATGATTTGATAACATGTTAAATATTCAGAAATTTCTAATTTATACCTGATAGAAATATAATAGGGGTATTTTCGTAATTTTATTTATATACGTAAGATTATAATGTCTGTACCTAATATATGTTTTTTTGTATTTTTATATCTTGTTTATTTTTATTTCTGATATAATAATAGTTATATTTGGTATAACAATATTTATATCTAAAATTTCAGTATCTTAATATAATTTATATTAGGTATGAATCAGAAAAGTCTCGTTTAATAATTAATACTTCTTAATATATTACCACTTACGGCTTTATCTAATTTTAAAAAAAATACTACTTAATCTTGGTATGGTGTGATCTCGGAAAAATTTTATGACTAGATTTGATGTTAAAACTGATGTATTTCAGTACTTCGTATGTTAATTAGTACATGTTATGTTTTTATTGATGTAAGAACATTGATTCTTTGCACTCTTGCTTTCCCGATGTGAGGTTTTATCTTGGTTGTTCACTTATTCATAAATTAATGGGCATTCATAATATTATTACTTTGCTTGGGCATCACTTCATATTAATTATTACCCAGAGGATAACTTTCTTATGAGTATTTATGTGTGTATTGTCAGGTCTACATAATATTTTTGTCACTACTTGTTTGATGGCCAAAAAAAGAATGGAAACCAAAATCCAGCAGCTCCTATTGACTGATAACACTATATTTTCAATCAAATTGAGGAAAGGATCAGATTGAGTTTTGAATAAGACTTACTTTTACTTATGTTTTTTACCAACCTGCTTGGGTTTACTAGGAACCTCAAAAGATTATCTTAATATAATGATTTACTAGATAAACCATATGATTCTCTTAGTACCACCAAAAGATTAAAGAGGTTATGCACTTGTGTGATTGTGCCCATCTCAATATTCTAATGAATGTATAATGTACTCAATATGGTTTGTCATGGGCAAAATGCTACAATGCACTTGAAAATGTTGCATAGGTGAAGGTGGTTTGTGGTTTCATCATCTCATTTTCATAAGCCAATGAATATTTCGTACAAATTGTGGTTTTTTCTTCATGCAAGGAACTACAAGGAAAACCAAAAACCTTAATGGACCTTAAACTTTACTATTGTTGAAATAAACTCGTAGATAATTTGTCATTTGTCAATCTGTTTCTTTTTATTCTTCTCATATGAAATTGGGGGAAGTTTTAAGAAAATTCACTCATTTGTAAAATTTAATGTAATTTAGAAGCGAAAATATTTTAAACTATTCTTGTTTTATACAAGTGAGATTTTTAAATTAATTTTAATTGATGAATGTGAATGGAGGTAATAAATACATCTTATATAAAAGCAAATGGAAAAGGAGTTAGCACAAGTGGATGAGACACAAAATAAGAACAAAAGGTCAGGATAATTATGAAAATATAATATGTTGATGAATATATTTGAGGAAAAAATTGGTTTATAAATAGTAAATAAATTAAATGACAAGAATATTTAGAACAAATATAGACAATGCAAGCGGATAGTAGTTTGAGACCTTTGAGTAATGAGTGCTAGTTGATAATAAGACAAACACCTCTAAAATTTGAGAATGTCGGCCCTAAGATATCACTTGTAGTATTTCGAAATGACCCACCATTTTGGTATGATGCAAGACAGTGCTCCGTCCCTAACTTTTCTCTATTTATAACTTTTTACCATTTTTAATATATTATTTAAATTACTTTTATTTTCAAATTTATTAAATAAAAAATTATGAAAATATAATATTCTATAAATTTATATGGAGATATATCTAACAATATCTCATTTAAATATATTATTTCTTATAACATGATAAAAATTTGTGGTTAATTTTTTTAAACTTTGACTCCGAAAATAGAAATTGAAAACATATTAAGAAATAGAGAGAGTATAATCATTCCAATTATATAGCTTTACATCGCATTTTTGAGTTGCCTAGGAAATTCGAGTAGATTTAGATTTGGTAAAAAAAAAAAAAAAAAAAACAAAACAGTGTTGGATGTCTCCATATGCTTATTACTCAGCCCTTCAGGCTTCAACCAAACCCCCTTTACTATCAATGCAGATCCCTTTACCCATGCGGCCATGCCCTCCGTTTGGGGGAAATTAAGGATAGTGAATGGGCCACATTAATCTTTTCCTGGGCTGGGCTGTGATACCTATTGTTTCCTTAATATTTGGTAAATGACCAACTCCCTGGATTGGGCCCTATGGGCTCATCTGTCGACGGACAATTGTGGTGAACCCGTTCCACAAATGCCTCCGTTTATTAAATGATAATTAAAAACATTTGTAAACTTCTATCACAATAAGCTGCAGTAGCGCATCGGTTAAATCAAAAGATGATCCCAGGTTCAACTCCTGGCTGCAGCAATTTAGTTTTTATTTTTATAACAAACCTGTGTCAGCACTAGCAGGGGTGTGTAAAAAAAACCGTAACCGGGTCATGTTAACGGATATTTTACCGAATCGTTAATAATTAACAGTTACGGTTATCGAACCGTTAACATAAACGATAAGATTATTTAAAAAAAAAACTCAAACCTAAAACTCTAAAAGCTAAAAAGCCTAATACAGTAAAACTTAAAACTCAAAGTCTCAAACTGTAATGTAGTCGACACCGCGGTTGTCGATTCTCCCATTTTCTCCCAAAGTCCCAATTCAAACACTCAGATCCCATTTTCCCATTGTCGATTTGCTTCAAGAGTCATCAAGTCTGCACTTCTCCAAATATGGACTTTTCCATGTTCCTGTTTTTTAATTTGTTCCGTCGTGGGAAGCACGACATCATATGATTGAACAAAGATCCATTATTATAGCATATGGTTTATATATATTGATTTATTGAACCCACAAATGAAATGCTTTATCGGTTTGGGTTAGCCATATATTACCATATTAATGGATACCACTTTGAAATTTTAGTTGTAACATAGTAATAGCCTAATTTGTCCTGTAAATTTCATTCTATATAAATAAACCAGCTAGATACATTTATACAAAGATCTCACATTAACTAATTAGAGGAACGAATATTACTTTTGTTTATATCCAAGTTAACTATGTTAAATTAGTCTAAGATAATCCATCACAAACTTACTTTGTTATACAATAATAAATTTATTAAAATAAATTAAATGGTTAGCGGTTAACCGCTAACTGTACCGTTAAGTAACGGTAAACGGTAAATCGGTTGACATTACTTAACGGTACGGTTACGGTTAACCATTTTCAATAACCATTATAACGGTTAACCGTATTGTTAAGGCTTAACGATACGGTTACCGTTAATGAACACCCCTAGTCAGCAGTCCGGTCTGTCCCCTTCCTTTGATTTCTTTATTTTTTTCACAAATCTTTCTAGAAATTATTTTCCCATTAAATTAATAGTCTTTTTTTTCAGTTTGTCAAAAAGTTCCTTTTTTATGACATTTTCTTTTTCACAATATTCAAAAGCACGTATTATAACTCTAGTATTTATAAATATGTATTATAAAAAATATATAAACTTTGCATATTAATGAAATTATACTTTGATATGAATCTAATAAAATCTTACATGAATATGTTTTAACTTATATATATCAACGATAAATCATATTTAAGTTTCTCACTACTCGATTGCAATATATATATCAACAATAAATCATATTTAAGTTTCTCACTACTCGATTGTAATATTTTAAATAGGACAAATAAAAAGAATGCATATGAAGGTATAGGTATTAAATAATAGCCTATTGAATTCAATGTAGGTATTAATGTTGTTTCTTTCTCATGGAGTAATATCTTTTTTTAAAAGTTAGTTTTTTATTTATCCCTTTCTTTTCCTATTAACCTATATTCTTTCGGTAAGGATGCATATGAAGATATGATAAAGAAAGCAACAACTTTTTTTTTTATTTTTTTATTGCTCTATCAATTTTTTCATCAATCACATTGATCAAAATTCGAGTCTATTTAATACATGTATTATTTATGTGTAATCTTCTCCAGCAAAATACATTTAGAGCACTTACTATTAGAAACAGACCCTCTTAATTTGCGAGATTAAAGTTCTATTATTCACTCGATCACGTTTTCCCACCCTTAGACATTAATATTCCGTGCCTAGTCATTCTCTTATATATCCACATTTCCCCTTCTATAGGTACAACTCGGGGGTTGTCATTGGAATAGTTGAAATATACATAACTTCATATTTCCATCAAGAAATTTTTCTGTAAGAATAAGGACATAAATTATGTTCACATTGTAAACTAGTCACAATTAGATATTAGGGGATCCTTGCTAAAGTTCTAAGTTTAGTTATTTAAGACCACTCTTATCAATAATAGTGGCCAAAAAATTTATCATTTCTCTCTCTCTAATCACTTTTTCCTTGTTCTATATTTGTTTTCCTCATGGAGGAGAATTTTTCCAATACTCATCCCACCAATTAATGAATAAAAAGAAACTCATCATCACCCTCTACCCACTTACCATGCCACTTGATCAAGTTGTGGGGCGGGTCAGTTTTGGGCCGGGCAAAAGGGTAAGTTTGCTACCCATTCTTCAGGTCGGGCTTGGGCTAAGATTATATTCGGGCCTAAAATTGATGTTCATATCCCATATAAATCGGATTTTTTGGGCTTTGTGGGCTAATACCAAAAAAGACCGTCGAAACAGGATCCTGAACTAATAGCATACTTCCTACTTATTTGCTACTGAGCTGATGAGCTTGTGACTTTGAGTCTTAATGCACATTATAGTAATTTAGTGGTATTGTAAATTTGTGTCAATTGGGCTCACCAAGAAAGGGACAGTACTCTCAAAAATTGGAAATGCAAAGAGTGATACATTCCTCAGTTGTCCTATTAATTTATTACTTCAGACTTGACAAACTATGAGAAACTACAGCATGAACCTATGAAACTTGGAGGAGATTATAATGCCTGGAATATACTTCACGGAAATTGAAATCATCTCCTCTGTGGGGTCTCCTTTTCTATTTCACAGCACCCTTTCCAATAGCTAAAAGGATATTTACATCAGAAGCACCTTCACCATCTCGAAAACTCCCGAAATCTGATAAAGATTTTACCAACAAGGGTTCTGTTTGTATAGATTCATCAGTACCTGATATCAACTCATCTGAAGAATTAATAGGTCCAGTAAGTTTTTGGCCTGAATGAAATAATGCCATCTAACGTATAGCAAACAACTCTCTGGACAGAAATTTTAGTAGAAATAATGTCATCTTGATTGCATAAGTCAGGCCAGGTTTCGGGCTATGCATCACTACCCAAATTCATCCCAATAATTTTGGGCCAAAGTCAACTTGTCCAAACCCTAATTTTGGGCTGATTTTTAATGCCCAAGCCCGGACTTTTTTGGGCCAGGCCGGGCCATGTTGACCAAGTATACATCGAATTAAAAAAAAAAATTAATCAAATAACAAGGCCTACATCAAACCAACTACGCATGAGGATATCTCATTTTCTTCACTTGGTGAGTAAATCTATTTTCCTCACTTGGCGAGAGAAAATTTTTCTTCATTGATGGAGATCATGAGGAAATAAAATTGGGCTTTTCTCATTAATGAGAGTGTTCTAACAGGTTTAATCCCTACATGCATAATTGCATTATGCAATTCATCAAAACCTAAATGTTTACATGTTTAGATTTTGAAGTAGCAAATTTTTTTTATTAGAATATGATATTAGACATGTTTAATACGAGAGAAAAAGAGTATTGATTGACAAGTCCTCAAGGAGATAAGACGGAAACCACTTCTACCTAATGATCTACAATGTGAATCGGCGTTGGAGATAAGATGAAGTATATTGTAAATTGCAATTATGAATTGTGGTTAATTTACATAAAATCAAAATCAAACAAGAGAGTCAACTAGAAAAAATGGGTAGTGCGTGGCCCAACTGACTTTATTTAACAAAAAGTTTATATAAGAAAAATCTTACACTACATCTTTGGAAAATAACTAGTGAGCTTAAAATTAAGATACACTGTAGTAATCAAGTGGGCATCAATAAAAACATTCCTATTTGGCTTGTGTCGTCATGCAGGCGACCTCTAGCTAAAACTATACTTCCTACGTTTTTTTATCTTTAGAGTCAAATTTTATAAATTTTAACCATAAATTTTAATTATATTATAACAAATAATATATTCAAGTGTTATGTAAATTTTTAAAATATCAAATTTTTATAATTTTTATCTAACAAATTTAGAGAAAAAAACGTATTAAGTTGTGTCTTACCGACTGTAAAAAAGTCAAATATAACAACTAAAAAGAGATAGAAAGAGTAACAATTTACAAAGTGAATGCAAGAGTGGCAATTTATCTATTATATTATTATAACTTAATTTAAAAAGTAATTATTTTTTAACCTGATAATATCACTTGTCGGCTGACACATGTTGCACAATGTAGGATGATAATTTGAAAAATTATACTAATAAACTATAATTATAATAATAAGACTTGAATTAGGAGATAATTTCTTTTACAAGCAAGATACAATTAAACCTAAATTGGGAAATAAATTAAGTAACTCAAATTAGGAAACAAGTTGATTATCATTAAAATAAAAATGATTTGAATATATTAAATTAATCTTAAATTTTGCAAATAATGACAAAGAAAATTTAATTTAAAGTTGTAAAATTCGTCTTTAAAAGTACATTAGAACAAGATCATTTTATAATTATGAGAGTATAAAATATATTAGGAGTTACTATGAATTATGGCATTAGTTAATATCAGACTCATTATGTGTTAGTAGTATTGTAAGTTTTGTTTAGTCATTTGCTAATTTAGTGTAGGATATTTGATCGAGTTGCAATTTAGCTAGCCTAATATTTGTGTTTCATATCTAAATCTAATTATATTGAGATACGTACTCTATTCACGTGGATTACAATGACCGTATTATTCTAAACATGGCTTTCATCTTAGACAAGAAAAACAAGTCAATTACTTTCTAATAATTTTTATCATTTACAAATCATGCTACAATGAAAAATCATTTAAATTATTTGGTGTTCTATGGCCAATTCATTTTCAAATCCTACGAGGCTTTTAAGTCATACACATATATATTATTTATAACTTGATGAATATTCTAACATCGCAAAATATATAATGTGCTTTATTGGTAGCTTGAAATTATAATTGTGATTTTCATATCTTAAATTGTTGGTATATACCACTGCACTATAATGCTTGAAAACTTTGGAAATTCGTCTCATTCTATCACATAAGAAAGCTCACTTGTCTATTGGAAAGCACGTGAGCATGAAAAATACAACATAATGCATCAAAACACATATAAGATGCTCAATCGAACCATCAAATTCAAATATAAATGATTATCCTCACTCAATAACATAAAATATAAATGATAATGAAAGAAATAAAAGTAATAAAAAATAAGTACATAATCTCATCACTAATTTTTAGCTTCTTTTGCAACTTTCAAAATTAAATATCATCATTGTAGCCCAGTTAACAACTCAGGGGACATTTTAGGCACAATATTAGGTGAAATTAAAAGTGAGAAATATAAGATAAATTGTCCCACATTGAAGATTAAGAAGAAAAAGAACTAAGATATATAGAAGAATAGGACGCTAATATATCGTTTAATTTTGTATATTATATATATATATATATATATATATATATATATATATATATATATATATATATATATATATATATATATATATAATGGGATTATGTGAGAACCCCTTACTTATATAAGAACCTTTGTTAAATAAGAACTCATCTAATACCATTGATTTAGTTGAGATTGATGGTTATGATTCAATCAACATTAATGGCAAATCGGTAAATAGAACAAAGTCGGATTTGTTAGTTAAGGAAGTTTTCGTGATTAATGGGCAGTTTTCACTAAAATTCGAAAAATCAATTTTAGTCCATAATCAGTTTCCTATTTTAATCCATTTAAAACTGTCAATATAGGTTTTAAAATCAGTAATGTCTCTATATATCATATTCAAAGTATAGGTTTGCTGTTTTTGCATTGGAAAATAAGGTAAATGATTCATTTTTTTTTCGTAATTGATTCATTATTTATATAGTGCATGATTAAGTGTACTTTGATGGTTGTAATTATAACACTAGAATTGTAATTATAGAACACCAGAACATTTTTAGAACACTAGAATTAGAATATAGAACAATGACAATTTTAAAATTGTAATTATAGAACAATAGTATGCATAGAACATTAGTATAGTTTTTTAGAACATTAGAATTAGAATATAGAACAATAGGTATTATATGAGCAAAATTATAGAATTTTTAGAACATTAATATAAATATTTAGAACAATATTTTTCATTTTAAGAACACTAGAATTATAATGTAGAACAATAGTTATTTTAGAATAATAGTATACATTTTAAGAACACTAGAATTACAATATAAAAATAGTTATTTAGAATTATAAGTATATTATAATTATATTTAGAACATTAGTATAGATTATTTGAACATTAGATTCAGGCTATAAGACAATAAAGTACAATACGAGCAATATTATGTATTTTAGAATATTGGTATAGTTTTGTAGAACATAAGTATAGTTTTTTAGAACATTAGAATTAGAATATAGAACAATAGGTATTATACGAGCAAAATTATAGAATTTTAGAACATTCATATAAATCTTTAGAACAATAATTTTCATTTTAAGAACACTAGAATTACAATGTAGAATAATAGTTATTTTAGAACATTAGTATATATTTTAAGAACACTAGAATTACAATATAAAAAATAGTTATTTTAGAATTATAAGTATACTATAATTATATTTAGAACATTAGTATAGATTGTTTGAACATTAGATTCAGGCTATAAGACTATAAAGTACAATACGAGCAATAGTATGTATTTCAGAGTATTAGTATAGATTTGTAGAACACTAGTATACGTTTACTGATGTTTCGAAAAATAGTCTAACTTTTTATTTCGAGCAATAGTCTAACTTTTTAGAACACTAGTGTTAATACAATACGAGCAATAGACTTAATATTTTGAACAATAGTCTAACTTTTTAGAACACTAGTGTTAATATTAATTTCATTGTTTAATGATGTTCTAAAATGCAATACTAATGTTCTAAAACTTAACACCTATGTTTTAAAATTTTATTCTATTGTTCTAATGTGTAATACTGATGTTCTAAATTTGAGTATTGATGTTTTAAAGTTTAATACATATGTTTTAAATGTTTATTCTATTATTCTAAGGTCTGATATTGATGTTCTAAAGTTGAGTACTAGTGTTCTAATGTGTAATACTGATGTTTTAAATTTGAGTAGTACTTGTGTTCTAAAGCTTAACACATATGTTTTAAATATTTATTCTATTATTCTAAGGCCTGATATTGATGTTCTAAAGTTGAGTACTGTTGTTTTAAATCTTAACACATACGTTCTAAAGGTTTGTTCTATTATTTTAAGGTCTAATACTAATGTACTATAATTTAATATTAATGTTATAAAGGTTACACATATGTTTAAAAATTTCATCTATTGTTGTAACATGTAATAATGTGTAATACTGATGTTCTAAATTTGAGTACTTGTGTTCAAAAGTTTAACACATATGTTTAAAATATTTATTCTATTATTCTAAGGTCTAATATTGATGTTCTAAAGTTGAGTACTGGTGTTCTAAATCTGAACACATATGTTCTATATGTTTATTTTATTGTTCTATGGTCTAATACTGATGCACTATAATTTAATATTGATGTTCTAAAGGTTAATATATATGTTTAAAATTTTCATCTATTACTGTAAAATGTAATACTAATGTTCTAAAGTTGAGTAGCGATGTTCTAAATCTTAACACATATGTTTTAAATGTTTATGCTATTGTTTTAAGGTCTAATATTGATATTCTAAATTTAAATATTGGTGTTCAAATTACTACTAAAAAATAGTGAAAATCAAATATAAAGTAATAGAAATAATTTGGAAACTATTAAAAAATTGTGCAAGTTGACATTGAAAGCTTGATTCATTAATAATATAAAGAGACATTTTTGAAAACTACCCACTAATTACGGGGTGCAAAATTTTCTCAACTGCCAATTAATTTCAAATTTTTCTATATTTACAATTTTTCCATTATTGAAGAATTAATCACAGCCATCAAAGTATACTTAATTAACGGTTATAGATGAGTTCTTATATATGCATTGTTCTTATATAAGGAGGGGTTCTCACCAGAACCCGCCCCTATATATATATATATATATATATATATATATATATATAGCGAGTTCCAGTAAGAACCCCTTAATATATAAGAACTTCCTGTATATGAGACCCCATCTTTAGCCATCTAATTTTTAAATCCAACGGTTTAGATGCAATTGTCATCAAATGGCATAAATGTAATTATTAGAAAAATATTATTAACTAACAATCCTATAAAACGCAACTTCCCTTTATTGTTTAAAATATGCCGTAATTTCCGCAACCACTACCAATTCTGTTCAAATCGATTTTTCGGAATCATTTTTTTTGGGTCCAAATCTTCCAAATTATTATATAGTTGTCAAATAATAAGATTTTCTTAATTTTTCAACTGTACTAATTATTATTAAATCATATTACGTTAAATCATATTGTATTATATAATTATTGTTACGAACTTTTTTTTTTCAATTGCACTAATCTCTATAATCTTGTAGTCAATTGTACAATTTTTTCAAACGTTATATCAAACTTTATACATTACATCCACATAAAACAATCATATTATATGTGAAGAATGAAACAATGATCTTAAACGTCAGGTAAAATATATAAGAATAGTTAGTATAAAACTTATAACAATAGTTAACGATTTTAGAACACTAGGTATAATATGTAAGAATAATAGTACAAAAATTTAGAAAAATAGCACAAAGTTTTAGAATAATTACAAACTTTAGAACAGTAACACAACATGTTTTAGAACAATAAATCATAAATTTAGAACAATAGGTATATGTTATACCTATTGTTTTAAGCAATAATTTTTTTTCTAACAAATTTGCCAATTGTTCTAAAGTAATATAACTATTGTTCTAAAATATTACTCTACTGCACTAAGTATTTCATCTATTGTTTTACGCATTGTTATACCTATTGTTATGCCTATTGTTTTAAGCAATATACCTATTGTTCTAACAAACGTTTCAGTTGTTCTAACGTAATATAACTATTATTATAAAATAGTACTCTACTGTAGAAAATATTATACCTATTGTTTCATATTACACTAGTCCTCATTAATGCTCATGTCTACAGTGTTTGATCTTCCATGTTACACATCATCTCTTAAACAAGTAGTAAACTATTACTCAAAAAACTACACAGCATCTCTTTTTCAGTGGGACAATCCCCTTTGCTCCAACAAATTCAAATTTGGGAATGAGTCATTCTAGAAATCATTCTGGAAAATGAAATGCATGATTTTACCTACTAAGATGCATTGTCTACTAAAATGAAATCATTCTGTTTGGCTGGAAGATTATTCACGATGCATTACCTACTAGAATGGCACTGTGGAAAAGAGGTCTCATTCAAAACCACAACCGCCCTCTTTGTCTTAATCATGTAGCAACGATAGAGCACCTCTTCCGAGACTGTGATATTATTCGTAGGATATAAGAATCAATGGACTAGAACCATGCTTACGTAAGTACAATGCGTAGACAAGGACAATAGGTATAATATGTTAGAACATTAGTACAATGTTTTAGAACAATAGGTATAATATGTTAGAACAATAGTACAAAGTTTTAGAACAATAGTACAAAGTTTCAGAATAATCACAATAAACTTTAGAACAATTCAAATAACTTCATAACATAAATTCAAATTCAAAACAATAAACCCCCTAAATTTAGAACAATATATCATAAATTTAGAACAATAGGTATATGTTACACGTATTGTTCTAACATTATATACCTATTGTTCTAAAACTTCTTCTATTGTTCTAAGTATTATACCTATTATTTTAACATATTTACCTGTTGTTGTAAATTATAATTCTAATGTTCTAAAAGGTCATCCTATTGTTCTAAGTGTTAAACTATATTTTCAAATATTATAGCATATTATACCTATTGTTCTAAATTATAATTCTAATGTTCAAAAAGGTCATACTATTGTTCGTAGTGTTAAACTATATTTTCAAATATTATAGCATATTATACCTATTGTTCTAAATTATAATTCTAATGTTCTAAAAATATATTATAATGTTCTAATAAAATCAACTAATGTTTAATGTAGTAATTCTAATGTACAAGATTCGTATTAAGACATAAATTTATACACTAATCTAATGTACAACATTTTAGTGTTCTAAAATTTTTACTAATACATCAAACATAATAAGACCAATTTTCCACAGCATAATACGACCAATTTTTTGAAATAAAACATACATATTAAGAAAATTATTTATCAAGTCGATAGAAGTAAAAAAAAATATAATTATTACAGTTATCATCATCATATTACGAAAATTATTGAATCATTAGCTTATTTTTTTAATGTCAAAACAGCAAAGATATCCTTTGAATATGAAATATAGCGAAAGAAGCATTCAAATATTGTCATTTGAATATAGAGTAAAATGAAAAATAGGAAAACTACTGATTTTGAATAATACGATTTTTACTGAAAACTACCCAATAATCACGGAAACAAGAAACTTCCTTAACTACCAAATCTGACTTTATTATAATTACAACTTTGCCATTAATGTAGATTGAATCACATCCATCTAAATAAATTAAATTAATGGTATTAGATGAGTTCTTATATAAGAAAAGTTCTTATATAACTAAGGGGTTCTCACATGATCCCATCGTATGGAAGATGGAACCCTACTGGATTGTATGTAGTTAACGTATTATCCTATAACAGAATTTCACCCAATCTAACATAGTGTTAGCAACTTAGCATTAATAATAAATGATCAATATATAAGATCAGGGGACTAATATTTCAATTGGCTATAGGATGAAATACGCTTGCTCGGTAGCTCCAGATTTGAGGAAACATCTGGAATAGTGATTTGTTGTGGGCCGGTCCAGTACTCATATGGGCTGGTTAGTGAGGCCTATTTTTAATTTGTATCGAGTTTGCTGGGTCTGCGTCAGCCTGTTTATTTTGATTTTTGACTAACATATTAATTTCTCTGTACAAGCAGATAATCAAGCTGCAGTAGCACTGTGCTTAAATCTAATGGAATGTCAATGATTCCCTTTGGTCTTTATTTCTGTAAGATTTTCCCTGCATTTTGTTGGTGTTATTGTCTTACCATTTAATAATGTTAATGCATCTAAACTTTCTATTTCCTATTCAAATAGAAAATTAGATTTACTTTCCACTCGCTCCCTCGTACTTGCTAAATACGATGAATATTAACGAACAAAGAGACTATAAAAAAATGTTAAGATATTTTTTGGTACAAGTTGTTTTTTAAAAAGATAACATGCTACTTTGTGAGGCTAACTACTTCTGAATTATAAAATATTTCATTCTAATATATATAATACGATTTAATCAAGAGAAGAAATTGAATGAGTTTTTACAAGAATAAATCACCTATATATCTTAATAGCACAAAGTATTGTATACATACTGAATACAAAAAAATTATTGCATCCATAATAAAAATAATCCCTTAATATAACAAAAATTATCCCCTCAAAATTAATAAATATTAACATATGTTACGTGTACAAATAAAGAAAAACCGTCACGTGGGATTTCCAAAGTTTGAGTAGTCGTTAATAAACATGTTTGATCAATGATCATCCCTTTTGCAAGAAGCATTTGTGGCATGCAAGAAAGCCAAAGCAATAGAAAATTAAAGAAGGTGAAGAGGGGGGGGGCCCCTAGGAGTAGGGCTAGGATTAGGAGTAGGACGGACGACACTTTGGCTTTGGTAGACACACGCATGGATGTTTTGGTCCCAACTTTTGGCTTTCTACAACTTTATAAACTTTTCGCATATTACCCATTTGTTTAAGGACCCTCGTTCAAAGATTTGATCATAACCTCACTACCACTAACATATACCATCACATTTGAGAACACTCCTTTTTTTTGCCTTGGATTTATGATGACATCATTCCTACTCTATCATGACATCTACATTTTACATACTCGTATAATTATTGTATTGCTTTGGTATGCATGTCAATTCTATGGTCTATATACTCTCTTCGTCTCTTAAAATAGTCTTATTTTTCATTTTAAATTATCATTAAATAATTACTACATTTCTGTAAAGATTTTTCATTTTAAGTTATCTTCTCAAAAAAATTTCATTAGGTTACTTTTCGTACTTGAAATAATTTTTTAATGGCCATAGATTATTATTTCTAAAGTGTTATGTAATCTTCTGCTTGTGTTTTTCTTGAATGATGCTTTGCTCTACCATATCTACATTGACGTATACTATATTTGGGTGGGAAATTAACACTGGTGGCTTGAATGGCCTTACAAAATACACAAACTTGACTGTTATCTCTCTGTTAATAGCAAAAATATCATTGTAGCTTAATGATTTTGTATGAGTAGTCACATGACTATGATATTCTTCCATAGTTAAGCAAAATCAACAGCAAATGATCTGAACCATTAGCATAAACAGTAACGACTGAACAATCTTCCATACGATATCAATAGGCCTTTTTGTATTTGGTGTATACCCCCACACAATTACTCCATCCGCTTTAAGGAGAATCTGTTGCCTAGTTGAATTTTCATATAATTTGGGTGCTTGACAACATTGTTGTCTACATAAAACGGACTAATACCACTATTGGTAGTGGGCAAAAAATTTTCATCCAACTCTCTCTATCCACTTTTTCACTCCTTCGCCTAATTTTACTCATGAGTTTTTTGGTGAGTAAAATGTCATCCCACTAGTGATAAAAATAATTCTTAACTAATCTCTCTCTTACTTTTTCCAATATCTCACCATATTTTCTCTCTCTTCCATATTCACCAAATTTACTTAAGTTTCTAATTAATGTATGATTAAGATTAATGAATTTGTATTGTTTCTAATTAATTTATGATACTATTGGATGATTATCGTTTCAATCAATTCATAATATACTTAATACTTTTAATTAGCGGTTATAGTTATCTTTTACAACTAGAGTATTAAATTATATTTTTTAATTAATAATAATAAAATAAAATAATTAATAACAATAAATATTACAATAAGCAGTAAATTTACCTTAACGAATATTTGTAAAAATAAATGTGGAGGATAATAGTTGGAAAGTAGATAATGGTGAAAAACAAAAATAAGTAGGAAAATGTATTTCTTTAAGCTGTGACAAAGTATAGCAAAATGGCTGTCATTTTGTAGAGAATTTTTTTTATGACCATTGGTAATTTTTATTTTTATTTTTAAAAATGTTTAGATACAAAAAATAGTCGTTAAACTGGGCGGTGATTTGCTGCCAAGTCATCATACTGTGGGACCCATCGCTATATTTTTCTCATGAGTTTTCTCATGGGATGAGGAAACTCGTGAGTTTTCTCACGGGTGATCATTGCCGGGATTCATTTTTCACTCGTTTTACTCACTATTTTTACTCGTGGGGAAAATTTTACTCACTTCCGGTAGTTCTCTAACGGAGTACTTCACATGATATTTTAGTCTTTGTAGATATGTATTCCTTAAGAAAACGAACAGTAAATGACATTTTAGAAAAGGCAAAAGAATACGAATTAACAACAAAAGGGCTAAAGTATAATATATCCGTTCTTATTTGTTTACCATTTTTGAATTTTTTTACGGTTTTTAAAAGACAATTTAAATTATTTTTTTCTATTGAGATGCATTTAACAAAATCTCACTTAGATATATTAATGATTATAATATCATTAGAATTTGTGATTAAAGTTTTTAAACTTTAACTTAAAAAATAGAAATATAGCAAATAAATACAAACGGAGAAAGTATTAAATATGGAATCCCAAAGGCATATAAATAGATATGTTATCAATTTATGTGTGGCTTCTTCAGATTAAACAACAATTTGGACAAGGAAATTTTATGCAAGGGACTGAGTGAGTCATTGATGAGTTGTACCGTGAGAAGTGCAAGAAACTTGCGAAATTCGGACCAAGGAGACATAACTTAGTTCAGAGCTACTATCTATAACTATTACTAAAGCAAAACTCCTACTTATGTCATACTTAACATGTGTCAAACTATTATAAAAAAAAATTTCGTCTTTTTTAAAAATGATGTCATCTATTTTTTTTCCTACTTGACATAAGATTGAAAAATGTTATATATAGAAAATTATGTGACTATATAAGTTCTTAAATCATTTAAAACTACCTTTATTTATTCTCTTCATTTCATATTTCCTCTCTAACTTTTTCTATAATATTATTTATTTAATATGATAAAAAATTACTCTAATAAATTTTTTAATGGTAATTCTATAAAACCTATAAGTTTTCACCAATAAATAAAAATATTCTTATAATTGAAATATTTAACAAGATAATTTATTATGAAACCGTGCATCATACGAGACTTCCCTAATACACAACTATAAGTGCTCCCTGGTCTAGGATTGAAGGGAGGGAGGCTTCATGCATGTACTATAAAATTCTAACTAAATAAGCTTTAGTTTAGGGCAGTGTAAAGATAGGTAATGCTTTGAAATCAATATCTTATTTAAATAAGTTTTATAATTCAACTATTTTTTTTTATATAGTTGAACTATTTAATTTAACTAAAATATCTTTTACTTACATTTTATTAGATTAATTTTCACCTTTATTTATCTCTTCAATTTCAATATAAAAGTTTTAACATATCACTAATTTACCCTCTAAAGATCACACCATCTTTCCTAATACTACGTATTTGAAGTCTAAGAAATTACAAAAAAAAAAAAATGTATTTGCATACATCTAAACAACAATAATAGAAATCATATCATATATTCACTTTGTCTTTTATAATTTACCCCATTTTCATATATTCACATTATTAAGTTTTGATTTGATAAAATTGGTAAAATAGAAATTTAATGAGACCATAAATTATATATGTGAGAGTAAAATATATAATCTCCTATGATCATTTAAGATATAAAGTAATCTTTTAAGGACATATATTTTTAATATATAAAGCAAATAATTAGAAATAGAAAAAAACACATAATTACTTATATATATAACAAATAAGTACTCCTGCGAGTCCTACATTCAAAGGTAATAAATTTGACTCTCAAAGGACGAAGAACGTGTTTAAAAAGTAGCACAACAAAGACGTGACTTAGAATGCAGAGCTCATAAACAACAGCTGAAATGCTGAATAGCTTCGTTCTAATAGCCAATGGACACAGTAATCCATATGCTAGTAGCTCACATATAATAGCGCCTTCAGCTTACAACTGAGACTGACACAAATGTTGGTTGGTTTGGCCCTAATTTGGGTTCCTATATTTGTTAAACCGATGCCGATGCCGATGCCGATGCCGATGCCGATGCCGATGCCGATGCCCGTGTACTTTGGAAGTGTAAAAATAGTACTCGTAGGAGAATACGCGAATAGTCTTACATACATCAAAAAGTTTTTAAAGGAATGTCCCTGCATTCTCTGGATGATTAGTCATTACATAGCCCACAGGTTGGCTGGTAAAAGTTGATACATAAATCATCAATCCTACTTACCTTTTAACTACACCCCTCTTGTTTTTATCTTTCCCTCTCTTCATTTTTTGTCTGCTTTTATTTGGGATTTCAAATTAATTTAAGCCCACCATGATGGAATGGAATTACTCTCAAAATGTACGTAAATATTAACTCCGATTATTAAAAGTTGTAATGTTTATCATTTTTTAATACTTAATATAAGGTGTAACCTTTTTTACTTTTTTACCCCCTTTAGTAACTTTTTGGGAAAAATGTCCATCACTATTTTTAATTATTTATATTCTCTCTCTACTTTATCACATGCATATCTCCTAAACACCATTATCAAATTTTGCCTAGGAGTCCGTATTTTATGTGTTTGTTACAACTTATACTAGCCGGAGGTAGTATGTAATATGGCATACATTTGGTGTTTAATGTGCTCAAAAAATATGAATAATATATAACACGATAATAATAATAAAAGTCGATTGCATTGTATTGTATTGTTCCAAAACATTAGTTTCCATTTTAAATTATTTTGTTAAACTTATACATGTGATTCACCCTTTAAGATGATGGTGCCAATAAAATGCCACTCAACATCGAGATAAAGAGAGTAATAGATATACACAAATTACAAAAGTATGTGGCATGCATATGATGTCAAATGATACACATACTACTTTGTATACGAACCTGATGAGTTCACAATACTCTACTAAATGAGATATCCCGCTTAGCTAAGGACGATCACTAGCAAATTAGCAATCGTCTCCTAAAACTAAACATGTCGTCAAATGTGAAATGAATCGACGTTTAAAATTTAAAATCACCAAAAATCGGTGATCACATTCGCGTTACGTTATTGATTGGTGAAATGCACATATTTCAATTTCTATTACGAGGGGTAAATTCTTTTTTGCATTCATACATGACCCCTTGTCTCCTATCTACTAATTTCTTTTTTAATGCAAGCTAGGAATTCATTGAGTATCTAGTTTTATTACACTTTGTACATCTTTAAGGGAGCAATGCAAGTTCAAATTCATAGTTTCTCTATAATTATTGTAATGTTTTGACTTTGACATTATTCATACACCATTCTAATATGTGATTTATATATAAAGAAATATAGATAATTCTTAGGGTTATACGAACTTATTTAAAACTATTTAATATTTATATATGGTATCTAAATGACCTAAAATGTGTTAGTTTAGGACCTAATTGTATGTTTTTTGGAAATCGATTATTTAAATTCAAAGTAATAAGTCCAATCAATCCTAGGGCCTATTATAACACTATAAGACCCATAGAAGCCTATGTTAATCTTCCACCAAGTCCTTAATTGTCCAAATTGATTAAATTTTGAATCTTAACACTATACATTATTTTTGCAAAAAATATGATGCTAAAATAAAGGTACTAGACGCTTTATAGGGTTGTATGAGGAGTTTTGAATTTAATCATTCTATTTTTTATATTTAATCTCTAAAGAACCTAAATTTTAGTTTAGGACTCAATTTTAGAATCTGGTTAAAATGGATTTTAAGGTATAAAGTAGATGGTCTCCATTACTTAAAGGGCCTAACACAACCCTATAAAATACATGTAATAAGCATGTTAAAGAGTTCTTTCACTAGCTTCTAAAATGTAAAAAATGATCGAATTTTAAAGGTTATACATTTTTTTTGAAATATTTTTTGAAATTTAAGGAAAATAAATAAAGGTATTGTATGCTTTCTAGTTAGGGTCTTATGAGGAAGTTTAAAACTATTCAATACCTAATATTCGGCCTTCAAAGGCCAAAAAATAATTTTAGAACCCATTGTATGAGTTTTGTAACAAGTTGGAATAAGTGTTTAAAATCAAAATTGATGATTTCAATCACTCTTATGGCATAATATGACCATATAAGACCCATTATAAAAATATTAACTTGTTCTTTCATCGAGTCTCAAATAGTAAAAAAAAAATGATCAAATTTTAAATATTGTTGAGTATTATATATTTTTTAAGATATGTTTGAAAATATTTTGAATTTAAATAAAGGTACGAGATACACCATAGGTTTATATGAGAAGATTTTAGAACCAATAAATACCTTATACTTGGTCTTCAAAGGCTCCAAAACGAGATTAGCTCCCAATTCCAAGAGTTTAAGAATTCATATAAAATGGGTGTTAGAGTCAAAGTTGATGGATTTAATGAGTCACATAGCCTAATATGACTCTATAAGACTTATGTTAATAAGTATATTAAGGTATTCTCTTATCAGGCTTAAAATAGTTCAATGTGACCAAATTTTAAAGGTCATACATTATTTTTGAGATACTTTCTAGTACCTTAGGTATTGGGTATTTATTGAGGTCATATGAGGAATTTGGAACCGTTGAGTACCTTATTCGATCTAATTTTTAAAGCCAGTTGAAATGAGACAATGGTGGCTTGGCTTAAAAGGATATGATTTAAATCTTGTAATGTAAGACAATGGTGACTTAAAAGGATTTCAACAGAGATGACTACTACTTCTAGCTCTCAAAAAAAAAAAAAAAAAAAGGGACTACGTACAATTGAACCGTAATGTCTGATTTCTAAACAATAAAAGTAAGTAACATGGTCAATTATTATTATTTTCTCTCCTCTTTACTAAATAAATGAAAAACCTTGTTAAACAATAAAAGTGAGTAACTGTTTTTATTAAAAAAAAAAAAAAAAAAAAAACACAATCACTCTCGAATGCCAATACTTTTCTTCACTTTTAGGGAACCTTGTTTAAACCAATGCAATGCAAGAAAACTTTTTCTTCATCATCTTTCGAAGACAAGAACAGTGCACAGACAAGCAACCCAAGTAAAAAGTATCAAATGAACTTGAGCTTCAATCATACCGACTTAGAACGTCAGGATCATTACAATTTTTAGTAGTCTAATGTTTTTGTCTGACAATATATAAAGTTAACGAGAATTATACCTCTACTGCTTTTATCATTGTAGCAAAATGCATATTCATGATATGGACTAGTAGTACTGTATATATTCAATCAATTTATAAGTTCCACTGATAAATGCTGATGTTTATATGTAAAAGTAAACACGCAGATGTCGAATGATCCCTAAAACTTATATACATCGGAAATTTAGAATCATTTATCTGGCAAATTTAAACTTTTTAAGTTTGGTAATTAGGGAAATTTTGATGCTTGACTCAATAAGTACGAGATTAAGAGAGGTTTTGGAATTTGTTTTCAGCTGCTTGAAAAATATATGCACTTTTGGAATTCAAGTAGTGAATGGTACTTAAGCTTACGAGTTGTCCGTATCATAATAAAACAAAATAATGTCAAATCAAATCTTAAGTTACTTGTGATGAGAGGTCTTTCATGGGTTCTTAAGCTTTTTTATATGTGCACAATTGGAGGTTTCAACTAGTGTTAGAAATGAAATACTCCCCTTCATTTCCTTAATTTTTGCCCCATTTATCTTTATAGAGTTAAAATTCAAAATGTTTGATTATAAATTTTCATCATGTTATAAGAAATATGTTAAGTGTGATCTTATTGGATGCAAATCAATGTAAATTTTTAGAATATCAACTTTTCATAATTTTTTGCCTTAAAAAACGTTTAAAGTCGTGTTTTGAAAATCGCAAAAAATCAAACGAAGTATATGTACGAGGAAATTTGTCCCAAAGGTCTCTCTAGTGGCTTCCAAATTAACTAATCATAGTATTTTACGGATTTCCTAAACTTTGAAACAAATTTACATCTGTTACATACATTTATAATTTGTAGCTACCATAGTATTCATTCATATCTATAAGCATATATATATAAAATGATACAGTAACTATCAGAATTTATACAAACATAATATAGGTAGGGTTTATTTGGCTTAACCGCTTAATTCATTCTTAGCTTGCAAATTTTGCGAGTAAGCGAATTAAGTTAGCTAGGAGTCAACTTGAAAACTATACATCTTAGTTTAAGCACCGTGATTTATTTTTCTTCTTTTGCCTCGTTAATGACAATAGGTGTATACCGCCAACAATTTACAAGATATGACAACTTTTAGGGTTTCAGCGGATATATATAATTTTCCCTAAATTTCCTTCTATAAGCAAGATTAAATTACATGGGGAAAAACATTGCCTTTTCCATAATTTATTTGTGTCCCTTCAACTGTTTATTTTATTTCTTGGGCAGGTGGAAGGGTTCTTAATGGGTACGAACACTTCGATAATTAGATTACAATATTAACAAATCCATCCGAAGTGCGTACACTCCAGCAGCGCGCTTAAATATCAACCATCTATATCACACCTACAAAAAGTCCAATTAAATCAGCACTCATATGGTGTACATACCAACACCATGGCACCATGAAAGGACTACTTACAAAGTTACAGCAACACCCAAGTTTATCAACCTCCTAAGTCCCAACCATCGCGCCATCGGTTATGGTCAGCTCGATCGAAGGCATGCATTATTCTCCACCATCACAGCTACAAAAGCATACTGAAAAAGATTTTAATTTAGCTAAGATAATTAGTTTTTCGTAAATGGAGCAAATAAATAAAGACCAAGGGAATAGCGTCCTATAGTTCATCGTGTATAATATAATACTCAAGGACTTAGGATGTAGTAAGAGTAACAGTAGCACAATAAAGTTACTCATTCGCGTTACTGAAACCGAGGTTGCCGTGAAAATGGAGATAGATAGAGAGAGAGAATGGAGACGAGGAGTGTGTTCCAAGACACAATGATTACATGGGGGTCTTGGGGAGGCAGAAAGGATGGCGTTGGCGTGGAATAGAGCGCGCGCGCTACCTTAGAAAGTTGCCCAAAAATAATACTCACTTGTTCTATTCCATGTAGGTTTTGTAATTAGTACTCGTAGTCGTAGAATGAAGTAAATTGCAAGCTAGGTTTTATTTATTTATTTATTTTGTGAGAGACTCAACTTCAAAAAGGTTTAGAAATTATACAACATTTTGTCTAGCTTTTATCATGACTGAACCCCCCCTCTTGTTACTTTTTCTTATCGCAGGCTTCCTCTCTACATTTTTTTTTGCCTTTTGGCTTTTTAGGTCTTTTGGTCGGTCCACATATTCTTGTTTCTGTTATTGTCTTCTCATTCTCCATCCCTTCTTTCTATTACTCATTTATTGATCAAAACTTATACTCCCAACATTATTTAGATTGGCTTTTTTTTTTATTAATTATTGAGATTTTTCTAATTTATATCTTATACGAATTAGATATAAATTATATCAGGATATTGAGATATTAAATATATATATTGTTATATCAGATGTATGTATTGTTATATTATATATAGATATTGTTATATTATATATTGATATTGTTATATTAGATATATGTATTGTTATTTAAAATACAGAGAAATGTATATTATTAGTTATAGACATTATGATCTCAGGTATAGAAATGAAATAATATAAATGTCCGTGATAGGCTGATATATTTAAGTATAAATTAGAAATTTCTCATTAATTATCTACTTTTTTATTTAACTTTATTTCATGATGAAGTATCATCCTTATTTTTTTTATTGATTGATAAAAATAATTTTTTCGGATCATAGAGAATTCAAAAATGATATTTATGTGAATATAATACTCAATCTTACAAGTTACATCCTCTTCCACAAACCTATCATAGATTAGTAATTGCCTTAGAATTTGTCATTCGATCATAACTAAAAACTATAGTGTCATTCATTACAATGGGTGTATGATTTAGTTTATGAGTACGTTAATGTTGTAACTGAAAAAACCAAGGTTAGAACTACATATTGATCGCGACTTTCAAATCGCTAACATCTTTAAAAAAAATTCTATCACTAGTGACACTAACTTAAATACTAAAGTTACAACGTTCGATAAAAATTAAAATCGAGTTCTCGCTCGATCCCTCAAAACATTTTAAAATATTCACTGACAAATTAACATCATTCTAAAACTTGATTATCCATCCCCTGGGTCATACATGTTGCGAAAAGAGGAGGTTTTCCTAATTCATACTATATAAATTATATCAAATACAAAAGATATAAAAATAACAAAAAATAATAACAGATATATACATTATGATATCAAATATAAAGATAAAGTTAAAAAAATGTCTCGGTATAAATTAAAATTTCTTCGAAAAAATTATGTGTTAGCAGAAATTTTTGTTGAGAAAGAAATACGAGCTATTTTATCAAGTGATCTTACGGTTTTGCATAAGTGTGGCCTCATAGTCATTTGTGGCGTAAGCGGCTCGATATTCATAACTATGTGCCCGAGTTCTCTGCTGCTTCCACACACTTACTTTTCCCCGTTTTTGCAGAAACTTGAAATAGGCCAGATTTAGAAGATGAATAGTCGCCGAATTGCGGCAAACTAAACACAATGGGATGCCATTGAAGGAGCAGGGTCAAGATGAAGACTTCCAAATTTTTAAGTTTGCGTAGGCACCACATGTATGGTAGAAGATCATCGCAGTCCGAGGTGTACGTACTTTATGTGCACTAACGACCAGATAGAAGAAACTAAATGAAAATATAATTCTCTAACGCGAATACTTCATGTAATTGAGTGGTTTGAAGTAGAAATTCGGCAGTAGGGCTGCTTGTTTGCATTGATTTGTAATTGCATATTCTACCGATGATACGATTATTGTCATTTTTTCATTCATCCACCTTGTATCAGAATGATGATTTGCCTGAATTTGCCAAGATGACAGGTGCTCTTATTTGGTAGAGAGAAAGACGATGAATTATGGGTGATCAAAATGAGGGAGGCTGTGTGGAAGCCTGTTGTGAAGCCATGTTTAGCCTGTTACGTTATATGTCAACGAGGTCCTACCAATTAATTGCCCTTTAACTGCAGGCTTTCTTTCCTCAGGAGTACAGTACAGAATTTTCCAAGTGTTATTCTTAACCTTATTAACTTGGGAAATTACACAATACATATTTCAGACTCTATGTGATCTTATGTGTTGCTCTCTCCCGAAACCAATGCACTTGCAACCGTATGCGTACACGATAAGATAGAAGGTGTAACTTGCACTTTGAACCTATCACTGGGAAATAAACTGTATATCTTTATGCATATAATCGATTAAAAGAACCCCTCTACTGTTTGATAGCAACTAAGGGTGAGAAAAGAGCGACAGAAAAATGCCGTAAAAAGAAAGGAAAGCAGAGTGCTAGCTAGCTCGAGACTAACTACATATTTATGGTCTTATGGAGCGGACTAGCCATAATCATCACTCTTAGAAAAATAGAGACGAGGCCAACAACACACTAGAGAAATTCCTAATTTATACTTGATATAAATATATTAAGGGTATTTTCATAATTTTATTTCTATATTTGATATTATAATGTCTATATCTGATATGAGTTTTATGTATTTTTATATCTTCTGTATTTCTATGTCTGATATAACATTACCTATATTTAATATAATAATAGCTATATCCGATATAATAATATTTATATTTGATATAATAATATTCTGATATAACTTATATCATATATGAATTAAGAAAGTCGTAATTTCTTGCATACAGAAGGAAATATTTCGTAGGCTCGTAGCTAGGTGAATGGCAACCAAGAAAAAGCAAAGTAAAGCTAAGTTTTACAAGTTTATATGAAACAATCTATAAAAATTAGCCGAATATATGATAGATTATAGAAGAAGGGATATCAAAAGCATGAAGAAAAAACAAATACCTACAAAGCAAAACTGAAAAGGTAGCATAATTTAATGTTTTAATTAAAGTCATCACTCCTAAAATTCCAACTGATGAGAGGAAATAAAAAGCAAAGTGAAGAAGCGCACTTAGAGTGTTAGAAAGTTTGATTCATATATAAACAAGACATCCTTTCTTCAAAAGAGACAACACCCAACACCACCCCCATCAAGTAAGATGTGTCTCCCTTTCTCTCCTTTTTCTTCTTCCTTCATCCTTTCCTCTTTTACCCTATAAGAAAGCGAACTCTCTTTTCTCCTTCTCAAAATTCATAAAAATATACAAACAAATATATCATTCGATCATATATTATAATCCAAATGAATATGCCCTTTGCTAGATGAATAGTAGTGGTAATAACATTGAAGGATTACAACAACAAGAAGAAGAACATCAGCAACGAGTAGGAGTAGGGGTAGGAGTAGAAAATTACCAAGAGTGTCCTCAACAAAACAACAACACAGTCATTGAAAACAATAATCTAGAAATGCAACAATATCACCAAGCAACTACATCCCATACTGATCCCTTTGGAGGTGGTTTCGGAGGCGGTGGGGGAAGGGCAGGACTGGTATTTCCGGATCTTTCTCATCAACCACCTCCTTTGCCACCACAACCACACATCCTACCATGGGATCTTCCACAAGTCCAATCCTTTCCACCGGCGCATGATCCCTTCTTTTTCCCTTCATCATCCTCTTATGGAGGGTTGTTTACAAGAAGACCATCAAACTCGTTACAATTTGCATATGAAGGATCCTCCTCGGACCATATTCGGCTTCTTTCGGATGCCCTTGGTCCGATGGTTCAGCCTGGCTCAGCCCCTTTTGGACTCCAAGCTGAGCTCAATAAGATGACTGCGCAAGAGATCATGGATGCTAAAGCCCTTGCTGCTTCTAAGAGTCATAGTGAGGCCGAACGCCGTCGTCGTGAGAGGATCAATAATCATCTTGCTAAGTTGAGAAGCTTGTTGCCTAGCACCACTAAAGTAAGCCCATCTTTCTCCTATTACTACACCCTCGATCAAAATCTTCCAAAAATAAAAAAAATAAACCTCTTCTCATATATATAAATCATTTTTTGTTACCTACAAAATTGTTCTTTATATGTATGATTATTGTTTGAAGAATATTTAAACTAGCACGCCTAGCAAGAGATTTCATATTATATAATGACATGAAAACTTTGGCTTATTTTAGTCTGAAGATTTGGTAAATGTTTTTCAAAAGACTTGAAGGATTTGGAATTATGTGATCTATCTAAGATATTATTCATATATTTTGTACTTACATGTGTTCAACTTCCAAACATAGTGGTCATGTAATCACTTTTTTTTTTTTTTTTGAGTATTTCTATCATTTTTTTGTTGGATCTTTAGTGGCACAACCGAGGAAAACGAAGAAGAAAAAAAAGGTGGAAAATTAAAAGGATTAGCGTTGGTGTCGCTTTGTTGATAAGATAAAGAGAAACCAAATAGCAGGTGAAAAAGCTTACATGGAAAATTCTTGCCGGCCGCGCGCCCAAGTGCTAACTTATGAGTCAAACACTTGCAAATAATATTGCTAGCTTAATTAGTTCCACATTTGAACCCCACTTACACAAAGTAATTTGTAATCATCAAACATCCTAAACTTTTACTTGATTGTGTGTTACATGTATTCTTCTTTGTTAGACGGACAAGGCGTCGTTGCTAGCCGAAGTGATCCAGCACGTGAAGGAGCTACGGAGGCAGACCTCCATTATAGCCGAGACGAGCGTCGTCCCAACCGAGACCGACGAGCTTACGGTCGATGCTGCATCGGATGACCAAGATGGGAAGTTCATCATCAAGGCCTCGTTGTGTTGTGATGATCGTTCGGATTTGTTGCCTGATTTAATCAAAGCCCTAAAAGCCCTTAGGTTAAGGACTTTAAAGGCGGAGATTACTACCCTGGGTGGGAGGGTTAAGAACGTACTGTTTGTCACACATGAGCCTAATACAAGTGACCATGATGACAATAATAATAGTAATAGTAATAGTAATGATGATGGCCACGGCGAGGATCCACCGCCGGGGCAATGCTCGATAAACTCGATACAAGAGGCGTTGAAGGCTGTGATGGAGAAATCCGGGGGCGGGGATGAGTCTGCTTCTGGTAATCCTAAGAGGCAAAGGACTGCAAACATTAACATTTCCTAACTAAATAATGATTTAGTCCTTACTACTACTATAGATAATCATTTTGATTAACAAGGGCTCGATCGGTCTCTTTGAAATATTTTATACTAACAAAGATGACCTTATGATTGATTACCTTGCATGGGTGTTTCTATCTTTTCTCTTTTTGGGTATTAGTTTGGTTTGCATGGGTGTGCTTAGCTTGTTGTTACTATTAATGTATTGATTTCGGATTTTCTCATCGAATGAGAGAGTTATGATCATATGGCTTGAATTGGGTATTTCTTATGAGTGTTGCAATGTTATTCATGCATATAGTATAGTTTCCCATGCATCAGTATTTGATGACAACTTAGAATAATGATGATATTTTGTAGTATATATTATGCTTGTTCAGTCCGAGAGAAAGTACATACTAGTGTAGATTATGGCAGCGAGGTTGTTGCTTGCTAGCAGAAGAGAAAAGAAGCAAGGGAAGTGGATCTTTTTCGTGAAGAGAGATAGCTTACATCAATTCCATAAATAGAAACAATTGAAACTATATGCATAATTTTCAGGAATATATTAAAAATGGCAGCTAGGAAATTGAATATAGTATTGGTTGTATTGTAGTGGGGTTTGTTGAAGAGTGGGATTAGACATCATCATCACATACATGTATAGAAGAGATCAGAGGAAAATGGTGATGTATATGTGAATTTGAATCATAAGAATATGTCATATTATTGAAACATTCATGCTATACTACTTATTCTTCATTATTGTCCATATACATACATACATTATCATTTGTTTGGTTCTTGCGAAATGCTTAGGTAAGCTACCAATTTGTCTCACTTGTGTTTCAGAAAAAAACTACTGAGATGAATTTTATAGAGGCAGATGTCATTTTTGAAGAAGTACAGTAGTAGTTTTCTTGGTGGTCTCCCCACCCCCCATTCTTTCCCCTATCTCTATCTCTATCTCTTTCTTCCTTGGTTTTATGTCTGTATTTTGTCTTTGGTTCCGTTTGGATCTTACTTTTGGCATGTAGCAATAGTTAAGAAGAATATATATGTGCAATACTCCTACATGGAAGTTAGGAGTGACTTAGCTGGGTTAGGGGACTCCGGATTGTATTATTGAATGGTCAACTATTTTAATTAGTTGGTTAAAGTCAAAACTTGAGATCTAATCCCGTCTATATCTCTTGTCGTTTGCGGCTCTTTTTACATTAAAAAAAAATAGAAGACTCTGTTGCAACTAGATGTGACAGGCAATTCGTTGTTGAGCTAGGGTCGTGCATAAGCTACGGAGTATATATTTATAAGCACAACATAATTGAGTTAAAAAAAAATCACCTTTGTATAGCCCGATATGAGCGTATAAAAGTAGTTAACGGGGTCGATCTAACTAGATGCAATGGAGTTTGGGAAACAGCATAGGTTCGATTCATTGCCACCTTAAATTAGGAAGCATGCAATAGTCATATTAATTCAATGTTTATGCTATTACTTGTATATTTGTATATATAGGAAATTTATTTCATATAATCTCAATATCTTATAATAACGAAGAACATACGAAGTATTACTTGCCCAATAAGCTTAGATATGGGCTTTTCTATTGAAGCCCTTAGGGCCTTGGCTGACCAACTACTCAGGTAGCTCCATTATGAAGTACTCCTGATTATGCTTAGTAATTTGTGCTCTTGGACTCTTGGGAGGATAAATGGAATATTGGATGGACTCTCGTTTTTCATGCGGGCGTGCACAAGCTTTTTCCATCACCAATACATTATATCCATCTTTTATTTCCAAAGTTGTAATTAAAGCTCCGTTTTTCCTTTTTTACATTGTTTGGTTTGGAGTAAATATATGATATAAAACTTAGAATGTAAATTCATTTTACACTATACTGAAAACATTTTTCACTAAAATTGGAAGTAAAATAATTTTACATACATTCACTCCAATAAAAATACCAACTAACAAACAATTAATGCATTACCAACTCATGTATAGAGGTGGGCACGGATCGTGCCGTGCCTATCATGGACCATATCAACTTGTGCCTGACCTTTTGTCGTGTCATGCCTAATTGTGGTTGTTCTGTGCTATGTCATGCTACATTTCCCTTAAACTCGTCCAATAGCCTAGTACGGCCCATGTGCTTGGCGTGCTGTGTCTCGTGTTGGCCTAATTTCTTTAACAAAAATTAAAATAAAGTATAAAATAGAATTGGAAAAAATAATTTTAGATAGTATAGATTTTATTATGAAAATATAATAATATTAACAATATTAGTAATATTAATTATAGTAGTAATAATAATATTACTACTGATAATAGTGTTAAATAATACTAAATAATAGCATATTTCGAGTCGTGACTCGTGCCAAATAGGCATGCCGCTCACGTGCTAGTGCCTAAATTTTTTTGGCTGTCTGCGGCCCACTCCATAGACAGCGTATCACGCGTACGCGTGTGCTACGACCGTGCTCGTGCCGTACTATGTCAAAAGAACTTACATAAAAAATGATAAATAAGGGAATAAGGGGGTCACCTTGCCTGAGACCTTTCTTTGGGAATAAGAGTGAGGATGGCTGACCATTGATCAAGATCGAGTAGAAGACAGTTAAAATGCAGTGCGTGATTAAGCAGATCCATGTCAATAGAAAGTTCATGGCATGCATTACTCGATTAATGAAATCCCGTCGTATTCTGTCATAAGCTTTTTTTAGGTAAATCTTGAGGACCGCAGCAAAATCATGCCCCTTCTTGGATTTTACCCAATTCAACACTTCATGGGCTATGATGCAATTATCATACATGATTCTGCCAAGAACAAAGGCATTTTGAAATTTATTCACCACCTCTTGCGTTATGGGGGCTTTAATTTGATGACACTGGGAAACTACTTTATAAATTGAGTTACATAGGCCAATAGGACGTAAATTATTAACAGATTTCGGATTGTTACACTTAGTGATCAACGTTATGAACGTTAGGTTCCAAATTCTTGAAAGTTTAGCACCATTGAAAAAAATCGATGATTGCTAAAGATAAGTCTTCCCCAATACATGCTAGAACTTTTGGAGAAATAATAGAGGAAAGCCATGAGGACTTAAGAGGGCCAAGACCGAAAACAACATCCCTAATGTCCTTAGAGAATGGCCTCAAGAGCAAAGCAACCTCTTTAGGTCGGATTTTTGGGATGGAAGCAAACCAATCTAGGCTTGTATCCTCTTGAAACTCTAAAGTCGAAATGTTGGAAGCCAAACTCCCCTTTGAAATCTAGTAGTCCTAACCTATATGTAGCATGCTAAAGAAGTCCATGAACTTGCCCTTAATTTTTGACATTTCAAAAATCTAGAGGTCTTTCCGAGTTTTCAAGGCGACAATCAAATTTTTTGATCTCCTATCCTTCCCACATTTGAAGAAGGAGATCAATTTATCCCATCTTAATTTATCTCTCTCGATACCCAAAATCACATCATTCTTAAACAAATGAAAATTGAAAACTAGTTGTCGGTACTCGGTAGTCAAGCCTCAACAACACGTTTAGAAAATCAAAAGTTCAAACAACTGAAAACTGAAAAGACATTTATAACGAATGAACATGGAATAATAATTAACAATAAAAAAACATGTCCTAAAGTACTGTTACGAATGAAATAAAAACCTAAGGTAATTAATAATAAAAGTACGGCAAACACACGAACCACTTTTGAACTGGCGTTTACAGCAACTCAAGCAGCACCCCCCCCCCCCCCCCCCCCCCCCCCCCCTCATGATCTTCATCGCTTGACTCATTCATCCTCATGGCTGGGTATAATCTCTGCACTTTCTCTCTTCTCTTTTAGTCACTTATTCACTGCTTTAATATACTCGCTTTTATTTTTTATTTGGAATTTTTTTCATAATATTATTTAATTAAATAATTAGAGTAGAATTAATTTTTCTTGCATTTTGGTATATTTTTATGTGTTTTCTGCGTGATTTTTTGCGTATTGATGACAATATGATTTGGGTTCTTTGCTATTTTTTGATTGAATTTTCTTTTTATATGTAATGTATGAATTTATATGGCCCTTTTTTGGTGGGTACAGTAATAGTAATATTCAAGTGTGCTAATTATGTTCCTGATAATAATTAATGATAGTTTAGCAAACATCAAGATTGTTGCTTGGGTTAGTTGGTTTCAAAAGAAGTTGATTGGGTTAGCTATAAAGTTTCTAATCTGAACATATTTGTGAGTTTGTGAGAAGGGGTGGTACTGTGGGAGGCTGATGTCAGGAAATTGGCAGTTTATTTGCAATTTGTGTGAAGTAGTGAATTGTTTTTATTTTGATGAATGCTCATTATCCAGTAGGAAGACTATTATAATCGTTGAGTCCGTTGAGTAGAAGAGGTTTAGAATAAGTTAGCCCTTTAGGATTATGATTTTGGTGTAACTTGTCCGGTTTGTGTGATCGTGGATGATAAATTGTGTTTGTGGTAGTGTTTTTCTTTCTTTCTTTTTTGGTTGAGAGATTGTGAAGTGATTCCAATACCCCGAGTGTTGCTTGGCAACCACCAAATTTTCTTAACTACTTTGAGGCGGTATTGAGTAGTAATTCAGTTTTTGACATGGAAAGAAAACTAGGTTAGCCCTTAAAGATAGACCAACTAACTCATTCTTACCAATTTTTTTTAATATATAAAAAAAACGTTCATGATAAAGTATACGCTTCATGTGTCACCCCTTTTTAATAGTAGAAGCATGCCACATTATCAATATCATAGTTAAAGTAGCAACTTGGGGCCTGCCTGAGTCATCACATTAGTGATTAGAGAAAGCTCATCATTATAAGAGGATTATGCTGCTTCTAATTGAGACATAGAGGAAAGATACATCATTAACGGCACCCATTTGATTAGAGAGACAGAGAAAGATAAGATAAGGGACCTGAGGAGTGAGATAGAGAAATCAAATCCAAGGAATGGTAATAACTTCCCAAAAAGCGTAGCAGTTTAAAAAAACGGAGGAAGTGACATGGTATGGTCCCTGTGGTCAAGATTATATTGAGATGAAAAATCGGCGCTTGGTTAGCTTCCTACAATAAATGGCTGAAAGACACCAACCAAAAAATGAGATAAATCCTCCTTTGCATGAACAATGATGGAGTTGGTAATGCATAGATTATCACCTTCATGATTGATTGGTTGGTGCCTATGCTGAAGACCCCTTATCTTTTTGAGGGGCCAAGCAAATAGTATTCCATTCTGTTGGGATTGAGCCAACAACATTGTGTTTGGAATGTTTTTGAGAGGTGAAATGCCTAATATCTTTACTCTATCTTTGGATATTCCCAACTGTCTATTGACACTTAATTATCATTGAATGTCTTAGCAAAGGCTGCACCCTTAGAGACTAAGATGCGCTTTCTGTAGATCATAGTGCATTTCCTGGGAAAGTAAATCATTACAGTTGTATCCTTTTTTGTCTACTTGTTGCATTGTGTATAAAATCAACACATCTAAGCTACATTACTCTCTCTTCATTCACCACAAGTACCCTTATACACGTAATCATGGATGACACTTTTAGTCAAGTCAGAGTAGCAGAGTTTGAGATCTGTCTGGCAAAAGCTGGTATACCTTTCCGAGCTATATGGCTATATTCTCTTTTTTGTGTGGATTTTTGGGGGGAGGTGGGGTATCGATTATTTCATTGAATCTGTGACTGTTGTAAGATTAATGTCCGTGTATTCCTGAGATATAGAATCAATTTCTGTGTTTTATGGCATTTTTAGATTAATGTTTGAGGAACTATTTTTTGTTTAAATACTGTGCTTCCATTTTTTAGTTCACTTATTTCACCTTATATTATCTGACAATAAAGGAGGGTAAGAGTTCTGATATGAAGTGTTCAAAGTCTTTTAGTTTGGTCAATAGTTGCAAAGTATTTGACTTCTCAAGGCTTGATTTGCTTTTACTAATTGGTATTATATGGATATAAATCATCGAGTCATACATCAGGTATATTTGACTTAGATAGTCTTTCATGAACTCACGTGATAGTTGTATGCACATTGGATTCTTTGAGAATTCTGGATAATCCCTTTCTGTATCAACCTCGTGCAGTGTTACACACTGCAACCTTGGCTTTACAAGTTCTAATTATCTGAAAAATGCAGAAGATCTTGGCTGGTTGACGGCAACAGATTTGCTACCAAAATAAAGTGTGCATCTGGGAGTTGTGATGCTGGAAATATCAATTGGAAAAGCAACCCAACTAGATCGTGCCCCAGTTGCCAGCACACTATTGACAACAATGATGTATGAAATTCTACCTACTCATTTGTTAATTAAACTTGTTTCACGTAGTTGCTTCCAAATATGAATGTACAACGTTTATTTACTTGCCCTCAAATGCCTTAGGATGGGGGGAAGATGCATTGTTTATTCTCAATTTTGAGGCATTTCTTATCTACTTAGCCTTGAAATCCTTTTTCGGCTTCTTTCTTTAGTTTCATATGCTTCTGTGTTCTATTCTCATATTGACATGAGCTTGTAATGTTTTGCACTTGTCGTTAAATTGAAACCTTTATCCATTCCTTGATAATTTTTTTCTGGAGCTTTACGTTAATGAGGTCAACTTTCAATTTTATATCATAAAGGAGATTGAACACAGGTTCTGTGGAAAGCTTTTGTAAGAAATGGCTATAGTATCTCTACTTGCTTATTTTATGCTATTTTTTTATCATCTATTCATCTGTATCTAGTTTGTGTGATGGCAAACCTTGCGATTTGTATACTATTATGCCTCACTAAAACGATGTTTTATGGTGACCCTTGCGGTTGTGCTCTCTTGGTTTGTACTTTGTACCCCTGCAACCTGAACTTTGCTAGAATTCATGTTGGACTTTTATCTAGTAACCCCACTAACCTCACACTCAAAACTCTGTTCAATCATTACACTCTCATTTGTGCTTCAACTGCCATAATCCTCCTTGTACATCAGTAAAGAGTAGGATATGGATAGGGTTAATGCATCACCTGCAAACTTCTTGTTATCTTGCATTGCCCTTGAGTCTTCTGAGATTCCACCTAGTAGAAAGGCCTCATGTGTTTGTTTATGCTGAACTAGTTTTTTCCAGCTTGACTTTACTCTACATTGCAGTCATGTTTATTGCAAATAATTGTTTAACTCCTATATTTTGTGATTTTCCATCAAATTCCTTCTCATATCTTATCTCTTATAAAACCTGCCAGTGGAATCCATCTTTACTCACTATACAGGAATCTGTCAGTTTCTTTTTACTCTAACCTTCAAATTCAAACCCTTCAATGCATCAACTTGAACTATATTCACTGGATAGCTTGATAGGTCTCGGTGGTTGGAATGTTTGGAGGAACAAAATGGTTAGAATTTGAGTTAAAGGAGAGTTAAGTAATTGAAGCATTGGCATTGGTTCAATGGATGGAGAAAAAGTTAGTGTGTGAGCTCTTTTGCTAGTCCTTTTAGAAATTGAGGGTAAAGAGAGGATCATACAAGGCAGGGGGTAGTGATTGGTAGTGGAAGCATAAAGAAATATGGAGGACAAAAGGGGGAGTTGGCTATGGGTGTAGGGAACTCAAACATTGTGGCTGGCTTGCTGCATCAGTAATACACATAAATCATTATGAAGTTTTAGGCTATACAATTCAGTTTTTGGGAGAAAGACAAAATTACGAGGTTTTTAATGAAGGTTTCCTAAATTTGGTTCAATTATTACTGAGAAAACTGAATCTTTTTGATGAGATGATAGATATGACTCACTTTTTAAAATCATAACAACCTGAAGTATCACTCTGGCACATCTATTTATGTTATATATTATATCCTTTTTAAGAGTGCTGTGACTCATGGTTCAGTACCCTTTATTTCTTTTTCTCTTTTGTCCTATCATGGTTTACCCTTTTTTTTTATATCCCTTCTTAGTGGATGCTTTTATATAAAGCCATGCCAATGTTATCAACTCATGGGTCATGATCAAAGATTGTACTTTGTTCAATTTGCTTTGTTTTGTTCTCCAGAATCAGATGTTATTAATGAACTATACAAAAGGACAAATTAAAACCGAACAAATTTGGTGCAGATGAGATAATCTGTTGCGTTGAAAATGATAACTTTGAATTGTTCACTGTCTTTTTGAACTGGGTGCAAAGTTTCATTTCCTATTTGCTATTGAAATGCGATGGACTTAATTACAATAGTTCATGAAACTGCCTGAGTATTTTTTTCCGATGAGGATAATATACGTATTTGTGTAGTAGTTATTGACTTAAAGATTTGACAGTTCATCCTTTGCAATGCAAGTATTGCAAATAGCGAAAGCACCACTTTCTTGTAAAAGTGAAAATTTTGTTCATATATATGTGAACAGATGGCTGCAACCTTGCAGTGGTTTGTGTGACTTGGTCTGTGTCTGGTCTTTGAATTATATTACTTTTTTACTCATGATGACATCTTTTTTTTTTCTCTTGCTCCCAGGTTGTTCAGGAGTGGCCAGGATTACCCAGAGGTGTAAAATTTGATCCTACTGACCAGGAGATAATCCAACATTTACTTGCAAAATCTGGCATTGGAGATGCAGCACCACATCCTTTCATTGATGAGTTTATCCCTACTGTTGATGAAGAGGATGGAATTTGTTACACTCATCCTCAGAATCTACCAGGTTAGTTGCAACTTCTTCGCTGTACTAGCTTGTTGGATCCTAGTGAATTTATATGGTCTAAGTATTGATGATTTAGGTGTAAAGCAAGATGGAAGTACATCTCACTTCTTTCATAGAGCTATCAAGGCTTACAACACGGGTACACGAAAACGTCGAAAAATCCATGGTGATGATCTCGGTGATGTTCGTTGGCATAAGACTGGCCGTACAAAGCCAGTACTCACTAATGGGGTGCAAAGTGGATGCAAGAAAATCATGGTTTTGTACGTCTCCCCTAAAGGTGGCAAACCAGATAAAACTAGTTGGGTCATGCATCAGTATCATTTAGGTACAGAGGAAGATGAAAAAGATGGAGCATATGTGATTTCAAAAGTTTTCTATCAGCAGCAGCAAGTGAAACAAAGCGACAAGACTGTTGGGTGTAACTCTGATGTAGCAGATGACACTGTTGTAAAAGTAGATCCTGTAACTCCCAAATCTGTAACTCCTGAGCCTCCTCGAAATGAAGTGCGACTTCACCAAAGAAACGAGGCTTCGATTGATTGCAGCTACTCTGGTGCCCAGGTAGTGTTTAGAATGTTCCTTTCTGGCAACTTACACAACTTATACACTCTTGAAAGTGGTTTACTTTCGGTTATATATTACTTGGTGCAATATATGCTTTTCTGACATTGCAGGTACTTATAGTTTATAAGCAAATCACCACATCCTAGTAAATTATGTATCTGCTGGTGCTTATGTCGCTATTATTGCAATATATTTGCAGGAACGTTGGTCCTGTGTTCTGGATCCAGCTGCTTCACCATGGAAAAACAGTTACTAAGTGCTTAGTCGAAAAGTGACAATTTTGAGCTAAAAGCCTTTTTAACCTATTGGTTGTAAAATTTAATCTGTTACACTGAGGTGGTATAGAACAATTGATGTGATTCTCTAGTATAGACTGAATGTGTGCGACATCTATTATTGTTTCCGAGTTATACCACCATCTTTACTCAAAAAGATGTTTTTGTCCGTCGTAGCTATGAACTGGTCCCTTTGTTGGCTGTTTGCTGCTTAACCATACAATGATGATTGGTCTTCTAAATTGCTTTTCTGTCCAATGTGTATTATAAAGTAATTTTTATTCATTAAACAAGAATCTTGATTTTACTCGAATTTTATGTTCTCAGGATTATGACATGAGATATGTTGATGAAGTGCAACATCATGAAACAACCATGTCAAGCGTTAATGATAACCTCAAGGAAGATTGTGTTGATGTCTCTTCACAGGAACCAGTCGTGGAACATGGTGACAACCAGATTGAGGAAGAAAAGTGGTGGGATAGTGAGTCACAGTATCTGCTAAATTCCCAACAACTTGTGGAAGGGCTTTCTCTTTGTGATGAGCTCCTTCAAAGCCAGTCTCCAAATCGAGATGAAAATGCAGAGTGTGTACCAAAGAAGAGATCTGTTCTTTCAGAGTATGCTCATTTGGGCCCTGAAGATCTAAAGAAGGATTTGGAAGAGTGTCAGAATTTGATTATTGACCCCGCAAACATAGATTTAGACACACCACCTGATTTCAGATTAAGCCAGCTGGTATGGTTGGGTCAAGATTATTTTCCTGTTTTATATCTAGTTTTGGTCTTATGATATGCGTTTCTCATGTATTTTCTTTGATTTGGTTATCTAGGAATTTGGATCACAGGATAGCTTTGGTGCCTGGGGATTAGGCAAGATAATTGACTGAAGATGTAGGTGTCATTATGTTCGAGAAACTTTTTGTTTTAATTCTACAAAGGGCATTGCTTCATATATGGCTTGGTAACATCTGACGCAGCTTTCATTTTGTAAACCGTATTATTAAGCTGTCTATTGTGGTAGATCAAATGTATAGCCCTCGTTTTCTTTTTTGATCTTTGAGATTTGCTGACAATGAGATTCCTTGCCTTCTAATAGCAAGTGTGGATCAACAGCACCCTAGCTTGTTTTTGTGAATTTGATAGGATATTTAGTAAGGGGCTGAGCTTGCTTATGTGATTCTGAAACAGTTGTATGTCCATTTGCTGTCTTTTCAACAGCAATCAATGTGTGCTTTGTTACTCAGACTTGGGAACTAGTTTCGGATTGTCTCACATGTCCAATTGTTAGATTCTGCTATTTTGTGAAAATTTTCCATGATTATTGTCCAAAATGAAGGGTTTATTGTCCGTACACATATACTTGTGCGCTCTCTATGCTGGCAAATGCGTAAGGGTGTGGTGATAGACATCCGTACAATGTTTTCCGTTCTCTTTTTAGTACAATTTTATGATAAATCTTCATGTCAGACTCGTCAGAAGTTGCAAAATCTAGGCCTTTCTTCTTGTGACATGATTTACTACATCCCATTATTTGGAGGAATGGAGGTCGGATCTTTGAGAAGCAGGTGGGTCATATTGAGAGCAGTGTTAGTTGTACTGTTCTGACTTTTCAGAAACTCAAGTTGAAGGATGTTGTAACAAAGTCACTCTTATTATGGCGTGAATGTTTTGTTTTTAGAGGATGTTAAAGCCACCAATCCACGTTTGCCAGTGGACCGACAGGAAATCCGTTGCTATGCAGTTGGCAAAAAACAACTTGGATTCTGTCCTGTATATTTGCACTGCATTTTCCTGTCCAGAAATGAAACAGCAGGAGCAGACGGGAAGACTCTCACTTCTATCACTGAAGTAGTAAAAAAAAAGCACTTGGGAGTGCTTGTAATCTTTGTAATTTGTATATGATTAGAGCTACTTGAGGTCGTGTTCTTTTTACAGGACTCAAATTCAGATCTTCCTTTCAGGCTATTGACTTTGATCGTATACATGTTTTACATTGGAGTAGTAGCCTTTTGCACTTGGGAGACTTAGTACTTAAACCCCATGTGTCACTGGGTTTGAACTTTGAAGAGTAGTGATAAATCCATCTCACCAGTTGGACTTGCTCAGTCATGATATAATTTTTATAGTTTCAAAAGCACGGACGTTGTAGGGATTTTTTCGAGGGATACATTTGGCTGTTGAGTCTTGTCATATTTCTGTGAGTGGACAGCAGTTATTTGCTTTATCAATAGGATAGCTTTTGACTTTATGATTTTGGAGCTGACGAGACACTACTTTGGAAAGCGACATACATAGTGAGGGGCATTGATTATATTACTTGTTATATTTTTATTTTTAAAGTTAAACTTAAAAAAAATAACGATAAATTTTATAATTTTATATCTTACAAATTTAGAGAAAATACGTTTTAAATTATGTTTTAAAAACTGTGAAAAGTCGAATGTACCGAGCAAATAGTGACACAGGAGTAGAAATAATGAAAGAAACTGCAATTGTTGAGTCTACTATAGTAAGCAAAATTTAAATTGGAAAAGAAGAAAATGATGATGCTCAACTTATATAGTCCAATTTTTACAAAGCATGCGCTTCCCAGTGGATTCTCTCATAAATGAACAAGGCAAATTGTATATATGTATTATGTAAGAAGAATTACAGAGTCTAAAAAAGAGAGGAAAACATATGGAAACCCTCCTTGTGAGACTCACTCACTACCTCAGTGAATATGTTCAATTTGGTTGGCTAATTGTACATTTGTACATGCATCGCAAACCACAAGCTGTATCAAAGAGGCTACACTCGTTACTCAGGGTTCTATAATATTCAGTTTTTCAGTGATATGAAATAGAGAATTTAAATACCGAAGAAAAAAATATAAGTGTATGATTCGGTGAATTCGGGTCTGTTCCACTCCTACTCGTTTGCCAACTCTGCTCTACTTCTTAGTGCGAGTGCATGGCAGAGTATACATTTCATTTGGTGACTTGAATGTTACTATGAATCGTCGTGAATGAATGCATGATGGCCTCACTATCTATCACTTTTTTGGTAACGATTTAAAGTTTCAATAATGATTCGGTCTCTCTCTGAGTCTTCCCTCATTGGACACACATGACATTTTCGTAAACAAAAGTTCCAACAGAAAACTTGAAGAAAGTGTAAAACACTTGAATTATTCCATGTTCATGTTAAAATTTGAAGTAATTATTCCATGTTCATGTTTTCGCTTTTGTAAATTTGCAGCACCTTGCTTTTGGTCGTCCCACTTTGATTGTTTATAGCTACTATTCTATTCATGAAAGTTGTAGAGCTCGAACATTTAATCGGTTTAGGCCCAAGAATTTCTTGATTTGGAGTCGGAGCTTGGAGAAAACGGCCTCCGTAAGCTCCGCCTCGCTGCTGTCCTGTTTCTGCCGCAGCTGTTCTGTTGGTATTCTTGCTGTTCTATCTTCTGCTGCTCCACTCATGTCCTTGTTTAAGAGCCTTTGTTCAGCTAAGATCCGCCTAGCTTCTTGTGATGCCGAGTTGCTGTTTTTTATTTGCTTCTTGTGAATAGCAATTCAACTCCTCTATAAATTTGAGTATAAATTAAGTCAGGTATGCTTGCTTGAGCCCAAGTATTCTTGCTACCTAGTTTGATTGGTGTGTTTATATTATAGATTTTCTTGTAAAAGTATCAAGTTTACTAAGGAAAAATTGAAATGAAAAATACAACCTTTGACTCATCTTGTTCATAAAGGTCAACCTTCATTTTATTTTTGAAAAATCCCACCTTTGAATGTGTTATATTTTAAAGACATTTTTAACCGGTTACCTGTTAAACTGGTCAAAACTAAAATGTCTGAACTCTAAACCCGAATTTGGCTCGTTGTGGCCCTGTGTAGCAACTGCAGCAACAACAGCCACGCACTAGCTTCCCACGTACAATAGCAATCCCCCGTCGACAACCTTTACCGGTGACCCACATAAAAAAGCAGTCACTGGTCTGCTCGTCAGCCACCGGCGAATCAAACCCCAAGCCCCCGTCGTCGGCCGTCCACCGTAGCGCAGCCACAAGGCTTCCAAATTCCCGCAATTGTTGAGCTTTTTGGGGAAATTCGAGCAACTCTGGTTCGAATTTGGGGTCCAAATTAAGGGCAGAACTCTTGATTATCATATAATCATAGTTGGTGATTGACTAATTATGAAAATTCACAAGTTTCACAATAGTCAATCAAATTTGGGCAAATCCTAGGGTTCGTCAATTCGAGAATCTTAATTACTTTAATTTGTTCAAATTTCTTAGCACAACAATAATCAAATAGTCAATACATGTTATTCAAACACCAATGAACAAGAATTTGAACTTTAATCATGTAAAAAATCATAATTTCGTGCTTGCTTAATTTTGATTTGGAGTAGCTAAGGCTTTGAATATGAAACAAAGGCAGAGGATCTGGGGTATGAAATAGAGGAGAAGCAACCGCCACATCATTGCAATGATATGCAAGTCAACCGGTCATTTTTTCATTTAACTCTTTAAAATACAAAACGTGGAAATATGGGATTTTTCAAAAATAAAATGAAATTGACATTTATAGACAAGATGAGTCATTTAAAGTTGATAAAAATTAAAATATATTTATCGATAAATAACTTTTGTTATATTAAGGGTAACTTTTGTTGGGGATGTAATAATCTTATTGTGTCCCGTGTAAACATAATGTATTTTATGTTCCTAAAACAAACTAATTGTTATATATATTTATCCTTAATTCTAAAAAGGGGTTTGAGCAAGTGAGAAACAAATTAGGAAATCCAGGAATAAATCAGATTTTGGCATATCTCTATTAAGATATATGTTTGTACCCTAAGTTTTGGTTATAGACAAATAAATTTGTTCAAATCAGGTTTTCACATCAAATAAGAAAGTTTTGGATTTTAATAATTTAATATATAAATATGAAAGGACAATTATACCCATACCCTTTACTCTTAATCACCATGCAACCAACCCTATACACATAATCCCTCATTCTTTTTAGTCACTCACCCTCACTTAAATACTCATTTAAATGCACAAACTCACTTTTACTCTAACTCTCTCTTATCTTTCTTCCCTGTCTATACTCTTTGTGCTTCTTATATCTCACAATCAACTATGACTTCTCTTTCTCTTTCATCTTCTTTTTCCTAGTTTCTTTTCATCTTAAAACCATGTTTATGCTAGCCTAATTGTGTTTATACTTGGTTGTGTTATGCTAGGTATTGTTAGTATCGTTTTCGATGACTCGAACCTAACCCTAATTTAATCAAGGTACACAAGTTATACCCAATAAAAACGAGTTTAATTAGGTTGCATGTTTTTTTTATGGTGGATTATATGATATGGGTTGGTTGGGTTGCCTGACCGGATTTGTATTTCTTTATCCATATATCAAATTGAGCAGGAAGTTCAACGGATGCTTTTTTAGGAAGGTGTATATGTGTTTCTTGAGGCACGAACATATCACTCTTTAAAGAGTAAGAGCACGAGCCTGCTTTTAGCTCATTTTAAAATAGCCATAACATACTTGAGATATGGACCTTTATTTGAGGCGTGAGATATATAGTTGGAAAGCTATTAAAAAAATAAGTCAAAATCATGCAATAGTAGCTCTAAATGTTCTAAATCTATACTAAAATACATCCTAATATGAGTCTAATACGTGTTAACCCTCAATCGAATAGTCAACATTCTATAGGAATTAAGAAGATACTTTTGAAAGAAAAATACTTTCACCCAATCATTCCTTTCTCTTTATTAGGTAGTCTATATAATTTTTTAAATTATTATTGTTACTCTTATAGTTGGTTAAAACTTTGAAAGTATCAAATTACTATAAAACTAAACCTTATTTCTATTATTTTCTCTTTATACATAGTAGCTTTATACTTTGTTCTATGATAGGCGAAGATAAGATTTCATATACAAAGTGTAAACCTTACAATGATAATGACAAAGAGCTGAGGCTCCTTGATATACTAGATAGTAGTTACTATATAGGGTCCATATGTGGAACCCAAGGAATCAAAGAGTTAAGACAACTATATACTTCTATACAAAGCATACACCAATATTATTAATATAAAAATCAGATATAAATACAGGTATGTCTATATATACTGAAAAAACCTCATTTATTAAAGGCCTTCATTATTACATTAGATTCTACATTTATTACTCTGTCAGAGGCTCGATACTTGTTAGAGCATCTGAACAAATTCAGGAAGATCAAATTCGAATCGTCCGACTCGTAATTAGACATCCGAAACAATTACATTCCTAAAAAACGGTCACAAACGGTCAAGGATACTGTTCTAATTATAATCATCGTAATTATGTGATACTAGCTATAATGGTATAGTTTAGTGTCACGATTTGTATTTTGGTATTTGAAATCAACTGTACATGCATCTTTTTTTTTTTTTTTTATTTAACTTGTAACTCAATCATCTATATGAACCAAAGTTTTATTAAACTTAGAGATTTGGGAGTCCACAACAGATTCTTGTGAGGTAATTATCATCTTTAGAGCATACCTAGCTAAAAAGGCACACTCAAATCACTAATTAGTTCTAATCATAACCTATTTATATAGTTGATTAGTCTTTGTTGACTTGCATTTAGATGAATCCCAAGGCTTTTCAATGAGTATTAATCAAAGATCGAATATTATGATCACGCTTATATCTTCATAAATCCTTTCTGAGATCTTCTACAAGATTATTGGACCTACATTATCATAAATTATGATTGATTGAGTAAACTGGATCGAGAAATTAAGGAAACTACTCGAAACTTTAATCAACTTTACGGCATTTTTATTGTGTAATTCTCTTGGGTCATTTTCCAAAATACCTTTTATCTATGCTTTTTGCTGTAAAATGTCTTTCATTTGAATATATCAAGTACAGAGCAATAAAAATATAAAATAAGAGAGGCGTGAATGCAAACAGAAGATTGGGAATTTTAGCTAGTCCACTTTTATTTACTATTCTGTACCTATAATGGTTATAACTTATAAGCAGTATTTTTGTAGGCGTACGAGTGGAGTTGCTAGAAATTGACCCGATTCAAATTACCTACTTGAATTTGTAATGATTTGAATCTGATCTGTACTCATTTTATATGTGAAATTGGGGACACGTAACCCGACTTGATATTAACCGACAATCGACTTAACTTGATATTATATGATCTGAACCCAAATCTGCGCCCAAATTGATATAAACCAATAACTAATTTGAACAGACTTTACTATGACGTAAACCCAAAATGACAGCTGACTCGAAACTAATTATAACTTGATACATCCTATTATGAACTCGACCTATAGTGGCTCGAGACTCGTCTTATTTGGGTTTACTGTTGACCCCGACGACCAGAGTCATAATATCCTATAATATGATTTTGTTTGACCCATTATCCTTGATCATCCAGTTATTGGCTAGACTAAACACTTAATTGAAATCAAAAGTCAACTTAATCTAAATTTTACCCAATTCAGATTTGATTGAAACATGTTTAACTAATTAAAATTAGACTTGGCTTAGTTTATCTACACTACTAAAAATTTAAAGAATTGAACCAATATTATTAATTTAGTAGAATAATATGATATGTCTTGTTTTTATATATTAGCATGTACAAAAAAGTAGTTCATTAAACATTCTAAATTTAATTTGAATTTGAAACTAACCAACTTGATAATTAACTATCTGATAATATTCAACCTAAATATGACTTATACTTGAAATCACACACCATATGCCCAGCCAAAACCCGACTTAGTACAAACTGAACCCGACATTGATCAAACCCGAATTGGATGAACCAATCTTGACCTGTATTTGAAAGGGTGAACAATTTAACATGATCTAAACAGGTGCTAAATCCAAACTTGATGAAAATTTGACCTGACATGACCCGACCCAAATATATATGACCTGAAATCCAATATGACCTAATTTGAACCCGATTCGAACGTCCGAATAGAAAGCTTTACGTGCAGGGAGCCAGGGAGTCATAAAAAAAAGTAATGTAGATAAAGATTAAATGATAAATAAGAGGAACAAGCTTGTTTTGCTAGCAGATGGGTTTTGTCCAAAATAATTTGCCCGCTTTAGACCTAGGTTTTCAAGCCAAGCTGATTTTTATTTGCGCAAATGCACATTTTTTATCTCCAAAAATGAGCTTTCGGATCATTATTCGGTCAATCCTTAAATTTGGTCTAAAACATAAATTTTAGGTTACCCAAATCCAATTTATTTTATAAATATTAGGCCTAATCAAACTTGAAAATCAAATCCAAAATTTGATATTATGATTACTGAGTTAGTTATAGAAAATAATCAACATAACTTTGTCAGACTGTTTTCTGTTTTATACTTTCATATATTCAGACAATCACCAATTTGAATATCCCTCGAAGTCCTCAAGACTAACAGTAAATATTATTCTTTCACGGAAAATTCATAAATCGATACTCAATCTAAAGATATGTTGTATGTAGTAATAAGAATTCCTAATAAGAAACATATCTAATAAATTAAAAATAATAATAGGAATTCCAATAAGAAACATATCTAATAAATTTAAAAAATAATAAGAATTCCTAATAAGAAACATATCTAATTAATTAAAAAAAATAAGTATATACTGTCTTTGGTTTGAGTATTTAACGTAGGAAACAAAAGTGTCTTCGTCTACGATTGTTAAATGGCCAACTGCCCAACAAGAAAATCTCAAAATAATAAGGGTTTGGTACAACCTCTAGTTCGCTTCATAATATTGAAATAATGATTGAGGAACATTGTTTTATTGAGTTTTTGAAGAGGTGAAAACTAGTTAGAGGATTATAAGTAGAGATTGGTAATAGATCAGATATAGGTCAAGTCTAATTAGATTCAAACCTATACCTATTTTATTTTATTAGACTTATTGGAACCTAAAATTTCAAACCTTTACCCAAATCTATTAGATCTGATGAGTCTCGAGTCTAAAATGGGTTCTTAACATATTTTTATTTCTACATGCTAATTATTCACATGTTTTATAATTGGATGTATTTTCGCATTTCAGACTATAGAATTGTTTACCAACTAAATGTTGGAATATAAATGGTTTTATTATGTAAAATGAGAGATATAAATCAATCTTTTCTTTATTTAAGTGAGGGGAAAACAAGTAAGCACTAGAGTTAAAATCCAACAATAAATCAAAAATCCTATACTCAACAGTACTTTGTTACAATATTTTTAAGATCAAATGCATCACTATCCGCTATTTTTAAAATCCCACATAAGCTAAATAATCTCAAACTCATTTGAATATGTTTACAGGGGCGTGATGACGAGAAGCTAGTAATCACAAAGTACGAATTATCACCATACAAGAAAGTATACATCAAAATTATATGAATATATTACCTAACAAGAGACGACAAGAGTTGGAGGCTTGCAGTATATTGAGAATAAAAATGGAGGATGGAAAGGATAAGAGTACAAGAGGAATATGGCGGGACAATGTGAATAAAACTTTTAGTTTAGTTTTAGTTCTAAACGAAGGTTAGGTTTTAGTATTATTTTTTTTTAATTGTGAGGGTCTATGGGTCGGATTTGGGTATAAATTTTTTTAGACCCGGACCCATATCCAATCCAATAACATTTAGACCCATATTCGGCCCGGTTCCAATTGGTCTACAAAAATTAGACCTAGACCCTAAAAAATGATTGGGGTCTGACCGTGTCTGGATGACCGTACGTGTCTGGATCGGGTCTTGGACCCATTGCCATCCCTACTTACAAGGGCCAAGTTAATAACACGAGGATTATAATTCTTGAAAGTAACTAGTATATAAATTAAGCACATGACCTTTAAATGTATAAATATTATTATTCATGTAATGCACGTAGATCAAATTCAAATGTAAGTTTTACTAAATTATCCAACATATATACTCCGTATGTATGAATAAGTGCAAATATGTAATGAAATTAAACAATAATTAATCACCTATAATAAGACACTAGGGTACCTTGTGGAATTCTCTGAATATTTGAAATACTAAAATAACTTTGTGATTACCTTAAAGTTAGGATTGATCCTTAGAGATAATTATAAAGAAAAATTATAATTAAAATGCAACATTTGACACATCTTATTGGTAAAGGCCGATATTTATTTTATTTCATAACAATATAACATCTGGAGTCATTATATTTTAAAGAGTTACATAACTAGCCACATCAGCATTCGTACTTGAAGTTAGCCAATTATTATTTTTAATTCATTTAACTCTTTAAAATACAATGACCTTAAAAATTGTATTGTCGAAAAGATTTTTTCACATTTTTGAGTTCGTTAAGTAATTAGCTTTAATATGTAGACCAAAAGTCAAATAATTGCCTTGTTTAATCATAAATAGTTTGTTTTTTTTTTTTTCTTTCCAAGCAAAGAGGTGGAAATGGAAATAGTTGAAGTTAGCTTTAAATACACACATAATTGAGATGAAAACAAACCCTCTATTAACCAAGTGGCAAGCATCTTCAGATTTTTCTCATTGAGTTACACTTCATAGCTAAGTGCCACCCATCCCCACAAGAAACAAATTATAGAACTCATAATAGAATGCATTTTTGTAGTAAGCTATATAAGAACTACTTGGATATATAATTCCATGTTTAGCTGGGTACAACCATAGTCCATAAAATATCACAGAATAAAAGTAGGATACATAATGTTGCCCGACCCAAAATAATTTGGATGCACCTTATCATCAAACACATAGTGAAGGAGCATTTGAGCCAAGATATATTAGTGAAGGAGCATACCACAAATTTGTTCAACTCTTTGTTACCTTATTTGACAATTGCCATAGTGGCCGACCCATCATGCTGGTGGGTGATACATACACAAACTTAAAATAAAGTTTTCTTCCCTCTTAGAAAATGACAAATACCCAATAATACATCTACACTTTTAAACTATTAGCACAAATATGTAATGAATATATCCTTTAGAATATCCATTATCATCTCATGTTCTCTTCTTAGTTTTTCAATGCTTTTGATGCTAAGGAGGTATTTTGTATTTATGGGTCACCATAATGTTCATTATATTAAATTAAACACAAAATCTTGTATACATACGGAATATAATAAAATTATTGTATTTTCAGTAAAAGTGACTCATTAAAATAACAAAAGTTACCTCCTCAAAGTTGGAAAGACATACATATATGTGTTAAAAGGTTACTTTTGTTATATTGAGAGGTAATTTTATTGAAATACAATAAATAAATTAAATAACTAACAAAAAAACATAATAAAATTTTTACTTGTATAAGTGTTCTTCATGTCCATAAATGATGATTTCCATATTATATATTCTATCTCCCTCTCTCGTAATAAATAATTTTATGTGAATTACCCAAGACATTCATACTACAAGTAATACCATTACTTGTCCATCAATAAAATTAAGATCACCTAATTCTAAACAGAGTGATGAGTAATACAATTGCAAAGATTTCTAGCCATGATTTATGAGAACTACATATAATTAACCTATGATAAAAATGATTATAATTCATAATATATGATCTAATAGTCACTCATCCTTGTCATTTCAGAAAAAGAAAGTATTAAGTGACCCACAGAAATGGGGCCCAATTTGTACTGTCTGGTTGTTGTGAGGGCAATGCACGCCCTTTCAAGCCCCATCCTTGAATCTTTTTAGTCAAAGCCAAATAGTAGCATACTTGGACCATCCCCACTTCCTATAAAATACCCCCTTCAATCCCCCCATCTCATTCATGCATTTTTCATCCAACATTTTCACTCATCACTACTCACAAATCTTGTCAACCCCACTTCTCCAAATCAGAACAAAAGAATTCAAACAAGGCACCTCTCTTCCCAATCTTCGACCACAATCCTAAGCAATATATAATCAAGAACAATGAAGTTGAGCAGTCCAAGCATGGGAGGAAGCAAGAGGAAGTTTGTGAACCGTGGATTAAGTGGCATGGTTAGGGAGCAAAGAGCAAGGCTTTACATCATTAGGAGATGTGTTGTTATGCTACTTTGTTGGCATGACTAACCTCTCCTCTTCATCTTAAAATTTTTTCTGAATTATGTGGATCAACAGAAAAAATTCTTCCTTTTTCTACTTTTTTGGGAGATTTTATTTTATTTATTCATATTGTATATAGTTAATTAGTAGTTAAGGGTAACATATTAGTTAGTTCGTTAGTTAGTTAAGGTATATTAGAGGTATTGAGAGAGTTTTGACTAAACTTGCTCTCTATTGAAACTTTGCCTATTTGGGCTATACTTTATCATGTTCATCGGCTTAGCTTGAATGAAGATCATCACTTTGCTATACTACAATATCTCATATTTCTTGTCAGTATTGTTCATTTTTATGCAATTTTAGGTGCTGATTTCCCATTTTTTTTTGTGGTACTGTTAACTTCCATCACTCTGCCTTCAGGGTGTGTTAGAGTTTAGAGGCGTTGTAATTATGTGTTATATATGGTTGATCAAACTCATAAAGCTAGCTAAGCAAATATGTTTTTGTATTTTTTTGGTTAGTTGAAGTTGGTTGTTTTCTGAGTTATGTGAATTCCTTGAGCTGAAATTTGCAGACTTGTATTGTATGGTTGCATATGTTTAAACCCAAAATTGGATTGATTTTATTGTTACAAGATCTATAGTTGGGGAATGCATAAATTCCTAGTGAAATATTCATATAAGTATATAACTAAGCAGTTATACACTGAATAAATAGCTTTTTGTATTAGTTATGCTGTAAGTGATTTTCTAGACTTTTAACAATGTTGAAGGTAATTAAGTATTGATTACTTGTGATTAAGGAGAGTGTTAAGAAAACTTGTTACAGATTTCTATTAATCTGCTGGCTCACTGAATTTGACTATGGAGCTGAGCCTTGCGAGTAATGTCGTATGGTCTCGCCGCCTCGGACATGGGCGCAACTTGATCAGCATCATTGTAGTCACTAGAATGTTTGGGTAGATATTGAGAAGAATCTCTTAGTTTAGCTTTTGTTAGGTAACTACAACTCTACAAGGGCAGTAATGCAGATCGATTAGAATTTCGAGTCCAAGACTTTATCAACTGTTACGACAACAAAATTGTATGAGCTGTAAAGAGTTAGTTTCCGGGGTGATCAGTAAGCTTCACGCCTCTTTCTATCAACATAAGCCGCTATAGGCTTTCACTGTGGATTTGATGCAAAAACAAAGGGTAAGTTTCACAAAATAATGGAGATGTAGGAAATACTAATATATATATATATATATATATATACCTCAATCACTTTCATAAACTCCAAGAAATGGTATCAAAATCTAATTAAGCATATTATGTCGGATTGCAGGTCTTCAGTTCTAATCAATTGAAGTTGCATTATAGATTTATAGTCATTCTAGTAACTTGTATAATACTCTTGAAAGTTTCTGGTAAAGTAGTACTCCATAGCTAGAAAAAAAGAAAAAAAAAACATTAATTAGCTTGAGAATAACTTATGTGATAGCAACTTAGCTGTATGTAACGTGTGATTGACAAAGATGGAAACTTTAATTAATGAATCTTGTTTGGGTTTATTAAATAGCATTCTACATTATAATAAGAACTACTCCCTCTATTTTTTTTTATAATTTGCCCTTTTTTTCTTTTTTAATTATTACTTTGAATTTGCTCCATACCATAAATAAAACTAGGGGATCATTAATTTACTCTTACAATTACTACTCTCGTGTGGATGTCAACTAATATATTTAGTTAAAGTTTTAGTGATGGTATTCAAGACTTGGGATCGAGTATTATATATATTATTTGTTATCCTGTGAACTCTATTTACACCTAAAAACAAACGCTGCTCTTGACCCTACTCATTTTCTCTCTCATCAATCAACTTGCTCCAATTTTACTTTGATTTTAATAGTGTAAATTTGCTCTACATGGAGCAATATTAAAAGATTACAGGGAGTATATACATAAATATTTTCATGTACTATTAGACTAACAAACTAAATCAGTTCAGGGTTTTGTAAGGAATTTTTCTGTGTCAGGAGATTGAAACTGATGCAATGTCAGTTACCAGAATATTTTAGCATGGCATAATATAAGAATTTACCAATGATCAATTAACCCCAATTAAGTGACAGGACTAAGGAGTAAAATATATGCCACTACTTGTCAAGTCTTGTGCTCCGATCCCCCCCATCTGGCAAGGAAATGCATACCTCAATCAGTTACTAAAATAGTAAAATATATATGAACCTCTCTTATCTAATTTAGGCTGTCAATTGAGTTTATCAATTTATTGATCCGACTCAGGTTATTTCTTTGTTGCTTCAGTCACCTCCTTAATTCCTGCTTAAGTAATTGCTTTGCATATGATATACATAAACTAAATCATACTTTATAATTATAATAATTATGCATTACTTATCAATAATACTATTCCAATACGACTAATGAAATGGAGCTAACCCTTAAATAATTCATACAAGGTTAGCCTAAACCCGACTTAATTTTGTTGCTCAAACCAAGTGAGTTTAATGCAAACTTGTGATATCAAATATAAGTATTGTTATATCCGATATAAAAATACAAAAGATATAAAAATATAGAAAAATTAATTAAATATATACATTATGATTTCAGATATAGAAATAAAATTACGAAAATATCCCATGATATATTTATATCAGGTATAAGTTAGGAATTTCTCATAATAATATATGTTATATATGACTATTTTTCTAGATGAGGAGAGTATTTTTAATATCCTAAAGTCTTCTTTTTCAATAATGTAAATAAATAATAATTTTCAATTTTTAAATAAAAAATTAGGAAAACAGGCAAACACTAAGTTACGTTCACAAGCTTTAAATAAATAAATAAAAAAAAAGTGTAAAAAACCAAAGTAAGCATGCAATACTTGGGAAAAGGGTGGGGGGGTGTAGTATAAGATACCCTAAAGCATTGGAACTTCAAGTTGATACCAGATGTAAGAGATATTTTTTAAATTAATCCCAGATTTGCAGAATCATATAATTTTTTGTAATCAGTTTCAAGTGTCTCACATACTGGACTTAATCTATAGTAAACACTTAAAAAATTGAAGTATTTTTTTTTTTTTCCCAAAAGAACAAGATAGTCAGAATTGCACATGAATTTCTCGTGATTGACACCCTCATTGAATATATAGATCATTTCTTCCAAAGTTTGAATATTTTTTGTAGCATGACATTACATTAAAACCATAGGTTATATTTACGTTTGTACTAGTTCTTCTTGCTCCTTTAATATGAAGCTAGCATACTTTCTCTTTTATGAATGCGTTCCATAATATTCCCCCACTAATAAGTTATAACAATGCCAGTTAAGATACGATAATCTCGATTTACAATGAGTTGCAGGAATATAATTCTTACTAATGTTTAAGATTATACATTGTTATTATAGTTGTCAGCTTACTGACATCTGAGTTTTGACCGGTTTTTGGTTTGATTAAAATCTAGCATGTAATATGAAAAAGACTGATTGCCTAAGGCAGTCCTCTTACTCAAAAAATTGAAAAGTTGGGAGTTGAGATAAGGTACCAAACAATATCAACAATAGCTATGTATATGACCAAGTTCATACGAATGTAGCTCTCAAGGATATGGAGTTTGATGGGATTTAGACGTGATTTATCCATCTATGGTCTATACACCATAGGATTTAATGATCCATGCCTTTAAGGCGATTTTTTTTTTTTTTTTTGGACTGGGAGGCCATAAAACTTAATCACTTCAAATCATATAATCATATAAGATCGATGCTTGAGTTGACTTGTTTTATTGAGTATGATGAGAAATGATTGACCTACATTTCTCTATTTATGCTCTTTGTCAATACTATCTATCTATCTATCTATATATATATATATATATATAATTAAAAATGTTTGATTCAAATCATTATCATGTTGTTTGAAATCCATAAAACAAGCATTGTATTGATAGCGGTCCAATCCGCCGGTGAACATGGTGGTGATGGGGCGGTAATGGTACCGTCCAAAAAGACGATTTTTCGTCTTATCTACTGCCCATTCATCATAATTATCTGATTTGAGATGGGTAGAGGTAATGAAGTCTTCGGGTCGATCTTGTGGCTCGAGGTAAAAGGGGGAATTAGGTTCAATTTTAGAGTTGTCATTGAAAAAAAAATTTAACTTGCTTTGATACCATGAAGAAATCTATACTGAAATTTTATCGGTGTGTGATTCAATGGGTGAACACCCCAATTTATAGTACACCACAAGAGTTTTGTAAATATAAGAATACTAAGGAATACCAAATTCTTTCCTAACACAAATATGTTTATCTAATATACATTATAAATCCTAATATAAGAAATAATATATTTAAATTTGATCTTATTGGATGCATTTTAATATAAATTTTTATAATATCAAGTTTTCATACTTTTTTATTTTACGGATTTGGAGATAAAAACGTTTTAAAGTCGTGTCTTAAAAACCATAAAAAGTCAAATGGGACAAAAAAATCGAGTTATATACTTGAGAAAAATAAAATAACCAATTGTTTTAGCAAAATTTCACAGAAATCACCTCTCTACAAATTTCCCAAAACAATCATAAAATGGAAGGGATAAACTGTTGAAATGGGTTCCAAAAAGCGCACGCAAGGAAAGGAATCTCCATCCTCTAAACTCAAGGAGATTGCCATCCCCTCCAGATTTCAGGGGCTTATGCACACGGAAATTTCAAAAAAGATACTTTGGCCCAATCCAAAGCTATAGTTCTATTAATTTGACAAAGGACTCATGCAGCTATGCAAGTGATGATGTTGATAAATGAAAGAATACTCACTTGAAATGTTTTGTCGTCATGACCGACCTTGTCCTATAAAAAAACACTTTTAACTTACCCTACAAGTATTATCATTATCATATGCTTTCCTTTTCCTAGGTGTTGTGGTTATCATTGTTGCAAGGTTTAGGCTATGAAAAATAATGGAGCTAATGTTGAATTAAGTTTTGAGCAACAATGTCTAACTTATATGCCCGTGCTCTTTCATTTTTCCTTTCCATATTCATTAACGTTGAGTTGTTGATTTACTTAACAGACAATACTACACAGCCTTATCTGAAGTAGTGGTTGAAGCACTTCATGTACACTAATAGGTCTTCAATTGGCTCCTAACCAAAATGATTAACCACCGTTGTGACTGTGGTGAGTGATTGATGACTCTTAGAATATGATGATGATGCATTGAAAGTGGCTACTCAAGACAGGAAGCAGCACTAACTGTCTAGGACCCGAAATGTATGGCCCAAACATATCTTATGGGTCCCAACTAGTAATGGGTTATTACTCAATACTGTCCAAATCAGTCCCAAGGCTCACCGAAGTGGCACATGTGGTTAGGTTGTTACTTGTTGGTGCAGTGTGTGTTTCTTCAAATGAATTTTCATTTGTATTCAATGAATGAAAATGTAGCTGACAGGAGATTTCATACATTATCAGCCGACAGATTTTTGATGTACCTAATGGCAGTTCATAATCAGTAGGCTCCACATATGTCATTAGCCTGTAAGTTTGTAGGAGCAGGATCCTACCCTGAATCTTTTTACTCATTCTTCATTTTTATTGCTCAACTCAACTATTCCCTCTATCCCAATAAAAAGATTGTACACTCTGTCATGTGTGACTTATCAATGGTTTCAAGTGTATGAAGTGCAGACAAATTTGTATCAGAATGCAAGATTATAGGTGAATGAGGGCCATAAATAATTTAGATTCTTGCCCTGACAGTTATGTGCTAAGGGGAGGTAATTTTGATTAATTGCATCTAATTCCATTCTTACTAAACTGTTACGTTGTGCTTGAGGTCGAATTTTGACAAATTCAAAAATGAAGCCATTGTGTTTCCAGTTATAGGCCAAGTTGAGCTGTAGACGGGCCAAACTAGTAGAATAGTTTGGTCAATTCGACTCTGCTTTCTGGTAGTGAGGTTGAAAAAATTAGTCACGCTGAGATTGGGTTGGGATGGATTGGGTTGGATATAAGTCGGTTCGGTCTAAATGAATCATGTAATTACAAGTATGTTTTGAACATGTATTGGATATTCAGGACTTGGTAAATTTGCTAGGTCTACCACATAATTGGAACACTGGACTGTCAATGTAAGGTACTTGCGTATTATTTAGTTATTCCATTCAAATTAAACCATCTTGCAGAGTTACATGGTACACGTGAGCAACTAATGCTTTACGTCAGCTCTAATACGATGGATCTGAACACAAAATCTGATATAAATGGATACTAGATATGCACAGATAATACTCTACTCCGGTAGAATGGTATAAGAAATACTCCGTACTGAAGTAACTGAACCATATCATGTGATACATAATGTGCATTTAAACCGCACAAGTCTCAATAACTCATGGACAGCAGATTTGCAGAAGTGTAGAGAAGGGAATTACATCAGACAACAATTGCAGGATAAAATAAAATGATGCAAATGCAAAAAACATGGGTAAGATGGCACGGTTATATATCTTTCTGACGGAATGTTCTGAATTATAGTGCTGAATCTGCTACAATGTAACCTGTACATAACTGCTAGCCGTATGTGATCAAATCCATAACAAATATTACCCAATAAGAAAAATATCTGGCAGCAACCACTTTTCAAGTCTGGACCAGATGACAGGTATAGATTTACAAACTTTACAGGAAAAGAAGTGAAGATGTTTATATAGCACATATAATTATATACGGTCCTTACTCCTCTCTAGGGATCCACCTGCTCCACCACATACCCTTCCTTGTCTGGCTGAATTCATCGATGCTCTCGTTTATTGTTTTGATTATCTTTCTCTGCAACCGAAGGGCCGATGCTAGGGCATTTCTTTGTGCACCCCCCTTCTTTCTTGGCTCCATCTCCTTCATGTACAAATATTACATTATAATCGCAAATTATCTATCAGAACATCCCCCCCTTCCCCCCTCCTTTAAGGCTTTACAGTCTTGGATTCTATTAAGGGGTGAACGAAAGTGATCTTTCACTTCCATTATTTATGTGAAGTTCATGTTATAAGGAATAAAGCCAGTAATAGAAGAGCAATTTTTAATTTTAATCCCTTTGTTAAAAACTGACCTTTTATCAATCAGAAAAAGATTACGTAGATCCACTGCTATAAAACAAAAAGCCAAGTAACAATGAAATGGTAAGCCAATCATCTTTCTCTCAAACTAGACCTGCTTCACTTGGCTATGGCCAGGCCACTTTCAGGGATCAATCACAAAAGCAACATGAACTGCCAATTGTGCAATAATGGGATCGATACCTCAAGTACCATTCTAATGTATAGACCATTAAGGCTATATGAGATAGAATCCTAAAATGCAAGTGACAAACCTTTAGTTTAAGAAAGATAAACCTACGATTCTAAAAAGTTGAACCAAAAAATCTAGGAAAATGAACCTTCCAATAAATGGATGTAAACACGTATGCATATAATATGTTGTGTTTGTGTAAGTGTGTGCGTGTTTATGTATGTTTATGTATCCTTGCCTTGTCAATTTTATATAAAAGAAAGAAAACAATTGTATAGGTGCATCATTCCACTATATGCATACCCTGAGTTCCTGCAGTTGAGCTTCCGTGAATCCACCATCCTTCTTTGTCCCTGATCTGGCCATCAACTGAGTAACCCATTTTGCAGCTTCCCCATAGTCCTTTTGAGTGGCTCGGAACAATTGCAACCTCAGATTTTGCATAAAGGACAAAGCCAAAAGGCTTTCTCTATCGAAGTACGGGTAGGCTAGGGCAGCTTTTGCACTCAACCGTTGCCGTGCTTTGTATCGAACCATTGATGTCAGGAGCTCCCAGCCGATCCCTCCATCTAAATCCAACAGCTCAAAGCCTCTTTTGAGATCAGGTGCTGCTCTTGGCTCAACCGAACTTCTCCATGCATTTAAATCATAATCGCACCTCTTAAGCTGACGGTTGAACTGGATAAGGTTGCTGTCAGAACGCAATGCAGGAAAGGCCTGCTCAGAGAATAGCAAATGAAGTTTACTAAAAAGAAAACAGGATAAATGATGAAAGAATAAATGAAGTTTACTAAAAAGGCCTGCTCAGAAAAGAAAGAATAGGAATTAACTTGTTACATGTGAATCATGTGATACATTTCTTTTTGTAGCATATAATAGTAGCATAACTAGCCAAATAAAACCTGTCTATGGGATTCCAAAATTACAATCAGAGAGAACAAAGTTCTTAATGGTGATCCAGAAAGCTACCCCCTCTAATTATGATATTTCATCAGCTTTCGGATGGATTTCCAGATCTCAAGGTATTCTAGACATTGTTATTACTGGTACCCTCTCCTCTAAAACGCTGCCTTAATCTTGTGTTTCATTTAGTGTTAACTAATTCGCGAGTTTGAGACTGGTTACCGCTCCCTGCAATTCACTACAAATCAGGCCAAAATTAACCACTTTCACTAATATTCACCTTTCCCAGTTTGCGGTAGGTACTGTTGTCCAAACACCAAAAACAAGACTGACTCAGAGTAACCAGTTGGCAAAAGGACCACATAACTCAATTTCTATTTTCCTTTTATCTTCCAGTATGACTTTTAGAAAGTTTCACATGGAGTTAGCAACATAATTAATTTACCATTTTCAATCGCAATTCAAGGATAGTCAGGTATGATGGAAGTTATCTAGATCACGTCTATTATAATAGCTACAAACTATTTCAAAGATCTTTCAAGCGTCATTTCTTGAAAATCTGTCCAGAGAAATTTTGCTCTAGGTAGTACAGTGTGTACATCAGAACTTAAATTTCCAGAGGCATTTGAATTATTTGAGTTACTCATCCATCCAAATTACTATGTTTCAGAATATAATCAGTGATGCAAGTGATGTTTCAGAATATAATCAGTACTGTATAAGAATTATTTGAGTTACTCATCTATCCAAATTACTATGTTTCAGAATGTAATCAGTGATGTGACTGATATTGCTTACCATTTGTAGAAATATGAGACCAGCACTGTATATGTCAAATCTATCTGGTAAGTTCAACTGCCAAACCCAAGATTTTCATCAGTTGGAAAGCCAAATTACAGCCTAAGATTAACAATTTAAGAGTGAACAAAAAGTTATTCAGTTTCTAGATTCTGCTGGACCTGCCAAAGGACTGGGGAAAGTGCAGCAGCTACAGGAGGTGATGGTGCTGATGGAGTTTGAGTGCTCATGATATATTGCTCTGGTGCAGCATATCTAACAAGAACACACCAGGTCATCAATGTCATAAGGAAAAAGTATCGGAGATCATGGATGTGATATGCATGTACAGAATTCTACAAGTAAAACCATGAAAAGAAAAGACCAATATATTGTGCTCTTTTGCAAAATGAAAGGACCAACCAAAGTTTTCCAGTTTAGCAGGTTTCGAAATGACATAACATTTCAAAAGACACTGCAAGTAATACCTTCTTTAAGTCATTTGAAGGAAACCATGCAGGTAAATTCATAAACCAATAAAAAAAATTAAGATATCAGAATATTATTAACCTTGGATCTAACAGGAACTCCTTAGGGATATAATTAATGCCTACTCGTAGATCTGCTGCAGCCCCAAGATCAATAATCTTAAACGTACGGGTACCTGGACATATGTTCATAGCAGCAGGAAGCGAATCAGAGAAAGGTGAACCAGAAAATTAAAAAGGACAGCCTAGTCATGAATCATCACCTTCAGAGTAAATAATGTTCTGAGGCTTTATGTCTCTATGAACAATTCCAGTCGAGTGAAGACCATCCAACGCAAATAAAAGTTGTTTCATTATTGTTTGTATGATTCTATTCTCTCTTTCTAACCCCTTGGGCAAGTTTTGTGCTTCTCCAAGGATCATTGTTTCAACCTAAAATATCACAGCATACAAGCAAGCTCCTATATAAATATATGTTTATCAAGCTATATTGCTAATGCAATTTTAATGAGCAATCACAGGTAACAAAGTTTGTCCAATATAACCCAGAAATTGCAGCAAACTAATAAGTAATTAAAGCATATAAGAGAGTTCTGGGTATGTGTGGGTCATTCTGGAAATCCCACCTGTAACTAAGATTAACATAGAAAAAATCCCTCTTCTGTACAGATTCCAGAAAGCCAAGGAAAAGAAAAGAGGATGCTTTGTTAATAGGAACAAGGGTAAGTAGCTGTAACAATATTTCAATATAAAGAAGAACACTTATACGAGCCACTGCCCACAGGAACTTGAACATAGAGGATATGAGAATTTCCTGCTTGTTGAAAATTTTAGTGGTGCTACCTGCAGGCTACAGACTAGTATGAATAAACCATCACCATTAAGAACAACCAAGAACCAATAAGAACGTGACCATAGATTCTGGTCTTTGACATCAAAAAATTAGTACGACCTAGGATAAGCATAATTAGCAATGATGGCTAGCCATATATTATTCCTGATGATCAGGATGGACCATTGGCAACTTCTATGATCCACCAATCTCAATAAGTTTCAGCACATACAGTTACTGAAAATGATAGCATCACCATATGTCTGAGACCCAGTCAGTTGTTGAAATGCCTGTTCTGTGTTGGGAGTTTGGATTATCTTGCACAGCAGATTATTCAAAAATAGAACTAAATCATAAGCACCATTTGATAGCCTGCAGTCCACAATGTTAACATACCAGAAAACCTGGCTCCAGGACTCCACACAGCAGAAAAATATTTGGAATAAATGCATCTACCAATACCTCAACAAAACCTCAGCAAGTTTCTCCAAATATCTCAATCTGGTAATACTTCTGCAAAGGGCTTCCAGTGACTACTACAACAGATATACTAATACCTCCAATATGCCATGAACAGGAATAATATTAAAGAATATACAAGCATAAACAGTATCTACTAGGATATACTACAACCCTGAAACTGAAATACTTCAAGGAAAGACCTTTTTCCCAAAAGGTCCAAAAGCAAAAGTATTTCACTCCCTTTCATTGTGAAGAAATTTTATTATAAGTGAACAAGTTGATTTACAAGATAGAGGAGTTGTCCACAAAATAGCATAAACGAATCAAAACTAGCCCATTACCATTGAGCTTCCCCACAGAATAAACAATCAAAATCCCCTGCTTCCTTAGCCAGAAAGATCCTTAAAAAAGAATGTTATCCCATAGAAAATCCCTAGTTAGTGCAGTCCCTGAAAAAAATCGTGGCCTCTGACCATAGTCACAACAGTACTAAAATCTTGATTCAGCTTAGCTGCTAAATTCTTCAATAATAGCCTAAAGAAAATCATTTACATCTCAATGGAAATTTTCAGCAGTCCCAAGAATTTATCCTTCTCTTGGCTAATCTATTCGGTACAAAAGCTGACCCAAAGATTCGATGAAGCTAAATCATAGTCTTGTGAGCATCCAGTTCCAGCAAGAGTGTTCTAGATTTTAAAACAACAAACAAGGAAACAAAGTGGCATAATAGTAACACTCAATTAATAGCCCAACCACATGCTTATTGCAAATTTCTAAAGCCCGCTTGACCAGTAGTTTCTCAATCACTGATTTATCTTCCGGAACCAAAAACAGCCTTTTCCACTTCAACGGACGGGGCTATGCATAACACCAGAACACCATCAGTTTCATATGGCAATCACAGCCAAAGTTGATATAAAACTTCTAGAAGATCCTATTAAATGCTAGCCAACATTTTCTCATACCCAAAGCCTGAAGTCATATTTCATTAGCCAGTTGTCATCACCAGGCATCAAGGATAAAAATGTAGGCTAAAACAATTTGAGAATGCCCCCTGATTCTTCTCTTTTCAATACCACATTAAGCATCTTGATCCATAACAGTTAGCTTTATTAGAAACCGCAGCAATCACATTGTCTTTTTTGCTTAACTCTTCTACAAGCTTCACAATTAGCTTCTTTCAACTCCTGTATGCCTGAAACCCTCTCAATCTGCATACTAAATCCTTCCTGAGCAGTACCAGGGATCCAATAATGCATTATTTGCAACTTATGGTCATCTTTAATCAGTCAAAATAGAAGCCAATAAGGTCAGAAACAATGGTTAGATCTCAAATTTCCATCCAATACAGAACAGTGGTCCTCTATTGCTATAAATTCTACAAATGCTCTTAAATTCATTTTTAGTATTGCAACAAGATCCATTACGAAGGCCTTTACCAGGAAAAAGAACTAAAAACAAACCCAAAAAAGATAATGGTGCACTAGCTAAGAATTGAATATAGCATATTGAAAACAGGAAGGCCTCTAGTAGAGCAAAACAAAACAGCGGATGTAGCACAACAACACGCCTTTTGCCACAGCTTGATGATTCATGTACATACATCTTGGAAAACAATATTTAAGAATCCGTGCTAAGGACAAGAATATTATAATACTGAATAGGAAGCCCACTTATGAATCATAAATTGGAAAATTGTCAAACAAGTACTGTAACAAGTAACAAGTAACAATTTCAGGTAAACTTTTCCAAATCAGTATCAGCAAAACCTCTGTACTCAAGGAAGGAAACTATTCAAACCACAAAGACAAAATAAGAAGCAGTTATCAAAAGAAACAAACAGCTTGAATTTAACTTTCCAAGAGCAGATGCTACTGGAAAGAGGATCTAAACTGTCTCCATACAAACAGGGTCCACACATCAGGATTAGAAGACTACATGAGAAGGCATCCTTTCCTACAACAGATTGAAGATTTTTATTTCTACGCAAAATAGAAATATAGAAAATTATTCCACTTCAAACGAAGTAAACCGTACCAGTATCAGCTATCTTATATACAAAGTTTCATATAACAAAAAATAAAATCATTTGCTCTCTAGCCTTATCAAATTTGAATTTTTCGAGTTGTGTGCTACACCGTTCCCCTTCTCACCTCTCAAATTTATTCTGCGCATAATTGTTTTTGTTTCTCTGGTTTTGACTCTTGCTTTGTTTGTCCTTGACTTATTGTACTTCATCCTTAACTAAAGCTTTTTACCTTCCCTTTTTAATATCATAACCATCATGCTCGTTACTTAGCTCAACTATAAAATTACATGCAAACAAAAAAAGTACAACTGTTTTCACTACTTCTGATATTATTTTTGAGTCTTCCAATAGCAGATTCCGTATTTTATGATCTTATTTGTCACATTTCACAATTTGCATCTACTAAAACATCTGCCAAAGAAATTTTAACAATCTCCATTGACAATGAACCAAGTTAAAATGTTTGAAAAAGTGATGTTCCCTTTGCTCAATTTACCCCAAGACCAATAGATGTTCTTAAATTAATTCAGATGGAAATGTTCAAAATTGCATCAGGACCTGGGAAAGTAACCAAATTGATAAGGCGGAAATCTCAAGTGGCAATGATCATGAGATCAAAAATGAGTTCTGAACTTCTGGTGCATCAAGTGACCATTATCATTTCACTGCACAAAGCAATCTATGTCTAACCCAAGTTGTGTCTTATAATGCTGATTAAAGGAAAAGGAAAAACCTCTCCAGTAACTAGTACCATTGGCAGCGAAGATCAAATTTCAGAAATCCTAAAGCATAAGTGTCAAAAGAGTTTGTTTTGTGAAGTCAATTTCATCTCCCAAGCTCATTACCTAAGCCGTAGAAACATAATCTTAACGCCACAATAGTTCTAAGGGAAAAAATGATTAGGACCCGAAGAAAGTAACTCAAGTGTTACCAAGGAGTAGCTACAAGTCTCAGATTCGTCCCTTTGAATTGTAGAGATATTGTTACTGAAGAAAAAATTGTCTAAAAATCAAACTCAAAATCCTCAATAACACCAAATGTATGACTAAGAAACATGACAAACAATTAATACAAGGAAAAAAAATTCATTCAACAATGTCAAAGCAAAATTCTTGTAAATTTAAGTAATATGGATGGTCTGCAAGGTTAAAGAAAGAGATTACCAACATTGTAAGGGAACTCCCTGCTCGTCAGTAAATCTGCTAGTGTTGACTCACCCTCAAAACGCCATATAAGCCAGTATTCACCTTTTTTCTTGGAAGAACTCTGGAACATGCCCAAAGAAACTACATTCAGCACAATACCTAAAAAGATGTAGATACATTATGAAAGAAGATATAGTTGCAACCCAAAGGTACCATGCCATAATTTAAAGAGGTACAGAATCAAACCACAGTACCTCCATAAATCCGTACAAAAAATCAGCACAACTACTAGCACAAGCCCTTCGCACACGCTCATTCATCCAGATTTCTACAGCGCCATACTCAGTAGCCTTTTTCAAGACCAAATCACCTTCCTTTTAGACAAATCATCACAAATATAAGCATCAATGCATCATTGTAAAATCTCCATATCAAAGTTTCATAATTGCAAATGTACAAAACCTAGAAGCACTGCAGTACAGTACAAAATGAATACATGTAATTGTACAAGATCATTTCTGTAGGCAATCCAAACGGGCAAACAGTCCATAACTAATTAAAGTCACTTGTAAAAAATAGAATAATACTAACTTATAAACTTAGCAAACTTGTGCTAAACGCTTTGAAGCTATACAACAGCTAAGTGATTAATGCATTACATGCACTTGCATACATCAAACACCATCAAAATTCCAAGTTTATCATCATATCTATTCTGTAAATCTTTAGGTTAAAAATATAAATCGGAGTAATATAAAAAGTAATTCGTCAGAGTGACTACATCAAGAAATATACCTTCACAGAAGAAGGCTTCTTGGAGTTGGCTAAAGAAACTTTATAAACAACCCCAAAAGCTCCTTCTCCCAACTTCTTCCCCAACGCAAAATCATCCTGCCTCATAAACAGCAAACAAACAATCAAATTGAGAGTATACATAACAAAATCAAGCCTACTCAAACCTGAAATCTCCAAGATCAAAAACCCAATAAACTGTGCATCATCATACACAACCAAATTAAGCAAACACAAGCCCTATAACTCCGAGATCAAAAACCACAATATCAAGAAAACAGAAACCCGAAAACATAAACAACAAAAACCTATAAATTGAGCACCATACACGACCAAATTAAGCAAACACAAACCCCTATAACTCCAAAAAGCCAAAACCACAAAAGTAAACAAACACAAACCCGAAATTGTCAACAACAAATAAAACCCATTAAATTGAGCATCATACATAACCAAATTACGTAAGCAAAAACCCTGCATCTCCAAAATCAAAAATCACAAAATCAAGCAAACACAAATCCAAAGACTACAAGAATAAAAACCCGATGAATTGAGCATCATACACATCCAAATCAATCACACACAAACCCTATAACTCTAAGATTAAAAAAAAAAAAGAAAAAAGAAAAAACCACAATGTCAAGCAAACACACATAAGATCAAAAACCAAGAAACTAAGCAAACACAATCCCTAAAACTTCAAGAACATACATCCAATCAATTGAGCATCAAACATAACCAAATTTTGCAAACACTAAACCTGTAACTCCAAGATCAAAAACCATAAAAATAACCAAACAAAAACCTTATAAATTTAACAACCTTTTTGAAGGTAGGCCTAAAAATCCTCTCAACAAAAGCAAGTACAAACATATCCCAAAACCCAGGAGCCACACCAGGTGTAGCCCATAGGTAAGAAACAGCCCCAAGAGCCAACAGCACTCCAGGAACAGTAAGTGTCAACCCATCAGACCTTGGAAGTGTACTCCTATATATAATATCCCCACACTCCATAACTGTACATGGCAAACCAACACCCACACCCAGGAAAAGGTCCTTCACCGGGTCGAATAACTCGAACCCGACTGCGTAAACCACACATTTTCTCCTTGATCTGAAGGTGGATAATGAATTAAACTGGGGTTTGAACAACAGGGTTTTTCCTAGGATTTGAGAGGGTGGTTTTTTGGGGTTTAGGGTCTTGAAATTTGTGCTAATTTGTCCTAATCCTACTCTACTACTTCCAGCTATTGCTGCCATTCTTTTAGCAGTTTCACTTTGAAATTGGGATCACTTGAGTGACCAAAGGTTGAGACTTTTCACAAAATTTACACTATGTGTTCCTCAAAGATAGAAAAAATCTGGGCTAGTGTGATGTAATGATACAATGACAGTTAATTCTGGTAATTTTTGTGTGATTGGTAAACAATGGCAGCCATAATTTTAAGAATAAAATAGTGGGCTTTTATTGTGTGGAAATAAAGCATCGTGCTGTGGTTTATGACAGTGATGAGTTGATATGAATATATGATGACGACAAAATTCTGAGGATTAGCAGGAAATACACACCACCAGTTACACGTACCGTACTACTTGGGATGATGGGTTACTCCAACAATAAAATTGTATGAAACCCATTTATGCCCTCCAATTATACATTTTTGCTTCTAATCAGAATTGATACATTTACACCAAATTGGGTCGTTTACATTGGTTTCGAGCTGGGTTTATCTAGGATTGCTTACATGTCGATAAGCATATTAGGGAAGGCTTAATCCTTAAAACTATCTATATCTTTATATTGATAAGCTAATCCTTAAAACCGTCTCTAACCTCGGAGCAAAACTCAAGTACATATCTATAAAGAGATGGGCCAAAAAGTTGATATAAAACACTACTCAATCTTATTAAGCCACCAAAAATAATCAACCCAATCGATAACTAGGTTTATATTTATATCAAATAGACATTTTATATATATGTAGTCATATACTCTATTCGTTCTTTTTTCATCTTCTCATTAAGAATTATGGAAGAAACCAATATATGATTAAATACCATTAAGATTTCTTAAAATCAATTTAAAATAATTTAAAAAGAAAATCATACTTCATTAAAAATAAGCTGCAAGTGAAGCAAGTATTTAATAACTATAGAAATTTGTAAAGTTCATTACATTAAAAAATATAAAAATCAGTCAAGAGTAAGTAAGGGTTCAAATTTTCAAGTTTAGTGGGTATTTTGGGTAATTTATATATAAACTGAGGGTATTATTGTCATTTTTTATTTCAATTGAAGTTAATTATTTTAGACAGAATAAATTAGACCAAATTAAAATTATTGTATATGAGAAGATCATTTTAAAATTTTCAGATAGAGAATAGGAGAGAAAATAAAAAGAACAAAGGGGTACTCATTAAAGGTGACTAAGGACTAATTAAGGCTTTTACCTAATTTATCTTTAAGTTGCTTTTTATGTTTATTGACAATCTTCTTACTTTATTTAGTTAGAACTTCTCTAAAGTCTGAATTCTGCAACCGACAACTATGCTGTATAAACTTATTCTACCTTGCCAAAAAAACGTATTCCAACTAAATGTGGGAAGCATATGGAATCCAGAAACAAAGACAAAAGTAAGTTTTATAAAGAAAGAATGCACAGAAATAAGCAGGACTGAAAGTGAACAGTACACCAAATTTGATACTACATAATTATGTTGCACTACAGTTATTTCTACTTTCAGCATCTAAACCCAGAAATGCTTCACGCCCCCTTTTAACCATATTCTCCCTATGTAGTAGTGCAGACGTGCAGTAGTGCATCAGTGCATGTACACCAACTATTGCATAGGGAGTACTAACAAATTCTCACCACTCCATTCAAAATGACAACAATTTTTCACATGCTTCCTTTACAAATTATACTTGGTGTCCTATTCGTTGGATCCATAAGTATTACACTATTGTATTATGGGTTTCTAAATCATGTGGTATTATGTTGAATTGTCACAAATTTGTGATCTACGTGATAGCTAGAATCGATACATTCCAAGAGATAAGTCAAAGTTCGTTGAGCATATAATTAATTATAGTGGCTTAGTTATGTGCTTCGATAACTAAAGTTCTAAAGACGTTGGCGGAAGATATTAGATTAGAAGCAGCCTTATGTAATTTCTTTGCTTGTTTTAAAGTAGCTAAAACTTTTGTTAAAGATGCTCATAATCTAGGCACCCAGGCACCCAGACTAGAAATTACGGGTAATAAAAAAAAAAGATAACTAAAGTTATATCTATCTTAATAATGTTAAAAAAGTGAAAGTCTATGAGTTGGAAACTAGAGAAATTAAAGCTAGACAAGCATACAAGGAAAGAGTCACTCATACATACAATATACAATATATATATATATATATATATATATATATATATATATATATATATATATATATATATATATATATATATATATATATATATATATATATATATATATATATGGGCAATTTTTGTTATTACATGATGAGAATTTGTTATCAAACTTTTTAAACTTTAACTTTATAAGGGCCAATTTTTGATAGATGGATGTAGTTTTCATTTATGTATCCATGGACTCACTAAATGAAATATAATACACAAATATCAAAAGGGAGGAAAATAGTTTAAGGATAATGTTTTTATATAATCACCTCCATGATTAAAGTATCAGATATGGGCTATTGATAACCATAGAATTATCATTAGTCCACATAATATCCAAACCAATAGAATCTAAATCCAAAAAAGATACTCGTACGAAAGTAGACGCACCTCCAAACCAAACCTTTTCTTCTTTGCAAAGTAGAGCAAACCAACATTATAAGTGGATTTCGGCATCAAAATATTTCTATTAATAAATGATTACTATCTTCAATGATTTGATTACACCACAGTAGTTTCCAAGTGAAGCATCCACAACCTTCGAATTCCTTTCACAATTTATCTATTCACATATGAACTATGAAGTAAGGAGTACTAACTACTATACACATAAACCCCAACCACCACTTGTGACTTCACAGTGAAAAGATTAAAAAGGCAACGGATCAACATTCAACACCATTATTCATACACTATCCTCATCTTAACTATCAGCATATTCTTTCCACGATGCCTTCTTTCCTCTTACAGCTGAGAAGGCTGTAATAAGTTTTATTCTATCCGTCTTTTTATTTTTGTTTTATCTTTATTTATAGAGTCAAAGTTTTAAAAGTTTGACTACAAATTCTCATAATGTCATAAGAAATAATATACTCAAATAAAATCTTGTTGAATTGCAATTTAAAATACCAAATTTTCATAATTTTTTGTGTTACGGGTTTAAAAAAAAATCATATTTTGGAAAGAGTAAAAAGTGAAACAAAAAAAAAATTATGGATATGGATAATAATAATCATTTTTCTTCCTTATGTGGCCCCAAACTTGTTACACCCGTGAACAAGCTACGTCGTGTACTCGTGTTTAAATCAGTTAATATATGTGGAATGTGGCACCTTGATTAAGGATTATACACCTCAATAAAAAATAAAAAAACATGGGTTCAATTTCGAACCAACAAGCTACAACATGATTAAATTAGTTGGTAAGGGATACTATATATGTTGCAACTCCATTAAAGAATATACACCCCAGTATTCAACGATATCGTTCATTCTCGAACTGAAAACTATGCTCAATTTAGAATCAGTCGTTGTAAGCGGCTATACTTCTAATAATTCATACCTAATAAAAGAAGGCCTGACAGGTCCAATAAATTTAGTGTGGGTAATAACAAAAATGTGCCGATCTTACCATTCATAATTACAACGACGTAGTAATAACAATGTACACGCTATACTAACATAGGAAATGACGTGATGATCTTAAACCACCCAATAATTGTATGGTATCAGCCATCTGAAAACAAAACGGCGGCCGATGACGACGGAGGAGAATAGAGGAGATCATAGGGGGCCCAAAGACTGTCCAAAGGACAAGGACGATTAGAATCAATTCTAAGCCAAGGCTTACCCTTGCCGCTCCAATGCAGCAAGCTGACAGGACCAGGGTGCAAATCTCTGCACAACCCTCTAATGTTGTCCCCACCTAACCCATGTTGGTTCCACCTGTGCTCAATCCTCTGCACCTCTCCCCCAAATACAAGCAAAAACGGGGGCAACGAACCCAGCTGGTAAATACGGAGTCGTTTTTGCAGTCTCATCCAGCTTTCTAGTTTAGTAGTGTACCCTCCGCGTCTCCATTTATTTACGTCGATTACCATCACTCCGGTGTTGAAGTAGCAGGGGGGGCGTAGGCGGGTTTGGAATGTTCTAGAGAGTTCTGGAGTGGCCCAAAATTTCGGGGTGAAGTAGCTGGTGAAGTTGGCGTGGCAGTACTCGGGGGCCCCGAGGACGTGAGCCCCGAGGTTTATGTTCCAGAGGTTGGCGACGTCGTCTACCACGATGAGGTCGGAGTCGAGGTAAATCACGCGATCGACAGCGCGTGGGAGGAGATCAGCGAGGTAGATGCGCGCGTAGTTGAGGGGCTGGTCGAGGGCGCGTCGGATGGAGGTGGAGATTTTGTTCCGGACAAGTTGAGGGTTGAAGTGGAGGAGGGAGACCGAGAGAGAAGGGAAGGTGGCAGTGACGGTGCGGTTGAGATGGTGGAAGTGGCGAGAGGATGTGAGGAAGTGGAAGGCGATGTTTTCAGGGCAGGTGGAGTGGCGGAGGACAGAGAAAACAGCGGCGATGGATCCGCGGAGGTAGGTAGTGTCGAGGGTCATAGCAATGTGGATTGTAGAAGCGGAGGTTCCGGCAACCGCGCAGGCTGCACCGTTGCGGAATGCCGGGGCCTCCTTATAATCAGGGATTTCGACGCAAAGTGTGGCAGTACTGAGAGTGAGGAGGAATGAGAGCTCAAGTAGGAGTGGCATAGTGTTGGTTTGGTGGTGATAGCAAAATGGGGAGGAAGGATATAATGTTCTTGTTTTGTGATTGTGTTTCTCTTTTGTGAGAGGAGAGGGCCTTTGTCTTAATCTTATTTTGTTGGTATTTCAGACTGGAAAATGGTAATGATAATATTGGGGTCCACAGACTGAGGATACACAAATGGACCAACGCCAGCTGGAAAGATGGCCCGCCTTTTTTTTCATGGTAGAATTTATTATAATAAAACTATGAATTGTCTGAAGATCCGTGTAAGAGGATTGACTGATTGAGTGGATACAGTTGTTTCTATTTGCCCTTGCTCAAGGGCAAACCTAAGGATTTCTTTTTGCACAATTCTATGTTCAGCTCTTATCTATGGGAAATAAATGTTCAAGGATTGTTGTTTGTGGAATTGTTGCGCATTTTCGTTAGATTTTGCTGATTTGGGATGTGATTAATGATTAAGCTTTCTGTCTCTTAAATATTACCCAATTTTTATTACAATAAATTCTCATTATGTTAAAAAAAATAATATATTCGAGTGAGATTTTGTTGGATGTATCTCAGTGTAAATTTTTTGAATATCAAGTTTTCATAATTTTTTACCTTACGGATTTGAAGATTAAAACGTTTAAAGTCGTGTCTTGTAAATCGCAAAAAGTCAAATATGACAATATTTGAAGGACGGAATATAAATTTTGGATGGAATTAGTGTATCTTTAACCGAGTTAGTAAGATGAGGAAGTATGTTGTCTATAGATTTATTGAGCTTTGGGATGCTATTCTATGAAATGCTGCCTTTTTAGAGTCAAGTGTTGCAATGGAGGATTTAATTGTGAACAACGAAGCATAAACTTTTGGTTTGATGCTTATTTTGTTATCTGTTTTATTATTAAGTTTCAGATGTTCGATAAAAGTTGTTTTTTCTTGAATGTTGATGAATTATGAATTTATGATTGGGGTTTGGATTAGGGTGCCCCTGCCTAAAATGAAAATATGAGACGTTACGTTATTTTATAAGTTATGATTGATCAAAACTACCCAATGATTATTTCCAGATAGAGGAAATAAGGCTGATGATTTCGAATTCTAGGCCCTCCTCCCCTGCAGTCAAGTTGGTTGGTCTGTAGAGTACAATATCCATCATTGCCAGGTGATAGAGATAATGACTGAATAGCTCACTAGATACATGTTGGGTTGGTTGTGGTTATTGTGCATAATGTATGAGGCTGTTTGTTTATTCTTGAATGCACTTGGCATGGACATCTCCTTAATGTCTATGGAGAGAGTTCATCTCTTTTCAGTGGTTTGGCTAACAATAACTTTCCATTTGAAGCACTTTATGCTTGCTAGATTTATAAATGTTTCTTCCTAATTCTTCTACAGGAGGAGGTAAAGAATGAGTCCCATAAGCTAGCAAGGTGAAAAATAATAGTAGCTGCACGATTTCGGTATGTCATTTACCTCCTCTCTTCTGTAAATAAGCTAATTGTAGGTCGCAATTGCTTCTTAGGTATGCCTTTCTTGCTAGGCAATCAAAGGAAATAATTATATGCATTGGCCGTCTGGTCCATTTCCTCCACAAACCACAGGGCTCAACCCACCTCTCATTAAAGTTGGTTGTCATCCCTCTAATTGACAAATAATATACACTTTGTTTGTTAGATTAATGATGTGACTCTAGGTAAGAAAACCTTAATCCACATGAAAGATAGAAATTAGAATTTAAACCCTCTAAAGATACGCACCAAAGGTCTAAGTTATAGGTCAAAAAGTCCTTGAATTGATTAAAGCCTAATGCACCCTTAATTCTTAAACCTTCCTCACGTGAGTCTAAAGCACTAGTACCAACTCACAAACCTTTGTAAGCACACACACAAAAAAAATCCAAAATTTTTTATTGATAAGTTCCTGATTCTCAATAATGCTTCAATGACTTGGGGCGTACCCCTATTTATATTATACCCAAAGCCTTGAGAGTGTATCCTACTATGCTTATGATTTCTACTCCTTTTATAACTCTTAAGGCCAAATAGGATGTTGCCTCATCATCCTTACATTGTCCTACTAGGATTCTAACATTATCCTAGATTATTCATAATTCTATCCTACTCAAAAGATAAAATTACAATTTAATCATATAAAATACATAAATATATAATCTAATTTTATTGATCCTAAGACTACTAAAACTCGAAATCACCATCCCACATGGCTTTCATGTGGTCTCCAAGTCACGACTTTCCTTGCCAAGTCACCCCGTCATATCACCCATCAAATGAAGTCAAGTCAACTTCAAGTCAAACCTTCATGTGGACACCTTTGACCATTGTAATGATATTTCCAACCATATGGTCGAAATTTTCAAACTCTAAGAAAGCTTCCAAGATTCAATCTCTCCATCCCGAAACTTCCTCCAATGCTCTCATCCTTGGTTTCCCCATATAGTATGATAATAAAGATTCCAAAAAAAAAAGAATCCAAAACACATATGCCTAAAATGAGAAAAATCTTATCAAGTTAAATGGAAGAAAACTCATAGGCAAAAATACTGTTGAGTGCTGATGTTAGACTCCAAAAGCGTATGAAAAAAGCCAGCACATCATTCGCCTCAGTATTTTCTCTGTTGTGCCCTGAGATAGCTTCTAGGTAATCGTCTAATGTGGGTGTGCATTCATGTGTGAAGGTAGAGGTCCAAGTGGTAGACATGAGGTTTGTCCCTCAAACTGCCTTGTACGTCAGATTTTTATCAATTGCTTGCCAGTCTTTTTGAGAGCCCAGTCTTGAGGGAAATCTGTATTGAAGTGGCAAGGGACCTTTTGTTGTAGATGATTTCTCACAAGTACATTGTCTGCAACAGTGATGATTGCAATTATACACACTTGTTTATACTGAAATCTACTTTCTGCATCACTGCTATAACCTGTGAAAACAACTTATTTTAAAGTCTTCTTACAGGGCCTCGGAGCAGAACTTAGGAGCCAAGCATGAAGCAGGCTATGATGCGTTTATGACTGGGTGTGTCCTTGCACAAGCGTGCAGTCATTTGGGTGTAATAGAGCATGAGAGACATACAGAAGAATTAACTAAGAAAATTGCAATGTCAATCCCATCATTAAGGATTTGCAAAAGCGACCAAATCAAAGATAGATGTGCAGGAGAGTACATCTAATCAGAGTGTTTTTGACAAGATTTTGTATACTCGTTGTCATGAATCCAGCCGAGGGATGAAAGTAACTGATTCATGTAGTTCATTGACTAAATATTAGTTCAACCATTGTAATTACAGATTGATTAAACTTCTCAAATTCATACTAGAAATATCCTATAGTTCATGCTATAAGGTATTTGGATATAAAAGAAGAAAGTTTTGATGGTTCCAATTTCGTCGTTAGCCATATCTTTTTCATTTACAAGTCCCTCGAAATGTAGAGTAATGCTAGGCTGGAAAGATGGGCCACTTTTTTTTTTTCTGAAGGTAGAATTTATGATTATAATAAATGTCTTAAGATCCGTGATTGAGTATTGAGAGTATAAAATTGGGTAATTGTGATCTGGGTTATTTTTGGATGAAAGTTATTCAGAAAAATATTTTTAGATTGAATTATTTTGTAATTTAATTAAGATTAAATTAGAACTTTTTAAAAATTTAGGTTTGCATATTAGATTAGTTTAAGTGATTTCAAATTTAAATAAAAAAATTAATCTATTGGATTGTATTATACTCTTCACTCACTTTGACATTTTGAATACTAACCCTGGTGGCATACTAGCATATATTTTTTTTTGGAGTTGTATTGAATTACTCTAGTGGAATGTATCTTAATTGTGGATCACTTAAAGACCCTTTTTTAACTTCCTAAAATATGCAATTCTCTAAAAATAGTAGACTCAATAATAGGCCCAAAAATATTTGGATGTTTGGATCCAAATAAGATAAAATTATTTTGAATTGTTTTAGATTGAAACTAAACAGTAACGATTTGGATTGGATTGGATTGAAAATTCTAAAATCGAATAATATCAAATTAGATTCGCGTCGGTTTGGGATCTAATACAAATCGAACACCGATAATTCACCGCTATTCATTTCTATTTGGCCTTGGTGCAAAAGTAGGATGTACATTGTGCCATTTTATGTTCAACCCTTATCCTTGGAAAAAAAATTATACTATACTTTATTGTTATACTATAGATCTATAATTGTGTCAAAGAGGAAGAAATTTCTAAATGGTTGATATTAATATCTAATCTTTTCATATTATGATAATACGAGTAATGTAAGTTTAGCAATGTTGATATATGATTTTCTTATTCGTTTCTCAATTAACTAGCCATATGGAGAATATGACATTGGTTTTATCTCTCATGACCTTTTGCATGTTGCAAAAAATCTTTGAGACATTCAATTTAAAAGAGGAATCATACTATTTTATAAGATATTTAGTTCACCAGGAAAATTAAAGTAATCATGCTTTCTCCTTTTGGGTTGATGTGTTGTGTGAAATTGTTCTAGTGGCCTATCTAATTGAAAAGGCTATAGAAACACTAGATTATGTGTTAAATGTCACATATTAAGTTATTTGTCAGTATTGGTATCTAATCGTGACTTCACAAGAAAATGACTCCTCACACGAATTTGATTTAAATTGAGTTTATTTAAACTAGATTGATTTAAGTTCAACCCACTCAAACTCATTCACACCTTTGAATTAGATTGATTTATTATTGGTCATTAAACTAATGACGAAAATATCATAGTTGTAATGTTTTCATTAGAGTGCAAGGGTAGGTTTGGGTAATCTTTAAAATTTGGGATGCATTTTTTGAAATTTTACCCGTAAATGAAATGTTCAATTTATTTTTATTCACTCATTCATAGTTATGGTCAAATTGACCCATATGAATTATCCTGAACCAAAATATTAGAAATGAATTCAAATACCTAAAATTACTTTACTAAGTCAACCCTAATTAAACTTGACTTAACCTAAAACCACAATCAACTTTGATGAACTTTCATTTGGGCTTGGTCCAACAAAAATTGAATTTGAAGAATTCATTTACTACCTTTATAACAAGTCTATTCTACACCCGCCATTACGTAGAAAAATGTTCCCTGATGTAAAATAATCAAATAAGTAGCTGTCCTTAAACCTTCCCTAAGTCTTTTCTTCTTCCTTCTCCCTCACACGAACAGTGAGAAGGATGAACAGAATGAGGAAGCTGAGCAGAGTAACATCATCTACAATGCCCTCCGCCCTAATCCGAACCCTAATCACTTCATCAACAGCTTCAACAACAAGCTTTTCACTGAAAAATGTAACTAAGTCAAATTTCGAAGAAACCCTAACCGACCTGACCACCCATGTCAAAGCCGCCCATTTCGTAGCCATTGATTTGGAGATGACCGGCATAACGAGTTCTCCCTGGCGCGAATCGTTCGAGTTCGATCGCTACGATGTTCGCTACCTCAAAATCAAGGACTCCGCTGAGAAGTTCGCTGTTGTTCAATTCGGTGTTTGCCCCTTCCGCTGGGATTCTATCAACAACTCCTTCGTTGCTCATCCGTTAGTCTCTCTCCTTCTTCCTCGCTTTCGCTCGAATTTGTGAATTTCCAATTTTGAACGGAAGCTCCGAGCAGTGTATTTTAGCTGAATTAATGAGATGAAGAAGTGTATTGTTTAAGGATTGTTGTTTGGGGAATTGTTGAGAATTTTCGTTCGGTTTTGTTGATTTTAAGGTGTAATTGTGTGCATTAATTTTGAATAAGAGTAGTATATTTCAGCGGAATTTCTAGAATGAAGAAGTAAATAGTGTTTCAGGATTGCTCTGTGGAATTAATGAGCATTTTCGCTCGGTTTTATCAATTTTAAGGTGTGATTGTGTGCATTAGTTTTGAACGGAAGTAGTGTATATTTTAGCTGAAATTATAGAATGAGGATAAAGTGTTTAAGGATGGTCATTTGTGGAATTGCTGGGCGTTTTTGCTCGATTTTGCTGATTTAAGGCGTGGTTATAAATTTTGGATGTAATTAGTATATCTTAACTGAGTTTGTAGAAAGAGGAAATATGTTGTCTAAGGATTGCTGTTTGTAGATTTGTTGATCTTTGGGATGCTATTCTTTCAAATGCTGCCTTTTTTAGAGTCAAGTGCTGCAATGGAGGATTTAATTGTGAACAAAGACGCATAAACTTTTGGTGGTTTGTGAATGCTCATATTGTTATCGGTTTTATTATTGTTGACTTCATGTAATTTTCAGATGTTTGGTAAAAGTTGTTGCCTTTTCTAGAATGTTGATGGATTATGATTGGGTTAACATAGGATGCCCCTGCCTAAAATGACAATTGAGGAGAGTGTGAGGATAATCAATTGAGACATTATTTCACTTATAAGTTATGATTGGTTGGAACTACTCAATGATTATTTCTGGATAGAGGAAGTAAGGCTGATGATTTCTGTATATAGAATTCTGGACCCTCCTCCCATGCAGTCGAGTTAATTAGTCAGTAGAGCACAATGTTCATCGTTGCAAGGTGATAGAGATAACGGCTGAATAGCTGATGAACATCAAGTCGGTTCTGATCTTGTCCCGGTCATTATCTGCTTTGCAACTTATGGTTCCTATTTTTTATGCTCAAATCTTGCAGTTTGTAGGGGTGCCTGTTATGTTTTTAGAGTCAAGTTTTGTTTTTGTATATTACCTGTGTCTGATACCTCCATTCCCTAGGTGTTAGTTTTAGTGCCTTCAATTGTAAATTTCTTGACATAAAGACTTGTGGACATCTGGTAGACATGAGGTAATCATGTGGAGCAGAATCCAAGTATGGATGCCATTAGTTGTTGAAAGCAATACTGGATCATAATCATTTGTGAGGAACTAGGTAGGTTACTCCATCTGATAATGTTATATTGGTTCATTTCCAGGCATAATTTTTACATTTTCCCACGTCAAGAGCTTCCTACTGATGGCCCGTCGTATGAATTTTTGTGCCAGACGAGTTCAATTGACTTCTTGGCAAAATATCAGTTTGACTTCAATGCATGCATATGTGAAGGTAATGTATGACATTTTACTCTTTCCGTAGACTTTATAGGTATTTGTAGATGGTCAGTTTTGGGTCATGCCAGGTTTGTTATTTAGAGTTCTATCCATGGAACATTATAAATGGCAAGACCATGGTTAAAAATATTATGATATTGTCATGATGATGTTAACAATTTGTGGTAATTTTAAACGTTGCATAAAATCTCAGGAGTGTCTTATTTATCCAGAAGACAGGAAGAAGAGGCTTTGAGTCGCTTGCATTCAGTATACAAAGGAAAATGGAAAAATACTAATGCACGTAAAGATGTACCCTTGGGTAATGTAGCCGATATTCTATTCTCGGAACGGATGAAAATTCAGCTCAATGAATGGCGTGATATGTTGCTACTGAACAGAAATGCTGCACTTTCAAATGCTGTAAAATCTAAACAACAATTTGCAACCTTATTTTTTGGAATGCGTCCTGCTCTTAGATTAAATGGGTTCACTTCTCATCAGCTGCTGTTGATTGAATTGGTAATCCTTTGACTAGTGTTTCTTTTTTTATGCGTTATATTTTGTTACTTCAAGTTTCAGATTGTAAATCTTGTCTGGCATAGTGTTAGTGCACTTGATGTGGATACTGTGAACTGGACTTTGACAACATGTGTCCTTTGGGATGTCAATGCAGTAGCAATTTATGTGATGCCATTTTTTGTCCTATTTATTGAAATTGATGTTTTAGCCATACTACTTTCTTCTGTCTTATTTAAGCAGGGGAGGGGAAATATGCAGTTGATACATAGAATTCTCATTTTGGATAAAAAAATCCTGATGTTCTCTTGAGCTTTTGGTTCTGTCGAGTCTGAAGTGTCTGTGCTCTGGGCCTTTAGCATTTTAATGTAAATGAGCTTGCATAGTCTTACATGCTGCTATTTTGATTTATTTTTTAACATCATGGAATCCTACTAATTTAGCTGCAATTGCAGGTCACAAGGAAGCACTTTGAGGATCTTGTTTTTGTTCGTGCTTATGACGAAAGTTCCGTCTTGCAGAAGCTTGTTGTTTATGTAGAGTCCGACAATGACAAAATCAACCTTATGGTGAGAAATAACTTTTGCTTGGCCTGAGTTTATTAATGTCAGGATGCCTAATCTGTCAATGACGGGATACATGCTGGGTTGGTGATAGTTATTGCACACTATGTAGGAGGGTGTTTTTTCTTCTTGAATGCACTTGGCTTGGACATCTCCTTAAAGTCTATGGAGAGAGTTGACCTCTTTTCAGTGGTTTGGCTAACAATAACTTTCCATTTGCAGCACTTTCTGATTGCTACTTTTATAATTGTTTCTTCCTAATTCTTCTGCAGGAGGAGGTAAAGAATGAGTCTCATCAGCTTGCAAGGCAAAAGATAAAAGCAGCTGCAGGATTCCGGCATGTCATTGACCTCCTCTCTGCTGAAAATAAGCTAATTGTAGGTCACAATTGCTTCTTAGGTATGCCTTTCTTTCTGGTCAATCAAAGTAAAATAATTGTATGCACTGGCTTTCTGGGTCCAACACCCCCACATGACACAGGGTTCAGCCCACCTCTCATTAAAGTTGGTTACCATCCCTCCCATTGACAAATGATAACCACTTTGTTTGTTAGAGTAAGGAGCACTGGTCCTACACCATGCTATAATATTTGCATTTGAAGCCACTTTGTATCATTACTTGTCTTCTAAGATATGGTACATTGTATTTGTGGCAGATATGGCACACATCTACCAAAAATTTTTTGGTCCTCTTCCATCAACAGTCGAAGAGTTTGTGTTAAACATCCGTAAATCTTTTCCATATGTTGTTGACACGAAACTAATGTTGAATGCTGATCTTAGCCTCCAAAAGCGTATGCAAAAAGCCAGCACTTCATTGACCTCGGCATTTTCTCTGTTGTGTCCTGAGATAGCTTCTGGAAAATTGTCTAATGTTGGTGTACAGTCATGTGTGAAGGTGGAGGTCCAAGTGGATGACATGAGGTTTGTCCCTCAAACTGCCTTGTATTTGTCAGATTTCTATCAATTGCTTGTCAGTTCTTTCTGAGAGCCCAGTCTTGACTGGCAATTTGTATTGAAATGGCAAGGGACCTTTTTATTGTAAATGATTTCTCACAAGTACATTGTCTGCAACAGTGCTGACTGGAATTGTACACATTTGTCTAGACTGATATCTACTTTCTGCATCACTGCTATAATATGTGAAACCAACTTATTCTAAAGTCTAATTACAGGTCATCAAATTGGAACTCTGGAGCCAAGCATGAAGCTGGCTATGATGCGTTTATGACTGGGTGTGTCTTTGCACAAGCATGCAGTCATTTGGGTGTTGATTTCTCTTCTGATAAAGTGACAAACAGTGAGAATCTTCAAAAGTATGTCAATCTGCTGTATCTGAGTTGGAATATGGGAGATGTGATCAATTTAAGTACTGGTGATATTAAAGAAATTCCTGTTATCAATTCTGTTAAAAGGAAGTTCCTCAACATTTCGCATCCTAACATCGTTCTGGTATGGGGATTCCCCCCAAAGCTCAAGGCAAGCGAGATAAAAAAGTGCATTTGTCTTGTGTTTGGTATACATTCAGTTTCTGGTATCTATAATTTGGACGAAACTGCCCTATTTGTGCTGTTTAGTAAGGCAGACTTGGCTGCGAACTTCCTTGCCTTGAAGGAAAAATTAGAAACGAGTGATGATTCCGTCTGTGTCATACATCCTTTATCAAAGTTGTTGGAAGGGGGAAAAACCTGTGCTGCTGGTTATGAAATTTACAAGGATATCTGCAGCTCTCCGATTTCGAAAGTCTTGTTCGCAGAGCAGGCAAAGGCTATTGGAATTAACTGGAAGACCAAATTAATAGAACATGAGAGAGATACTGGAGAATTGACTGAGAAAATTGCTATGCCAGGCCCATCACTGGGGATCTGCAAAGCGACCAAATCAAAGATAGATGTGCAGGAGAGTACATCTAATCAGAGTGTTTTTGACAAGATTTTGTATACTCGTTGTCATGAATCCAGCCGAGGGATGAAAGTAACTGATTCATGTAGTTCATTGACTAAATATTAGTTCAACCATTGTAATCTTACAGCTTGATTAGACTTCTCAAATTCATACTAGAAATATCCCTGTATTGTTCATGCTGTAAGATACTTGGATATAAAAGAAGAAAGTTTTGATGGTTTCAATTTCATAATTAGCCTTATTTTTTTTCAGTTACTACTTACTAGAAAATCGAAATGTTTAGCAACGCCAGGCTGGAAAGATGGCCCACTTTTTTTTGAAGGTAGAATATATGAATATAAAAAATAGAATTGTCTTTAAGATCCTTGATTGAAGATTAAGAGGTGTTTGAGTATAGGTACGGCAACCCGTTTTCAAATTCTTATACATTGAAACTCAGCCCAAAAAAAAAAGGACACAGAATTCTCATAGTAAAGCCCAGCAAAATGCCATATGCCCTAATGCTTCTCATTTCTCAAACCCATGCAGCCACTCAGCCACTAGCCGTGCCTTCAGCTTCAGCCCTTCACTTCGGCTTGAGCCTATTTTGTACTGTGAAAGCAAGTAAGCAGTTTTACACAATAGGATTCTTAATTAGTTTTACTGATTTGTTTTATTTTATTGACATAATAAGAGCTTGATGTCTTTTATTAGATTTAATTATTTGTTTAATTTTATTAACATAATTAGAGTTTGATATCTTTTTTTAGTTTTAAAGTCTCATCTTTTTAGGGTTATGTTGGCCCAATAAGAGTAATAACCCTATGTTTTTTTAATTACAGTTTGGAGTTAATGAATATGAGGAGATTATGCTATCTAGGGTTAGGGTTAGGGTTAGGAACAAACCAAACATACTACTGCAAGTCTGCAATTAGTCTTTTACCAAAACCGCGACTTACGAGATCTATCTGCCTACTTTCGTCATTTTTTTGGTTCGATGTACGTTGTTTTATTTCAATTTGTTTGGTACTGAAAGTAATGTGAAACCAATGATGTGATTTATGTTGCTGGCTGTATTGCAAATTCTAAGGTAAGTATATTTATACTAATTCAAGTAGAGGTTATTAAGATAAGAGTTCATTTTTTTTTTATTTAATTAGCCAGAAATATAAATCTTTTGTCCATTTAGTCAGACCAAAACTGAAAAATCTGATCATAAATCATAATCAAGCATTTTTTTAATCCAAAATTAATGTCACTGGACTTGTAAATGACCTAAATTAGTTAGCTAATGTGTTTAGCTGTCTAATGAAACCACAATAGTTTTTTTTTTTTTTTTTTTCTTTTATTTCTGGGTTGTAGACATAGTTGCTCCCAACCCCCCAAATTTCGTAGGAATTCATATTTTCGAATAAATATCAAAGAAATTTTATACATTATATTCTTAGCTCTTGACTTCGGTAGATGAAATCCGTTCAGATGAAGATTTAGGGACTTTTCTGTACACATTTAGGCATACTGCGGCTTTAGTTTTACCCACACTGTACTTCATTGTCTTATCTTATGTCTCTGTATTTTGCATGTTCATATACATGCAGGTACACACATTTATGTTCAAATTTTTTTTTGTCCTTTTGTGTATATCTTTTGCACCACGTGTATTCTTACGTAATCTTTGGTAGGGAACCAGCACATCTTCGACCTATGTAGAACTGGATAAGTTTGAGGTCTTGAGGCTTTTGTTGATTTCTGATGAATTTTGAAGGAACACTTATGGTCACTTATATTTTGGAGGGTGATTTAAATGCATGCATTGAACAAGGTTTTCTATGGCTTCCTCGTTACTTTGTTTTCTTTATACATTAGCCTGCTTAATTTGACCTTTTATTGTTCCTTGAACACGAATATGAGTTCCAATTCCTTGACTGGCCCTTTGTCAGAAGGCGTTGGTCAATAATCTCTTGTAAAACTGTAAGCTCAAATACTTTACTTTGTCTGTTGGGAATAGCCTGGGATGTGTGATTTATTCATAAGCTCGGTTCGTTCTTGTTGCCTTTGGTTTGAGAAGGCATATTGAACTTCACCAAAGACTCTCAAACATGGTTCATTATTTAAATTCCTTTGGAAAGTCATATTTGGTTTTCTTCTCTTTGTCTATTCCTTGACTTGGAGTTTTGCTTGAAGTTCATTTTATACAAGAGATAGCACAATAGTGTATCTTTAGTTTTGTTTGAAAATTGAAATCTCACTATGCACACTTGAAAGACTTCATTAGTCCTAGGCAACTGACTATGCACCTTTGCCATGATTTAACCTAGATAATAGACCCTACAATTGTTTAGTGTTAAACAATCTTGGCAATTACGGATTAAGACTTCTTTGTCACAATGGAAATGGGATGTAGCATATGAGACTCTAGTCGACCTAAACCATCCTAATTTATTTATGCAATAAAAAAAATCTATGGAAAATGGCTACTAACCCTTGAGGCCATATTTGAAACTTATGATAAAGATGCGTAACAAGTTAATTTGAAATACTAGTAACAAGGCCATATCTGAAGCTTATCAAATTGCTTATCAAAAAGTCATTATTTGAAGATGAGTATGACAATAACACTTTGACAATTAGAAGAAAAAAAAAAAGAAGATTTGACATGCAACTCATCATGAATAGTAGGTAGTGATGTGCCTAAAAGGTGTTTTTGGAATATTATGAAGATCTTGTTGGTGTGTAGTGATGCTAACAGTTGCTGTGTTAGGAGACCTGTAGTTCACATAGGGTTTTTTTTTTCTTCTTTTTATTTTTAATTTTTTGCATTTGGGGAGAAGGGGGGGAGGGGGTTGATTGGTGTTGCTCATGTTCGTTCTGATCTCTTCTCTATCAAAGAATGAAGTTCAAAGACCTATATTTCCTAATCATGGAAACAAGACTTTCTGTCCCTTCACCAATTTTTTTAGAAGAATAAAGATCCTTGATTTATGGTTTCAAGAACATGTAATTAATGTTGTTTTGGCTTCGTTTGATCTTGGAAAGCTTCTAAATTCTGAAATGAGTTGATTCCGGTTCTCTGACTTTAAATGTGAACCATCCTGTTTGTGTATCTGATTTCAGACCATTCTTGTAACCCTGAATTGCATCTCGAAGAGGCTTTCTGATAGATAGAAAATCTTCTTTAAATACATCATCAAATACCAAAGAAAGTGCTGTCCTTTGACATGCTGCGGCTTGATACTGTGAAGCGTTGTGTTGGGTTGCTTTTGTGTGAGACTGTATTTTGTTATTTTGCCTTAGGGTGGGGCTCTCGCTGGGTTACTATTTTGGAACTGAACTAAGTCAATTAGTCAATTGCTCTCTGAACATGTCAGCTACGTAATATGCGTTCTCTATAATAAATTCTGTTTACTTAGAATTCATTATTGGCATACCAGAACTTCAGAACTTATTAAATTATTCGACCGTATTCTATGGCTTTGGTTTTATAAAGAATATGGTCATTTGCTTGACTGAGGATGCACTTTTGACTCAAAATGAATTTGTAGTGATAAGATATATAAAGCAGCTCTTTTAATATTTTCTGTTGTTTCGTGATTTGGGAAAGATTTTGTCAAATAATGACCTTACTGGACGTATTCCTGATTGTCTTGCTTCATTGAAAAATCTGCGCCTTGTGTAAGTACCACCTATGTCCTATTGACATATTTTATTTGATGATTCCATCTATAACATAACTGGAGATTGTCCCATACTAAATGCTGTTTTCAAATCCAATATTTATTTTGAGTCATGGAATAATAGAGTATCTTGAGGCTTGACTTGAGAGTTGAGACCATGACGTGACTCTTTCATTATCTTTCCCTGTGGGATTTCGTAGGGCTCTTTTTTTTTATTTCCCAGTATATCTTGTCACTATTTCTTGTACTTCTAGTTTTTTGTTTTCAGAGGTGGCTAGCAGTTTGTCTGGATTGGATTCTGATCAGGTCAATTGTATTCAGGTGGTATTCGTCTAGTGTATCATTTGGTTTTGTTTGCAGTTCGGTTTTAGTCCTTTTTGTGTCTACTGGCAATTCATTTATTGTGATAATTCAATTTAACATGGCCATGTAAATTTCCAGATTGGTTTGGTTCAGATCAGATCAGTTTTGGTTTGGATCAATGTCTTAGTAAAACTCACAAATACTTGGTTTTTTACGTGCATCGAGTTCATATTGATTTTATGCCTAGTTGGGCTGAGGCTTGGTTTTGTGGCTGTTAGTGGAATCACAATTTATCCAAGACACCTCTATTCTGTAGCTTTGAATGCCAGAATGTTGTTTTTTTGTGGGTGATGGTTAGGACTTAGGATGGTGGGAACCAATTAGTTGGAAAGAGGGGTTTGTAACTGCATAGTAGAAGTGATTGATGCTAGGAGTATTTTGATAAAAAGGGATTGGTATTACAGTTGAGTTCCTAATAAAACTCTACTTTGTAAATTCTGCCTAATCTCAACCCTCTGATCAATAATTAATATGGTACCACATCATCTACAGTAGCCTTCCCCTCTTCTCTAGGTTATTTCTGTTACTACCCCTTCCATACAGTAGCCTTCCACTCTTCTCTGAGTTATTTCTTCTACTACCCCTTTCCTTGAGTTTCATCTGCGCCTCCAGGCTATGGGAATAATGAGATAGTTCCTAATTTTGTATGCTACTGCCACGTATCTGAACTTTCCTGAACTTGGCTTATTTTGGATTAGTAATGGTTAGGTGAAAGGAACATAGCCTTAGCCCAATAAATAAAACCAGGTCCATTGTGTGATCTTCTAGATTCATTTGATGTTAGCTATAGTCCAAAAATCTTACTTGACTCACAAAATGGCCTTAAGCAAGACATGTTGATCTATCAAAACTGACCCTTCTTTAACCTAAGGCTAGATTCATGTCACCCTAATTCAGCTCAATCGTCATATCTGAATGACGGATTGGGCAAAGGATCCTTCGTTGGAGCACTACTTTGCATTTTGTAATCCATTCTCAAGAGTCCTTGGTCCAAAGATAATTATGAGATGGAGAAGTCATAGTATAGAGGATTGCCACATTCATATTACACTTGCAGAGATAGACTTCCTGAGTTAGTTCTTAGAAAATCACTTCTCAAATTCTCCCCCCCTAAATGCATTTGTATCTTGCATTTCTTACACGTGCCAGGCTCGTGAATGATAACAAATTGGATGAGTGGTGGAGCAAATTTGCTCTTTCAGTGTTCATGGTGGAGCTACTGAGTATGTCTGGTTGTGTTTAAAATCTATGATTATTGCCTTTCTTCTTTCATTTTCCATAAGCTGCACATAAGTATAAATGTTTTTAGATTGCTTGTAATGAGCTAGTTCAAGTTTGAGAAACCAACATGAAATTGCTTTTCTGGAGACCTTTAGATTTAATAGATGCTGTCCTTCATCATTTGTGTGCTTGTCCTGCTTACCATCCTGACATGCATATAACATCGCCCTCAGCATTATATATATACCCCATAGGACTTTATTGTCAGTGCAATAGACTAGTATATAAGCTCAGTGCATTCACAGAATGATTGCATCCTGGAGGGTGTCATTTATCTTTTCTGATCTGTTCTGGGATAACAATCACAATATCATGATGCATGGATACAGAATCCATCTTATACACCGTAAGTAATTTTATACTCATTTATATACATCTAAATGAGTTCAAAATGGATAGGTGAGCAATAATTACCCTTAGCACATCTAGTTCAGGGTACAAGATGTAGGTTCTTGGTGCATAGTTTTGTGACTATACTTGGTAGTATTTGAATCTGCAGAACTTGTTGCTAGTTACTCTCAATTTTCCCATATGTCAAGTGAAACTTGCCAATGAAACATGCTGCACAAACATCTAGTGCTGCCCGCCTCTACGCTAACTTTGAACCTCTATTGCAGTCTTGCTGCAAACGAGGGTCTCTATGGTGTGTCTCCTTTGCATGACTCTCCTCTGTTCAGAGCAATGGTCGATTGTCCCACGGTGGTAAAATTGCAATTGGATCATCTTGCATGGTTGTTATACTACTGCTGTTGGTGACATACATCTGTATAAGAACAAAGAGGAATGATTATGACTTTGGTATACCACATGAGTTAATGTGTAAGTTGCCTTTCTTGTTTAATTTCTTCCCTCCATATATTGTACAGAGTGCTTCTTTTTTTCTTGTCTTTAACCTCTATCTGCTTATCAAGGTGGTTAACTACAAACTGTAGTTCTGTACAATGCTAAAAGAACAAATCTTATAGATCCCTTACCTACAGTTTTATCCTCTCTTTCCAAGTTATCGTAGCGTTATGTGTTTCTATTCAGGTGCCTTCATGCACCTCGCAAGTGTTCATGTATTCAAAATCAACCATTAATTTTTCTTGTGGCCTGGTTGACACATCCATCTCTAAATTTCTAAAATTTGTGCATTCTTCCTCCTTCCAAACCCTGTCAAATCAAGTATGCTGGTGGTGATGAGCTGAAAGGGCCCTTTACCCTGTATGAGGTGATCATAGAGAGGCTGAGGGAGTCTTGAATCTTAGAATCTTCGGAACGGTTTAGTTTGATCTAGTGGTCTGTTGCAAAAAAATTACTCCCCAGTGATCTAGTGATCTAGTGAAAATCATTGATATAATTTCTCAAATTAGAGGGAAAGTGAAGGGGATTATCTGAGGAGCATATAAGCTTGTTTGAATAAAGATGACCTTTGACAAGGAAAAACACAGGCATTGATTTGATTTTCTGCTCTTACTCTCTTAGTATCGTTTTCAGTTTTACTTAATACTCTATGATTAGCTTGACTACTGTTGTAATTCTAATATGCTTATTAGACGTGACGTCAAGACTTGATTATGACTCGAAAATATCCGGCAAAACTTGTAACAAAACAGGCCTAGAGTTGGCTAAACCCAAAAATGGCCTAAACCTATACAAACCCAAATTACCCAAGCCAATTCTTACCTGGACTGGTTTCAACCTGAACCAAGGTGACCGTGAACCAAATGAAGACCAACTACAAAGGATCTAAACCTTTATTCTGAACCTAAACCCTATATGACCTAATAATTGACCTCGGTTTTTTTTAACGTTGAATATTTGTCGTTATTCATAAAATATATGTAACATTCACTTTCTTCATTGATATTGCTCTGATCAACTTGGCTAGAAATGTTGCAATTTAATGGTGGAAGAAAAGTATCACATCCAGCGATTTATCAATACATTAGACTGTAACTATTTTTAATATAGTTACTAGATATCGTTGTAACCTATATTTTTTGACGAGTGCAAAGGGTACCAAGCAATCTCATATTCACATTCTTGACTACAATAAAAGATGTCACTTATCATATGATAAAATTTGAACTTATAATCAATTATGCTAATATAAAAAGATCAAAATTTTAAAATTCTAGCCATTATAATTAAATGTTTTTTAGTATTTCTGGCCTGATGCAAAAAGTCAACAGTATTAAACTATACGTGATCCAAACCTTCTTCAAGAAGTGCTCACAGGATCGGATGCCTGAAAAATTTGATCCATAAACACCCATTTATTGACACTGCTTGATAGCCTCCTCAATGGACATTGAGGTGGGCCATACCCTTCCAACCAATAATATCATAGACACAAACTTGAATGTACGCATACCAAACCAAACCCATAATCTGATTTAATCTGAATCGTCATCCCAAACAACCAAATTAGAATATGGATTAAATGACCCGCTCCTTGGTCTGATTCTGCTGGATCTATTAGAAGTTGAGAGTGACCTAAGATACGCTGGTAGCTGATATCGACACAAATACTGTCACCCTTTGCTTTAGTTACTTGTCAGGTAGGGGAATGAACTGTTAGAGAATCAGTTAATCCGTAATATGTATGTTACCTATGAAAGACTGTTGAAGCAGAAAATGAGAAAATTTTGCTCATAATGGGAAGCATTGCTAGATTTTGATTAGAAACTTGATGCTAAAATTTGAATAAGTGAGCTAGAAAGGTAAGAAACTTTTTGTTCAGCTTTCATTCAACATCTTCCCGTGTGATTTGGCTATTTTTCTGCAGTTATTACATTATTTATGATGATATGGGAAATATACCATAAAGTCTCGGTATAGTATAGTCTTCTGTGAATGAATATCGGAGATGAAAACACAGCTAATATTACTTTGGTAAAGGAAAATAAGCTGTGAAAGTGTGGGGTTTTTTAGCTGTTGGAACTTGGAATGCAGAAAGCTCCCCTTCCCTCCCCTAAGTAGGAAAAAAATTCCTATAGCTCTTACCTCTAAGGGCGTATGCTTTATTAAGGTAACTCCCCTCACACATACACATGCAAAAGTTCAAGTTCTATAGGGACTGCCGTTCCTTATTTGCATCTTTGTTGCAAGAGAGAATCCATCTTTTTTGCAAGTGAATTAAGATACCCACGAAGTAAATGAGGATATTTTTAAGATGATTTAAAATTCAGAACCAATGATTGATTTTTGGTTACGCAGTGTAGACAATGATTTGGTGCGCTTAAGAACATGATTCTGATGTTAAAACTAAAAGTGATGAAGTCAGTGAGATGTACAGGAGCGATTTTTTAATCCATACAGATACAGTGGCTTTTGTGAAAATGACCATACCCGGAAGGATAGTGGAATTTTCCTTTCCCCAAAGATGAGCTTATCAGTATTGTAATTGATGCAGTTGATCGTTACGCTTGCATATTACTCCAAGTAACGCTTTATGTGTGGATTTGCTTATGTCCATTGGGTGGTTGGCTAACACATTTTAATCTTTTGCGTCTGTATACAGCAATGGCTGCAAAGAGAAACCGCTATCATAGACAGAAGTCCTTGAAATGGTAAGTTAGCATCCTAAAGGTTTAATACCAACAATGAAACCTCAATAACATATATATTTGGGCTAGGACACGGTTTTGCAGCAACTCTATTTGCCGCTAACCTATTGTTTATAGAAAAAATTCTTGTGAGAATGGTTGTGATGTGAATGAAGAGTGCTCAGTATGAACGAGATTTTAATTGGATTGAAGAGAGCAGTATGAAAAAGATTATGACTGGTTTGGCTTCTTCCAACTATTTGTTGCAAACTGTGGTCACTATGCAACGTATTCCTTGAGAAATACAGTGAATAGGTATTTATTCTTTGGGGTTGACAGAAAAGAAGAATGCCCTTATAATGTGTATGCATTATACCCAGTTTTGAGGGCATTTTGTTGTATGTATGATGAAGACATCCACTGCTGAAATGGTTAAAAGTTCCGACATAGGATCAACTAGTAGCAGCTGGTCCCAAACCCACTTGTAATTTCTGATCGATTTTTGCTGATCATCTTAGCAAAGTATTTTTTTTTTTTGGTATATTCTTTGTGTTACTGTCAGCAACTTATATTTTGTGTAGTCCACTATGATCCTCAGTGGATTTGTGAGTTCTAAAAGGACTTTATAAAGTAAATTTTTGCGGCCAAAATAACCTCTGAAAGTCAATCAAGAAGCCGTCATTGCCCTCTTCAGCAAACATTTCTGCTCAAACTCTATTCCCTGAAGCTTCCTGAATACTTTGTATACTGATCTGATTTTGCAGTACTTCATTAATACTCGTATTGTATAACTGTAAGATCTATCTAATTGTAATTGCTTTCTGTTGCGTAGTTGCCATTTCTCAGTAGCTTTACCTTTTTTTTGTTTGTGATTAATTGTGTTGAAGGTCGGGTTTACTGTAAAGTTGGTACATTGTAAGATTGGCATAATACTTGTGATATATGAAGAAATGATCTAATCTGCATATGGAATGACACTGGCAGTTTTATTTTATACGTTCCATTGTATATTCATACATACAGAGTATAAACATATCCTGCGTTATTTATAATTATAAATCTTAATCTTAATAGTTATATCTCACATTTGCATTTTTGTTCATTATATAAGACTTTAACTTAACAACACCTAGTCTCATCTGCATGGATTGTAGATTGTAGTGATGAGCATGTCCCTTATACATGGATGTGCGTGATACTTTGAGATTGTGAACATTATCTAGCTCAAGATGCCTCACTTATGATGAGCATTAGGTGTCAAATACATTGCGTATTGTAAGTGATGGGTATCTGCATCTGTTCAATTATTCATGACAAAATGGGCAATGCAATGATAGGATAAAAATCTCTGATAGTTGGCATATATACTGGAATAGCTGAATGCATTGGACTAGGATTGTAACTTCACTAACTTATAGGTAAGTACATATGAAAGTTGACAATTCCCTGGAATATTTAGTTAAGGAGCAAGTTGTAAAGAAGATGCCTTTGAGACTTTGATTTCTAATTGTGTATAATGTCGACATTTTTATACCTATCCTTTGCAAGCAATCACCAAGAACATAGGAAAGTAGTAGGAATCGGAGATCTTCGTCAACATATGTGTTAATATTAAGGTTTGATGACAAAAAGATGTGGCTAAGATGTAACAAGCCAGCAAATAAAGTTAGAAAAAGTAAGCAATTTGTTCTTGACAAAAAAAAAAAAAATACACAAATTGTAAATACTCCCGTGTCTCCCAAAGATTGCCCCATTTAACTTTTTGCGATTTTCAAAACACGACTTTAAACATTTTTATACCAAAATTCGTAAGACAAAAAATTATTTAATCATATAACTAGTGCGTGTCCCAAATGATGTCCTTCACGCATAAAAAATAAGGTTAGAAAAGATGCTAAATACTCACTTTTATTACATTGTTATATCCTATAATGTACTTGATGCACAAATATCTTTAAAGGGTTTTTAGGTAGATAATAAAGGAATTTTGATCTTTATTTTCGTAACATTAAACAATAATATCATGTTGAACAGATAGCTAAGTTTCAAAAAATTTCCTTTCTCGTTATATTAGTATTGATTGGAGCGTCAATTATTTGGATCCTTTATTTTTATTTTTATTTTTAATATTTGGATTTGAATCCGAGCCAATTACAAAACCAACCCCACAACAATTCATGTCCTTTCCCACCGACATTACACCTTCCTCAGATAACTCAAATAATCAGTCAACAAAAGTTATAAGTAGTAATGTACTGTTCACACTCTCCTCTACAATACACCAAAGTTGTGGAAAATGGTAAAATGAGAATTGTCAAAGTAATGCCCGGATAGTTACAAACTATGTCCCACACGAATCAAGTAAGCCAGAATAAAAAATCAGATGGACATTGACTAGGTTAAAAAATATGATGATGTACTACTTTAGTAGTCCCGATAATTTTTTATAAGAGCTTTTTGGTTAAAATATTACGATACCATTATCATTATCTATGGACTCAATGTAACCCAATAAAATAATTTGGATTAAAAACAGGGTTATCTGCAGCAGACGAAAACGGACCTATCAGGTCCAACTGCCAACCCAGCAACAACAAAAAACTCTTCCAAGTGGACCAAATAATCTTGACTTTTCTTACCCAAGTTTGGTGCGTGCCATGTCAACAACATAACCCGATTTTTCATAGTTATAAAGCATAGAATAATAACTGGAAGATTACCCAATTGACTAATAAGATTGATGGTGCTTACCGAGCAAAATATGTCCAAATTTCACGTGTATGGATCAATTTTTATGTTTATTAATCTCCAAAAGATACTCCCATAACCATAGGTTTAAAAGATGGGTTATTTAATTTTCCATGTGCCCTTTATTTTATTATCCACTTGGTGACCTTTTATTGTTTGCATTTACAAACTTTGATTGCTTTTGATTTGCTTACTTCTATGCTTCATTGTTCTTCATGCATATGCACTGTCTTTCCCTAAACATTTTTCCTCTATCAAACTACCACTATTATTTAGTATTATTAGTATTATTGTTGTTGTTTGTATTTTTTATTATTTTGAAATAAATTTTGTCATACTATTATTTCACTTTTATTTTTACTTCTTCAATCATCCTATTTACATTTCGATGATTTGTGCTTTTTATTTATTAAAGAATTATGAAAATAAACATTTACATTTCTTTCATAAACAAAATTCTAACTATATTCTTCCTTCATCATTTAAATTTTTTTATTCCAAAAAAATTTTCAATAATAAATAAATCGTTTTTTTCCACCTATATTCTAGGGAATTTTTTTTACTCATTATATACCCTTAACTTTTTTAAAAAGTCACCATGTAACCCTAAGTTTAATACAAAATGTACAGAAACGAACCTTTTTACTAACAGAATATTAACACCATTATGACAGTAAACCTAATTACATAGTCATCTCAATTAACCACTAACCCATATGTCTCAGTTCAAAATAGAGTCGATTCTCCAATTGGGATCAAAGTCATTAACCCTGCTAGCACCTAAATCATGACACATGACCCATGACCCAGTTCATGTTCTTTAGTATGCACACAAAATACAATAAGGATATTAAGTTTAAGAGTTAGAGAAGGTGTCTCAGACACAATTATGAAATACAGAGTAATATATATATATGAGTATACGGATGACAACTACATTAGTTGGTTAAAATCTTTAAACGTAATATCCAAGATATGTCTTGTCGGCTCACTTTTCATAAAAAAAAAAAAAAAAAAATTAATAAATCTACCGTCAAACTTAACATAGAAAACAACCCCTTTTTTTTTTAAGGATTGGAAATTCTCGAAACCATCTATCATACACAGTTCGAGTCGTACAAGTTTACCATTGACGAGAAGAGAGAATTTTTTTTTTAAGTCAACAAAAGCAACTTGAGCCAAATATGGGGAGGATATGACCCCACAAAGCAGCCTGTTTAAAGGCCAAATCATTATCATTATCATAATCATAATTTTGGTTACTCCGTGTAGGAGCTTTGCTGTATTTTCCTTGATATATATTCACAATTCGAATCTTTCCTTCTAAAAATGTACAATCACATATCAATATATCATACTATATGAAAATGAGAGATCCATAGTTTTTGACTAGTAGATTTAATTTTTTTTATTTTTTTTTAATCCCTTTGCGGCTTTGCTTGCACAATTAGGGTATTTTCCATTTTCTAGGGTTAATCTACTTAATAGTATTTGCTTGTTCTTGTTCTTGTTCAGATTGTTAACAATAATCCAAGTGTTGGTTCAAAGTGGAATGCATTAAGTATAGACGTACGTATAGTTTTATTGAAGTAGTCTGTAGTTAGAACATAATTTACAAAGTCTTCCACACATGTTCGTTCTACCCCAAACCAAGTTGTCTCTTAGTATAATATCAATATTACAAGAATACATTTTTGTTTGTAGATTGTTGTATATTTATGTTTGACTTCTTAGCTTCAGCAACAATAAGTGTAGCAACGCAAGCAATTTAGGCAACAATGAGAAAACACAAAAACCATAGGATCTTGAAAAAAAAATTGATAGAATTCAGGTTTGATATTTCCATTGATTCAATATATTCTATCATACCTCCACAGTTATAGTGGGAGGAGAACTATACTAAGACTGTCTCTAAAATCTAGAAATAAGAGTCAAGGAAGGCCTTTTTAAAAATGTCCGTAAATTGGTCCGTGATGGCACATGAAGAAGAGATACTTTTCCCATGGCAACCTTCTCACGTGCAAAATGTATATCCATCTCCACATGCTTTGTACTTGGTATTGTACATGATTAGTAAATAGATAAATGGCACTCACATTGTCATAATACACAATAATAGCTTTACTATACCCAAAGGAAAATGTATTTCTAAAAGTAAAGTGCGGACCCTACACATCACGAAGACAATATTGGTGACACTTGATACACGGCCTCGGCACTTGAACATGACTATGTAGTTTGACGTTTGACGACTAAGATGGTTTTGCTTCTTCAATCTTCGTTGCATTCAGAGGTCATTGCCTGTCTTTATGCTTTAAGATGGTGTGTTTCAGTCGGTTTGCAGTTGGTGTGTGTTCTCGCGGATTTACCAATGTTCTAGTTTCATTACTATCCACCAAATTCGGCAATTTCAAACTCGATAAGGAGAATTTGAGAAATTCTTTCAGATTTGCATTATTCATAAGGTGGGTCGCAATCAAATTCATTGGATGCACATCCAAACAAGATCAACTACTAGTGTTTCTTCCTTTATTACTTCTATACCCTAATTTTTTTTTACCTTTTTAAAATGTTAAAAAAAAAAAGTATATGATATAAGGAGTATTTGACGCGATATATGAGAAATACGAAGTACACGATAGTACTAATTTTAGAGAATACAACATTTAAACAAGGGTGACGATGTACATACATGATCAAATAGTTCAAGATGGTTCTGTCATCTTATTTCTTCTATGACAGGAGTATTACTACTACTCGTAATCAATTATATTATTATTTATACTTCGAATTTTTATGATTATATTAAATTATTAATATTATTATTATTATTATTGTTATTATATGGTGTCTACTTTTTAACGTAAAAAGATTAAAGTACTAATAGGATACTATAAATTTTAAATACTTCAAACCTCAATAAGATAAATCAAATTCCTATGATATGATTTCGTAAGCACAAAGTATTTTATACACACGAGACACAATAAAGTTATTATGTCCCCAATAAAAGAGATCCCTCAATATAATAAAAGTTATCTCTCAAAGTTGAATATAATTTTATCATGTCTCGTGTGTGTATATAATAAGTTTTGTTTAGTAAACGTTTATAGCCGCCCTTTGATCAAGAAACATAAAGTATTCCTTGATTTAGTTCCTTCATTGATTATGGAGATCTTCCTTGGCAAAGTATAGTTATTCCAAATAGTTTCAAAAAAAAAGTGCAAAAATGAGGTGTCAAGTAATCACAAATCAAATAATATAGCGTCATGACCAACAGAAGTGGGCTCTTTGGAGTTAGAAGGAGTAACAATTATATCACACGCACTAAGTAAAAAGAGTGTAAAATGGTTCACATAAACTCAAGTGCAAACAAACAAATCTAGAGATATATAGCTACAGATAAACTCATGCTTTTTGGCTATAATTAAGCACTAAACTAGTAAACGAATGCTTCCAAAATAGAGGCTGCTATATATATATATATTTATCATTTCTTGTGTTGTTAAACGGTGGAACAACACGTCTAAATTATTAAATTCGAAATTTACTTTTTAGTTTTTGAAAATGACGTCACAACCACTTAATTTTAGTTAGATATTTATCTAAGAGCATGTATATTAAATAGGCAGAAAAATGTCTCCATAAAGTGAAGGATTGGGGCTATTCTGGAGCCACTTGAGAACGTACTCAAGCAAATTAAATTGGATAAGAGGAACGAATATGTACAGTTTAGTTATAAAAGAAATCCATAGTAGGTTTCATAAGATAAAACCCTAATAAAAACAACTTTTTAAAATAACAAAAGTTATCCCTTTAAAGTTGATAAAAAATTGACATATATTGGATAACTTTTGTTATATTGAAGGATCGCTTTTACTGATGTGTATACAATACTTTTTGTAAAACTACAGCTCGTATTCTTTTATGGAGGAGGGTATGCAGATAGAATTTTTCAAAAAAAAGTTCAAGTTTAGAAGGAAATTCTAAAATTTCAAAATTAAGTAGGGCAAATGTAACTTCTTAGTTCTTACATGTGGTTGCTAGATCCGCTAATACGAGTTAGACACCAAATCCATAAAATCTAATTAAGTATTTAGCCAATTAGCTTGGCTGAACTAAGCACTATCTAATCCCACTTGGATAGTTTTAGGTTTGGATAAAATTAACACCAATTAATTGAGTCTGCTGTTGGATTAAGCAAGTGATACACGAAGTTTGGTAGGGTTAGTTGATTATGTAAAGTAATTTATATTAATTAATTAAAAAAACAAAAGTAACGATGGCTTAGGTATATTTAAGAAAAGTGAAAAAGTGAAAAAGTGAGATGACACCAAAAGCAACACGAGTACATGACTTGAGATGCAAAAATATAAGGCATTGCAATATCATAGAAAACTACAGTAAGTGCACCCACACTCATTCAACGTGAGATTGGGTTTAAGCTTAAGAAATGGTTTCTTACTTGGAAAAAAAAAAAAACTTTTAGATATTTACTATGCTATGTTTTACTTTCTTTTCAATTGGAATGTCATTGATTTTATAATCAAACTTTTACTATAAATTCATTCCAGAATGAAAGAATATATTCATTTGATATCTTAATAAATTCATCTCAAGGTATATTTTTTAAATATTAGTTTTTTTTATAATTTTTACAGATGCACAATTGAAGATATTTAAATTTTTAGTTTGTAGAGGATTTTGCACAAAAAATAAATAGGAAGAAAAAAAAGAATGGAGAAAATAATAAGTTAGTATTCATCAACCCGACCTTATATATATATATTTTTTTTTAAGTATATAGAAAGCTACAAAATTCAAATCAGTAGTATAGACGATTATTCTCATATCATGATTACCATTTCGAAACTTAAACTAACTAATAATTAAGCTTGTTTAATTTATTTACACAAGCTTAGCTTGGTATCATTGTCAACATGTGGAATCTTATAGATAACGATAGCATTTTGCAAAAGTGTTATAATTAATATAATTTTAAGGGTACTAACCAACCAGGATTTAGCTTAAACCAAATATAATGATGTAGAGAGATAAATATACGAAGTATATATTGTGGAAGTTCATCGTGATCTTGTTATGATATATTCAAGTTAACACTGCTCTCTCTTTGTAAGTGGTTGATGAATATATCTACCCTAGTAGTCCACTAGTCCTCACAAAACCTATAGTGGGTGTTTTATGGGAGAGTGACGTTGAAGAGAGAAGGTTAAAAATTTTAATGAATATTTCCTGTTTAATAGTTCATGGTAAAATTTCTACTGACATCATATTTATCACATGTCAAGCTATTATAAAAAAAATCTCGCCTTTTCTTAAAGACGATGGCATTTATCTTTTTTTTCTACTTTATATTAATATTATATTAGAAAATATTATATATAGAAAATTGTGTAACTATAGAAATTCCTAAATCATTAAAGCTACATTTATTTCTTTTCTTTATTTTATATTTCCTCTCTACCTTTTTCTATAATAACTTTTTCATTTAATGTGATAAAAATAATATATCAATTAAGTTTTCTACGGTAATTCTACAAAAACTTTAAATTTTTTAACAATAAATCTTATATTTAAAGTGTTTAATAAAAACTTACCTGGTTCTAATTTAAAAACAAAAGGCAAAGGCAGTCCACGGTGGCAAAGATATTCTAGCTACTTAAGCTAGATAGAAAGAGGTTTGATATTTATACAAGTAAAGGAAAAGGTGAGGTTTGATTATATGTACATGTTGCATGATATATAAACCTCTTTTCAATATTGTGTTTCCTAATTAAAAGTTCTGATACCACAATGTCATGTATGAAGTACTGTTTATGTATTATCAAAGACTATGCAAAATTTTATTGGAATCTTAAGTAACACTTCGTATGATGTAGAAAACTCCATGTCTCACTTGACTTGAACTTTGCAAAAATTTGAGGATAAGAGCTTTAAAACCTACATTCTTTTATTAAACTAACTCCCAATCTTATGTTGTTAAAACTTTCTTTCCGTTTTTGCTTACTGACCATATGTTAATGTTTATACTTCTACACGTCACCAATTAATTTTTTAGAGAACTAGATTTTTAGAGTCGGTGATCGATTATTGGTTGAGAGAAAATTTTGGTTTTAGGAAAATTAAAAATGTGCACACACTATCAAGTGAAGATTAAAATATATTCTAGATTCCAATTGTACGAGTTTAGAAGTTCATGTTGATTAAGGACTCGTATTGGTCAAGGAAAACGAGGTTATATTAGTTGTGAAAATAATTATTGAATTGAATTGGTGCTCATTTTACATAAGTGGTGGCAGGAGTGCATTATTATATATTTATTTTGAGCTCCTTATGTTCTTGTTATTAATGTAATTAACGGAGCATAAATGTACATAGCTTCTTTCTTCTAGAAATGGTGCAACATGAGAAATACGTACGGGTGAGTCACAGGATGGCTGTGGAATGTATAAATCCTATTAATATTCCCCCAATAAAATAAATCAAGCTCACATGCAATACCCCCCCAAAAAGGTGCAAGAAATTCCCACTTGTAGGGAAATAATATACAATAAATACCCAAAAAAAAAAAAATTGTACCTAGCTTTATACGCTTGTTGTACGAATCAAATAATTGGGCAAAATAATTAGTTAAAGTTTGACAAAGCATGTCAATGTTATAGTTTAGTCAGCCAATAGAAAAGGAAGATAAATAAGAATTTATTCAATCATAGCACATATTTATGAGGGCGAAACCAGTGACCAGAGTTAGGCAGCTAGCTAGCTAGCACAACAGATTTTAATCAAGGGGCGCCCATTCTCAAAGCGCGTCGTATTGTCAAGTTGCCTCAAGGGTCGAATAGCAAATGGGGAGGGGACCTTGTCTTTGTCTTTGTCTTTGTCTATGGTTATCAATCAAGATTTATAGGACCCTCTCCGTACATTCATGTAATACATTTTGATGCAATATAATAGGGTTTTTGGTTTTTCGGAGAGGACAAATTTTTTAAAAAAGTTTGATGCATGGCATGGATTATCATTGATTTTGGACCCATGCAATGCTTTTTCTTCTGTGTTTAAGTTTTGTAAATAAGATTAAGATTGTCATCCAAAAAGATTTACCCTACAACTTGTTAAGTTAGGTCATATGTCTTCAATGTATTTAAAGATAATATGCAATTGAAAATAGAAATTAATGGGCTCAATCCAATTTGATCAACCTAAAATTGTATTGAACCTATAAATATTTAACCTTATCTAATAAGTATGTACTACATTCTCAAATAGAAAACTAATAAGATTAATACTGATCATTTCGTAAAAATTATATTACTTTTAATAAAAGTGATTAAATTTACTGTAAGTTTGGCTCTACATGAACTCCATTATGAATCAACTAAACTACTCATCGCTTGAGTTTACACCATATCGCATAATTCTAAACAAATTAAGCGTTTCTTATAAATTAAAGAAAAAAAAATTAGTTTTAAATTTTTTTTTCAAAACATATATACATGACCGTTTGTACGTACTAGTTGCAATAAACTAAGAGTAATAGTTTTCCCTCGAAAAAAGCTTATAGTAATAGTTTTATACTATAGGAGAGTATTGTTTATGTGTTGACATGGAATAAATAAAAACGTAACAATAAAATTCATGAACTAAATTATAGGTGAACAAATTGATGTATGCGTAATCGAGACACCTTTCTTTTCATTTAAGAGTGAGATTTTTCAATACGCTATAAAATGCAATACAGAGCTTGCATTGACAAAACCTTTCTCCCCATTTCAAGGTTAAGGTTTGAAAACCTATTTTCACTTCTTATGCATAGAGATGGCCAACGAATCAGGGCAGGTGGGCATCGGGTCGGACTGGCTTGGCTTGGCTTGGCCCTTGTTCGGACTGGCCTAAGGTGCAGGCTAGGATAGGGAAGTGTAATTCGTACCAAATCGAATCACTAATCGAATTGAATCAAATTCATAAATCAAACCAAATTTCACACCATTCGTTGTAAACGTTTATAATGAATGAATTGTTTTAAAAGTAATTAGAAAAAATGAATTGTTTTAAAAGTAATTAAACGTTTATATTTACAAATCACATAATTGACATTTATTATAAACTTTTATATTCGTCTAATCACAATTATTTTTTATTTATTTTATCGATATTTATATATTTACATATTTATTAAAATAATTAAACTTTTTTATTCACCTAATGACATTAATTTCTCATATTTATTACATATTAACATAATTACATATTTACATATAATTAATGAAAGACATGATCGTATTCAAATTATTTTAATTTAACAAGTTTTGGGGGTGGGGGAAAAAAGAAAGGACTTGCACTTAATTTTAGAAATCAAAATTTGATTAAAAAAGTTAAATTAGTATAAGTAGAAACATTATAAAAGCATAATTATAAGTTTTATGTGCTTATTATTAATTTTATAGAAGTATCTTATTTTTTATTTATTAAAATGTAACATATTTATATATTTAACGTATTGAATAATTGATATACACAGACATACATGTCACACTAACTTAAAAATATTGACATTTGGAGTCTTATTTTCTTTTACCAAAATTTGGTAATATTAAATTTGGACTTTTGAATTGGAGGTTATTTTGCCCAAAATTGAAAATTTTCAATGTGGAATCAACCCTCGAAATTTTCATTCGCCCGTTGGAAACTTGAAAACATTGAACATTAAATCTTAGCATAAAAAGCTCAACCCTACTTTTTCTTTCACCTTTTCGCCGTTCCTTCTTCCTTCCTCGCATTTCATAATTCTCAAACTCTCCAATCTCCATTTCCTTCCCAACTTCTTAGATCTGCAACAATTCTATAAGGTAATTTCAATTTCACGATCTAATTTTCCTTCCTTTGTTGATCCTAATTTTAACTCTATTATTAGGTTTTTAACAGATTGATTTTAAACATGTCATCTTAAACTGAACTAAAGGTCAATATCAATTAGGCCTTATTTGTTTGTTGTCGGGTTAAATCGGGTTTATGTTGTTATTAATTGGTTTACTATTGGGTTGGTTTGTTAACAGGTTTGGTCATTTCATATCAGGTTATATTTGGATTGGAGTAGGTCGAGTTAAATTAATTTCCAGGTTGGTTTTAGGTCGGTTCGGGTTACGGATTACACCTTCCGGGTTGTAAAGTAGCTCGGATTCAATCGATTCGAGTATGTACAGTTAGATTTACGATTCGGGTTGAAAATTGACACTTATAGGTTAGTGTCTATACGTGTTAATTCTTCAATATATTACTTGTTGGTCATGTGGGATAGGTTGGCCTGAGTCAAAGCCCTTAAAGATTCAAACGTGGCATGACAATTTATGCTTAATCCTTACACATAGCTAGGTGAGTCTTATTGCATGCATTTAACTCTGGCCATATAATTATTGAAAAAACATCCTAATATAGTGCAATTTTTCCTTTATATCAATGAGATTCACGAATTTGCTCGACTTTGTGAATAATTTGCATTATTCGAGTTGAAGACTAGCTAGCTTACTAGAAACATAGAAAACATGGATTTCTGATAACCGTATCATTTCACATTATAGTACTAATCAACACACATACACAAACAAGAACACATTTCTTCCACCATAACGATAATTATTGGACAGCAACAATTGGATTTAGATACATATATACTGTGTCGAAGACAATTCAAACAATGCATTAAATATTCATTTCATTGACCAAACGTATGGTTAACATACCAAAACAGAATAAGTTAGCTGTATTATCTAAAAGTCGATGGGAAAGGATGATTTGAGATGAATATTGACAAATACAAATATTCCAAAAAATTCCTACTATTGACGTGGAACTAATTTAGCTCACCAAGCTTAAAATGTTGTGTACTATTAATCAATATTATGATGCTCTTAATAAATATATGTGTGTGTGTGACGTAAATCAATATTCCATCCGATTTTGCATTAATAAATATCATCATATTTATTGTAACAAAAGAAGTTATAGAGCAATAAGAGTTAGTAGAAAATAATTTCGTTTTAAAACTTTATGAATAGGAAAGATAGCTTTTTTTTTTTTAAGACATTGCTATTATTAAATTCAACAACTAGATAGATCTATGGGGTATGAATAAAAGTATAAAATAGATAATTTTTTTACCATGAGAAAAACTAAGTAAAAGTAGAAGGGGGAATAAAAAAAGAACATTTATAATTGATAAGTTGGAAGTCGAATTAAAACGAATGGGGTATTGAAATATGCGTACATATTATTTGCACAATAAATGCTACTCTTTTTCCCCAAAGTATTATATACATACGGAACACAATAAAATTATTGTATCTTCAATAAAAGTGACCTCCTCAATATAACAAAAATTATCTCTCAACACAACATATGCTAATCTATCAACTTTCATAATTAACTTTTGTTATATTAAGGAGTCACTTTTACTTGAATAATTTTTGTTATATCGAGAAGTCACTCTTACTAGGAACACAATAACTTTATTATGTGCTTAATAGGATTTTATAGGTAAGACAAAATAATAATCTTATCTAGGGAAAAACACATTCAAGCCTCCAATTATACAATGGGAATCACCTTAATTGTACACATTAATATTGGATTTCGTACAAGGGGGAGACAGAGAGAAAATATATGGTTACTTGTTGGGTTCCCTGGGGACCTTATCGAAGCATGTTGAAAAAACCAATAGGGGTAAAATGGACTATTCACATCCGATTTGAGATAAACATTGAAATAATAATAATGACAATAATAATAAAAGAGAGAGGCCAATGAGATTTCTTTCTTTTCCATGAATTTCCCTGTCTTTTTAAAATCTATCCCATCTGTCCAAACACTACTTACATTGAGTGTAGGACCCTTAACCCATCCACAATTCATGCATTCACCTCGATGGTGTGGGACTTTTACAACTCTACATGACTACAGACTTATACTCATATGAGTATATGACTCACTATCATATAGATCTGTTTAAATAGAACGGCTCCTATTATGGGTCCTTGATTAGGGTTTCATCAATTGTAGATTTTAATAGGTTAAGATTTTCCAAGAGAATTTTTAAAAAGCCTTACAAGAATTGAAATGGGTCATTAAGTAAAACATTTAATATGCCAACTATATCGTTCTGCCTCTTCTATGTTGCACCGATTCACATATGACATGTCGTTTTCCGTACTTATATCTGTATTCGTATCAATACAATATAATTTACTACCAATTAAATGATTTACCATTTTTCATATGCGTACCAATATTCATATTCATATTCGGATTCTTATCGATGCAACTATCGTACCTCTTAGCATTCTTGATCTCGCTTAGCCTCAAATCCTCAAAAACCCTCCAAGTATTACGTCAAAAGTAGCTATCTTGACCGACAATCTTAGATAAAGATATCCTACTAAGCATAAGAATATTCACCGAGGAAATTATTGAACACTTCAGAAGAAAACAATGAATAATTAAGAACTTAAGAACAACAAAAAGAAGCTCGTTGATGCCGATTTCTTCAACTTCTTTGCAGATGATTTTGATCACTCTGACATACATTAGCATATTTTCTCTCTCCTCGGGTTTGTGAGTATTGTGATTGTCATTTCCTCTAATGGCCTCGAACTTTTTGGTATAAAGAACTAATTTTAGGGTTACCTACCGATGTTTTGATTGTCAATGTTGAATTCAAGTGCTTGATTATGAAGAAAATTGGGGAATTTTATGGATTATTGATGGATTAGGGAACCATAATGTGTCGTGTTTCATATACTTTGCTGAATTTTTTGTCTTAAAATTGTGTGGTTGAATACATTTCTATGTCTTTTCTCTGTTAATTAAAGATTATTTGATTGCGAAGGGTAAAGAGCCAAACACTTCCTGTTTGCGATGTGTGAACTTTGTGTATGGTATTGAATTGTTGCAGTTTTTGCAATTTCATAGTAAAATCAGTTATTTGATTTATAATTAATGGGTTGGATAGGGTTAGATTACTTTGTCCCAATGTGTTTTATATGTGCTCTATTCGTGCCCTACCCATTAATCTTTTGACTCGACTTGGCCCTGACTCGACTTAATGTACAAGTCTACTTTTATGTTCAATTAGATGTCCTGCGTTTGGAGTTGTTGCTAGCTCCGCCTACTATATATTATTGTCTTCTTTTCGCAAAAGATTTCTCATTTACCATATTTTACTTGTCTTATACAAAATTGTTCATTTACACTTTGTGTTAATCCACTTAATATAATATTATTCCAATATCTCATCTTTCATTTTTTATATTATTTTTAATACTATAAAAATATAAATTTAAAAAAAATAGAGGAAGTACATACATAATACTAGTGATAACCATTCACATTCGTGAAGATATTGATTGAGACAGTTCACCAAATTCTTTGTGAGACTGTTCATCCTTCCCTTTACCCCCTTATTAACGTCTTCTTCCTTTTGCTCACTCATGTAACTCTAACCTCACAAAGGACTCGAATTTTCTCTTGCTTCACCTCATCACCGCCCACAATGACTTATTATCTCCTCATTGTAAACTCGACCACCATCAATATCTCCACCAGTTCAATTCTCATCACTGCTATATTATGTCAAAACTCTCCTCAATTATTATCGTATCAAATGACGTCATTCAAGTCTCCTCCCAGCGACATTAAGGTCTAAGAACGACAACACTTTTGAGGTTAAACATTGAGTCATCCGAGTATGACATAGAACTGAAAATTCTTAGGGTTTGCACCTAGAAAGGGTAAGGAAAAAAGGTATAACATTATTAAAATTGTATATCTCAATTTTTGATATGTACTAATGTATATTAATGTATATGTAAGATATAGAAATAAATATCACAAGTATAGAAATTAATTTATCAGGTATATTCATTTCTATATAAGGAATAAAAGGTATCATATCAGTTTGTAGAAATTATGTTCTGATCCTTCATATATAAGTTATGATTTTAGTTATAGAATTAAAGATCTCAGGTATTGAATTTGTTATCTCAATTATACAAATAAAGGTCTCAAGTATACAAATAAAGATCTCATGTATACAAATAAAGGCTTGAGGCAGCACCTATTAAATAACAAAGGAGGTTTTTTTTTTTATGTCGTGGGGGTCAGATAAGATAGGGCTATGGAAAGGAAACTATATGAAAATTTTTATCAAATAATTAGCATCTTATTGCATGCCCGTGTATCTAGTTTTTTTTTTATACAACTGATATAGACATAATTTGATCACATGTCTCGTATATCATCTTTCAAAATTTTTACCAACTAAGTTAATTGATATTCATGTCCTTATATCTAGCATGTATATTTGCATTCTGTTTATTTTATTTTATTTTAGCAAAACCAAACTTGTTTGGCTCTCAACCCTTTTTGATCATAAGATGGATGTCTTTACTTCTATACGTACTCTTTCAAAATTACCGGGATAATGATATTTTCAAAGCCATCATGTCAAAAATCCAAAACCAACAATTAACAATTAGATCAATTTAATCTCCTCAAGATAAATTTCTAATGTATGGATCGAAGCACTATACATCCATAGGAATGAAGATTTCATTAATAGCAGACAGATGAATTTGAGATATTTTATGTTTAACGTTTGTTGTAACCTCATTTGAGTATTCTAAGTATTGCCGGATATATAATGACACCTCTATGTTTTGCATTATCGAACTAATAGGCCTAAATATCTTTTCATTGACCATAGTTTGGTCCATTTAGTTTAAAAATAACACTCCATTCTTTTTTATATTTTTTTGGTATTATCCATCCGAAAATTTTAAAAAGATCTTCCCATATAAAATCATTCTATTTTAGTCTATTTTAATATGACTAAAATAACCTCAATTAAATAAATTATTGACAAAAATAACGTCAGTGTCCACGTGAACTACCAAAAATACCCTCTGCTAACCCTAAACGTTTTCACAAACATTTACTTCTAAATAACTCAGTTACATATTTCCATAAGTATTTAATGATGTGCCACTTATTGCTTCTTTTCAATGAAATCTGATTTATTTTTCTGATTATTTTAAATTTATTTTCAAGAATCTTACTCATGTTTACTCATGTCTTAGTTTCTTCTCTAATTCTAAATGAAAAGAACAAAAAAGATCGGATATTGTAGAATATAATTCCTAGTAATTATTAACAAGTAATATTCAACAAAACTTGTGACTCCTTGCATAAATTAAAACAATAAATTCTTATAAATCCATTCCACTAAATTACTCCAAGCACTCCATGTTTTTCTTTAAAAAATGTACACAAATTTAAAAAAATCTGTAGAATTAATATGATAAATTATGAAATTCAAAAAACTTACAAATGAGAGTAATTACATTGACATTTCAAACTAATTAACAGTAGTAGTAGGGTAGGTGATTAGGGTTGAAATTTATAAGCAATAAATTACGATGACTATGCACAATTTTTATTAAAATGGACATTCACCTCGTGATAGAAGGGAGTATAAATATTTTACAGTTTTACATATCTTTAAAATACTCTAGGATTAATTTGTATACTAAAAATGCATTATACATACATGTTGCTAAATTATACTACATATTGCTTAGTTGCAAACGACGTATTATGTAGTGCAATAGTGATAATCTTGGTTTAAAATAAAATTAAATAATCATTTGAAAGTTAATAAAAAAAATTGTTATTTTTGAAATAAAAAACATGGGATGGTGATGGAGAGACCACATCACACTTGATTTCACTGCATAAAGTCCAAACCACACTCCACAGAGCACATAGACCTTGCTTAACCCCCCCCCCCCCCCCCCCCCCCCCCCAAAAAAAAAAAAAAAAAAGAAAAAGGTTCATACATGCGAATATTGATATAATTACTAAAGTATGGATGCAGTATAATGTGATTATTATAAGTAGTATGATGATGTTAGTATTCACGAAGTACTGGCTTCTGAAGATAGAGGAGTAAGAAATGAAAAAGGAGGGGAGGTCCATGCAGACGAATCAGGGGCAGTGCTACATGCTATCTTATGCAACATACGACATTTTCAGGGGGGATGAATTTACAAAATTTATACACTTAACCCACACCCTTCCTTCCCATTGGCTATTACAATACTCATGTGAATCTCATCAACTTGCTTCCATGTGGGCCATTCCTCATCTCTTCCCATACATAGCCCACAACACGTACATACATACGCTCCCACTTTTACTCACTCCCTAATTCTATCCTTGAATCTTCCTTTGAGGCTTTGAGTCATTGACTAGACCCACTCCCCCATTTTTCTTAATACTTTTTATGGTCTTTTATTTTTATTTGGAATATTATAGATTTTACAGTTAAATTTTTATTATAAATTTCCAATATATTTATTTGCGATGTGGATAGATTCGTCTTAATGTATATTTTTCAAATATGAGTTTTTTTTTATAATTTTACAAATACACAATTGAATATATTTGAATTTTAAGTTTACATTGTAATTTGCGCAAAAAACAAATGAGAAGAATAAACAAAGAACAGAGGAAATATACAATTTTCTACTTTTTTATCTAAATAAATAAAAATATTTCTACAAGTTGTACTTCGTATACTTGTACTAATACATCAATATAATTATGTTATAATTCGTAGATTTTTATTTCCATAAGTAGAAAACTTCTTATATATACCCCTTAAGCTTCACTTATTCAAACCCCACCATTCTATTCTAAACTCATCAAACCTTATTATTCCTGAAATCTACTCAAACTTCATTATTCTCTCCATTTTCTTCCGTACATTTTTTCCCTCCTCCCTCATCCTGTCAAATTCACGCGATGGACGTAAGTAGTATGGATGAGAGCTCTTCAACAAGTGACTCCGTAGTAAGCACTACCCTTTCACCACCTCCTAAGAATATGATGATCAACCTCGCTCCCTTACCTGGCAAGGCGCCAGCCACAGCGGACAGTCTGTGCCGGATGGGTAGCGGAACCAGTGTGGTTATCGATTCAGAGAACGGAATCGAGGCCGAGTCAAGGAAGCTCCCATCATCAAAATACAAGGGGGTCGTCCCACAGCCGAATGGCAGGTGGGGGGCTCAAATCTATGAGAAACATCAACGTGTATGGTTAGGCACCTTCAATGAGGAAGACGAGGCTGCTCGTGCTTACGACGTCGCTGCCCAACGGTTCCGAGGGCGTGATGCTGTTACGAACTTCAAGCCTCTATCCATAGAGGACGATGCTGGGGCTTCTGAGCTAAGATTCTTGAACTCAAGGTCCAAGGCTGAGGTGGTTGACATGCTTAGGAAACACACCTACCTTGATGAGCTCCAACAAAATAGGAGGAACTTCAAGGCTGCTGATGCGAAGAAGGTAGGAGGCGTAGTGGGATCGATGTTATCATCGTCTGATAAATCCAAACCCTCCGAGAGTGGAGGGTTTGGGAGCTACACCCGGGGGCAACTCTTTGAGAAAGTTGTGACCCCAAGTGATGTAGGGAAACTGAATAGGTTGGTTATCCCTAAGCAGCACGCCGAGAAGCACTTCCCGCTCCAAGGGAGTGGGAGCGGGACGTGCTCCTCCTCGTCAAAAGGCGTGCTGCTTAATTTTGAGGATGTGAACGAGAAGGTTTGGAGGTTCCGGTACTCATACTGGAACAGCAGTCAGAGCTACGTCCTCACGAAAGGATGGAGCCGCTTTGTCAAGGAGAAGTGTCTCAAGGCGGGCGATATTGTAAGCTTCCAGAGATCTACTGGACCTGATAAGCAGCTCTACATTGACTACAAACATAGGAACAACATGAGTAACGAGTCTGGTGAGGAATTGGGCCGGATTGTCCGAGGTCCAGTGGAAGTAGCCCATTCTACAGGACAAATGTTCCGGCTGTTTGGGGTGGATATTTGCAAAGTAAATGCGGCGGCGGAAGCGGCGGCGAATGGTGGATGTGGGAATGGTAAAAGGCTGAGGGAGGTGGAGTTGTTGGCCTTGGAGTCAAGTAGCAAGAAACAGATGGTGGTGGCTGCCTTGTGACATCTAATTAATTTTGGAAATTTCTTTTTTTTTTTTTTTTTTTTAATCATCTCCTTATATTTTTAGTTCATTAGTTGTTTAAATTAATGTGGAGATAGGTGTAGGGTGCACTGGAGCAACTTGCAATATGTAAATTAGTAATAACAACCAAAAAAAAAAAAAGGAAGATGTTAAGAAGACAAAATTAGGAAGAAAAAACAGCTGAAGAGAGCTGGTTATGTTTTTATGTAAACTTCAAAAAACAGTATGAAAGGAACGTATGTTTAAACGCAATGGAAAAACAGTGCCTCCATCTTTTTCATTTGTTAATTTTTAACATAATCTTTTGATAGTATAAATCATTCTATTTATATTAGTATGGATATGATCCTCATGCAAATAGTCATGTTAGATCTTTTTGGTATAAAGTAAGTAGTAATTTAAAGGCACAATTGATATGCAATGCAAAATAGAGAGCTTTTGCTTCCTTTTGCATTAATTGTAGAGCTTAAAATAGAAATGTTAACACCCAATTTTTATCATTGGAAATGTTGAGTGGAATCAAAAGATGGAAGGAGGAATATATTATTGTGTAATGAAAATGTGTTTAGGTATTTTATGGTACAGTTATTCTCACAAAAGGAGGATCAGACCAATAAGCACTACATAAATATATCTGCTGAAATAATTTAAAGTTTATTTCTTTAATACAGAATGAGATTAGTATTAGTTGTCCAATTTGGAAATATCTGTTTTTTTAAATTTGGCAACATATCAACATAAAAATTATTCCAACGGCCAAGATGAATCACTATGGGTCATGACATCAATAAGACATAATAGTAGTATATTTTCACAATAATGTATTTTATGGAATGATTTATTTCATAATAATATTTTTGTCGACGTTGCCCATAGCATTTTGCTTAAGTTTTCCCCTGTCTTTGTCCCTTGTACTCCATCCTCAAAATTACCTTATTTCTAATTATAGAGTTAATGTTTAAAAAGTTTGACCATAAATTATCATTATGTTATAAGAAATAATATATTCAAGTAATATCTTATTGGAAATATAAACGTTTAATATCGTATTTTAAATATTGTGAGACAATTTTTGAGATAGGCGGAAGTAATTTATAGCGAGGGAATAGTTGTGGAGTTGTTAGCTCTCATGGCAACTTGCATATACTGAAATGACTTTAAAATCCTACAGAAAAGGGTTCATACAAAGCCATACCACCCCACTTGCCTGTTGCCTCTCCATGATTATTGTCTTTTCATATTAAACCTACGGAGTATGTATTACGCCAAATATTATTTCTGTTGATTGAACAAGCTTTTCAAAATTCAAATAGACTTGACTTCGTAGAGGAAGGCACATGTGTCTATTCGTATCACAATTAGCTTTATATATGTACCACAACTTTGAATCATCTAAGTCATCAACTTTCAACACGTAAAGGGACATAAAATAATACTCCTTATACCTTATTTTTTGAACAATTGGTGATTACATTTCATTATAATAGACTATGGTGTATTTTTCAAGATAACTCTCTCGATCACTCCGTAATATCTAAGAGATTTTTAAAATTTAATGGAAGTTTATAGTATCAAATAGTTTGGATTTGAGTAAAGCGAAAATTGGATTGTAATAATCACACGATCACTTTGAACATAGACCTGTGTATTGTGTTGGGTCCTGGTTAGGCTGGGTCACATACAAAACGAACCGGATTGAATGGACTATAGAAGATGTAAAACAGACCAGGTCAAAAAATATGTAAAACAAGCCGAGTCGGACTAGACTAGTCTAGAAAGAGAATAATTCTATTTAAGGAGGGTCATAATTTACATGTATCACTTTCAATCTTTGACAGTGAGCCATTAGCAAGAAAGTATCTAAATAGTGTTTAAAAATATTGGAAACTATTAACCTATTATTGACCCGACTTAACCTTTTAAAACCCAATAAAACATGACATTTTTAAAGATTGACCCAATTAAGCCAATAATTTATTATACTTTTATTTTATATAAATGAATCAATCAAGGACCCTTAACGGGACCCCTCCCATTTCAACAGATCTATTTGAACATAATCATATTTGGATGATGATTTATTTGATGAGTTCATTTTCGGTTTATTCTAAAGTATATAGAGTTTGATTTAGGATCGATAACTAAAATCAAAGAAAAATGCGTCACCTAAACCTTAGGGATTACTCTGCGTTAATTAGCTGGAACAAGCATGGACGATTAAGGGTGAGATATATATGATATACTCATGGACTCACTTTCACTTCAAAGTGAACCATTAAAATTTCCACCGCTTTCTTAACATGCACGATTGTGCAATATCCAGCATTACGTGTTTACGTTCATTCCATTTTGCACACCCTGGTTATAACTTATCATTCCAAGCAATTGATTTCATTTTGCTTAAACTTATTTAAAATGAATTCATCTAGGTTTCTACGTGAAATAAGTCAATATAAATCGAAAAAAATATACAATTACATTACACTATAGAGTTGATGGTCATGTAGTATAAATATGGTATCATATAATATAAATATTAGGAAAAAAAGATTAAAATAAAAATAGTTCTCTCCTTTCCAAGGGATGAAGAGGCATAATATAATACCCACACAACCCCTCCATCCCAATAAATTATATTATTTAGAGTCAAAATTCAAAAAATTTAACGACAAAATCTCATCATGTTATAAAAAATAATATATTCAAGTTCGATCTTGTTAAATGCATCTCAATATAAATTTTTAGAATATCAAATTTTTATAATTTTTTGTCTTACGAATTTAAAGATAAATAAGTTTAAAGTCTATTTTAAAAATCGTAAAAGTTAAATGAGACTTTCTTTTCTTATAGTATCAAGAGACTACAATCACAACTCACAAGGAGAACGAGTCAATCATTTTGAACCCCTCGAAACTAATTTAATTCCAACGTAACAAAAAATAGTCTTATTACTCTACTGTTCATGAACTTTGAAAATGACATTGAATACAACAAAATAATTGTGAAGACAATCCAACACTGTCAGGAACTTTCTCACTATGCTTTGCGCAGATCTCGTTGTACACATTCCACGTACAAGATGATCGTACACCACCAGAAATTTGTACATACGAGTTATAGATGTTAAGTGTAAGCAAACGTCCGGATACATGCATGACGAAACATAGAGATATTTGGCTGAAATAATCATAATAGTACAGAATCTCTAACCTATTCTATGATTTATATGTAGATTGGGAAGCAATAAACTAAATTTAGATGAAATAAAAATATAAAATAAAGGATGCATTTCAATTTTGTCTGTATAGATTGGACATAGGTGCGTGTCCCGTAGAACTAACTCTAACTATACATTGTATCTTTCTCATGTGGTTGCCAATTAAATTATTGTAGAATGAATATTTAATTTTGCATGTTGAATGATTTTCCTAATCTTAAGTTTGAATCATGTGGTTAAATCAGAAATGAGGAAGAGTTGTTGGCAGCCAGCTACGCGTCCTTTGTTGAGATCACTAACTAATTAAATTGTATTTTTACTACTACTAATTAATTAATTACCTAGTGGAATGCAGAGCTCCGGTCCTGCAATATCATTAGTGGAAGTTGTTCAATTCCTATCTTGTAAGTTGTAAGCTTAATTAAATGTATTTTGGAAAGCTAAATTGGTATACTCACTTTCAATTTCAATAAGGATATTGTACGTCTAGAGTTTGAATCTTCATGTCAGTAGGGGTTGGAAAGATTTTTTAAAGCAATAATTTGAAAATTAGGCTATTGAGAAAAATATTTTTAAAAATAAACTTCTTCATGTTCGGAAAAAAATCGAGCAATCACGATGTCAAAAGAGGGAGCCCGATATAGTACCCCTAAACAGTTATATTTCGTATAAACTGAATGTATCAATATCGTACTTTTAGGATCAGCAACAGCGATTAAAAAAAATATTTTTAAAAAATTTAACTAAAAAATTCTTTTTTATTTTATTTTACTAAAGGAGACAAAAAATCGCTGCCCCAAGCAGTGATTTTGATTTAACTTTTTTTTTTAAATTAAAAAATACTTTGGACCAACGCAATTCAGTTGACCCGAAATCGTTGTCTGAAACAGCGATTTCACTTGAGTAAAATCATTGCCCTAAGCATCAATTTTAATCCAAACCTGAAAAATCTTGAAAAAACTTATTTTTCAAATTATTTTGGTCAAGAACCTATTTTTCAAATTATTTTTTTTAAAAAAAGCTTTAAAATATTCAGAAAACTAAGCTCGTGATGTGTTGTTTGTTAAAAAAGAGAGTTGGCTTGGGTAACATAGAATTTTGCTAAAGTTGTCACCTAACCTAGGGCTGTAAATGAGTCGAGTTGAGTCCAGTTGAGCCCGAGCTTGAGAAGCTCGTGGCTCGGCTCGCCTGAGACTCATAAAGCTCGGGCTCGAGCTCGTGACTCATCGAATTTAAATATTCAAGCTCGGGCTAGGCTCGATAAAAGCTCGTGGCTCGGCTCGATAAAAGCTTGTGGCTCGGCTCGGCTCAGCATAAGCTCGTCACTTGGCTCGGATTTGCCAAAGGCTTATTCCGGTAATTAAGCTCGATTTTATTTAAAGGTGGGTTTCAACTACGACCTTAATTAAGCTCAGCTCGTTTAGGCTCGTCGAGTCCTCGAGCCTGAATTATTTGGGCTCGGGCTCGCTTTTGTAAAGCTCGGGCTCTCCTAATTCCGAGCTCGAGTCGAGCTTTAGGGGATTCGATTCCGAGTAGCTCACGAGATAGCTCGGCTTGTACCCAGCCGTCCCAACCGTCTAGTTATTCATCTTTTTTAAAACTACAGTTTTGAGATTGGAGAATTTACCAGTTACTTTTATGTCAATTGGGATTTCTTGGGGTGGGAGATTTCCGTATCCTCCTCCACTCTCAAATTTTAACTAAGGACAACTGGTAGCTGGATTGCATCGTCTCTGCTGAAGATCTTGGTTTAATATGTTCCTTCTCCTTATCTATCTTTATTAAATAACAAAATCCATATTTTCTCTATCTTTTTATTTTTATCTTATTTTTTTATAGAATTAAAGTTTAAAAATTTTGACAAAAAAATTCTCATCATGTTATAAGAAATAATATATTCAAGTGAGATGTTGTTCATTATATTTTAATATAAATTTTTAAAATATCTTATTTTTCATAATTTTCGTATTATGGATTTATAGATAAAATTATTTTAAATTATGTCTTAAACACGGTAAAAAATCAATTGAGGCAAACAATTAAGGACATCACGAGTAATAATTAGTAACGACACTTATTGAAAACGAAAGATACAAATTTTAAGAGTTATTCTCCACAACATTAATTAAGTTAATTGATTACGTGAGAAAAATATTGGTTAATGAAACATATAAACGTTTTTGGTGGTTAAGATGAATGACCACTACCAAGATGTGTATGTCCCTTTACGAGTTTTCCTCCCTACTCTTAGCAAATCAAGCTTATTGTAGGGAAAAATAATAAGTAAATGTCTGTGCTCATTTGCTAAAGAATCCCTAGTAGAATTCGATCTTATGTTGACATTGACCTTTTAGAACATCCCTAACATCTTTAATATGACCTTAGAAGAATAGATTAATTACTTGATAGTTGATACACAACATCTTGTATACGCACAGAATATAATAAAGTTATTGTATCTCAGTAAAAGTGACCTCTTAAAATAACAAAAGTTATCCCTCAAGTGATAAAGATTAACATATACTGTGTTAAGGAGTGATTTTTGTTATAATGAGGAATAACTTTTACTAGAGATACAATAACATACTTTACTGTATTTCGTGTGTATACAATTAATATTGCATCTATATTATTATTTTTGAGAGTATGAATTAATGATAGGATTATGCACACGGATACACAGTGCTCACTGTTCACCCGGTACAAAACGCAAGGAATTTACACATAATACACTGCATTATTTTCATTTGGAGAAATATTATGAACATTTTGTTTACAGGAAATGAACATTGAAAGTTTTAATAATCAATTCAATTCATTATTTTCTAGCACAAGTCATCATTAATGCTTCGTCATCTGCGTCATTAATGCTTTTGTGATTCTATTATTTTTGCATTGGGAATAAGATACATACATAACTTTGAGATTCTTTCTATATCTGAATGTTTTTTTCATTTTAGGATTTTTATACACGCACACAGATTTCGAAATTAACATGTACATTTCATAATATGTAAATGTACATTACTTATAAAGAACATGTTCATTGTAAAATCATATAATGTACATTCGAGTAGATATGATTACATTATGCGTACTCAAAATAAAAATGTACATATCACAAAGATTTGTTATTGTTAAATGAACATTATGTATTATAGAAATAAACATTATGTATTATTAAAATGAATATAAAATATTCGTGCAACAAGATTTTTATTAAAATGAACTTTATGTATTATTAAAACAAAACGATTGCATCATTAATAGCACATACATCATCATTATTATTTCGTAATTTGCGTCATTAATGCTCTTAATTTGCAATGATGAAGTATTGAGATTCTATTATTTTTATTTAATATTGACTGATGTTATGTTTCCAACAGTAATCACTATAGTTTGTGGGGGAAACATTTAAACTTCCAATGTTCATTTCTTGTAAACAAAATGTTCATTATGTTATCCCAAAGGCAAAAAAACAGCATTTTATGTGTAAATTTCTTGCGTTTTGCACCAGGTGTACACTGAGCATTGTGCATCCTGGTGCATAATCCAACCATTGTCCAAACCATATCCTTCAACTCTTGGATATTTTATAAATGGCAACTTGCTAATTCCTTCCTCCATTAAGCTACACCATAAGGCAAATAATGTAAAACGTATATTACTAACAAGCTATTAAAAAATAAAATATGAAATTTTGATCAAGCTAGCATAATGGATTTTGACCTATTATATTCATTCTCAATCAGATTGCTAAAAAGAAGAAAAAAAATTGAGGGAACAAAATCAATCAAACTCCCTATCAGATTAGGGAGTTCAATCAACTAGAATCAAAATTTGTAATGTATATTTTATTATATTTTGACCTATTATATTTCAATTGAATCGCTAACAGAAATTTTTTTGGGGACAAGAAAATCATTCAAACTCCCTATAAAAGTAGGAAAATTCAACCAAGTAATTAAAATTTTAAGTGCATGTTAACTATCTGAATATGGTTAGAATTTGCCCTAAAAATACACTTGTATTCGATTTTTAAGGCCATAGATTAATTTTAAAACCTTATTGTAGGAGTTTGGGAAATTTTTTAAAATGAATCTTTAGAATTAAAGTAGATGATTTTAGTTATTTAGAAGACTTAGGATATATTCTATTTGACCTTTTTATTTTATCTTAAATTATTTTGTTTGAATTTTTAAAATTTTTCTAAACTCATTTTGTCTAAAACAATCTAAACTTTTCTGAAATGGTATGAGAAACCTAAAAACTTTGAAACTTTTTTTTTTGTTGAGCTTATTTTATTTTTGATAAAATTATTTTATCTAAACTTATTTTACATTGTCTAAACTTATATATTTTTGCTAAAAAGTTTAAAGGTTTTCCATGGCTAGTTTGGAATCAGTAGAAATCACCAAAATTTAAAGGTTATCATACTTTAATCGTTCATTAATGTTCTTCCTACATATTATAGCAAGTAAGAGAGAGAGAGTAAAAGTGAGGAGTGGGTTTACTTTTACTTTTTGAATAGAAAAGATAAAGTTATATAGAGACTTAATATTATTAAATGGCACAACTAGACCCATGTGGTGAAGTTATGAAGTATAATAGAGGGAAGTATTATTTTCCTAAAAAAAATAAAACAAAAGTAGGAAGAACATTAACGAACACTCCTAAATGAAAACTAGGAATATAAACAAATGGAGGGTGTACACTAATTTTTTATATTTTTGAAAAAAGTCTCAAACTAAACTAAACTTATGAAAAGGATTAGTATCAATCGTTGCCTTATACTTGGTCTTAATCTAAAGGATTGCATAGATCAATTTAGAAGTTATGGAAATCTATTTAAATCACCATTTATATTTATATTATAAGGGTTTAATCATTCATAAGGCCTAACATGACCCTATAAGTTCAGTAGAAATAATTTCAAATTGTTTCCTCATAGGGTTACATATTGTCCAAAATGGCTGAATTTTAAAGGTTATAATACATTGTTTTTGAGATATTTTTGCAAAAGTTTGAAATTGAATTAAAGTTATTGGATGTCTCATGAGGTCTTATGAAGTGATTTTGGACAAATCATTTTCTTATATTCAATCTCCAAAGGTTAGAAATAGAATTTAAGAGCCAAATGTAGAAGTTTTCGAAATTGGTTGAAATATATCTTTAAAATCAAATAAAGTAAAATGTTTACAACATTCCTACGTAGTAACACTGATCCTATAAATAATTAACATACATCCACAAGTAAATCATATATTACATATTTACATGTCTCTAGTATAATTATGATCAATACACAATAACTATTGAAATTATACATTATATATATAGTACGTAGCTTTTATTTATTTTTGGTAGTTTTAATTATTAAAAAGTAGGAACATTCTTTATGAGATTGAGTAGTTTAGTAAAACTTATCTTATAAATTTCATACACTATAATTTATGAGTCATCATTGATCCAAATAAACATGAACTATTATGTCTCTCTTCAAAGTAAAATTTAAAATAAACAACGATATATAGGTATAGCTAGGTAGTTTCTTGAGAATACAAAGCCATTAACAATTATATTTGGGAGAGGGGGATAATGATATCTTATACATCTGTCAACTTTATTAACTATCTAAGCTTATTTTATAGTAATTATGTAATTTATTCACCCTTTATTAGTTTCTAATATTTTATGTAAAAAAAATCGTACATGAACATGATTACATACTACCAAGCACATGATTAGTTGAAAGTGGAAGGTCTTAGTGTAACTTATTGGCTTTAGCAAACTTGAAGCAGCTAGGCCAAGTAATAAGAAAATGATATGAGAAAACAAGAAAAGGAATATATCTGATCTTATTGTCAAGATGTCGATATTTTCATGAAGACCTAGTAGTAATTCTGTTAATGACTTAACTTAGTAGTGATTAGCCAGATGTAAAACTATTATAATTACAAGATTAGACTTCATCTGAAATTATTGCTTTATGCTGTTGGCGTGCTTTAGAGATATTTTATTTCATTTCAGCCGAATAGTATACAAGAGTATTGCTTAACTAAATTTATTGAAGCTTGAAGCTGTGTAACCAAGCGTGAGAGAAAGTGACAGAATAAAGCAAAGAGAAGTGAAGAGAATAGCCATCAATTTTATAGTGATGTCAAAACTTAACTGTTTGTGAATTAATACATGCATATATATACAAGTTAGCTAACCGACTTAAACATAACTGACTAATTTTATAAATGTGGGTTTGTAATTGATTTTGTTGTACATCAATACAAATCAACCCCCCCCCCCCCCCCCCCCCCCCAAAACTTGGGGTGGCTTGAACCATCACAAAAGAAGTTCCTGTTTTGATGTTGGAAGAATCTTGGTGAAGACATCAACTAGTTGTTGTTGAGTTGGAAGATAAGTAAGTTGTATCAAACCTTCAATCACTTTGTCCCTTGTAAAATGACAATCAAGTTCTATGTGTTTTGTTCTTTCATGGAACACGGGATTTTTGGCGATATGTAACGCTGACTGATTATCACAATGAAGAGTAACATGTTTTAGTTTGGATATGCCAATTTCTTCGAGGAGTCTAACAACCCATGTAACTTTAGCAGCTACGTGAGCCTTTACTCGATATTCTGCCTCAGATGAAGACCTAGATATCGTGCTTTGTTTCTTTGATTTCCAACTGATTGGTGAGTTGCCAAGTAACAAAATATATCCAGTGACTGATTTGCGTGTTGTTGGATAGGAGGCCCAATCTGAGTCACTGAAAGCTTGCAATGTCAATGAATCAGTTGCTTTTAAAAATATCCCTTGCCCTGCTGTTTGCTTAACATATCTCAAAGTATGTATCAATGCTTGAATATGAATCTGAGTAGGGGCATGCACAAATTGACTTAATGTTTGGACAGTGAAGGCAAGATCTGGTCTTGTATGAGTAAGAAAGTTTAATTATCCAACTAAACATCAGTATAATGCTGGAATTTTGTATCTATCTGATTCATCATTGCTGAGCTTGATGTTTGATGGAAGAGGAGTAGTAGCTGGTCTTGATAAATCAAATTCACAATCTTGTAAAATTTCTTTTGTGAATTTTGACTGAGACATTGTAACTCCTTGTTTAGATCTGCTTATCTCTATTCCAAGAAAAAAAAGATAACTCTCCAATGTCTTTTATGCTGAATGTATTATGAAAAATGACTTTTCAGTGATTCAATAGTTTGAATGTTGGTACCCGTTAGGATAATATCATCCACATAAATAGTCGCTATTGTGATGTTTGTATCATCTTGTTTTAAAAACAAAGAGTAATCATTTTTTGATTGTTTGAAACCCTGAGAATGAAGCTCATCAACTAATCTTGCGAACCATTGTCTTAAAGCTTGCTTCAACCCATACAATGATTTCATAAGTTTACAAACATATCCTGAAGGTAAACTGTAACCAGATGGTGGTTTCATATATACTTCCTCATGGAGAGTGCCATGTAAAAAAGCATTGTTGATGTCAAGTTGGAAGATTGTCCAGTTTCTGCTTGCAGCTAAAGATAATATGCACTGGACAGTAGCCATTTTGACTACTGGAGAAAATGTCTCTTGGAAATCAATATCATATTTCTGATTAAATCCTTTTGCTACTAGTCTAGTCTTATACCTTTCAATGGTGCCATCTTTCTTCTTTTTGATTTTGTAAACCCATTTAGATCAAATTACTTTCTTCCCTTTTGGAAGAGGAACAACCTCCCATGTTCTTGTTTTATGAAGAGCTTCTATTTCTTTGTTCATAGCCTCAATCCATGCTGGGTTTTTAACAGCTTTATTGTAACATGTTGGCTCATCATGTACAGAATGAACTTCTACACAGACTTGATGATCTTTAGTAAAATTTTGTGATGATACAAGACTACACCAGTGGGTTAGCATTGACTTTGTTGCATTATTGCACACATAATCTTGTAGATGTGTAGGAAGCTTAAAGATTTTGTTTGATTTTCGAACGACCTGATCTTCTTGAATAGAAACTGAATTAGATGTTTGTTTTACTGGAGAAATAGATGTTTCAGATGTAGATGATTGATTTGTCGACGCCTCAGGTGTAGATAACAATTGTAAGCTATCATCATCAAGTGCAAAATTTTGCTAATTTATATTGGAAATATCAGTAACAATAGGTAAGAAGAACTGATTATTATAACTATCCATAGGAATATCTGAATAATGGTATGGGAAATGTTTTTTCAAAAAACTTAACATCTCTGGAAATCACAATCTTCTATGTAGATAAATCTAACACTTTATATCCCTTGTGAGAAGTTAGATAACCAAGGAATACACATGGATTTGCTCTTGTGTTGAACTTTGATATGTTTACTTTTAAGGTAGAAGTATAACATAAACACCTGAAGACTTTTAAATGATCTAGAACAGGTTCCTTTTGAAATAGCTTTTCATATGGAGTCTTGAACTCAATAGAGCTGAGTGTCATTCTGTTAATCAAATATGTTGCAGTAAGTACACAATCGCTCCAAAACTTTGATGGTACTTTAGACTGAAAATATAAAGTTTTGGCATTATAGCAAGTGACAATGTTTCCTTTCAACAAAACCGTTTTGCTGAGGTGTATCAAAACATATTTGTTGATGTAATATACCCTTACTGACAAATAATTCTTTCATTCTTCCATCACAAAAATCAGGTGCATTATCAGACCTAATATACTTGACTTTAAGCTGAAAATGTGTATCAATGTAGTATAGCAACTGATCCAAAATATCAACATAATCACTTTTATTTCACATGAGATGAGTCCATGTCATCCTTGTAAAGTCATCTACAATAGTAAGAAAGTATCTGCAGCCATCATAACTACAAACTCTGTTAGGACCCTATACATCTATATGTATCAACTCAAATGCTCTTGTTGTCTTTATGCTACTAGAAGAAAACGGAATTACGCTTTGCTTTGCAATTGAACAATCTGACAAAAATTGTGATGTAAACAATCTTTTACTGAAATAGAATGACAAACTTTATGTATTTTGTCAAAAGGTAGATGACCAAGCCTAAAATGCCATAATTTGGCTTCTTCAATTGCATTTAGACATGCTTTTATCTTCATTCCTTTATCCTCATGCTGCAAACTTCTTAAGTGAGATATCAACTTGTATAGTCCATTATTCATTTCACCAAGCAACATAGGCTTGTTCTTCAAAAGTTCCTGAATATAACAAGCATCTTTGGTGAACTTGATGATAGACTTTGTGTCTTTACAAAGCTTAGAGATAGAAATCAAATTGAACTAAAAACACGACACATGTAATACATCCTTGAGTATAATATCATCTTTCAAAATGACTGTACCAATATGCTTGATTTGTATTTTTGAACCATCAGGAATTGTGATATAATTTCCATCTTTCATTTGAGAAAACCGACTAAAGAGACTGAAATTAGAGAACATATGATCTGTTGCTCCATTGTCCAACAACCATTTAGATTGAGAAACTGATAAAATATAAGGTTTACCTGATAATTGTGTTGTTAATCCAATGTGTTTAGATTCATCCTTATTGTTCTGAGTCTGATCAAATGATTCAAAACCTTGTTTAGACATGATAGCCTTGAGTATTGCTCAGACGTGAGTGTAGTATGTATAAGCTGCTCACTGAGAGAATTATCATCAGAAGTAGCATCATTTGTGCAGGATGTAGCAAGCCTTCTTGATCTATTTTTAAAATCAATAGGATATCCATGCAGCTTTCAACAGTTATCTATTGTATGATTATTCATTTGACAATGATCACAATGCATTTGGTTTCTTTTCTGCCCATTGTATTGTTTGTTTGCTCCATTCTGATGATTTCTTGATGAATTAAACGAAGATTTCTTGTTTTCATACACTTTTCTTGCTGCAAATGCTAGATTGTCAGTGGAGATTTGAGTTCTTGTTGCACTCACTTCTCTGTGTTTCTCTTCTTGACGAAGTAAACCATATACCTGTGATACATATGGAAGAGGGTTCATAATCAAAATAGAACTCTTAATATGTTCATACCTTTCATTAGTCTTCATCAAGAATTGCATTAATCTTTGACTCTGCTGAGATTTGACTAACTGTTGAGTCAAACAACAAACACCTCCATTGCATACAAAAGCAAGGAGAGAATCTAGTCCATCCAATTGATCCCAGATCATTTTCATTCTTGTAAAAAAATCAGAAATGCTTTCATTATCGCTTTGATGTATTTCTGATAATTGCTGTTGAATTGCATACAATTGTGGACTGGATGACTGACTTAGTCTTTCTTCAAGATCTTTCCAAATTTCTCGAGCTATCTTGTAGTATAAAACGCTCCTACCAATCGAAAATCAAGAGAAGCAAGAAACCATGATATTACAAGATCATTACACCTTGACCAGATCCTGTAATTTTCTGAATTTGGAGATGGTTCTATTAGAGTTCCATCAATAAAACAAATCTTGTTTCTTGCTGAAAGTGCAAGCATCATTGACCTCTTCCAGTCGTTATACCTAGTACCATCAAAAACATTGGTGACTAGTTTTTGAGTTGTAACATCAAAATTGTTTAAGAAATAAACTGAATTAGGATCACTTGAATTTGCTACTGCGGAAGCCATGTTTAAACACGCAAATCTTGAACGTAAAATATGACAGAAACCAAACAGAAGATGACAGACCTAGGATTTTACTCAATCTGATACCATATTGAAGCTTGAAGCTGTGCAACCAAGCGTGAGAGAAAGGGACAGAATAAAGCAAAGAGAAGTGAAGAGAATAGCTATCAATTTTATTGTGATGTCAAAACATAACCGTTTGTGAACTAATACATGCATATATATACTAGTTAGCTAACCGACTTAAACATAACTAACTAATTTTATAAATGTGGGTTTGTAATAACTAACTAACTAATTATGCTGAGTTGTCATCTTGATTTTGTTGTACGTCAATAAAATTAAACAACCCAATCGCTATTTGTTTTTTTGGTATATATAGATTACCATGCACTACATATAAGTATTTGTTTGGTTGTTATGAAAATTAAATTTCTTTAGGAATTTGTATTTTATGGAAATTAAATTCTCACATCAAATTTTGGAAATTAAATTCCCACGTCAAATTGTAAAAATTACCTTTAGGTTATTTGGTTAACATATGAGAATTTGCAACTCTCATTAAATTGGAATGTATATTTCCATAAAATTAATTTTCATGTTATATTTGGTTACCTTGAATCTCGTCTTCTATAAGTTAATTTACTATTTTTCCAAAAAAATTAAGTGGAAAAAAATATTTTTTGGATGGTTGTTTTGTAATTAGACCACACATATAATCATGAGCATTATTTATAATAACCTATATGGTAACTTGATAATAAATTACCATATTTTGTGAAAATTTTCAATATCCATGAATTTTTACCTATATTATCACTTTTTGTTGCCGACCAAACAACTCCTCCTAAAACTCCCATAATTTTCTAATTCCCATATTTTTTTTATTGACAATCAAACAAACACTAAAAGTATCTCAGTGTTTCTTTTCATTTCGATGCAGGATGGCTTATAACTAAAAACGGATTTAGATTATAGAATTCACCCAAAACTCAATAATAATAATAATAATAATAATAATAATAATAATAATAATTTCAAATCTTTTCCTTCATCCTACACTTAGGTTAAGTTTTCTTAGATGATTTAGTTATAAAGCAGGAATGAAGAGAAAGAACGTTTCCCCATCACCAGAAGTATTTTATCGTCCATGGAAGACGTCTTGTTTAGAGTCTTAATGTCTTATTCTTGTTGTAGTAGTGGGATTCATGTGTAAAGGAAATATATTCGAGTCACAAAAAAAAAAAAAAAAAAAAAAAAAAGAAAAAAAGTGAACTTTGATTTGCTAGGATATTGTACATATATAGAATGGGAAGTTCTATACTTCCACCAAATATCAATTCGTGGTGTACTAAGCTAGCTTCTAGAGTGATGCTCAACCAAGGCATGTGCTAATTGTTTTAATGAGATATAAAGTATTAACAGTATCATTAATTAACAATTAATTAATTAATTAATTAATTTACTTTTCACATCATCTAGAGATTCAAGGGTACCACTAACAAAGTTGCACCAAGAAAGTGAATAAAAGAATAAAAAAGAAACTTAAGCCATCAGGTTATGTGGAAATAAAAAAAAGATATGGCCGCAAAAAAAGAAAATAGACGAAAATAAATGACGACGACGACTTGGGCAATGTCAACGATTACAGTCAATATATGTCGGCATTGTCTACTGTCAAAGGTCACATGAATATTATCAAGACAGTACACAGTACTCCGAATTAGATGCTACTGTTTAGACAAAACCACAACTTCAAGCTTAAGGTACTTTAGAGTTTAGACCAAGACTTTGTTCCTATATGTGGAATCTTTCCATCCCCTACGAGGGCTACCACGAGACCCCGTTTATGACATTTTAGAGATCTATGGTGAATTACTTGGGCTTTATAATTCAATAGTATGCTTTGTATAAATTTATTTTCTTATTTTATAAAATAAATAAATTATTAAAATATTTGATGAAAATAATATTGTGAATTATAATCATGTAAATCATTAATAGTATTCAAAAAAAATAAATTTTTTAATTTAAGTAATATAATAAGCAATCCACTTCATATAAGTTCTCATTTACCAAGTTATCGCATTATCATGATCGTTTCTCTTTACAATATTATGAATAGTTCTCTTCACAAATTAATAATTATAGTCAAAATCTAAAATATTAGTCTATATTCTAAATACAATAAATTAATACAGTGTCATTATATTAACAAAATGAGGAATAATGATTATTGGGCACAACTAATGTATGTACAAAATAATTGGTTAAATTTGTTATATATATATATATATATATATATATATATATATATATATATTTCTTATTGTTGCTGGTCACATTGCCACACTACTCTTAAGCTAATTCAACCACAAAGTAACCAAGCTCATGGTGGGAGTAAGGAAGCAAAACACGTGTATGTATGGAGCTTTGTTGGCTTTGATGTGCGAATTCGTTGTTGGGCTTCTAAGGGAAAATCTCAATCCATTTATATCAAAATGTCTAAGACATGAGTGTTTACTAGATTTTTTTTGTAAGTACATAGCAAGATTAAAAAATTGGTTCAACTAAACTCTAAAGGTTGCCTTTAATCTACTTCCTCCATTCTTTTTTATTTGTCCTATTTAAAATATTCTATTTGATGAGTGAGAAATTTTAGTATAATTTTTGTTGATATATATAACTTAAAATATATCCATGTTAGATCTTGTTAGATTCGTCCTGAAACATAATTTTTTAATAGCATATATTACTTAGTATAGATATTAAAACTATAATATGTGCTTTAAAAACTGTGCAATTAGCAAATATAACAAATAAAAGGGAACGGAAGGAATATAAGTATTTACTAAGGAGATCTCTCTTAAAAACAAAATTCTAACGTAACTAAGTTGGCTAACAACTAAAGATTTCTTAAAGTCAACAACCATAATTTTCAGTAGAAAAGCTTTGCTTTTAAAGTATTATCTCCTTGTTTTTTTTTCTTCTAAAAAGGCTCCTTCAAATCTCATTTTCAAGGCATTGTATACTTTGTATTTCTTAGCTTATGTAATAGAGTGAAAGTACAATAGTTTAACTAACTATACTTGTATTGCACAGTTACCTACCTTGTACCTTCTCTTTATATTATGCAATAAGTTAAGCAAATTAAGTCAAGGCCTTGTTTAGTATAAAAGCATATATAACTAGTGTTGCAAAATACAACTAACCAAATCCTCAATTGATTTTTTGAAGAAAACAAAACATAAGTCAGTTTCCACATTTAAGATCTTAGTCTTGTTCAATTTATTAATCTCCATAAGCATTGTATGTGTAAACCCTTGAACTTGTTGTATTAAGTATATAGTACATACAAAGGCAAAGGAAAAGAGAGAAATGTAGGACGTAGAGTTAAGTCCAAGGGAAAGAGAGCAGAGAGTGAGTTAGCGGAACTTGGAGTTCAGTTTGGAACTCGAGTGGAAATAGAGCCTAATAAAGTGTATTAGGGTTTGCTCAATCCCAAAGTTAGGTCGTGATTTTTTTTTTTTTGTGATATACACAAAATCTTTCATGTTAAAAATCTCCTAAATTCCTTTGTGTTTGTTCCTTTATAGTTCTTTGTTATGGTTTTAAATTTATGTAAGTGTTCATTTTAAACAACATTCTCCGTTATCAGAATAAAAGAAATACTTCCTTTATTTATTTTTTTATTAGAAAAGAAAAATTGACGGAGCAAAACCATCAAAACATCATCATCCTCATCCTCATGAACATATTATAAAGTAGAAGGAACCTAAATGATAAGAACGTAGATCAAAAGAGTAAACCCTAGCTCTAAATCCATCTATGGAAGGGAGACAAATAATCTACATACGATGGCAATCTCCGCTCTCGTATGACGCAATCGAATCCCTCTATACATACAACTATTGCAACACCATCACTCAATGGCAGATAAATTAGATCTATCCTTGAGAATAATGATAGAACCTCCTTGAAATCAATCTTCACGATGGACGTCCCAACAATGATAAAAATAGATCTTGCCCATGCACAAGATAAACGACATGATGTAATATCTTGAAGATAGCTAGGTACAACAACGTAACATTAATGAGGATTGTTTGGCTAGGGACAAAGGGGAATAAACTTTCAATTGAGGACCAATTAAAAGAGAGGAGGAAAAGTTCAATTAAGGACAATACATAAATGATTAAGGAGAAGGAGACCTAGATTTGTAATTTTCCTATGGTGGCGGTTAGAGAAAGCGCCATGTTGAAGTTTTTTCCCTAGGGTTCTTTAGAGAGAGGTAGAGCAACTCTCTTTGCAATTTTTCATTCGCTCATTAATATTCTTTCTACTTAATTACTATTTATATGGTCAAGCTTTAAAAGTTTTACCACCTATTTTAAACATTATTTTGTGGAATCTTGTTATACGTTTTTTTTATTGAAATTTATAATGATTTTTTTAGTTTTTACTTAAATAAAATTAAAGATTTTTTTTTTTATCAAAGTTGAGATTAGAGATCGCACAAATGAAAGTAGAAATAACATTTGTGAGCAATTGGTGTACATAGATTTAATAAAAAGATTTTAAAATTTTGATGGGAAAGTGTTAAAAAAATTTACAAGGGAAGTACTTGTATTACCTTAACCTAGATCATAATAATCTTATCGATTATGAACCCTAGAAGGAAAAGTGTTGTACAAAAGGACATGTTCTATCACCCTTTATACATAATAGTAATGTCCGCTAAAGTAGATAAGAATGATTCAAGTATCAAAAGGTGTATATTTATGGATGGAATTATGTTGAATGCTTATTATTAATGAGTTAGCTAGAATAATTTTTATGGGGCTTAGAGCATGAATATCCATAAGAAATTAGCTAGCTTTCTTACGGATGACTTTAGGAAGGAAGAGAGGATCCTCATTGATGTTGAAAATAAAGAGAAGATCCTCTCTTAAAGAGAAGAAGGGTTAGGGAAGAAAAAATCCTCGCTTGGTTCAATAAAATAATTTTTTGAAAATAAAAAAAAATTTGAAGAGAAAATAGAGTATTGAAAAGAATACTCATTGATATGAAAAACAATAAAAAGAAGAGGATAGAGATAAGGAAGGAGATAGTGAAAAATTATATGGATGAAATAAAAGGTGATGTATTAAAATGAGGATTGAAGAGAGAGAAAATTAGAGGATTTTACAAAACTTATGGATAATCTTGCTCTTGGGTTGTAATTTAAAGACTGTTGTTGATTTCCTCCCAATATACCAAATATGAGTAAAATTTTAAAAATTATAAATAACAAAAAAATAGATAAAAATATTAGTATTCACGTACATGATCTATGAAAATTTAATACTTCATAAAGTTAAGAAAAAGTTAAGCTAAATAGTGTTATACTTCCGTTGTCCCCTATGTTTTTCCTTTTTTCCATTATACACTTTTTTAAGAGTGAAGAAAAAGTTAATGCGAGTAAATATATAAAAACCAACTTTTTAAAGAGTAATTATGCATATAATGACCAAATTGGAGAAGAAAAGGGAACCATCCATAGTAATTCACCGAAAATAATCTTTAATGTAACTTAAGGTAATGAAACCGGGCTAAAGAAAATTTAAATAGGTTTTTTTTAAGGAAATGAGATAAACTTTTGAAAATAATAAAAAATAAAAAATAAGATAAATAAAAGGATAGAGGGAATAATAAATACTCAAGAGGATCCCCTAATCTTGGACTAACATGTTTTCAATTATCATGGACTAAAATTAGGGTTGAGATAGTATGAGTCGAGTAAGAGTTACCCAAGGCAGTTCAATCATAGTCAATTACAGTTACAAAATGAGATAACTTGTTTCTTTTAATCAGCCCTACTATTAATTTTGATGGGAGCACCAAGAATAGGATAAAACGTAGCAATTCAAATTCCTTTCATTTCCTACAAAATCTCCGTTGTTCTTTTTTATTTCTATTTTTATGCCGAATGAGGTTACAACTTACAACCAATCAATTAAAGAAAACAAGCAAAACCAAAACCAAAACCAAACTAGGGTTGTTACTACGTACAAAAGAGAGAGAGAAAAATTACAGTTTGAAACATGCAATTAACGTTCAAGCATAAATTAAATTAAGTGTATGGGAAGAAGAATTCATCCAAAGCGAGTCATTCATATATGATCCACCAAGTAGCAAAAATTGCTTAATTTATACTTGGTACAATGGTACTTCGTACACTAGTATATATGTTGCCTATAGAAAGAAAAGAGACAACACCATCATGGTCAATTGGTCATAGATACATCGAAATTTCATTTTGGTCTCTGTCGTATTTGATTGATTTCAAATATACAAGTATATTATAGATACTCTCTCCGTCCCTATAAAAAAAGCCTCTTTTTAAAAATTGAGTCAAAGTTTGAAAAATTTGACCATAAATTCTCATCATATTATAAGAAATAATATATTCGAGTGAGATCTTGTTGGATGCATCTCAATATAAATTTTTAAAATATCAAGTTTTCATATTTTTTTTGCCTTACGAATTTGGATATAAAAATGTTTAAAATAGTGCCTTAAAAATCGTAAAAAACGTGAAAGTCAAATAAGGTTTTCTTTTAAGGATAAAGAGAGTAACATGCAATTATGCAATATGTTTGAACTTCCATTAGATAATAATTATCCTCATGATTTTGCTAAGTATGCCCCTAACCTAAAAATTTCCCTTCCGAAGCAAAAGTCCATACTTGTCTTACTCTCTCTTCATCTATAACTCAACCATACTTTTCAAAAGGCTAGTAGACTTAGGGTACCTTATTTATAGGGATCTGCATTAATACATCCAATTTCACTTTTAATACCCAGACATTAAATAGTTGTCAGAGCATCCATTCATACTCAAAATCACTTCGGATCGTCCGACCCGAAACATAAATTTTGTTAGATCACTAAAAAATCAAGTAATTGAACCCAAAAAGTAGGTAAGAACATCATTAATTTCAATTCTTGGTTTAAACTGTCAGCCAGCTTGAGTAAATAATCTAATCCCTCCAATTCGATTCATTTCTCCTTAGATGTGATACGTACACTTGAATATTCAATTCTCATTAAAATTCTTCAAGAGTTTCGTAATATCATCCATGATAAGGATTAATTCGTAATTCATATTAATTAGCTTGACCACTTAATTAATCTCTTATACACTGTCATTTCAATTTTATTTTATTTTCATTTATTTTTTATGGTGGACCTCTTTTACGACTCAGTCTGTCCAATTCAACACTCTTAAGCTAGATGTTTATTATAGTTTTGTGAAGGGGAAGATATGATGAATGAATCTATTGAAACGAGTTCAATTCAACTTATTAGTTCAAATTTGACAGGTATTGTTGAGGATTAAGTACGCTAATTTTTTTGTGTAAGAAGTATTATTTTTTCATAATATTTCTTTGAGATAGATGTATAATATAATACATAGTTGTGGAAAAAAAAAGGAATAATCCAAGGGCTGCAGCGGGTTAGTTTCAGCTATATATTAACTACCACGTTTGTTAGAAATCATATATCTTCAAAAATTATCAACATCACAGACTGCCAGCGGAAGGCCTCGTCAGAGTTTAGATCACTGCAACTTAATACAATATCCAATTATCGTAAAGTTCACAGATTAATGTAATTAATCAAGGTACACCATTGTGTAATCTCTCGAATTTCAAGATCTTTGGCTAGTTGGGTTTCATTTTTTAATATCTGAATATAGTATATGTCCGTGTTAACGCACGTAAAGTCTGTAAATCGAGGCAGTACCTGAAAAGTTTGATAAATGACACTAATGTAATTTTATACCAATAGCGTGTTTTGGACAAATGTAGAGTATTTGGTAAATTTCGTTTACATTCATCTCTTGTTCTCTACTACCATCTATTATCTCATGTTGAAAGTTGATGACCTTCTTAGGGAAATTCTTTGAGATTATCTAATTATAAGTTATCTGTATTATAAAACAATCAATTGACTTAGGTGGTTTGTCGATGTATGATTAGCCTCATTAAGAATTTGTTGGACTTAGTCGCTTGACACCAACATGGATATTTTGATATATGTCTCATCATTTCAGTAGCAATCGCAACATTATTAATTTCAATACTCGTGCTTCATTCATTCTCCAATAAGATACGACATAGTATGTAGGCCATTATATTAATGAGATATCTCATTTTAAAAAAAGAATTCTCCTTCTCGTAGCTAACCTTGGAATTTTTCATTGATCATTCACATTCATGTCCATTATAAGGAAACAATAAGCAAGAATTTAGTTGTCAATGATATATTTTTAGTAGTACTTAATTATTTATAGAGCATGTAGTTCATTTTAGTAGTACATAGTTAGAAAATCAATCAAGAAATATTTGGCAAGTAAAACAATTTTTAAAGGGTAATTAGGAAATATCAAAAGAAGTTTAAGCATAAAAATTATGAATAGTTATCATCATGTAATATCATTGCTAAGTTAAGCTCAAATATTGTTAATACTTATCATGTACTATCATCGAAGAAAATTTAATAAAGAAATACTTGCCATGTAATTTTGTAGTACCATGAAAAAAAATATAAAAGCAAAATATAAACACGCATTGCTAATACTTAATTGAATATTACAGTAGTATCGTATATGTGAATATATCACGAGACATTTTACTTTATACCACTCTTAAGTAATCAAATTTTACATTACACTCCTTTATTTTATTCCTTTTCCTGTTTGCTTACTTTTTAGCTTCCTTCTCTCTAACTTTATGCAAGCTATCTTTAGTTCTACATGTTTGGTTTTAGGGGTTTTTTTTTTTACATAATTTATTTTGTTAAAACTTGGTCGAATTCATTTCAACCAAAACTTGATTATAACTAACAGTTTTAATCGAAGTTGGAGGCTTAAAGTTTACAAGTTTCTACAACTAACAAGATTTTTTGTTTGACAATGTTATTGAGCTAAACTGTTACAATGATATGAAATCAAATATTCAATTCATATTTATGTAAAGCTTCATTTATTTTGTTATGAAATTATGTCAATCAATAAGAATCAATTAAATCTATGTTTGTAAATTTTCCCTTCATTTTTCTATTTTTAATTAGATTTTTCACTAAGTTATTGGAGTGATTAGCTAATAATTTTGGTTTGATTTTGCAATTGATTATCTTTCCTTATTTATTGAGCTATTCTATTATACTTGTTTATTAAATTGATTCCACTTTCTTCATTTAATAGTTAGAAAATTACTCTGTTTATATGTATTTTATTTGTAGCTCATGCATTTTTCTTTTTCTTTTTTTTTTAATATTTTAGTTTTTAATTCTAAAGTACTGTGCGATAAGAATCGAGAAATAATATTTTATTTATTTCACGCTAACTTTTGCTTTGAAATAATTAGTTTAGATGGCATAGTTGATAATTAGTTAATATATTAATCCTGAGATGATAACTACCACCCACATGCTGCATGTATGAGTAAAGGGCACATAAAATATTTCATATTAATCATATTTATTTAAATTTTATGATTGGTCATAGTTCATGCAGAGATTCAAGGGTCTAATATGATATTTGACTAATGACTAGTAGGCGTAGTAGCCCTCAGTTATGCTAGATTCATGGGTTAATCTTCGAGGGATTTCAGTGGTCTTATCTCTTTAGATTGATGGCGAAGCAATGTACATGAAGTCATGAACCTTAGCTGAGTCAACAGTGCATGTACGAATTGGTCTACCGTCTACGTAATGGTTTGGTTGGTACGTCGTAATATGTTGATGGTTGTTATTTATCTTTTTTGTTTTTGACATTTGGTTGTTATTTATCATATATCGCCTTGATAGCCTATATTAGACCTAATTAGGTATTTAGATTTGTGAGAATATGCGTAGGTTTCATATATCAAAAGAAATAAAGGAGTTTTGCATAAAAACTGAATCTTGTAAAAAAAATATTAGTAATTGTTATCTTATAAATTAATGTCAATTAACGGATCGGACCATAGTAATTTTTGCTATTAACTACTCCCTCCTTTTCAATTTAATTGCTACTTTTGATTTTTTACAGTTTTTAATATACAATTTAAAATATTTTATTCTCTAAATTTTTTAGACAAACGTTATGAAAAACTTGATATTCTAAATTTATATTGAGATGTATGTAATACAATCTCATTTGAATATATATTTTTTTATTCAAATTTAAATATATTATATGTTAGAATATAATTAAAATTTATGGTCAAAAATTTTTAAACTTTTACTCCAAAAAAATAACAAGTAAATTGGGACGAAAGGAGTAGAACACAACAGTTAAGCAATTTGGTTTCTCCTTAAGATGAATTACAAGACTATTCAATAAAAAAATACTTCGCAATCAAGATGGATGTGCACATTTGTTTTTATATACTTCTTGTCTATTCTTTAATTTAATCTTTGGCTCCTATTTTCTTTAAAAGTGAATGAAAATATGAAAAAACAATTAGTACATTTTTAAAAAATGTGTCATTTCATATTCTTAAAGTCAATGTTTGAGTGACATATCAGAATATGGATGATTAATTAGAACTCATGGAAATCAAGTTAAAATCAAGAATGTTATTTGATTGACTGAAGTAAACTTACGTTTTTTAAAAATTGTGCTTTCATACGAAGAAGATATCTCCTTACCTATTTAGAAATAAGTGGAATATCATATCCACTCAAATTGCGAGACTTATTATTAGTCGAGAAAGACAATTCCATGGACAATATACATTAAGCTTGAATTGGGGGTAATGTACTAGGAGAATAATAAAAGTCAAACCAATGAAAAACAAGGTTAGTGAAAGTAATTTATAAGAGAAATGTAGTGTTGATAGTATGATGAAATGAGAACTAATACCCTCATTTGAGAGGTAATAAATAACCTTCATATCCCTAGGATAGTTATTACCACCTTAATGAGAGTAATAATCAATCTCCCAACTCTTTCTTCTTCATACCATCACTATAATATCTTCCTTTTTACCCCATCCTCTTATCACCATCTCTATTTACCTTAATTTTTCATTAATTTGACTTTTATTACCCCCTTAATCCATCTCCTTGAATACAAACATGGCCTAAATGTAACCAACCAATCACTCAATGTTTGATATCTATACTTTTATTAAGGACCATACACAAGTAATATAGCTGTAAATCTCTAGTTGCCTAAGTCAGCTGTCTAACATCGAGTAATAGGAATGTAACCAACGAAGGAACATATTTTTCAAACATATTGATTGATGGAAAATCATTGCAAATAATACATAAATAAAACATAGCCAATCACAAATAATCCTCTTTACCAACCAAGTCATCAAGAGGATCAACCCCGTTTCTTGAACAATCCTCATAAATGTTTATGGTCTAAGAGATGGTGCTTCGTACCGAACAATCTTATCTCTCATGGTGCTCTTAGTTGGCCAAAATATTTATTTCTATCAAAAAATTTACCTTAACTAACACAACATATAGAGCGTTGAGGCAATTCGCTCGCACATTTACTAAATAAGAAAATACTACAAACTTCTTATAGTCATTACAATTCCATGGCTCGTTAGGGGAAGATCGCAACTATCAAAACCGGGACACAGGCTAGAAAATGTATACATCATTCGACTGTAGACATTAAACTCTGGGGCTTATAAGTTCTTTCTGTCTCTTCATATCCCGACCTCAAAGTTCTCACGTCCTTCGCTAGGTCTTAAACTTCTTCTCAGTTAACTCTACCTAGGTCGCCGATACACTCATAGTATACGGATCCAAAGCAAACTACCCCAGAACAACAATGTTAGTTGGAACAATATCAAAAGGCCACTCATACAATTCTATCTACAAGTCTTGAACCTTCTGGCACAGTTCTACACAGCTTCCTGTTCATCAACTGGGTTCACAGTTCGTGACCAGCAGATCACAAAATTGATGGAGATTACTTAAATGAGCAAAGAAACAGATAAAATTCACTTACGAAAGCTGCAAGGGGTCTATCGCACTACTATATTAGGGTTCTCTATTCTAACAAAATCTGTAACATAAACAGAAGCTTCCCAACTCTTGCCCAATTGATTTTGCGTTTTATGCTCCACAGCAACCAACCTCAAATTTCCGTATCCAAGAAGACTTTACGAACCAAAGGAAAGACATTGTAGTTGCTGCTGATTTGGCCCAACACCTCAACACCAAAGTTTCTTCCTTTTCTCTAACAATGAAGCAGAAACGGAACGAAAAAAAATTAATGTTAACATGAGCTACAATCAGAATTACAAAATAGAATCTGTTTTCAACAATCACAGTTAAGCAAAAAGCCAAAAAAGCAAGTTTCCATGCAACACATCCACCACGTCCCAGAAAGAGGCAACTGAGTATACGCAGTAAATCACATACTTCAGCGTCAGTTATAACTAAAGTTTCTAGGATATCTGCATCCCTTCAGCATGATAGTTCTCTAACTCCTTGTCAAGGTCCTCAGCAGATTTATCTAGTACCTTCTTTCCACGACCCCTTCCTCTTCCACGGGATTGGCCACGGCCTGTGCCTCTGGTTTGGGTTTGAGTTTGAGTTTGTGCACGTCCTTGGCCATTCCTGAATCCACCTCTTGTTCTTTGTCTACATGTTTCAACATAAGTACAATTAATTGTAGACACAAAAGGGGCTCAGCAAACAAAGATTATACTCGGATACTGATATGAATGTTACTTACAAACTCCAAGACAACTTATTAATCCTGAAAGCTAGTCTAAATTGATGGAATAAGAATTTTTATCCCATCACTGTCCAAGCAGCTTACCCTCAACAACGACTAACAAAAAAAGTCTACCGACTACTGGATTATTGAGTTTAGCCCCAGACAACGAACAATTTAAAACCAAAAATGTGAGTATGGGAATCTCTCCTGTTTCCAGGATAATCATTAAGAAATAACACTCAGCCCATAATAAGCTGCTAGCTCAAGCATGTAGTTGTAGCTGATTTTCTCAATCTGACAAATGAGCTACAAACAGCAAATTTACTACATAGTACTCCGTATAATTAAGCTGCACTGATAGGGGTATAAAATAAGTCACAAATTTGAAAACAAGGACGTGAGTACTTTATTACCAAGCGATATTAATTATAAATCTATTTTAAATAGCAGATACGATAAAAATTTTATCAATAGACAATACTATCATTGTAGTACTCAAGTGGGGGAGAGAATGTGTATGTAAGTGTTTGTGAGAGAGAGAAAGAGAGAGAGAGATTGAAATTTCAGCCCATATGAAAGGAAAGAGTTACCAACCAGAGAAGGATGCCAACATTATTGAAAACAAATAAAGGACGCTATAAGTACATAAAACAATAACATAGCCTTGAAGAAGGCTTCCTTATAAAGCCTGAAGTTACATATAGACAAGTGAACTTATTTTATAACTTCAACACTTAGGAAATGGGAATAGTGTGGCTATTTACAAAAAAATAAATTTTTTTTTTCATGAATTTGTACAGATGTACCGGTTAGTTTTGAAATGGTCCATGTAGGTCCATTTCAAAACTAACCGGTACATATAGACATTTGTACAGATGAATTTGATAGGCCATGTAGGTCCATTTCAAAACTAACCAATACATCTAGATATTTAGTTATAAAGCCTTGCTAGATCTTTCATCATTTGTAAATGCGATTCTTTGCAATTTATCTTTTGAATTGACACATAATGATATTAAGCCCGTTGCTAAATTTTCTTCCCTTCCTTACATTGTTTGTCAATCATGTCATCATGCGCAATAAAATTTAAATTTTACAGTTCAGGGCATATTGGCGATGGTGCATCAGAAGGAACACAAAAGATACATCAAATACTACCAGCTATTTTAAATTGTATTGCAAACATTATTAAAGATTGAGCTTATACCAAGAATATATTCTTTATAAATACTAGCATAATAAAATAAAAATACCACTTAGGTACTTTTTAACATGATGAATACAAAATTAAATTAGTTTCACATTTCAAAGCAGTTAATGGAAAAGAGAAATACTAGCCAAAGCTGATTCTAGAAAAATGAAAGCACATTAAATTTTGAAAAATGGCTGCATTATATTTAGAAACTACCGACACTAATTCCAGATATTAAATTAAGTCAAATCACAAAATGAATATAATAAAACTATACATGCCAACTACCTACATGGCCTATCAAATTCAGCAATATATAGAGATTCACAACAGAAACAAATTCCTAAAAACAGTTTAAAAACACATAATAGAGAGAGAAGGAAGAAAAAGGATACAACATGAGAAAACCCAACCAGCACAATTCAAATCATAAAATTTTCAAGGAATATTTATCAGATAAAAATAAAAGCCTACACATTTTCCCTTAGAAATTATATTGCACCAAATATCGTAACTAATGCAAGTATAAAAAAAGAAAGAAGCATTCTGTGTCATGGTTTCGCATTAGAAGCTTATGCACACAACAGATACTCAAATACTAGAAATGAAAAATCAGTGCCATGCAATTCAAACAGACCAATCAAAATCCACAAGGAGCACAATCCCATGTAAAAAATGGTGCAATTAATATTCATATTATGCTTAGCCTCTAAAATGAAGATTTCAACAAAGACGAACACCACTGAAAGAAAACGACTTACCCAACACCACGATTTGACTGAGTTGATGATGCTATACGACCACCCCTTCGCCTGCATGATAATAAGGAGACTTTAAATCTCAAATGAAGTAAACGGTGATTCATGATGAACACCAAAACACTAGTTAACTATATCAAGGTATATTATTTAAAGATACTCCTGGGTCAAGGAAACAATAACACAAAATAAATCAGTTAATAATGAACTTCTATTGACTTTAATGAGGGCAGCAAAAACCCAAACAGACAGAGTATTAAACAATATCACCAACATTCCATACAAAAAAATTGCATCTATGTCACCATAGACATTATCAACCCTGGAAATAAGAAAATGCATTTCAATACCTACCTAAGTTTAGAATGAATTATTCCAAGAAAATCCATGACTCATCTCACTGTATGTCTTCCCCTTAAATAATTTAAGCTGATCCTCTCCTCTTTCTCATCTTTGACTGTCTATCCATGTTTCCCTACCGATTAAATAATTTAAGCTAGAATGAAGAAGCTCACTGCTGACAATGACATGGTGTATGATGTCTAACATGAACACCTAAGCATGCCAAATTCTGTTGTAGCCTGCCTCCACCCAGAAAAATCCCCGAGCAAAACCAGAAATCTTGGTTTGGATATCTTGAGCCACCAGGATTCACTAATCCTCAAAATGTTAGAAGAGGTGAGAACTTATATCAGAATTATACTTAAAAGTTACTGATAAGTAAATTAGCTTGTTAGTCTAAAAGTTCATTATATGTGGTTGAATGAATGCATTAAAAGTGGGAACAAGAGGTAGTTCTGATTGATCTTTTAGTTGAAATAACGTAGTCCAGGAACAGAACTACTTGAAAAACCAACTAGTTGAGTAACAACTGAAGTATATTACACGATAGCTCTTTAATTCATACAAAAGGAGATGCGTGGTAAGCACAACATTGATCATTTAAAAAGAAAAAAAGAAAAAAAGAAAAATGAGTTACAATACAATTGGAGGTGATGGTATAGATTATGGAGCTAGAAATTTTTTATCAAATTGATTGCAATTATTAATAAGATACTATTATTGCAGTAGTTAAAGGGTAAGATGATTGTACGATAAATAGGGTAGCCTTTAAAAAGATGTGGCGTTAAATTCCTGACCTTTACACAAGGGAAGACATGTAAAGAAAATACAATAGAACAAACAATAGGATGAGTTATTAAATGAGTGATACAGTTGAGATAACTAAAGAAAGTACTTGGCCTCTGTTCTTCTAGGGGAACATCTACATCTCATTATTAGAGCATCTGAAAGCCTTATTATTATTAATACACGCCAAAATAAGGTCTTGTCTGTAACAGGTACCATTAAGGTACCCTACATTAACTTTCTTCTTCACTCTTGATTTCTCTCTTTTATTCTAAACTAGACATACATATCTCATATACACTCATTGTCTGTGTTTCCCAAGATTTGAAAGTATCATTTAGCATGGGTAATCTTCATATGTTGTCACAATCTAGCATTTAAAACACAACAAAAAAAAGCCATACCAGTTAAGCTGATACATACATTCACTCAAATAATATTTTACAGTATGCTGTGACTTACTTCACACGGTAGGTGAATGCACAAGAGATATTATTTTATCTAATTATCTATACTAGCATAAAAATTCAGGCAGGCAAGAAAATTGCTGACACAGACATTTAGAAGAATATGAGCTTTAGAAGTAGGTGCATACGTTACAAGAACTCTTCTGGCAGCCTTCCCATTAGCACCTCCAACTACATTTACACGAGCAGACACAGGCCCTCCCGAGTTAGGGCTTGCAACTTCAATCTTCATAGGCCTTCCATCAAGTTGAACATTGTTGTATCGCTTGTGGGCAGCAAATGCATCACTTCTTTTTGCATAGACAACTTCAGCTGATCCCTGCCATTAAAAAGTATGAAAGTTCCTGTTGGCTTAGTTCCTATGATCATTACAAGCTAGATCAATACATATTAGCTACCCCAAAAAAAGGTTGCACAATAACAAGATGCCATGACAACAGGACTGCATGAAAATGACACATACTGTTGTAATGTTGAAGATAAGGGAGCAGAGAACATAACATTTGGGGAAACCATGACTTAAGAATCAGATAAAGAACTTCAATCATTTAAAAAGCACTATAAAGTAGATACTTCTGCATCAATAAACTGATTGATGGCTTAATGAATAGATTATGTAATGCCATATGTTCATGAACTTTTAGCTGTAAGTATGACATTTCAATAAAAAGTGCTAAAAACAACTTCTAACAGCACAAACCACTTATGAGTAAAAAAGGGCAGAAAAAAGGACACAGTTCACTATAAGTCTGTGGCTGAAATGAACAACCCCACGTAGATGCAGGCATACAGTGGTACACACAGAGATTTCTCTTCAAACAATAATCCATATACATACTGAAGCCCATCCAAAGAAACGATTTCCATGACAAGATGGGCTTACATAAGAACAACAAAAGCAAGGTAGAATTTCAAATCAAGTAAAGTTAATACCTAGGCCCTCATTTAAATCCGGGCAAACACTAAATCTTAACTTCAAAAATCAAGCAAAATAAATACAGAAGCCCAACATGCAACTCCATTAAATGTAACTTTAATATATCTATAAAAGGGAAAAAACTTATTAACTTACACTTGGTTGGCCATTTTTGTCAAAGTGGATAGCATAACGTTTCAGCTCCCCGATCTCAGAGAAAAGCTCCTGATTCCAAGCTCAAATTTCAGACCCAAAGAAACCAGTCGGAAAGGTCTTTAATTGAAAATTAATATAACAGGCAGTACCCTTATATCATCATTGCTAACTCCACGATCCAAGTTTGAAATATTTAACTTTGTACCATTTTCCATTGCGGGTACTCCTGCAGCTGCAAGGCTTTCTCCTAACAAATCATGCTGCCATGGGAAGTTCTTAGGTCTGCGAAAAGACTGGCGATACCATTGGGGAAAAGAACCCAGATAGAGGAAAAGTTGATGTCAGCATACTAGAAAAAGGATGACTTGCCATTCTCGAGGTGTCAATGAGAGATTTTCATATCATTAAATGTAAAAGAAACTACTAATGATCAATCCAAATGCATTGCGATGCCCAGATAAGTCACTGAGAACATCAGACCAGCCATTATCATGACCAGATGAAACTCTTGAAAGTGAAGTCATAGTTTATAAAATGGTAGTAGATGAAAAGTAGGAAGGAACTGCAGGATTGACGCGATGTATTTCATCACTTATAAGCTAAAGAGATCTCGTTTCTGAACTGAACTTAATTTTTCTCAGCAATGAATGTTGACGTAGGTCGACAACTTGCATAGAAGAATCCCAAATTAAGTAATATAGTTAACCTTCTCTCTTGGTCTAAATACATTTCAGAAAAAGAAACAAAAAGATGGAAGCACTTTGATTATGAACTAGCGAATGATCTGGTTCAAATGGCTGACTAGCACGATCCTCACTGACCATGATGATTGGCAAGATTTTAAGAAGGGGCAGCAAAGGACTTCCAATACATAGATCATCAGTCGTCCCTCAAACGATGCAATTAAACTTTCCGGATCAAATTACATGAACCATGATATGAAAACATGGGATAGCAATAATGATGTGCTGAATACATCAGAAGGCTTCTCCAAATGTGAAATTAGGTTATGAGTCATTGCTTGATTCTATTTCAACACTTAAGATCACCATTCAGCACAGCTCCTACAGCACATGCCAGACTTTAAAAAGAATGCATAAAACGTTCAGAGTTTGCGCTTGCCTTGGCTATTGTGAAAGGTGAAGGTCGAGTATTGACTCCAAGGGGGACCTGACGGCCTGCCCTTTTACCTATACCTCTCATTCTTCCACCACTAATAGTAGATGCTCTAGCTCCACGACCTCGAGGGGCACCACCTCGTCCTCTACCTTGTCCTGCACTTTTCTTACTCTTTATGATATCATCTAAAGACATATCCAAAGCCTTATCCATATGGACAAAGATTTAAAACGAACAACTGTTCTGCAAGTAGAGTTATTAACCTGAAATGCACACAGAAAAAAAATAGCTCAATATCAACACAACAAACTTGTTGACTACTACACATTAGAAACCTCAATTGCTAGTACTAATTACAGAAGATCAATCACCACAGTAATCAATTACACGTAATTAATAACATCCAAATCATAAAATATCCCCATAAATTGCTTCATTCACAACGATTATCAACAAAACAATACACAAAAAAATAGCAACTAAAACATAATAAACGTTTGGAAAACAAATACCAGATCCATCCTCTACAAAGGAATCTATAATCATCAAACACACCCAAACAAATCAAACAACATTGAGCAATCCAATTCGTAAGAAAACATCGTTTAAACAAGTTTTACAATATCCAACATCTCAGATGCATATGAATAAATCCGAATAATTCCAATGTACTCATTAATTCTGAACAAATCCGAGCAATCTGAACATTTAAAGAGACAATACAATTAAAGAGATGTCATATCTCAAATATTCGAATGTGCGAACAAATGCAATAGGCACACAAATTACAACAATAACAAGCAAATAAACGTCGATTGCAGTACAATAATATAAGGGGGTTGTTATTCGTTGCCTACGAATTTATTCTTAACGCCAACAAAATAATTAAAATAATTACACTTTTGCCATTTTTCTAATTTCTCCCTTTCTCTTCATCACTCTCTCTTAAAAATTTTGCCAACATTGTCTGAAAGTAATCCTGAACATACTCCATTGATCAATATGAAATCGCAATCATAAGATGTTTTCAGTGAAGTAAAAAAATTTTACGGTATAATTAGAAATATTAGAAATTTTCCAAAATAGGCGTTTTGACCATTATTACCATAAATAATATTAATATTATTATAATTATAATTTTCAGAAAAAACCGTAGCACTTGATGGTTTAAATGTTGCAGGTTTTCCAGAAAAATTGCAATTGATTATAAAAAGTACTTATTATATACAATTACAAATATAATCCAGTAATGTACTTATTATATACTATTCCACCAACTTCGATCAAGAACCTAATCTAATCTCAGCTAAGAAGATCATGCATAATTAGAAATAATGCATCCTAAACGATGAGAAAAGTTAAGAAATAACCTAACATGAAGCATATAAATCCAATGTTCTATTACGACCACTCAATTTGGCACGCAAAATCATAATTTATGAGATAATATACTCAAAATGGAAAACCAATTAATTTTTCATAGATTTCAGGTGCATTCGGAGGTTTCGATAAATTCAAAGAGACATATCTCTTAGCCTGGTAGTCTGAAAAACGCAATTTTTTTTAACCTCATATATTTTAAGCTACTAGACAATTATGTTGCCCCTTAGTATCCTCAGTTTATTTAAATATGAGATATTGTAAAAATTCTTTAACAAGTAATAAAATAGGCTACGAGACTTCAAATGGGATGAATTTATGTCAAAATTGTGTATTTTTTCGAGATTTACGCATGAAAATTCTCCAAAGGAAGATTTGTCCACTTATTTTTTCCAAAAAAGGCCTCTAATAGCATATAATTTATGAAATTTGATTTCTAATGATTTCACGAAGACATGCTATATTTTATGAAATTTGATTCCCTCATTGCATGCATATAATTACGTATTATTATAATTATTTTACAAAATTATTAATTATTAATACCCACTAATCACTAATAGTATTAATAATATTAGCATATTAACAATAGAATCAATATTAATAATCAAACATAATAACAATAATTAAGCATAACAATAATAATAACAACAATACTATTAACAATAATAATAATAACATAAATTTGCCGCTGTCTCCGGTGGCTGCAGGTCTCTTCCGTGGAGGCATGGTGCTTTGTTGGAGGGTGTAAGTGAAAAAAGTAAGTGAAATTACGGGAACGACGGAAGGATGGCAAAATTGTAATTAAAATATTGGCGTTAAGGAGTAAAACGTCACGTTTAGCGTTGCACTATTATAAATAATATCCGCCTAGGGGAAAAACCCTAAAGCCTTGATTTCAACAGAATCGAGCGACTTATCAACAAAAATAAACCCTACTTACCTAAATCGGAAAATCAATCAACAAACCGATGAGATACCATGAAATGAGCAAAATAAAACAAAAGAAACGATAATTCAACCCTAAAATCAATTAAATCATAACAAAATGAACACGAATCGAGCGAAATTCGAAGAGAAGCGAAGAGAGAGGGTCAAATCCGTACCCTAAAGCGAACGAAGCGAAGGTCGAACGACGAGCGCAGCAAGAGGTCGGCGTCTATCGATTTATGGATCGGAGATGAAGGACGGCTGATGAAAGAATTGGAAATATTATGATTGTCAGGGAAATTTCGGTTTTATATCACCCGTTACGGGTTCCAGCGAAGCAATACCCAATGGGCCTTCCTGTATTATTCCTAATTAGGCCATTTTTAGCAGGGAAATTTTTATTAAAATAAGAATTCTCTAATAATATAATAATGTTACAAAATTATCAATAATATGACTATCTTTTTAACTTTTTTGTAATCCCTATATGTCATTAGTTTATATTGTAACCCTTTATGAATGGACTCTTGATTATCCACATAAATTACATTGTTTATACCATGTATATATATGTATAAAAGGTTAGATTGAAATTGGTTAGATATATGAACAAAGAATTACCATCTACATCTGTTTAATATTCTCTTTTCCCCTTATTTCATAACAAATAATGGATTTAGAGTACTATAATAATTCCTAATTTTAAAATAAATATTGGTAAATAAATTTAAGACCGCATTCGAAATAAGGGTCATACACTATTTATTATCTAAAAGCAAAGGTTGATCAATGGGCGAACACTCGGTCTTATAGGTGCTTTCTAGAGGTGGCATATCCGACTAATCTAGCCATGAGTAGGTTGAAGAGAGCAGAAAGGTAAGAAGTTGGACTAATTTGGAAACATTGGGTCATGAGATATATTTAATCATGAAAATTACTATTCAAAGTCAAAATATCTTTGAATCAGGCCAAGACCTCCATAGTTAACGCTATAACACTTCTGAGATTATATATTGTATTGCTTCATGTTTGATATTGTACTTGAAAAAATGTACATCCATGGTAAAGATTTGACGATTTCTACTATGAATTACAACTATACATCATGTAGATGCAAACAAACAAATCGCAATACTCAACTAAGACCACTGTAAGGGAACTCACTACACTAAACAATGTAGGTTTATTGATTTACGCCAAAAATATGAACTTTGAGAATAGAAATTCCTAAAGAGAAATGTAGGTTTATTGATTTACGCCAAAAATATGAACTTTGAGAATAGAAATTCCTAAAGAGAAAAGAGGAAGGGAGTGGCTACACTTGAACCAGCCCGCTAATTTCAGCTCTCTAAACGCAGCAAAAGTTAAACCGGGTGCTCGAGTGCTCGTGCTTAAACCGGGTCAAATCACAGGGTACCTGACTTATTTCCTAAACTCCTTTTATTTTCACTTAGGTACCCGCTTAAATTGGGTCGGGTCATAGGATTTTCGCTTAGCGGGTACCCGCTTAAGCTGGGTTGAGTCATAGGGTACCCGATTGAAATCCTACTAAAACAACAAAATCAGATTTAAAAAAAAATTATTTCGGGTATCCGAGTACCTGATTACATTTTTTATCTGGCCCATGACCCGACCCAAGTACCTGGTCCTTTACCAGGTCGGTACATTTTTTTAAAAAAACCGATTATTTATTTTCGGGTCATCGGTAATCACGTCGGGTAGTTTTGAACACCCCTACTTGTGTTGTACCTGCCAACCGGTCTATGCCTAGCTCTACTCACGCATTCTTCATTTTTAATCTTCTCGGTAGCCTCTTTATGTACTCCACACTTTCTCTTTCTTAAAAATTGAAAAAATTCCATAATTTCTTTTTATCTTCTTCAAATATCATCAATTTAATACGTTTTATTCGAATCTCATATCTTGATTATTAAATCATCGTACTATATTATGAATTTGAATAAATTTTATCCATTTTAGTAAAAAAAAAAAACTAGATTTCTCCCTGATTTGATTGAATTATGAAAATTTCTCATGAAATGTGGACAATCAAAAGTTTATTTGAAATTAGAGTAGAAATTTTCTTTCTGTTATAATTTTAAATGTAAAAGTACAAACCATTATATTACAATCAGTTGATTGGTTTACTTGTTTGATTGCGAATACATTTACATGTTTAAATTGTTTGATTATTTGATTGCGAATACTCATTTATAGTTAGTTTAAGGTGTTTTATAATGTTAAACCTTATTTTTTAGGGTTCTCTGGTTTTATGGCGATATTATGTATAATGTAATATGTTATTAATAAATTAGAGAAATATTTTGTAGATTTTATATAAAAAAAATTGTTGTAGCATAACAAATTTAGCTAATGACAAATAACTGGAAAATACAACAGGAAAAAAGAGTTAAAAAATGAAAAGAGAATACAATTAGAAAAGTTAATATTAGTAATTGATTTTCAGTTCAACCAAACAACAAAAAATGTTTAAATGGAAAATCATGTTCCATACAACCAAACAACAGAAAAGTTCCATGAAAATGAATTTTCCACCGTAAAAGGTTTTTCATGTAAAACCATTTTTAGTTAAAAATATTTTACACCCTACTAAACGGATATCAAATGAAAGAATATATATATGCTCCTTACTTGTGTCCTTTATGACAAATAAAATTAGGGATTATAACTTTACTCTCACATCCATGCTATTTGGTCTGTTCATTTTTCAATCTCTTTTTATCATCTCTACTCAACCATAAATTTATAAAGTAGGTTCATTCCACTGGGGCAAACCAAAAGGTACAGACAAAGTAGGATTTAATGGAATTTTTCAAGTAACTTTTATAGTTGAAATGTAAAAATTGAGTATTCTCCCGGAACAGGTTTTAAATGAAAGTATATGCTACCATCCAAATAACTTCACCTAAGTAATCAAGGAGTGGGAGAAAGGGCAAGAGAATCACCATCTTCAAGTTGACTTCTTTTTTAAATTTTATAAAAAAATAAAGGTAATAATTAATATAAATGAGATTTATTTTAAATTTTTAATATCACTTCTAAGATTTTAATTAACTAAATTAGTTGACATCCACGTCTAAGGTACCTCTAACTATATTAATCTTGCAATCTTATGATTGTGAGCTACAAACCTTCTCATTACGAAAAGAAAAGAAAAAAACAATAAACGGTATTCACAACACTATTAGTCTACGTTGTGAGCACCTTTAATGGCATTTGTCGTTAACGGAGTATATGTGCAGAATATGCTGCGTACTATCATCTCAAAATTTGATTGAAATGATGAATTATTAGCACCTCATCTCCACTTGTGATTCTTATAGACAAATAATAACAATTCAAAGCCAATAAACTTCAACTTTATGCAACAATTTGAAAGAAAATAGCTGATATTTTATTGGGCTTGTGTTATTAAGAATTATGTCCACATCCCACTACTTAGTTTCTAGTGGAACAACATTTATAAAACTATCAATCATACAAGTAAGTTAAACGGTTCCTATAAATGGTCTTTGACTTTGAGTGTGGATTTTCTGTGCTATTATATTAATTCAGAGTAAAAAAAATAACGATTTTTAGTACATAGTGCGTGAAAAGATTAAATGTTATACTTCGTATTAAAATTTTGAAGGGGAATAATAATTGAAGTTTTAAGAAGAAAAAAAATTTGATTAAGTTTGCATGATTATTTACTTGTTGTGGGACCAACTGAAGGTAAGTAAACTTTAGAATCAAGAACTTTAAAAATACAATTTGTGTAGAGAATGATTATATTAGTAACATTATGTATGGTGCATGTCGCACCTTGCACCTATGGTGCATGCTGTTAATATTTGAGATACCTACAATTTTAAAGTGAAGAAGATAAAGAATCGACTGAAGTGGGTAACAACATCAAGAAAATACAAAAAAACAAACGATAGGTAAAGGATACATGGATGACCCTTGAAACGTGTTGAAAGTTTTAATCCGTGTTAGTATTGATATTTTAAGTTGTCGAATGAATAGAAAATACAAAAAAACAAACGATAGGTAAAGGATACATAGATGACCCTTGAAACGTGTTGAAAGTTTTAATCCGTGTTAGTATTGATATTTTAAGTTGTCGAATGAATAATGGTAATAATGATAAATTTATCATACGGATGTCACAAAAGTTAATTTGAAAATTTAGATTATTTATTTATTTATTTATTTATTGCTCTTATAAGGCCGTTAAATTTATTTAGCTTTTAATTTTATATTTTTGAAATTTTGATATAAGTTGATGCATAGAGTTAATCAATATTGCATTTAAATGTGTTATTAGCTTGTTTTAAAAAATATTTAAGTTGGAAATTTTTCTATTTTGTACTTAAACTTAGCTTTATTATTGATCAACCCTTCAAGTACTTACTTGAGATTACTTTATGTAGTTGTTAAGGCTTATATAAATCTAGGTTTTTCGATAATTTCTCTTTAGTTGTATCTTGACGATATATTATATTTTTAAAATTAATTTAATTAATATTATTTTTATCAACCTCACTTAATGTTAAATGACTATAAATAAATCAATATTCTTTACATTTATATGAATTATATACAATGAGAAATTCTAAAATTTCATTTTACATGATTCAATATTAAGTTTTAAAATCACACTTACATGATATTATCTTTAAATATCTCTAAATAAAGTTAAGCAAGTAATGATTTGAAATTTCAAAACTAATTTGCTAGCTCTGCGTCATAGGTACTCTATTGCTTCTTAAACAAACACATCTTAAAAGTATGGATAATTGGATACGGCAACTTGCAGGGGACTATAGTGAAAATGCTAGTTACGGGGAGATATGAAAAGGACGAAGATAGTGCATGAATGTTGTTCTTTTGTTTTCCAATCTTAATATTTTCTTAAAAAAATAAATTCATTACAATGTGAGCATTATTATTTCCCCTCGTTGAGTCATTTCACAATGTGCAAACAAGTTAATAAGCAATTTACTACCTCCATTTTTTAAATTAGATAGGGTGACATAAATGAAGATAAAATAGTGTTTTTTAATATTATAAAAGGACTTGCTATTAGACCTGTTCAAATGGGTGGGGGCTCGTTAAGGGCCCTTGACCGACCCGTTTGTAAAAGGACCTAATCAATAACGGGCTTAATGGGTCGGTCTCTTAAAGAATCATGTTTTATTGGGTTTTTAATAGGTCAATAATGGGCCTATAGTTTCCAAGACTTTTAAATACTATAAGGTAACAATTATTTCCACTTACTTGCAGATGATCCACTACCAAAGATTGGAGGTAATACACGTAAATTATCCCCCTCTATAGATAAAAACTATACTCTCTTTGGACGGCCTGACCCGACTCATCCCGTTATAAATCTCCTTTGGCCCGACCCGACCCAACCCGTTTTGTATCTTCTTTGACCTGTCCCGACCCGTTTTGCTTGTGACCCATCCTGGCCCGCCCCAATGCACAGGTCTACTTGCTATAAAAAGGATACAATTGAAAGAAAAAGAGCTCTACAGAACAACCTTAAATGAAAAGAAGATAGAAATTTTTGAGATAGGGCAAAGTTAATTTATTCCAAACAATTTAATTAGTCTATATATAATCTCTATATAAATCGTTAAATTACAATTTCAGTTTTATGCGCTTAATAAACTATGGAAGCCGTGAAATAGTAGAGGCTAGGGTCAGGTATATAAGAGCTAAGAAGTACGATTTGAAGTAGAGCAAAAATAGTAATATAATGAAGAATAAGTTTTTAACTAATAAAATAAGACTATTCTTTAGATTTTATTTTCTCTTATTTCATAAAAGAATATCATAATAGATTAGATAATCTATATTATTATCTACGAGCATCAGTTAATGTAGAGTCTCCAAAACCTCAACAGAGGTTTGTTGTTGCTTCGATAACAATAATTAAAAAAATTAAAAAGTATTGCTTTGGTTCCCTAATTAATCATAGGTTCAGATGAAAATACATTTAAAAATTTTAGCTTTATAATATTAAAAAATATATATAACAAAAGGGAGAGGATAAAGAAAAAAATGTTTATAAACTTTTAAAAACATTAAAAAATGGACGGTTACCACAAATTACATACAACTCTTTCTCTATGTCAAAATTGTTATCCCACACTACAACACAACCAAAATCCTTCGATTCACTCCCTCAACTTCATTCCAATCCACCCTTTCAAATCCTCACTCATCGAATCAATACTTCATCAAATACCCATTAAAACTCATCTAAAATCCTGCACACCCATATCAAATTCATCCAAAAATCTCCATAATTTCGAGTTTATGAGTCCAACAAATACTAGTATTTCTTCAATCTATGAGTATTTTTTTCATAGTATTATATTTGGTGTGTCGTTGAGTAATTGATGAAAGATTGAATTTTTTGGGCTGAATTTGGGAAGAAAGATGGCAATGGTGAGCGAAACAAGGAATATGATCGAGGATTCCACTCATCTTGGTTAGTGTCCTTTTTTTTGGTAGATCTGAATAATAACAAATTAGTAACCATATAGCTTATTGTTGAAGAAATTATAGACGCTTTTTCGGGTTTTCATGGGTTAGTGATTTGGTGAAACGGGTATGTTTTAGTTCTCTTGAATCTGGATGATTTTGAGGTGAAGTATGAGGTCCAACCCCATATTCCTTGCCCGTATTGTTATGAGAATTCGATATCAGGTCATTTTGTACCCTTTTGGATTTTGGATGATGAGCACTCTTACGAATCTCGAGCTAAGGTATGTTGGATATCAACGTTGTGTTCAAAGTAGTGAGCTTTCTGACATTTTGATTGAGATTTTCTTGGTTTTTGTGTGTGTTTTTTTTATTTTATTGTGTTTTGCATTTATTGACAAGGGAAAAATTTTAGAGAAATAAGATTCGGTTTTATTGAAGAAAAAATATAAAGAGAATGATATCATAAAAATTAAATGTTTGTACAAATATAATAAAATAATATATAGAGTCAGTAATTAGACCCTGCACTCAGGTGCACAATGAGCATCGTGCACCAAGTATAAAACGCAGGATCATTGCACTTAAAGCGCAGCCAACTTTACACGTCAGCATAGGCATTGAACATCCGGGTATAAGACAATGAACATTGGTAGTTTCAAAATTTCCCCCACTAAGTACAATGATTATGGTTGGATTTCCCACACAACATGACTTTTTCGATTTCCCAAGCAACACGTTCCCCAACTCAGTAAATTTTTTTTTTGCTTGTAATTCATGGAATTTGCTTGGGAAGTGTATGTTCAGTGCCTTTGAACGTAATGTTCATTGCCTTTGAATGTAATGTCCATTGCATGTGAATATAATGTCCATTGCCTTTGAACATAATGTCCATTGCCTTTGAACGTGATGTCCATTCCAAATGAACGTAATGTTCATTGCTTTTGAACGTAATGTTCAATGTTCATTTTAAGAAATATATGTACAGTGCGTGTATATTCCCATTGCAAAAGTTTAGATTTAAAAATAATATTACAAAGCTCTTTGTGCCTATCTTTTTCCAATACGCGAATTACGAAGCACTAATGATGATTTCACATGGGAAATAATGAGTATTACGCATCCCAATGTTTATTGTCTTGTAAAGAATGTTCACTCTGTTCAATTCGTGTGAAATATGTTAATATTCATTGCCTTTGTACAAAATATTCATTCAAGTTGTATATAATGTACATTTTTGCACTACATAATGTTCATATTCGCAATATTTTCTTCACGAATGTTCCATATTCACTTTGATAATAACTAATGTTTATTGTTATAATACTTAATGTTAATTCGCATAATATATATTGTTCATTACAGAAATACATAATGTTTATTTTAATAGGTGTGTACAATATGTGTTCATTTTCATAATAACTAATGTTCATTGTCATAACACTTAATGTTCAAAAATTAATATTGAATGTTCATTTTTCAAATTTGTGAATAGAGCGTCTACTATTTCCAATGCAAAAAGTTCATATCTATCTTGATATATTATGTTCATTGTTATGATATATAATGTTTCGTGAGATAATATATAATGTTCATTCTCATTGTTTGTGTACAGAACGTGAACTATTCCCAAGGCAAAAATCAGATTATTAAGGGTAAATTGATGAGAATAATCTAACATTTGCCCGATTAACGGATATTAATCAAACCTTTTGATTATCTATGAATACACCCACCTTTAGCCACTCTTTGCTTTTACTAAGCCACTCCTAATTGTAACATGCAATTGACTATAATAAACAGGTAATTGATATAATAAACCTTTTTAAATAATACACATTTGGATAGATGAAATTGCGAAAACTAGATCAAGTATTTTTTTACAGTACCTATTTGCAGAGTCAACCCCATATCAAACCTTTTTTTTAAAGTATATAAACTTCAGGTCACCGTAGAGGAAGATGTTCTATCATGTTATACTGAAATCTGAAATCTGATATATTGTTGCAGAATTGCAGTTGCAGCATCTCTTTTTCTTGTCAACTGGTGATTTATTACTCCCTTTATTGCTCAATAATCTTGATTGATGTGTTCTGGTCAACATAGGTTGATCATTAGGTCCAAACGAATTAAAACTATGTCAAAGTTACACCCATTACCCATTACCCATTGCCAACGTTTTGGCTGCAACTCATACTAATATTCTGAAAATTTAGTAGATTTTTCTTGGCCTTATGTATTCCGTAATCTGTGAAATATTATGCAGGTGGTTGAATGGATTGTGTCTTAGAATGGAATGTTGGAGACCTATGGAACATGTTATCTGACTATTGTACCAAGCGTGCAAATAGAGAAATGAATCTTGACTTCTTTTCTAATCTGATTCCTTCTCTACAACAAGATTCTAGTAGCGGTTCTCAATTTTAGTAGAATAGCTGCTAAAGAATGAAGGTATTCAAACTCATACAATTGTTTTTTTCATGCAATAAAAATAAAAAAAACCCAAAAAAATATGCTTGGATTTTTCAAGGTCTGTTACTAGTAATTGAGTGGCGGGAGAGGGAGAAATGAAGAGAAGGACGAGAAGTAAGGATTTGGGAAATAATGGTGTGTTGAGCATTATTTCTTTTTTTTTTCTTTTATGTTTTCTGGTTTTTATATTTTGTTGACCCTAAATTTATATTTGGGCTTAGTCTAGTAGATAAAGCAAATTTAAGTGGGAAATAAAACTATATATGCCACGTCACATGAAATTAACTTGCTATTCAGGTCACCTGTAAACTGACTTAGTAAAAGCAAATAGTGGCTAAAGGTATGTGTATTCATAAATAAATAAAAGGTTGGATTAATATCTACAAATTGGGTAAAGGTTAGATTATTCCCATAAATTTCTTCGATTTTTAAAGAACCTTGGGGCCTGTACTACTCCTACTACAATAATAATTCTACTTTTCCAAATTACGAAGTCACTTACATGGGAAATAATGAACATCACACATCCCAATGTTCATTGCCTGATAAAAGAATGTTCATTCATTTCATTATCTATGACTTTGCTGCGTTTTATTTGTAGTGTCAGTGCGTTTTGGCCCGGGTGCACGATGCTCACTGTGCACCCGGGTCCATAGTCTTATTTGCGATATAGAGTCTAATTGTATTTCTAAATTATATTTAGAAGACCTATATTATTTTAATGCCAATTATCAAAATTTTTTGAATAATTAATTAGAATGTATTAAATTCATACTTTTACAAGCTTACCGTGCATTATCGTGCATTGGCATGGGCACACCATACCTTATCCACATTTACCTTTTTAATTTAATTATGTAAAATGATTTCTCTCTATTTAAAAAACTTTCAGCTACGTATACAATATTTTCCACCAAATAAATAACTCAATTAACTAGCTTATTAATTTTATCACCTTCAATCTAATTATTTTTAACCCTTTTAGTGCCACTGAACTTAAATTTTTTTTTTATCTCCATTTCATTTAGCATTGTAAACCATAGCCTTACTCATCCACTCTTGCGTTTGATGTAAATCATGTAAGATGTAAATTTTCTATCCATTCATTCATTAAAAGGGTAAAAACGATTATGCATGACGGTTATGCATATTTATTCTCTTTTTTTAACCCAAAGCTACTTGATTAAACTTTGTTTCATCCAAACCTATAATTAATTAGTTATCTAAAGCAAATTTTTATTTTTTTTCCACCCGAAGCAATGAAAAGCCTCTGATTGGCTTTTGGAGGCCTCATATTAATTGTGTCTCCGAAATAATAATATAAGATTGTATAACGAGGGTAATTAGGCAAGAACAACACGCTATTATAATTTTCTTTTTCTTATTTTGTGTATTGGGGGACCACCCTTGAAACTATGTACGTTTTGGATTATCTCATATAGTAGTCTCAATACTCTCAACATTTGAATTTCATTTCAGTGAGCAGTGGCATTGTATACGATCGATTGAGCATTTCCGTGTTATGATTTTTATATCATAAATCCAAAAGTTTTTAATGTATCTTCTTGATTATTTGTTGAAAAGAGAATGAAATTTTGATTATTAGATAAGGTGGACATAATGTTGTTTCCCATTTTAGTTTATATAATTTGGCAAGTGCAAGAAGCTTTTGTTATAGAATATGGTTTGATGTATATAATTATGAATTTTATAAAATATTTATGTAATTTATGTCAGTCCATCAAGATTGTAGAATGTTGTAAACGTTGCGTTTGGTTTACGATGGCCTCAACCACGCCGGGGTGGCAAATGACCGCAACACATGGTTGCGATCCCCCCGAATGCATCCAAGTACCTCATACCCTTTTCATCATAGAGGTACCGCATCCTCCCATCAACCATGTAAATAGAAGAAGGTGGCATAGTGCATGTTTGAAGACAGTTGGCTAGAAGATTAAGAGTGTGAGATAATTAATACATGTTGGTGTAGGTGTCCGTGTATAAATGTCAAGATAATTAAGTTTTGGACCCATATTTTGCGAAAATCACCTCACAAAGTTCAGAACTTTGATGAACATTTTATTCATTTTACCTGCAACAACATCTATCATCTTCATTTTTATTGTATTTTCTAAATATTGCATATTTGGATAAATCTAGATATCTAAAAGTTATATGTGGTAGTTCTTTATTCTATATAGTTATTATAATAACGATGATTTCACTCTATATTATATATTTGTTATTCCTTTGAATAAGCTGTATTTTGTGATCAAAGTTTATAATATTTTTTTATTATTAATTTGGGTAATTCTAAGGTTGAGAAGAATAAGAAGAAATGGAGTAATACAATGGGTATCCCAAATTAAGAATGATTATTCAGAACGCTTTGATGATATATTATGTGCTCCTTTGTTGACCTATTATGTCTGGTTCAACCATTTATGTGGGCCCTTGCCGCTTTATTTATCATTTGAGTGTTTTAGAAGATTTTTCCTTTCACATCAAAAATTCTTAAAACACTAATTTAAATCTATGCTTATATAATGTGCAAAAATATTTTTTTTTTAAGTCCATAACTAATTTGCTGCTAAAAAAGTTGATAAAAAAATAATTTGTTTATATGTTTACAATGTCATATAATACTTTATATATTTGGTTCAACAATATTTGCGTTTTTTAATTTGCTGAACACCAACTTAATTATGTACATCAAATTTTTAGCCAAAAATAATAACCCAATTAGACTCAATTTATTCAATATAAAGTACTTTGTAAACCCAATTAGTGTATTATATAAAGGTCTACTAAAAACTATAGCGTATTATGGATGTTCACTATAGTTTCCCCCAAGAAGAAAGCATGCTTTCATAATTAACCATTTAATATAAAGGAAAAAAGCATTACCTTCTTAAATATTTGTACAATATTTGAATTTTATATTTGTATATACACCAAATTACGTCTATCAATTTTTTAGCCGAATACAAGTAGCCAAATTACAATCACTTTAGTATTAATCGAACTGTAGAGTATACTGCCAGTGTGGAAGAGGGTATGCAACCCATAAGAATTGATGCCAGCGTGGAAAAGGATATGAATCTCATAAGAAACAATTGTAATAAGATGATGTCAGTAGATTCCTTTTGTTAGTTACGAAGACCCTTGTATATAGATTATAATATTGTAGGTTGTAATTACATTTCAATACACAAGATTTCATCATTCCTCTCCTCCTGCATCGTTTACTCTCATTCGCTTCAATCATCAATCATTTTCAACAATTGCTTCATGGTATTAGAGCAAGCGCATGAAAGCATCGATCCTCTAATTCTTCAATCAACAGAATCTGTCAACAAGGGTTGATTTCATTAGCTATCCCATGGTCAACTTATAACTTCAAGTAAGTTGATCAATCCTTTGAATTGTGTACTAACTAATCCATCTTCTCTTCTTGAAAATATGGAAACGATTATGCATAATCCAATCACAACCGATCCAACCTCGCCTTACTATATTAATCCCTCATAAAACACTACTTTACCTATTGTGTCTGAGAAATTCTCTGGTGAGGAATTTGGAGGATGGAAAAGGAGCATGATCATTGCTCTAAAAACAAAAAAAAAACAAATTAGGTTTTATGGATGAAAGTCTATCAAAACAATCAAAACAATATCCTGCATATTTAGCATGGAAAAGATGGGATTCAATCATCATATTGTATATCTTGAGATCTTTAAAGTCTTCAATTGCTAGGAGCGTGATATTCTTGGAGATATCTCTAGAAATTTGGAAAGAATTGGAGGAGAGTTTTTTCACAAACCTCCGGGCCTCAATTGTATGCTTTATAACAATCATTGATTGAATTGAAGCAAGGCTCAGATTCTGTAACAGATTTTTTTTACTCGAATTAAAGGAATATGGGATCAGATCAATCACATGAATCCGTTACGTACCATCTTACACAAGTCCTGGATGTGTGTGCACTCAGACTTTCTTGAAACAACAACAGGAGGAGAGACTAGTTCAATTGTTGATGAAACTTGACAATAAATTCACAGTAGTTAGAACTAACATTCTACTGATGCAACTTCTTCCTACAATATCTATGGCTTATAAACTTATTCTTCAAGAAGAGAAGCAAAGGCAGACAAGCTTGATTGATGAAGAAATGAGCAACAGAGAAATGATCTTTACCACAGACTACAGAAAGTCTAACAGGAATAATTCACAAAACAACAAAATGACTTTTCAGTCCACAAATGGCAATAGGCTAACTGTAGTAGGAAGAAGAACCTACTGCGATCATTTTAAGATACCTGGGCACACTATTGAGAAATGTTGTAAAATACGTGGTTGTCCACCAAATTTCGTAAGAGGCAGAGGTAAGAAAGTTATTGCTATGGCCATTTATGATGATAAAGAAAAAGAGGAACCAAAGGAACATGTTACTCATATATCGGCTTATTAGTACAACAATATTCTTAAGGCTTTACAAACTCAAGAAACTGATATGCCACAAGCTAATATAGTAGGTACATGTCTTCTAACTTGCTCAAATATCAAATGGATAGTTGATAGTGGGGCAACTGATCACATATGTTCAAGCTTAGATCTGTTTGACACTTATGAAGCCTTTGATAAAAGTCCTAATACTATTACAATAGCTGATGGAAAATGTGTGATTGTGAAGTATATAGGATATGTCTTCCTTAATAACGGTATAACTTTACAAAATGTATTGCATGTACCAGGATTAAGGTTCAATTTGATCTCGACATATAAACTCTGTAGAGACTTGGGATGTAAAGTCATATTCACACATGATAAATGCTTGATCCAGGGTTCAACCTTGAATCAATCAATGGTTCTTGGTAATGTGGTATCTGGATTATATGTTGTTGATGATAAGGCAGTGAGCAAAGCAAGGCAAGCAGTAGTAGTGGTTGACTCAAATCTGGTCAAGAAAACAAATGATGAATCAAGACTTTGGCATCTTAGAATGGGACATATGCCATTTAATAAATTGTATCTTGTCAATTCCAAGTTTGATAGCAAATATGGAAATAAAAAATTTGTGAAGTTTATCATAAAGCTAAGCAGACTAGAAACTCTTTTCATGCTAGCACAATAAAGGCAGATTGTCCATTCATGTTGATACATATTGATACATGGCCAGATTAGTTGCTCAAGGCTTCACTCATAAATATGGCATAGACTATCTTGAGATATTCTCACCAGTTGTGAAAATGACAATTATGAGATGTTTATTGTCTATAGCAGTAAGCAGAGGATGGTTGTTACATCAGTTGGATATCAACAACGCATTTCTACACGGAGATATTGAAGAATAAGTATACATGAGAGTACCTCAAGGTATACCAAATCCGAATAAGCTAGTGTGAAAATTGAAGAAGTCCCTTTATGGCATGAAGCAAGCCTCGAGACAATAGTTTGCAAAGTTAAATGATGAGCTGAAGAAGATGGGATATGAACAATCTAAAAATTATTATTCATTGTTCATAAAGAGATTAAATAAAGACATTACAATTGTTGTGATTTATGTGGATGATATTATAGTCACAGGGATGAATGAAGTAGAAATAGCATCATTCAAAAATCACTTACACTCTATGTTCAGCATAAAAGATCTAGGGATTCTAAACTATTTTCTAGGGATTGAGATATCTCACTTGAAACAAGGGATACTCATGACCCAGAAGAAGTTTACAAAGGAGCTGTTAGAAGATTGCAATATGGATGCGTCCAAATCAGCAAAAACACCATTGCCACTGAACATGAAGCTGTTAGAAGATGATGGTGAACCTTATGTTGATCCTGAACGTTATAGAAGACTGGTTGGTAAGATGAATTTTTTATCTCATACATGACTAGGCTTATCTTTCTCATTACAAACCTTGAGCCAGTTTATGCAAGCTTCAAGAGTACCACATGTTCAAGCTCTAAATCATGTATTGAGATATGTTTCTCAAACGATAGGCCAAGGGATATTTGTAATACCTCATATTTTAGACATTATATTAAAAATATTTTAGTACAAAATAAATAATTTAAAAATTATTTTGGCACCAATCACAATTATGGAACTTCATTTATATATTTATTTTATAAATTTTATTAAGAAAATTATTTAATTTTATAAATAAATATTAAGAAAATTATTTAGTTTTATAAATAAATAAATTATTCCATGAAAATTCCCAAAAAAGAAAAAGCCCTCTAAAATAAATTATTGTGTTGCATTGTGTTGATTAGTTTATCTTAAATTGATAGGAGGATCAACTTGAAGTTTAGTAAAGAGTTGTTAGAAAGTACTAGAATTTAAGGTATGTATATGTGTTAAATCTTTTTCTGTGCAATTGAATATATTATTTTGTGAATTATATTGTGCTAAAATATTTTTAAATATATTTTTATATATGGCTATTTATTTGAAATTTCGATAACAAAAAAAAGGGTGATATACATTTACCTTATTTTATTTAATATGTATCATGTTTCAAAAGGGCCGAATGGCATTTGAGATTTTATAAATTTCAATGAACTTTAATAATTAAAGCAAGGTATTTGTATTTAAAGGAGTTATAAAAGGAGAGTTATTATTATTATATATTATCGCTTGATTTCATAATCAAGAAGGGTTCATGCTTCAAAGTCTACTTGTTGGCAAATAAAAGAAAACTCCAAGGATAGATCCGTGATGGGATAACTAACTCGAGGGGTGTGCACACTTAGGATCAAGGAGGGGATATAAGAAGAGGAAATTGTTTTTATTAAGTGTTTTAATAATTCCATTTGTATTGGATTATTATAAAGAAAGGTTCGAAGTTTATTAATATATAAGAAGGCAAGTTTGAAATGAAGGAATTTAAAAGTCAAAGTATTTCTTTTATCATGTATACGTACACAGTGTTTTTACACTGACACGTATTTTCCTATTTATTTTGGTTCGCCCTACTTATCATTTATGGTGAGTAGGTTTGCAGGAATAAATATGCATGGGAGCATTACATCAAGGGGCACATACTAGTTAGGAGTTTTATAATTTTTCTTAATCAAATTTTGTACCTTTGGATAATCAAAATTATAATTCTTTTTAATAAATAAATCAAGTTTTTCTTCCGCTGCAATATAGTAATTAGTTAGTACAGCCAAAGCGTGGTGACACGTGGCGGTTATACCCCTAAGTTACTAAAATTACTATCATTATTATTATTATGTTAGTAATTTGGGGGTGTTACAAAGTGGTATCAGTTTTCTAGGTTATAAAAGTTAAAAATTTTAAATAATAAACCTGTGGGTAGACATAGCAATGGGCATGTAGGATAGAGTTCCGCATTCTCATGCATAAAATAAAGTATTTTTTTTACAATAAATTATTTTATTTTGGAAAGATGGAAATGTTGGTGATCAAGTGTAACACTCTCTATCTAAGGAAGGTTTAACCGACCTGGGAGAGTGTTCCGTTAAGTAATGGTTTCTGGCTAGGAAAGGCTCTCGTCAACGTCGTACGTAACTTACCTGGGAAACCATTGGCTTGATTTACCCGCATAGACATCAAGTACACTATTAAAATATTCAAAATTAAAATAGTTGCAAAATAAAAGAATTTCAAGCATACTTAAATACAATCAAGGATGGTCTAATAAAATGACCAATCTGGATTACTTGTTGTAAATTTAGGTTATAAACTTTCTCAAGGAGAGGAGAAAGTATGTTTCCTGTGCATGAAATCAAGAAATTGTGAATTATGTGCTTAAATGTATCCAATTTTTCATATGCCTATCTATAGTCAAGTAAAGCCAAGTATTTTAGTCGAGAAGTTCGTTACATGCAAAATTTATTTGAATAAAGTGAATGTTTGTTCTAGGATTTATATGTTTCAAAGTGTTTTCAACATGATTATTTGATCATTCAGGCATTATGTCGAGTCGAATGCTTAATCGAAACTCTCGAACCACCCGAAGTGGCCTTAGGAGGACAGTCAAGCACCTAACTGCTTTAACTCAATCTCTAGCTCAAGTAATGACTAATCAATTGAATATGCAGCCAATAAATGACACTTTAAGAGAGATTTTCAAAAGAATTTCAAGTAGTAAACCTCTGAGTTATAACGGAAAAGAAGACCCAGCTAGCCTATAGAACTAGATTAGGGAGTTTGATAAGCTTTTTTATGCTGTAAATTGTCCCGAGAATATGAAGGTAAATAGTGCAGTCCTCTAACTTAAGGAAGAATCTGACTTATGGTGGTCTCAATCTAAGGAAACTATCGAAAGAACTCCTGATTTTGGGTGGTCAACTTTCAAAGAAGCCCTTAGGAGTAAGTTCTATCCGCCTTACCTTAAGAAACAAAAGTGCATGGAATTTACAAACCTTAGAATGGGAGGCATGACCGTTAATGAATACTATGCTAAGTTTATTGAACTTATGAGATTCGCTCCAGAGGTAGTCCCGACCAAAGCCATGAAGGCGCAGAGATTTGAACAAGGCCTAACCTTAACCTTACAAGGGAAGTTAGGAGGGGTCACTTTCAAAACCTTAGATGGGGTGTATGGGAGAGCCACTCACTTGTATGGGATTAGGGGAAGAGAATTAGAGAACCAAATCTTAAGGGAAAAGAGAAAGGGAAATGGAAACTTCTATGGAGGTGATAAAAGAGTTAAAACCAATGGGAATTTTCAAGGGAAAAGAGAATTTAAGGGAAACCTTGGAAAGGGAAGAGAAAACCAAGGGGAGAGTGAGAAGTCTAAGAGAATTTTCCATTGCAAAAGGTGTGACAAGAATAACCCCGGGAGAGATTGTGAAGGAAACCTGGTAACCTGTCGTTTTTGTCAAAAATTGGGACATCGAGAGTATGAATGTTATAAAAAGACCTCTGGTGGCCCTAGTGTCCCTACTCAAAATGGCAAACCTCCTCTAAATGGTCAGCCTAGTTCAATCCAACTAAACAAGAATCCTAAACCTACGTTAGGTGCAAATTACAATCCTCCTAAAGACCGAGTATTTGTTATGAATAGTCGTGAGGCTGGATCAACTTCTGAAGTAGTAGCTAGTACTTTCTCTATCTGTAAATTGCCTGCAAAAGTTCTTTTTGATTCTGGAGCATCTCATTCATTCATTTCTAAGAGTTTAGTAGAAAGTCTAAAGTTAGAAGAATCAGAATCCATTTCTTTAGACGTGGCTTTACCGTCTAGGGAAGTTATGTGTTGTACTAAGTTGCATTCTAAAATACCTCTAGTAATTGTCGGAGTTGAATTTCCATCAGACTTAATAGAATTTGAAATGGGTGACTTACATGTGATCTTAGGTATGGACTAGATGGGAAATTTTAAAGCTCGAATTGATTGTGAAGCTCAGAAGGTATCATTGGTTGGACCTAATAAGGTCAGGGTTACTTATCATAGAGAAGGGAAGAAACCTAGATTGAAGATCATCTCTACCTTACAAATAAAGAAATGTGTGCAGAAGGGCTATCCTTTATACCTATGTAGTGTTCAAGAAATTCGAGAAGGAGAAGATGGAAATAAGCAGATATTTCAGTTGTTTATGAATTTCCAGACATTTTTCCAGAAGAGATTCCAGGAATGCCTCCAATAAGAGATGTTGAGTTCACTATATATCTAGTTCCTGGAACAGGACCGATCTCTAACGCCCCCTATAGGATGGCACCAGCTGAATTAAAGGAGTTGAAAGCTCAATTGGATGACTTACTAGACAAAGGCTATATCAGGCCTAGTTCGTCACCTTGGGGGAGCCCCAGTGTTGTTTGTCAAGAAGAAAGATGGAAGTTTGAGGTTATGCATTGATTATAGAGAATTGAATAATGTGACTGTGAAGAATAAATACCCACTTCCGAGGATAGATGACCTATTTGATCAGTTAAAAGGGGTAGGGGTATTTTCTAAGATTGACTTGAGGTCTGGATATCACCAGTTGAGGATTGCCGAGCAAGACATCTCAAAGAGTGCGTTTAGGACTCGTTATGGACACTATGAATTTACAGTAATGCCATTTGGGTTGACTAATGCACCAACGGTGTTCATGGATTTGATGCACCGAATTTTTAGGCCTTACTTAGATAGGTTTGTGATTGTCTTCATTGATGATATTTTGGTGTACTCAAGGGATACGGAGGATCATGAAAAACATTTGAAAACGGTCTTGACAACTTTCAGGGAAAATCAGTTATATGCGAAGTTTTCTAAGTGTGAGTTCTGGATGGAGAAAGTATCCTTTTTGGGACATGTGATATCTAAGGAAGGGGTATCCGTGGATCCAGCAAAGATTCAAGCAGTAAGTGAATGGCTAACACCGAAGAGTGTATCGGATATTCGAAGTTTCTTGGGATTAGCAGGCTATTATCGGCGATTTGTGAAAGACTTTTCGAAGATATCTAGACCCATGACCAGCCTTATGAAAAAAGAGTGTAGGTTTATCTGGACTCCAGAGTGTGAAGAGGCATTTCAAACTTTAAAGGATAAGTTAACATCGGCACCAATCTTAGCCTTACCAGATGGAAGTGACCAGTATGAGGTATATAGTGACGCATCCAAGTTTGGGTTAGGTTGTGTATTGATGCAAAACAGAAGGGTGATAGCCTATGCCTCTAGGCAACTGAAACCATATGAAGTTAACTACCCGACTCATGATTTAGAGCTAACAGCGATAGTTTTTGCCTTAAAGATTTGGAGACATTACCTTTATGGAGTAACCTGTAAGATTTATACGGATCATAAGAGTTTAAAGAATATTTTCACCCAGAAGGAGTTAAACATGAGGCAAAGGAGATGGTTGGAGCTTATCAAAGATTATGATTTGGAGATTCAATATCACTAAGGTAAAGCCAATGTGGTGGCAGATGCATTAAGTAGGAAGTCAAACCATTCGATGAATGTAATAATTTTGCCTGATCAGTTATGTATAGAATTCTAGAAAATGAACTTAGAGGTAGTGGAACAAGGGGGATTACAAGAATGTATTAATTCCATGGATATCCATCCATCCATTTATGATGAGATTCGAGAAAGCTAACTGAAAGATGAAAAATTAGAAAATATCAAAGAGAAAATCCAGGAAGGACATACCCTAAACTTTACGATTGCTGATGATGGTAGTATTAGGTTTAAAGGAAGATGGTGTGTTCCATCCAATAAAGGAGATTAAAATAATAGATTGATGGAAGAAGCTCATAGTTCACCTTACTCTATGCATCCTAGAGGAGATAAGTTGTACAAAGACATGAAGAAGACATTTTGGTGGCCCAATATGAAGAAGAAAGTAGCAGAGTTTGTTGCTAGGTGCCTTACTTGTCAGAAGGTAAAGATTAAGCATAAGCGTCCGCAAGGTAAGATTCAACCATTGGAAATTCCTTGTTGGAAATGGGATTCGATCTCTATGGATTTTGTAGGAGCTCTACCTAGAACAAGGGCCGGTAATGATACTATTTGGGTGGTTGTAGATAGACTCACTAAGACTGCCATTTTTATACCCATGAAGAGTACTTGGACGATGAACCAATTAGAAAAAGCTTATGTGAAATTCATGGTAAAGTATCATGGGGTGCCTAAGGACATTGTGTCGGACAGAGATTCGAGATTTTTGTCCAATTTTTGGAAGAGTTTGCAGAAGGCAATGGGAACGAAGTTACTTTTGAGCATAGCATTCCACCCAGCTACTGACGGTCAGACTGAAAGAACCATTCAGACCTTGGAAGATATGTTAAGGGCATGTGTGATGGAGTATCAAGGGTCATGGGAGGATTACTTAGACCTAATCGAATTTTCTTATAATAACAGTTATCATGCCAGTATTAGAATGGCACCTTTTGAGGCACTTTATGGAAGAAAGTGTAGGAGTCCGGTGTGTTGGAATGATATAAGTGAAACTGTAATACTTGGACCAGAAATGATCCAAGAAACTATTAAACACGTGAAGATGATCTAGGAAAAGATTAAAGCAACACAAGACCGTCAAAAGAGCTATGCAGACTCCAAGAGGCGAGATGAGGAATATGAAGTTGGAGAAAAGGTTTTATTAAAAGTTTCTCCCATGAAAGGAGTGATGAGGTTTGGGAAAAAGGGAAAATTGAGTCCGAAGTACATTGGACCCTATGAGGTGTTGAAAAGAGTGGGCAAAGTGGCTTATGAGTTGGAACTGCCTAATGAACTAGAGAAAGTGCACAACGTATTTCATATATCTCAATTGAAGAAATATGTACCGGATGCAAGTCATGTGTTACGTCCTGAATCAATAGAAATGGACGAAAATTTGACTTATGAAGAAAGACCAGTTCAAATCTTGGATAGGAAGGTAAGAAGCACCAGAAACAGAGATGTAAAAATAGTGAAAGTGCTATGGTCAAATCATGAGACCGAAGAGGCAACTTGGGAGGCAGAAGATGAAATGAAGAAGAAATATCCAGACCTATTTTCTAAGGTTAGTAGTCGAGTCACGGGGACATGATTTTTCTTTTAAAGGAGGTAGAATGCGATAGAGTTTCGCGCTTTGCTATTTTTAGGACATGCAAGAGTCAACTATATTAGTTATAGGAATTAGCTTCATATGTCACATGCATTGCATTCAAAAGTTTCTTTAAAATATTTTCAAAGTTTTGCGGACAAAACTTCTTTTAAGGGGGTAGACTATAATACCCCATATTTTAGACATTATATTAAGAATATTTTAGTACAAAATAAATAATTTAAAAATTATTTTGGCACCAATCACAATTATGGAACTTCATTTATATATTTATTTTATAAATTTATTAAGAAAATTATTTAATTTTATAAATAAATATTTAATTCCTCAATTATTCCATTAAAATTCCCAAAAAAAAAAGCCCTCTAAAATATCCCAAAAATATCCAAAGTATCCACTTTTATTCTAGAATATTCTAAAAGCTTTTAAAATATTATTCTTAACAAAAAAAATATAGTTTAATATATTTATAAAGATTATTTTAAATTTAAAATGGATAATGTTGAAAATTTGATATATTTACTAAAGAAAAAAAATATATATATTTAAAAATAAAAAATTTCGACTATATCTAATCATGGTCAGCTACCATGATTAGAATTTTTAAAAAAAATTTATTATTATATATATTAATCCTAATTTAAAGGATAATTTTAGTTGAAAAGATAATTTTAAATTAAAAATAATAGATTTTCAAAAAAAAAAATAATAAATTCTATCCTTATCCTATCCTTTTTCTATGATTTATATTTCAAAAAAAAAATTATTATAAAAGTTTATCTTTTTTAACTAATTCTAATTGGTTTGTTTTGAATTAAATAATTTTAATTGGTTAAATTATTTAATAATTTAATTATTTTATAATTAAAAGATTTTTATTAAATTTTGAGGATAATTATCAATTTAAATTCATATTTATCTTTTAGTGTTTTAAAATCCTAAAATTCATCCTAATTTCTATTATAAATAGACCCTTAAATCTCACCCAATTCTTCACACAAAAATCATTAAACCCTTTCTCTTTCTCTCAAACTTTCTCCCTCTCTCTCAAGCCACTCTCTGCATCTCTTCGGCCATCTGGTGCCACCAACAACCACCAGCCTTCGTGAGCATCCTATTTCTCTAACTATTTAATTGTTTTAATTATTTTACAAACTGTTTAATTCTTAAAACTATTTCTAAATGTAATTAAAGTTTCAATATTATATGCATAATTATTGTGTTGCATTGTGTTGATTAGTTTATCTTAAATTGATAGGAGGATCAACTTGAAGTTTAGTAAAGAGTTGTTAGAAAGTACTAGAATTTAAGGTATGTATATGTGTTAAATCTTTTTCTGTGCAATTGAATATATTATTTTGTGAATTATATTGTGCTAAAATATTTTTAAATATATGTTTATATATGTCTATTTATTTGAAATTTCGATAACAAAAAAAAGGGTGATATACATTTACCTTATTTTATTTAATATGTATCATGTTTCAAAAGGGCCGAATGGCATTTGAGATTTTATAAATTTCAATGAACTTTAATAATTAAAGCAAGGTATTTGTATTTAAAGGAGTTATAAAAGAAGAGTTATTATTATTATATATTACCGTTTGATTTCATAATCAAGAAGGGTTCATGCTTCAAAGTCCACTTGTTGGCAAATAAAAGAAAACTCCAAGGATAGATCCGTGATGGGATAACTAACTTGGGGGGTGTGCACACTTAGGAACAAGGAGGGGATATAAGAAGAGAAAATTGTTTTTATTAAGTGTTTTACTAATTCCATTTGTATTGGATTATTATAAAGAAAGGTTCGAAGTTTATTAATATATAAGAAGACAAGTTTGAAATGAAGGAATTTAAAAGTCAAAGTATTTCTTTTATCATGTATACGTACACAGTGTTTTTACACTGACACGTATTTTCCTATTTGTTTTGGTTCGCCCTACTTATCATTTATGGTGAGTAGGTTTGCAGGAATAAATATGCATGGGAGCATTACATCAAGGGGCACATACTAGTTAGGAGTTTTATAATTTTTCTTAATCAAATTTTGTACCTTTGGATAATCAAAATTATAATTCTTTTTAATAAATAAATCGAGTTTTTCTTCCGCTGCAATATAGTAATTAGTTAGTACAGCTAAAGCGTGGTGACACGTGGCGGTAATACCCCTAAGTTACTAAAATTACTATCATTATTATTATTATGTTAGTAATTTGGGGGTGTTACAATATTGTTGCGTGCCACTGATTATTTGATGCTAGCAGCATACTCAGACTCTGATTGGGCAGCATGTCCAAAGACACGAAGATTAGTCATAGGGTATGTCTTGTTGCTAGGGAATTCACCTGTTTATTGGAAGCCAAAGAAACACTCTACTATCTCTCAAAGTTCAAGTGAAGCAGAGTATAGAGCCATGGCATCTGCATCATTAGAAATCACTTGGATAGTCAGACTTCTTGCTGAGTTAGGTGTGTCAAAACTTCAGCCTATCACACTTCATTGTGACAACCAAAGTGCAATTCACATAGGAAAAAACCTTGTTTTTCATGAACGCACTAAACACATTGAGCTCGATTGTCACTTTACAAGGGAAAAAGTGCTAGAGGGCTTAACTGAACTCACATACATGCCAACCTCGGATCAAATTGCAGACATGATGACTAAATCATTAGGAGTTATTGAACTTCATAAGCTCAAGACTAAGCTAGGCATGCATCTTGATGCAATACCTAGCTTGAGGGGGGTGTAGAGTATATTGCCAGCGTGGAAGAGGGTATAAAACCCATAAGAATTGATGTCAGCATGGAAGAGGGTATGAAACCCATAAGAACAGCTATAATAAGATTATGTCAGTAGATTCCTTTTGTTAGTTACAAAGAACCTTGTATATAGATATAAATATTATAGGCTATAATTACATTCAGAATATTCAATACACAAGATTTCATCATTCCTCTTCTCCTGTTCTTCTCCTGCATCGTTTACTCTCATTCGCTACAATCATCAATCATCTTCAACAATTGCTTCATACTATAGTTTTGTTAAACACATATTAATATTGTGCTATGGCACAGGCTCATACTAGTTAATGGTTATTAAAAAAGAATTATAATTAGAACCAATATAAATAAGACTGGATAATAATATAAGATAAAATAGGATTAATTAACAAAAGATAAATAAGATAAGATTAGGATAATAAATGAAAATCGACATTGAGGCTTTGTTCTCCACAAATTATTTTTAATGAATATTAGGAAAATGAATTCTTTTTGAGTTATCTAATATTTCATACTTATATATTACTCAAGGCTACAAATAAAAAACCTTCCAAAAATTTGTGCATTATATTAGTTGCCCTTTCTTTAAAAAAAAACGTGTAAAAGTCAAAATATTGAATTAATATTATAAGCGAAAATGTTGAAAAGGTCACATATTAAGTTATTGACATACCATATATGGATTTGTCCATATCCTTTCTTCGTATGCATTGCATGCAAAAATATCAATACGGCCTTTCTTGCAAGTAGAGACGTATATAAATTTTTACATATTTAATCAAAATGTAATCTATTCTTATCCGTTGGCAACTTGTAGAAGATTGCTTCAAAAATATATGAAATACACAAGCAACTACATTAGTAGCAATCAAAGAATTCACCTGTTTTTCAAACTTGGAAAAGGAAAACTTCGTCTATTTGACAGCGGTAATGGATAAGGACAAATCCCATATATATCATGCTTTTCTAAGCTCTTATTGATTTGTGTCTTCCAGCTAATTAATATAGTAATTCCACCTATTAATAAAAACTAAGATTAATTCAAAACCTAAAGAAATTGAGTGTTTAATTATGTGGCTCTACAAGATTGTGGGAGCTAATTATGTAGTATTCCTAGATGGATTACTTACGGAACCATACATATGGTTAATATAATTGTTAATCAAATTCTTGTTCCTTTTTTTACTTAAACAAATATCATGGCCGGCTGTTAAAGTGTGTGATTTAAAAGACTGAATTGTCATATTACACAAGTGATTAATTCTCGTCAACAGAAATTTTTTAATAAACGGTCTAATATATTTTATGACAGTAGATATTATATTTTGTTGTATTCCTGTAAAAGTTACCCTTTTATATAACAAAAGTTATCTTTCAACATAACATATGTTAATCTTTATCAATTTTATAGGTTATTTTAAAGGGTAACTTTTATTATTTTAAGGGGTGACTCTCTATTGGGATATGTGTATACAAGATTGTGTGATTTTATGAATTATTAGTTCAATTTACACGAACCAAATATTTCTTCCCTTTATATTTTGGTTTCTAATTACCTAAGTCTTAGATATTTTGATACTACATAAGTGTTTTGTTCCAACTTCTTTGAATATTGGCTTGCAAACTCTCCATCATTTTAATAGGTTTTGCATACAATAAAATTTAAATATCGGAAATCACATAATACTAACTTTTTTTTTAATGTCATATAATTGGGATGACTAAATATATTGTATGCAATCAACCTATTACATATACTTATTTGATGTTCAAATTTATGCCTTCTTCGACGGCTTTATCAAGTTACTAATTAAAGCCTTTGAAAAGGTTCGCTACTTCGATCACCCTTCAAAATCAAAAAACTATGAAAGGGCATATTAAACTTGGAGTGATGGTGTCAAATAGCTTTTCTTAGAATTATTGAATCTAACTCACCAATTGTGAACTGGCAATGACTCTACCATAGTACTATAATCTTAAATCACTCATCTTGAGGCTACAATTTAGGATTCATATCAATTGTTGATCATTAATATATGCATGGAACATGTATATAAAGTATAGAGAAAGTCCTAATTTATATCTAATATAAATATATTATAGTATTTTTATAATTTTATTTTTATATTTGAGATCATAATACCAATATTTGATATTTGTTTTTCATTATTTTTATATCTTATATATTTATATATTTAACATAAATATATCTAATATAATAATAACTATATATAATATTTCAATATCCTGATATAATTTATATTAGGTATGAATTAGGAAAAACTCATAAAGTATATAATAAAATTATAGTATAATTTTATGAGTAATATAGGCCGGAAAACATAAAAATCCAAGGATCAAACAAATTAAGTGTAAAAGGGGCATAGCTATGGAAAGATGGCTCTTAGGAAAGGGCAAGGGTCAAATTTTAATTAAGGTACCAAATTCAAACCCAAGAATCCTAAAATTATCACATCATAACGTAGACTTCCAAAAATAATGGGAAGATAAGACCGAATCATAAGCGGCGTGAGCAAGTGAAAGCATGCTTTGCGAGATTCTTCTGTCGAATTGGCACAGCTTCGTACATGATTCCTCACTGGATTCATTTCCTCTTTTATCTATTTTAATTAGCAATGAAATTATTAATAGTATAGACTTTATGGAATAGTGCCACTAATGATTTACCTAATTAGTAATTAACTTATAATATTAATGCTACTTGTCACACAATAATATACTCAAAGCCAAATACTATAGTAGATTAGTAATGCTGTGAATGTAGGATTCTCAAAGTGTGTCCAAAAAATTAAGGAGAGAGAGAGAAAATTATTTGAACTAGTATATATATGAGGAGAACAAGATGGCAATAGAAATTGTTTGACTTGTGGAGTAATTAAGTACTAACATATAAATTAAACAAGTTCCTATATATAAATTAGTACTTGTTTTAAAAGAAGCATATAAAATAATACAAATTCACTTGGACATTCTAAAGGATGGTATTCATAATTTTAAAATGTACACCAATCTTAAGCTCCAATTGCTACTATTTAATGCCCTAGAAATTATTTTTTTGATAAATTTATCAAATGATTATTTTTATTCTCTTCCTTCTATTTTGTTTATATTATTTAGAACTAGGAAAAATTTATGAAAAAATCATCTACTTGCAACTTAACAAGATTATATTGTATATAGGAAACCAGAGTATTCAATTAAATCGTATTTGATGCAAGTGACTCAAACAAGTGGGTAGAAAATGGGAGTCGAATAAAAAACCAAGGACATCAATCGAAATACAATGTAAAAAGGGCAAGTTGGGGAAAATAAAAATTTAAAAGGAAAGTAATAATCAAAATAGGAAGAATTTAGAAAAAAAAAACTCGTGTTTTAGAAAAGTAGAATAGGAATAACAAAAAATACACTTCCTCCATCTCCCAAATATTACCTCAAATGGTCAAACATGAAAAGTAATTTTTTAAGATACAATGGAAATTTTTTAGTAGAACAACCAAAAAAGAAAAAGTTTTAAAGAAATGAGATAATATTTGAGAGACAATCCAAAATAAATAAAAAATAGGGAGATTTTTGGGGCAGAGGGAGTATGAAGGGATTAGTTAACTATCTAGTAGATGCATACATTTGTAGTCATCCCTCGAAAATGTGGAGTATTTAGGCTCCGTTTAGCAGGGCATAAAATATTTTCAGCTGAAAGTGGTTTTTCATTTTTACGGTGGAAAACTCATTTTCATGGAACTTTTCTGTTGTTTGGTTGCATGAAAAATGATTTTACATTTAACGTTTTATGTTGTTTAGTTGAATTGATAATCAATCACTTGTATTAACTTTTCTAACTGTATTTTCTTGTCATTTTTTAACTCTTTTTTCGTTATATTTTCGATCTAATTGTTTGTCATTAGCTAAATTTGTGATGCTACAACAAATATTTTTTTATAAATTCTACAATAGATTTCTGTGATATATTAATAACATATTACATTATACAAAATATCGCCATAAAACCAGAAAATCCTAAAAAATCTAGTTAAACATTAAAAAGAGACATTAAGATAACTATAAAAGAGTATTCCCAATCGAATAAGCAAACCTATCAAACAGGTAAACCAATCAACTGGTTGTAATGTAAGTTTGTACTTTTTCATTTTAGATTTTAATAGAAAGAAATTTTCTACTCTAATTTCAAATAAACTGTTGATTGCCCATATTTTATGAGAAACTTTTATGATTCAATCGAATCAGGGGAAAATCTAGGAGTTTTTTTTATTTTCGACTAAATTGGATAAAATTACTTCAAATTTATGATATAATACGATAATTTAATAATAAAAATATGAGATTCGAAGAAAATGTACTGAATTGATGATATTCGAAGAAGATGAAAAGAAACTGTGGATTTTCCCCAATTTTTAAGAGAGAAAGTGTAGAGCAGAGAGCAGGGCTACCGAGAAGAATGAGAAATGAAGAATATTGAGCATGGGCCAGGCATGATTTTGGCACAGTACAACACAAGCACGGTCGTGGTACGACACGACACGACACGCTGTCCGTGGAGTGGCCATAGGCCAGGCCGTGAACAACAAAAAAGTTAAGCATTAGCACGCGAGCGGTACGCTAATTTAGCAGGAGGCATGGCTCGAAATACGCTATTATTTAGTATTATTTAATATAATTAATAATACTATTATTTTTAATATTATTATATTCTTATAATATAATTTATATTTTTTTTCAATTCTATTGTATAATTTATTTTTATCGTTTGTTAAAATAATTAGGCGCACAAGGCACGACACGGCACGCCAAGCTCATGAGTCGAGCTAGGTCATTGGCCGAGTTGTAGGGAAAGATAGCACAACACAGCACGACACGACCATAATTAGGCATATCACGACACGACAAGAGGCCAGATATGAGCTGGCATGGTCCATGATGGGCACGGCATGACCATTGCCCACCTTTATACATGAGTTGGTAATACGTGAGTTGTTTGTTAGTTGATATTTTTTTGGAGTGAATGGATGTAAAATTATTTTACTCCTAGTTTTGGAGGAAAATATTTTCAGTAGGGTGTAAAATAAATTTACATTTCAAGTTTTACATATTATAATTTACTCCAAATCAAACAATGTAAAATGGAAAAACAATTTTCAGGGAAAACGTTTTACACCCTACTAAACGGAGCCGTAGTTTCACAAACTATGCTAATAAGTACTCCATACCTGTAAATTCCAATTTCCATCAGTCGATCATAATTAATAATATCTTAATGATGTTGCTAATGTTAAGATTATTTTCTGGTCGACTTAATATGACTTATTTCATGTAAAATATAAAGCAAATTAAGACATGATCAAACAATAAAAAATTCAGATTAGTTCAGACACTTTAAACTATACAACATTAAAAATAACAGTAAATGCTACACTAACTAAGTTTATCTATAATTTAGGTTGATGTTGGATAAATCTAGACAAAATATGTTAAGTAAATAAAGGCTAAAGCATAGATATTGGATATTTCATGTAAAGTCTTATGTTGTCATAAAACAAGCCACATGATATCTCAACACGATACATCTCGAGATGCTATGTACTTTTTGGGTTGGAGGAATATCCCATCTGTATTTTCCACCTACTCCGTAAAACTAGTTTCTCCAAAGTGCGAACACATCTTATATCCAATAGCTATTGTTGATCCTCCAAAAACCCATATATCATTATACGTGAGTATTTCATTTTGATAAATTGATAGAAAAATATTTACAAAGTTGAGAAACTACTCTCCTTATTGTTATATGATTTTAAGGTGAAACTCTCTTAATCTTATAAAATGAACTCTCTCTTATAAATGGGTGTGTTCAAATCGATATTTAACAAATATTTTTTAACAAGCTAGAAAAATGTTGGAAAAAGTAGTTGACATCAATAATAAAGAGGTATGTCATGAACAACTGCTACTAGCAAATAAAAAACAAAATTTCTCCATCTCATTATAAATACTTCACTTTTAAAATTTGCTCTATTTTCATTTTTTTGAGAATATGATACACTAAAAAAAATATTAATTATACCCTAATAACTCTCTACATTTTTCTCTCATTTTCTTAATTTATTTTACACATGAAATTATACTCTTCCATGGATAAAGAAAGAGAAAGAATTAAATATAAGGACCCTAACTTTTATAAAACTAGCAAATTAAGGAGCACAAGCGAAATATTTCATTATCTTTATTTTCATACTTCTCATCATAAAAATTATCAATCCTAAATTTTTTATATGGAATTATTTTTTTATCACCTTAAATTATTTTTAATTTTATATAACATTATTTTTGGCTCTCTTCCCTTGTTTAATTTGTGACTAGTTTACATAAGACTAAATTTTAGGAATGTTTAAATAATGAACTTCATGATCATGCATAATTTCCAGTGGTGTGCACTTTTGTTTTTCATGATTAACCAGGATTTTAATAATATAAAAAGTCTTTAAAATCCACCTCTAAGAACGAATTACCTCAACAATATAAATAATTAAAAAATACACGGAAAATTATATATATGGATTATAAGTAGACTAGTACTTCATTCCTCAAAGATATGAAAATATATGAAATTTGTAAAAATGACACAGCAAATTTATAATACTATTCTATGTGTTCTCTTTAATTTTCATAAGGATTCTCGACACTATTTAAAATTATATATAATTTTCTTAATACTCTATTTCTCAATATATAAGAAAAACATAGTTATATGGGTCTTATTTGATTTGTCTCAATGAGTAATCTAATAATATCAACTTTTTATAACTTTATCCATACACAACTAAATTTTTAATAGTCAAAATAGGATCAAAACAAAGGAGAACATAAAAAGTACATACCAATTGGTGATTATTGCTAATACTAATAAAAAGACAAAGAAAGTTGCTCGCTTAAATAATGAAATAAATCTGAAAAATCTCTTTTAAAATCCAATTAAAAAAGTAGGTTAGTTTGGTATATAGGAAAATGGGGGAATTTGAAAAAAAAAACCTAAATAACTATATTGAATAATTAATAATATAGTTAAAGTGTGGAGAACATTTTTTTTTAATTAAAGGAAGACATAACGGATTTTATTAACAGCTTATTTACTAGCTTTTAAAGTTTAACTCCTTAATCCTAAAAATCTAAAAAATTCAAGTCCTAATTCAATAGTTAACTCTATTAAAAAAAAACAATTACATAATATAGAAAAGTGTCCAAATAATCTATATAGTAATTACAATGGGACTGTCGAAAATACCAATAACGGAATCAAACCCTCGAATATTCATCCATCTCTTCAAAGTTTAAAGCCACCTTTTTTTTCTCTTTCACTAAAAACAAGAAACATAAGAAAAAAGATTCGTTAGTGTTACGCGACGAGCCGACTTTGATACCGTGCTACCTTAGCTCTAATCTCTTCTTTCTTCCTCATCCTAAAATCATAAAAATTAAAAGAAAAAACGAAGAAAATTTGTATATATAAACGTATATTAAAAACTTAGGTGTCAAGTTTATTCTTTTTATGATTCTACTAAGATCCCCTTCTTAATTATTTATTTTATTCAACCCCACCAATTATTTTGTAGCATCCCTTTAAAACCAACCTTCACAATTCACAACTTTTCTCCATTTTTAGCTTCTCGAAAAGTGGGAAACATTTTCTTGAATAAGCTAAACAAAAAAACATGATGGATTTTAGAAATAACATGCAGAAATGTCAGGAATATATCAATGCTTTGGAAGATGAAAGGAAAAAGATTAAAGTTTTTCAGCGTGAACTTCCTCTTTGCTTAGAGCTTGTCACTCAAGGTTTGTTGTTATTACTCGTAATAGTAACAGTAATAATATCGTACCATCAATTGAGCTGTGTCACACATCACATAGATAATCAGCTGTATGTTTTTGTTAAATTTAATTATAATTTTGTTTTATTTGTTGCAGCAATTGAGGCATGCAGGCAACAATTGTGCGGGAACGGGACGACAACTACAACAACAGATTGTATTAATGGTCATTCAGAGTGTTCAGAGCAAACGAGCGACGGTCCAATTTTGGAGGAATTTATACCTATAAAAAGGAGTAATTCTTCGGATGATGATGAAGAACCTGAATCAGACAAACCCCAAATCAACAATATTAGTGAAAAATCTGGGAAGAAATCTGATTGGCTCAGATCTGTTCAGTTATGGAACCAACCCCCAGATCCACCCACCATTCAAGAGGTCGGTTTTCCAAAATTATATTATGTAGTGTTATGAAACTGTTTTTTTTTTGTTTAATATCTGGATTTTATTTACTTTTTGCTAATTTTATGTGATTTTTTGGTTGTTTGTAGGATCATCAGCCAAAGAAAGTGACAGTTGTTGAGGTGAAGAGCAGTGGAAATGGGGGTGCATTTCATCCATTTCAAAAGGAGAAGAGTAGCAACGAAAATGAGATCAACAATAATCATGCTAACAATAACAATAACAATAAACCCACATCGACACAAGCCACCTCGGCGTGCTCTAGTGCACAAGAGGCGGATATGGGACCGAGCAGTGGGGGAAGTGGTGGTAGTGGCGGTGGTGATGGTAGCAAGAGGGAGAAAGATGGACAGTCTCAAAGGAAGACAAGGAGGTGTTGGTCTCCTGAGTTGCATAGGAGGTTCGTGCATGCCCTTCAACAACTTGGTGGTTCACATGGTAAGATTTTAGAGTTACATTATATTATATGATGCACTACTTCACTAATGTAGACATGTAGCACTATCGAATATAAGTATAATTAATTAATTAATTAATTAATTGATTCAGCATGCTATGTTATTGAATTGTTTATGCATAATTTGAGGGAATGGATTGAGTTTTAATTGGTTGATTGATGATTGGATTAGCAGTTGCTACACCTAAGCAAATCAGGGATTTGATGAAGGTGGATGGACTTACCAATGATGAAGTTAAAAGCCATTTACAGGTTTGTGCCTTTTCTGTAAACAGTAAAAATATTGGTATTATCCTTTGGTGTGATGCGTCACTCATCCTAGCATATTTAAAAGTTTGGAATTTTATTGATTTAGGTAGCAAACTTCGGTTGATGGGTGAAATTCAGATTCAAATGTTTTATGCATTCTTGCACCTATTGTATTCTGTATTCGACCATTATTAGGAATCTCATGTGAGTATCATATTGAGTTTATGATTCCTGGCCACATTGTGGTTTGGTCTTCTGTTGCCAGATTATACCGTCCTGGTGGAAGGCGAGGTATATGATAAGATAGATCATAGAAAGATGGATTCTTTTTTAGCTTTTCTTTGCCCAACCAAGTCAATTTTTGTATTTTTCACATTACCCATATATTTCATGATTTTGAATCATTTGTTCCTTTGAACAAAGAATGAAAGGAACTTTCTTGGACATGTTGCTCGGTCAAAGATGATATACTTTATGAGAATAGGCTTTCATAATGCTTTGTTGCATCCCTTTTCCTTAAGCTTACACGTGGAATTCATTGCCCTGTCCGCCAAAAATTAACCTTATTTTGACCAAAAAACTCTCATAAAAAATTATCAAATGTGCCAATATTTGAGGAGTATTTGCACTATGCAAATTCTTTTGTTGTACCACCTTGAGAACTTTGATCCTTGTTTGTAATTTGTACCATTTGACCATTTTAAAAGCACAATTTACTGAAATCTAAATATTTTCAACACATGTTCTTGCAGAAATACCGTCTCCACACAAGAAGGCCAGCTTCAGCTGTTCACAATAATACCAACCAACAAGCACCTCAGTTCGTAGTTGTGGGAGGCATTTGGGTTCCTTCAGAATATGCTGCAACGACAGGGGGGGACACGGCCACAGTTGCTGCTCCTGGTGGCATCTACGCCCCCATAGCAAGTGTGGCAACGCCACCCTCCATGCACCAATCATCTCCACGTAGGCAACAACAAAAGCAATCGAGCCTATCACATTGCGAGGGAAGGGGAAGTCATAGCGAGGGAGGTGTTCATTCCAACTCCCCTGCAACGTCGTCTTCTACGCACACAACCACGGCTTCCCATGCACATTAGAGTGTTGCATGGTCTTTGTTATTTTTTCCCCAAAAAGTCATAGAAAGGTGTAGGGATTTTGTAACGAGCCATACGTCGGTGGAACAAGCTAGATAGGCCCTTGTCTGATGAGAATTGAGAAACATAAAAACTTCAGAAAAGTTGGCAGATACTCTATAGAAAAGTGGTGTTAGATTCTTTGTACAATCCTACCCTTGTTCAAGTATTTTGGGAATAATCTTTGTGTTGGAAGTGTCATTCAATCCTGAAGTTGAATGGACCTATATAACATCCGCTCATGTCCTTTATAATTTTTTTCACGTATTTTTCTTACTGATACGTTGGTTTTTATATTTGATGGACCCCTCTGAATCTGGCCTGTATAGAATTGTCGAGACGATTAATGATCATGTATGCAACTCAATTTGAATTCCTTCTGCGCCTTGAAAATAAACGTCCAGAAAAGAAATTTTCTTTTCTCTTTTCTTTCACAATTTTCCAAATATCCCTCCATTCCCTAGAGTTGTAGAATCTTATCCCATGAATGGAGTACCTATAAGTTTTGTACACCACGGGGATTAGCATAAAAAATCAAGTTTATCATTTTTTTTTTGTTAAAAAAGCTAGTAAAGTATCTACTCTATCCGCTCTCCAAAAATTGCCTCATTTTTATTTTTGGTGGCCTCTCAAAAATTGTCCCTTCCTTTAAATATTTTTCATTTTGGATTGTCCTCTAAAGATTTTTCATTGTGTCTTAAAAAAAACTATTTTTTATATTTGGGGCAAAGTTTAAGGGAAGGAATAGTAGTTAAAGTCATTATATGATAAATATTCAAAAAAAATATATTGTAAAAGATTGCAGTTTCAATGTAATTTGACCACAATGGCCCTCGTAGTTTTGGCAATTCATAAGTACTTCGTATCTTAGTGTATATACTTGATTGACATAAAATTCATGAAATTTACAATTTTCTAGGATGTAAAAGAGTGTAAAGTTATTTGGTTGATAAAAACATGAGAAATTGCACTTTTTAAGAAGTTCTAATTTCACAAAATATAATGGAAGAAAAAGTAGTATGTCTTGTAAGAACTACAGAGTACATTATATTTCGTTGTCCCAAATAACTGAATCATTGTTGCATAGTTGGGGCGAAGGAAAGCCTTCTCAAAATAGCTCAAAGTGTTCTTGACTGCATGGACATTGCATGATGCATGATGCTTGATGCTTGATGCATGATGCTTGATGACTTGGTATTTTTGTTTAATATAAAAACGTGGTGCGTAAAGAATCCAAGAATCACGACGCAGACGATTAGGAGCGTTCAATGTCACGTCAACTCCATAGAAAATTCAAAACAATAAGTTTATGCCTCTTTAAAAGGGACATTCTAGATTAAATTGTGCTCTTGTAATTTTGGCCCACCATTCGAATATTCCAGTGCGTTTAAAGGTATAATTATAGTATAAAAATGCAAAATGTGCATCAAAAGTTTGCATTATATAATTTGTTCTTGTTTGGTGCAAAAGTGTTGGCTGTATTCTATAGACAGTATATTCCATGATTCTTTATGTTATCTTTTTCTCAGGATAGAAACTCTGCCAAAGATATTTTACTCCTCGGATCTCGCCATGTCCAAAACCCCCCTAAGCTACGGAGTACTATTTTTATGTCTTAAATTACGTGTATGCATTGGTTACTCTTTACTCTTATCATAATTGTATTGTCTAACGTGTGCCCATGAGGACCATGACCTGTAGGCAATTATCGTGTTATATAAATTTAATTTTTAAAATCTATACTATTAGAAACATATATATGTTTATATACGTGGACATTGTTCCTAATAGTGAAATTTATCAACTTCTTTGTCTAAGATTAGTTGAGTATAGAAAATTTTTCATCTCGATTAATGCTGTTAGTGTAAATGTGTATGGTGTGTCCGTAATACATATTGAAAAATCCATGATACTTATGTCGTGTTATATAAATTAAATTAATATACTCACTACTTTGTCATTGATATAAAGAAAGAAAAAATATATTACTAATTAAACCCTAAAAACAAAACTACTATTGCATCGATATAAAAGTGGATACTTCTCTTAAATATTGAATATTCTCTTAATTTTTGTTCCTTTTGTTTTACAGCAAAGTAGGTGCCAATAGCAACCCCAAATAGAATAGGCTTGTTTTACAATAAGAAAACCGTTGATATCAAGCTATATAACATCGATAATACTTAGTATAGATTTCAATTATCGATGTTATATAGCTTGATATCAACGGTTTTCTTATTGTAAAACAAGCCTATTCTATTTGGGGTTGTTATTGGCACCTACTTTGCTGTAAAACAAAAGGAACAAAAATTAAGTCATTTACAAGGTAGTGATAATAATTTTGTGTAATCTTTATTTTTTTATGTGGTAACTAAATTATATTATTATTATTTTTTTTTATGTAAAGGGAGCATAAACAACAAGACAACAATTAACGTAAACGGGATTTGATTCTTGGTCTTGAATACAATAATTATAAACTTTAACCAACTAAACTATATTATTTAATATACGGATCAAGTCATGGAAGAGTAAGATTAACAAACACATAATGTATGTATTCACACTCCAAGATTCAAGTCATGCATTAGTGCTAGGTTGGAAAGGTCTTTGCTTTAAGATATTAGGATTGATCCTTAAACGGCTGATCAGGAGATCCCAAAAACTACTAAAGAAAGGGGAAAAGAAAATGATGATACAGAGATAGGAGGAGAATCTCAGGAAGAGTGGCTCTTTGGACACCCTAAAGGTCATATGCCCCTTTATGATCTCCAAAAATCAAGATACTATTCCTATGTTTTTAGAGTCAAATGAAAGTTTTAATTTCTTGGCTTTTTGATGGTACAGTTTTTCAACAATTAAAAATTAGATCTCAGAATCTAAGGGAATATCCAGATGACCTAACCTACTTAATATATATGACCTAACTAGGGCATTTTTTTGTCTTTCATAATATTATTTTTATTAAGAACTTCAAGATCACTACTATGGTCAATATGATGGAGTATATTACACTTTTCTAATCAATTTTTTGGGGAAAAAAAAATTATCAATACTTTGTTAAGATTCCATTTTCCATTTGTTTATTGTCGTACTATTTCACATTTGGGAAAGGCAATGTATAGGGATCTGTGGGACGTGATGAATATGCTTTACTATGATCATGAAATTTTATAATTTAAACTTTTTTTTTTTTGTTTTAATAAAGGGGTCAGCCAATAATATATAGCCCTTTCATAAGCAAATTTTGTTTATTAAATGTTTCTTGACGGTCTAAATTTGTCATCCCATAAATCAGGGGCCAATATTATTTAGTAGCTTCTATAAATATTTTTTGCTATCGTTCTCTACAGTTTGATGTTGTAGAAATATTTTCAGATATTGATTTTTTTTAATATTAAATTAAAAAAAAGAGGCATTAATACGGCTATCCCTTAGGAAGAAGGTGAGGAGAAAAAAGGCAAGGAAAAAGCAGTGTAGAATCAGTCAACAATGACATGATTTTGTATGAACAGCCATCTAAATGGGAAGCCTCTTTTTATTGTCTCCTCTGCCCCAAAACTACAAACCCTGCCTCTTAAAAAGTTGGTTTGAGGCTCCAATTTTGTATTTTTTTTTTTAATGACAGAACAGATATTAATCTTATGCGAAGAAATGAAAATAATGTCTCTCCAACATGTAAGAAATGATGTCCTCCTTTCGCTAGAGATTTAAATATCCCGAGCAACATGATCATTAGGTCGACATTTTATTTACGGATAAAACGATGTCGTTTCTTTATTTTTGCCCATTTCTATTTATGAAATCTAACTATAAATTTTTATCTAGTTTTAAAAATAATATATTCAATAGAAAATTATTAAATTCTTTTCAATATAATTTTTTTTAATATCAAATTTTTACCCGATACATCTTAATCTCAAAAGAGGATTTATACAGGATTTTATATATATATATATATATATATATATATATATATATATATATATATATATATATATATATATATATATATATATATATATATATATATATATATATATATATATATATCATTTGATTCCTTCAAAGAAAGAGATACTTTAAACCTTTAAGGTCATCCAATGAAGAATTGCTCCATAAAAAGATCGTTGCATAAATAATTGAAATGGCTTAAAAAGTTTTTTTTTTTTTTTTTTTTTTTTTTTTTTTTTTTTTTTTTTTGGGCAATGTGGCTTAAAAAGTTAAGAATAAGGGCGTAGTAGGTGTAGATTCACATGCCTAGCAGTAATTATGTAGGTAAGGAAGTGCATTTATTTTTGCAAAAGGACGAGACCATAATCATACATTCATACCTCTGGTATCTACCTTATACAAGCTAAACATTTCAGTCTTCTTTATACATATGAGATGATATGCTAAACAAAACATTTGCAATAAAGGGGTTGCATTAAAAATAAAATCTGATAAGATAGATAGTCATAACTAGCTAGCTGTCGGTCATCTTGCACTAGCTTAACTCTTGAATGCTGGCTGTTTGTCTAATTGAACAAGCAATGTGTTGGCTTTATCTGTTGGTACGAAAACTTATCCTTGGATAACATTCTCTAGTTTTGACAATTAGGTATTGAAGATAAGCATGATCAATAAATATGCATAACTTTTTCTTAGATTATATTGCTTGTCAACTATTTGTTCTTGACTTCTTTCTCCCCAGGTTTCTGAAACTCACTGATCACCAACTCATCAACCAAAAGTTGAAAACATTTGGATAAAGGCACTGCAAATAAATTTGTAAGGTAGATTGGAAAAGGCTTGTATGAACTATGACTTCTACCAAAATCATGATGAAGTAAAAAATAATCTTGTACTCCTCCGTCCGTCGTGTAAAAAAAATCCTCATTTCTATTTATACAGTCAAAGTTTAAAAAGTTTGACCATAAATTTTCATCATGTTATAAGAAATAATATATTCAGGTGGGATTTTGTTGGATGCATCTCAATGTAAATTTTTAAAATATCAAGTTTTCTCAATTTTTTACCTTACGAATTTGGAGATAAAAGCATTTAAAGTCGTGTATTGGAGACCTTAAAAAGTCAAATGGAGCTTTTTTATAGGGACGGAAGGAGTATTCTTGAGGGATCTAATCATACTAATGTCTCGAAATAAATTGTTATAACTTCACCACACTTAAGATGAACTAATAGGTCATTGCCTATCTATAATGTGTTAAAATGGCTGAGATCCAACCATTTTAATGTCTCCAAATAAATTGTTATAACTTCACCTCACTTAAGATGAACTAATAAGCCATTGCCTATCTATGTGTTAAAATGGCTTCCACCCTAGCAGGGAGTCTAATTGACCCCTAGGACTACGAATGGTGTACATATCAGGATATAACACTAGTATCTATCGTAAATGAAATTTGCATTATTATAAGTATCAAAGGTGAATTGTGTTCCATAGAGAGAAAATCTTTGACGTTATTAGACATAGACTACTAGAAAATTTTGAGTGAGACGGGTTAACCAAAATCTTGGTATAAGGACACGACTCAAAATAAAATAAAAATTCTTATTACAGTACTTTGTAATATTGAAACCTGCTTCGCAATTTAAGTCGAGAAAGACAGCATCACTATCGTGCCTTATTGTTCTTATCCATTCGCTATGATTCTTAATTGAACTGCACTCCTCATTATATGTTTGTAGGCAAGTGTAGAGATATTTGATTTAGTCAAACTGATCGATACACCTTTATCAATTTTTATTAGTTGCTCTAAGCCTGTAATAGTAAAATATTATATATATATATATATATATATATATATATATATATATATATATATTATTTCATATAATGCAATGTTTCAGCTTTTATGTACACCACTTTTTATAAGGTGCATGCATGGTTAATAAGCATCCTAAATATATATCAACTATCGTATATTGCATTCCTTTTCTGCTGGTATGATCACGTACAACAATAGTAATTAAACTCAGTAATATAATGGATTGATGGCCATAATCATTTTATTTTCATAGTTGCCTTTATTTGTGTATACCATGCATGAAGACGGGGTACTCACTAGGGGTTCTAGTCTTATTGGTATAATTTAAGATATAGAAAATATGATATTAGGAATAGAAAATATGATTTCATATATAGAAAAATATGATTTTAGGTAAAACAAATACAATCTTAATTACAAAAAATATGATCTCGGAAATAGGAAATATGATCTTAGGTATAGAAATATAATTTAAAGAACAAAAATATGATATCATGAATAAATAGTATAATTTTTAATACAATCATTATGATATAAAAAAAACATATCTCAAATATAAAAAATATAATTCGAGGTATAGAAAATATAATTTCAGGTATAAAAAATATAATGACTTGAATTTAGAGTTCATCAAAAGTGGTATTAAGAATTAGTGAACCCATCCTAGTTCAGTATTGTACATGTTAGGGGTCCAATCTGATAATCAATACTACACATCAACATTCTCCTATACAATATTGAGTAATCAGTAAATTTATTTATTTATTTATTTATTTATTTTTATTTTTTTGGCGGGGACAATAAGTAGTTAACAGAGAATTGGCTACAAATTAAGTTTTGCGAACTACTCCTTTTGCTCTTTTTTTCTTCCCATTCAAAATTCGGGAAGAAATCCATACGTTATTAAATATCATTAAGATTTTATAAAAATAATTTAAATTAATTTAAAAATTAGATCAGATCCTATTAAAAAAATGATGCAAGTGGGTTGAACATTAAATAAGTAGTGGAATTTCTAAAACCATGGCATTAAAAAATAAAAAAAAAACAACCAATAGACTGCATATCACACGGATAGTGATTTAATTTTAGTCGAACTTTCCTACTCATTACCAAAATAGAATATTTCAAATAAGAATAACATTTTAAAATTTTCAGACAGAAAAATAGAAAGAAAAAAAGGAGGGCGTAAATTAATTATGGTCATTGTTTAATCTGATTTACTATTTGTTCAATCTTATTGCATCATTAGGGATTTCTACAGTTTATATAATACCAAATGCTTTATGGTCAAAGCAGAATCAGTTTGATTGAATTTATTACTCATCATCTTTAGCAGTAAACATTCTTCATCTGGAGTTTTAAGTTGGATTACACTTCACTGCGTAGATTGATGTTGATGGTCTGTAAAATCATGCAAGCCCCACTTTCTGTATTCATTCTTGCTTTTTGAACATCTTCACTGTCATAGATCACAGATTCACATTCTATCCTGCTCTTGTTATGGCTGTCCGTCCCTGTGTTACCTAAGTTTGTCCAAGTTGTGGTATGATTTTGTATGCGCTATGTAGTATGGTTACGAGAACACAATTTGTTACATAGTTTATTAAAGTGTGTATTCCCATACCATCGAATTTCCGGGTTGTGGTTTGCAGTTGAAAAGGGATTAGCGATCTATGTAGCACTAGTCTAAGCTATATTTTTCAGTTGTCAATATTTTAACAAAATTGTCAAGAGCTCATTGAAGGAAGTTGTTATGTTTATGTATTGTGCACAACTAATGTAATTCTCCCTTGCTTTTATCAACAATGCGGAAAGGATATGCTTTATTTGCCTATAATAGACCTTGATAAGGATGTTGCTAACCTATAAAAAATAATCATACTCTACCTACTACTTTTGTAGAAAGGTAAACAAGGGTCGAATCCCAAGATGTAAAACATTCAAACAATAAAATTGTATCACCTCTTTTTCTCCGTAGAAAAAACTGATTAACTAAAAAAAAACACTTGGAGAAATACAAGGATGTTACTGCCTTGTGATAAATAAGACTATAACTAGTAATTAAGTATAAATACACAGCGGATTTACTTGGTGATTTAATCAATATTATGTTTACATCAAGGAAAACAATAATAGTATTAATATTGTAACTATTCAAATACTATAATAAGAAGTAATAACTAAATGTTAGATTCTCTCTTCATTTGAGCCCATTGATGTAATTGTCCACCTTATTGACACCATTCAACCTGTAAAACTTTTCATATTAATGAACAGGACAAAGGCAAAAACAAAATAATATATGAATTAATATAAAACTGATTACTTTCATATAAATGGTAATATATAGTACATAGTTCCAATTAAATATTTTCATTAAACCACAAATCACTCATAATATTCCTTAAACAAGAAAATTCCAAAGTTTTTGAAGTACGTCACTAAAAAATCAAACAAATAATTGATATGCATCCTAGATAAGAATTCCATTAAAAATACAAAATAAATTACAAAAAATCCTTCTTTACTCTAAAAATCATAAGGTATGCACCAAAATATGCTTATATTTTATAAGTTTCTTTGTGGTACAATTTTAGGTTAAAATAATATAAATTTAGATTTAGAATTGAAAATAAAGAATAAACAAAAGAGATATTAGGAGAAAGATGGCGCATCAGGGCACCTCCTGTGGCCGGTGGTGGTGTTTAGGACGGTGGTAAGGTGGTGTTTAGGCTTGGGTTGTGGTCAAAATTTTGGAGAGAGTATGGGTGAGTTTTTTTTGGATATTATTGGTTAATAAAATTTGATTTAGAATACCCTTTACAAATTAACTTAATCTCTTTAGAAAATTTCTAAATTTAATTATATCTTCCTTAAAATACTCCCAAATTTCATCCCTACCAATAAAATATCAAAAATATAATTTTTGAAAATATACTTTCTAACTAAATTCCTAAAATCAAATTATTTTAATTATTTTAGAATAAAATAGTATTTAATTAATTAATAAAATATAAAATTCAATAGTTTTCTCCAAAATTATTTAGGTCATTAATAACCATATAAATAATATTAATCTTATGTAAAATATGTATTTACTTTAAATAAATATAATATATTTATATTATTTTAAATACTCTAAAAATATGGGATAATATAGGGATTGACTTTAATAATTATTTCACAGTACACATCATAGTATAAAAAATGGATGAATTACTTTAAGACAATAAGCAAAACTAAATGACAAAATATATCAATCGGGAAAAATAACCTAGAACTGAGAGTTACTACTAACCACAATCAATGTAGGATTCAATCCTACCCTAATAGAAACAATTCAACAACTTTGAGAGGAATGACGCATCATAACTAATATTGCTGACCTCTCCCAAGTATCTACAACTTTCCTATCATGTATTCATATGTACTATGGTGGACTCATGCAAGCTAAAGATAATAAATATTGCATCATGAATTCTTAGTAATCCATTCTACTTACTCCCGTGGAGAACTTCATGTCATCCGATAAAATCCAATCAAAATCTGACTATTTCCATGATACTGGAAATGAAATCATTGCTATGCAAATTAGGTCTTAATCTATCATCGAAGTAAAATTAACAACCAATTAAATATGAAAATATTGAATTATTAAAATGAGGAGAATTAAAGAATAAAAAATGCAGCAATACATGATTAAGACTTACTTAGCCCTAAATTATATGACTGCTTCCTCATGGATATTGTAAACACAAGACAAATATAAAAAAAATACGACTGTGAATAGTAAAATGAGAATTACGATAGAATGAATACTCCTTCAATTGATACAAACCTGGAAATTGATAAACCTTGAAGTCTTAACCTTAAAATATAAAAAATTCTCAAACAATAAGGGTCCGTTTGGTATGGAAAACTAGAAAGGAATGGAATGGGAAATTGGAGACTAAAAACCATTCTCGACTAAAAGCTGTTTGGTTTGAAAAAAAAGAATGGGATTCAAACACTCCCAAAATTCACTTTTTGATTACTTCAATGTTCATCCATTTTTCATTCAAACCCCGCCGCCCTACTCTAACTTTTGGATATTTTGTTATTATAATACTTAGAATAATTATAATAATAATAATAATTATTAATAATATCATTTTTATTCTATTTATTAAATTGATTACTATTATCCTTATTATTAATATATTTATAAATTTTTATTACTATTATCCTTAGTACTTTTTTTATATTTATTATTATATATTTTAATTAGAGATATCAAAATATGATTGTAATACCCTGTATTTAGTTTAGACATTATATTAAAATATTTATATGATAAATTATAATTAAAATTAGATATACATTATATTTTATTATTTTAAATAAAATTATTGTAAAAACGTATCAATACAATTAAATAGTTTAAAAAGTATTTTGGCCATAACTATGGACCATCATTTATACATTTATTTTATAATTTTATTAAGAAAATTATTTAATTTTATAAATAAATATTTAATTCTTCAATTATTCAATTAAATTCCCAAAATTCCCTCTAAAGTATCCTGAGAAATATTTTGAGAATCAACTTTTATTCTAGAATATTCTATAAGCTTTTAAGATATTTTTATTAGCGAAAAAAATCAATTTAAGATATTTATAAAGATTGTTTTAGTTTAAAATTGATTTTGTTAAAAATTGGACATATTTAAAAAAAATATCAATCTTATCTAACCATGGCTAGCTGTCATGATTAGTGTTTTAAAAAAGATTATTTTAATATATTAATAAAGGTTATTTTAATTTAAAATTGATTTTTTCTAAAAATTGGATATATTTACCAAAAGAAAAATTTTCTCAAACTTATCTAATCATGGCCGCCTGCCATGATTAGCTTTTCAAAAAAATAAAATAATTATATATATATTATTTATCTTTGTATGATTTAATTTTTTAAATTATATAATAGTTAAATTATTTAAAAAAAATATTTTTTTGAAAATTTGAAAGATAAATATCATTTTAAATTATTCATATTTATCTTTTAGTTTTCAAACCCTAAAAATTTACCCAAATTTTTACTATAAATAAACCCTACACCTCACCTAATTTTTCACGCAAAAATCATTAAATATTTTTTACTTCTCTCAAACTTTCTCCCTATCTCTAGCCAGTCTCTCCATCTCTCCGGCCACCTTGCGCCACCAACAACCACCAGCCACTATGGCCCTTCTCTTTCCTCTAACTATTTAATTATTTTAATTATTTTAAAAATTATTTAATTATTAAAACTATTTCTAAATTTAATTAAAGTTTTAATATTTTATGTATAGTTATTGTGTTGCATTATGTTAATTAGTTCATTTTAATTGGTAGGAGGATCATTTTGAAGTTTAGTAGGAAGTTGCTAGTAAGTACTAGAATTTAAGATATGAATATGTGTTAAATCGTTTTATGTGAAATTGAATGTTTTATTGTGAAATTTTATGAATTATATTGTTTTAAGCTTCAAATTTTATTTTTAGCAAGGTTCAAAAATTTAAATATATATTATATACATAATTTTCTAACTTAATAGTAATTGGAATTTCAGCCATTCACCACTTTTTTTAAAAAAATATATATGATTATTTATTTAAAATTCCGATTATAAAAAAAAGATGATATACATTTACCTTATATATTTAAGATGTATCATATTTTAAAAGGGTCGAATGACATTTGAGATTTAATAATTAAAGCAAGGTAGTTGTATTTAAAGAATTTATTAAACGATTTATAAAAGGAGAGTTATTATTATTATACATAACCACTTGATTTTTATAATCAAGAAGGGTTCAAATTTCAAAGTCCACTTGTTGGCAAATAAAAAGAAAACTCTAAAGATAGATCCGTGATGGAATAACTAACTTGGGGGGTGTGCACACTTAGGATCAAGGAGGGGATATAAGAAAAGAAAAGTGTTTTTATTAAGTATTTTATTAATTTCATTTGTATTGGATTATTATAAAAGAAGGATTAAAGTTTATTAATTATAAGAAGACAAGTTCGAAATAAAGTAATTTAAAAATTAAAGTATTTCTTTTATCATGTATATGTACACAATATTTTTACACTGACGCGTATTTTTTCTATTTGTTTTTGGTTTGCCCTACTTATCATTTATGGTGAGTAGGTTTGTAGGAATAAATATACATAGAAGCATTACATCAAGGGGCACATACTAGCTAAGATTTTCATAATTTTTCTTATTAAACTTTTGTACCTTTGGATAATCAAAAATCTTTTTTAATAAATAAACCAAGTTTTGCTTCTGCTAGAATATAGTAATTAGTTAGCATAGCCGAAACGTGTTGACACGTGACGGTAATACCCCTAAGTTACTAAAAGTATTATTATTATTGTGTTAGTAATTTGGGGGTATTACAAAATGGTATTAGTTTTCCAAGTTATAAAAGATTAAAATTGGAAATAATAAACTTGTGGGTAGACATAGTATAGAGTTTCGCATTCTCATGCATAATATAAATTATTTTCATAAAAATTATTTTGGTTATGAAAAGATGGAAATGTTGGTGATAAAGTGTAACACTATTTGTTTAAGGAAGGTTCGATCGACTTGGGGGAGTGTTCAGTTAAATAATGGTTTCTGGCTAGGAAAGGCTCATGTCAACGTCGCACGTAACTTACCTAGGAAATCATTGGTTTAATTTACCTGCATAGAAGTCAAGTATACTATTAAATATTTCAAAAATAAAATAGTTGCAAAATAAAAGAATTTCAAGCATACTAAAGAACAATCAAGGAAGGAAATTAAATGACTAATCTAGATTAATTGTTGTAAGTTGATTAAGGTTATAAACTTTCTCAAGGATATGAGAAAGTATGTTTCATGTGAATTAAATCAAGCAAGTGTGAATTAAAAACCAAGTGTTTTAGTCGAGAAGTTCGTTAAATGGAAAAAGAGTTATAAGAATTTGTCGACATTGTACAAAATTATATTGATTTATGTATAAAGTATGAAGATGAGAAAATAAGAGCAGAAGTCTATACAGTGTTGTTAATCCTCATTCACCTTCTAGAAACAGAAAAAGTACAAGCCTTTAAAACACAAGTATAGAAATGTACTCAAACCAGACGAAATTAGGAACTTCAGATATCACAACTTCCAAAGAGATTGGTTAGCTACACCAAACCACTTATTTCAAGATCTAGCATACCTTAAAGTGAAATGGAAAGAAAAAGAACATATCACTAAAAGAGTAAGGAGGGAACCATTATTAACTAAGGAAGATGAGGAAGAATCCGACCCTTCTAGCGTTCGACCTAGTCCATCATCATCATATGGACATGCAGAGGACTATGGTTTGGATAATTAAACAAGGACCTATGATAGGATTAGTAAATAAGCCCTAGGAGGCAATTTTAAGTTATTTCTTTCATAAGACCAATCATTTGTTTATATTGAATAAATTGTAAACATCCTAGTTATTTGAATAAAGTGAATGTTTATTCTAGAATTTATATGTTCTAAGTGTTTGAATATAAATTTAAAAAGATTATTTGATCATTCAGGCAATATGTTGAGTCAAATGCCTAACCGAAACATTCAAACCACCCGAAGTGGCCTTAGGAGGACAATCAATCACCTAATCGCTTTAACTCAATCTATAGCTCAAGCAATGACTAATCAATTGAATAGGCAGCCAGAAAATGACACCTTTGGGGAGATTTTCAAAAGAATTTCTAATAGCAAACTTCCGAGCTATAACAAAAAAGAAGACCCGACAAGCCTAGAAAACTGGATTTGGGAGTTTGACAGGTGTTTGATGATATAAATTGTCCCAGGAATATGAAAGTAAATAGTGTAATCCTTTACCTTAAGTAAGAAGTCGACTTGTGGTGGTCTCAATCTAAGGAAAACATTGAAAGAACTCCTGATTTCGGATGGTAAACCTTCAAGTAAGACCTTAGAAATAAGTTCTATCCACCTTAACTTAAGAAACAAAAATGCATGAAATTTACAAACCTTATAATGGGAGCCATGAACATTAATGAATACTATGTTAATTTTATTAAAATAATGAGCTTTGCTCCAGAGGTAGTCCCGATTGAAGCCATGGAAGCACAGAGGTTTGAACAAGGCCTAACCTTAACCTTGCAAGGGAAGCTAGGAGGGGTCACTTTCAAACCCTTAGATGAGGTGTATGGGATAGCCGCTCACTTGTATGGGATTAGGGGAAGAGAATTAGAGAACTAAGTCAAAATCCATTTCCTTAGACGTGGATTTACCGTTCGGGGGAAATTATGAGTTGTACAAAGTTGCATTCTAAAATACCTCTAGTAACTGCCGGATTTGAATTTCAATTAGATTAAATAGAATTTGAAATGGGTGACTTAGATGTGATCTTGGATATGGACTGGATGGGAAAATTTAAAGTTCGAATTGATTGTGAAGCTCATAAGGTATCCTTGGTTGGACCTAATAAGGTTAGGGTAACTTATCGAAGAGAAGGGAAGAAGCCTAGATTGAAGATTATCTCTACCTTCCAAATAAAGAAATGTGTACTGAAGGGTTATCCTTTATACCTATGCAATGTTCAAGAAATTCGGGAAAGAGAAGAGGGAAATGAGCAAGAGATTCCAGCTGTTTGTGAATTTTCGGACGTTTTTCCAAAGAGATTCTAGGAATGCACTAGTAGAAAACCATTTTATTGCTTTGTCTTAAATGTTGCGGTTAAATACAACTTGGAGCACATAAATATATGGAGTATAGCTTTACTTTAAATTATGTGGTTATATAAAATAATACAACACTTATAACCACAAGTGCAGCGGTTAAATAAAACACCGTAGCATTTGTAACAAGATTTTGTTTATATGCTAAGTTGTAATTAAAATAAATGTACATTATATTTTAGTATTTTAAATAAAATTATTTTAAGAAAATGTTTTAGTACAATTAAATAATTTTAAAAGTAGTTTGGCCCAATTATAATTATGGACCGTTATTTATATATTTATTTTACAATTTTATTATGAAAATAATTTAATTTCATAAATAAATATTTAATTTCTCAATTATTCTATTAAATTCCCAAAAATCCCTTCAAAATATCTCGAAAAATATTACGAGTACCCACTTTTATTCTAGAATATTTTAAAAGCTTTTGAGATATTATTCTTAGTAAAAAACTCAATTTAAGATATTCATAAATATTTTTTTTAGTTTAAAACTATTTTTGTTAAAAATTGGATATATTTACAAAAACTGTTTTATCACTCTTATCTAATCATGGCCAGCTGCCATGATTAATATTCTAAAAAAATTATTTTAAGAGATTAATAAAGGTTAGTTTAATTTTAAATTAATTTTTGTTAAAAATTGGATATATTTACAAAAAAAAATCTCAAACTTATCTAATCATGGGCGGCTTCCATGATTAGTCTTTCAAAAAAAAAATACTTATACATATAAAATTTATCTTTTATAACTAATTATAATTATTTTTTTGAATTAAATAATTTTAATTAGTTAAACTATCTAATAATTAAATTATTTTAAAAACAAAAGATTTTTTTAGAAATTTTGAAAGATAAATATCATTCTAAATCCTATTATCTTTTAGCTTTCAAACCCTAAAAATTTACCCTAAATTTACTATAAATAGACCTTAGACCTCACTTAATTTTTCACACAAAAATCATTAAACACTTTCTACTTCTTTTAAACTTTCTCCCTCTCTCTATCTCTCTAGCCACACTTTCCATTTCTCTGGCCACCTTGCGCCACCAATAACCACTAGACACTTTGAGCCTCCTCTTACCCCTAACTATTTAATTATTTTAATTATTTTTCAAATTCTTTAATTTTTAAAACTATTTCTATATTTATTTAAAGTTTCAATACTTTATGAATAATTATTGTGTTACATTATGTTGATTATTTTATTTTAATTAATAGGAGAATCATCTTTAAGTTTAGTAGCAAATACTAGAATTTAAGGTGCGTACATGTGTTAAATCGTTTTATGTGCAATCGAATGTTTTATCATAAAATTTTGTGAATTATATTGTATTAAGCTATACATATTATTTTTAGCAAGTAAGGTTCAATTTTTTTAATATATATTATATACATATTTTTCTAAATTAATAGAAATTGGAATTTTAGCCATGCACCACTTTTTAAAGAATATATATGGTTATTTATTTAAAATTTCGATTATAAAAAAGGATAATATACATTTACCTTATTTATTTAATATGTATCATGTTTTAAGAGGGCCAAATGACATTTGATATTTAATAATTTTCAATGAGATTTAATAAGTAAAGCAAGATATTTGTATTTAAAGAATTTATTAAAGGAGTTATAAAAGAAGAGTTATTATTATTATACATTACCACTTGATTTTTATAATTAAGAAGAGTTCATATTTCAAAATCCACTTGTGGAGTGTGCACACTTAGGAGCAAGGAGGAAATATAAGAAGAGAAAAACATTTTTATTAAGTGTTTTAATAATTCTATTTATATTAGATTATTATAAAAAATGATTTAAAGTTTATTAATAATAAGAATACTAGTTTGAAATAAAGGAATTTAAAAGTCAAAGTATTTCTTTTAGCATGTATATGTACATGGTATTTTTACAATGATGTGTATTTTCCTATTTGTTTTTGGTTTGCCCTATTTATCATTTATGGTGAGTAGGTTTGTAGGAATAAATATGCATGGAAGCATTATATCAAGGGGCACATACTAGATAAGAGTTTTCATAATTTTTCTTATTCAACTTTTGTACTTGTGGATAATCAAAATAATTTTTTAATAAATAAATCAATTTTTTCTTTCACTGCAATATAATAATTAATTAGCACAGCCGAAGCGTAGTGACACATGGCGATAATAACCATAAGTTACTAAAATAATAATAATAATAATAACAATAATAATAATAATTATTATTGTGTTAGTAATTTGATGGTGTTACACTGACCCAGCCCAATAAACTATCCAAAATCGAATTAGACTCGATCTGATTATGACCCGAAAATTGAGACTTGTAAATCGGCCCAACCCGACCTGAAATCAACCCGAAAACCAATTTAACCCGATATTCAAAGACCCAACCCGATATGTGTTCGACCCGTTACAGACTCAACCTGAAAACAACCTAAAAATGATTTAACCCGATGAATAACCCGTAGTTGACTTAACCCGATACTCGCTTTATCCCGTCTGGGAATCGACCCGAATTGGCCTGAACTGACATTGACCCGAACCGAATACGACCTAACCTGAACCCGAGCTAGCAAATAAATAATTGATTTGATGTGACCCGACCCGATAGGCCAAATTGACTCGATTTAACCTAAACCGATAAGCACCGACCGTGATGGATCAACCTAGAGTGGTCCCGTGGACCCAAATTGATACCCCTAATTTTAATATTGGGAATATATAAAAATAAAAATATTTTTTTCATTATTAATGTTAAAATTACTGTTATTCATGTTTGAACCAAATAATAAGTAAATAATTAAATCTCATTCCTGTTTTAAAGCAAACAACTTAAAAGGGTTTAAAACTTATTCTTAGACTTAACCTACCAACTCTCTGAAACTGATTTCATTCCTCCCAAGTGTCATTCCTGATTCTATTTCATGCCATTCATGCAATGCAAACATGGCCTACGTCTTAGTTTATCTATAGTTACATAGGAAAAACTAGAAGAAAATAGAAAAGGTCGTATGAAATTAGACCCAACTTCGTCGAGGCAAGGACGTGCCTAGTAGAGGTACGGACGTGCTCACTTGAAACTTGAGAATAATAGTGAAACCGGATTTTTAGAGGGGCATAGACGTGACTTATCACACACTATACAAACTCATAGAAGTACCTCATATATGTCAAAATATTTTTTAGTATATGTTTTCAAATCAATGTATTTAAACTTCATACATTTCTTTTGAATCTTTTTTAATTTTTACTTATATTTAGTATATTTTATGATAGCCATCATGGATTTCAACTATGGAATATTTCATTCGTTTGACATAAGTGTCATTCTTCAAGTCAACCCCTTTTAATGGATCGACATTGATAGAAAAATGACCTTTTATGGCATTTATATAGAGGCACTTATCAATAAAAGTCTTGATAAATGATAGATTTAGTAAACTATGGGGCGCTTTTCCACAGCATTGCTTAATAGCATCGTTATACATAATCCCTAGGTGGTAAAATGTCCCACACTCTTAAATACTTAAAATCTTTCAAACTTTTTTAACCCTAACCTCCTCAGTCTCACCCATCTCTACTCTCATACTCTCTACTACGACATTGCTTTCAAATTCGATAATTCTTTGATCATTGACTCGATTGAATTTTTTTCATCAAAATCTCTCAATCAATTCTAATATTTGATATATTTTCTTTTGAATCCTCAAACCCCAATGGTTAATTAGCTCAATTTTTTTCTTCTCAAACCCCAATTCATAACTGACAAGAATTTCTCTCCAATCGTTAGTATCTTATTGCTGTACATTACTCACTGAATTTCTATCACTGGCAGATTGCTCTCAATATCTAGTCGGTATACGTTGCTCTTAATTTGTAAATGACTCACAAGGTACTCTTTTTATACTTATTTTTAAATTAAGAGGAGTTGTAATTACTCATAGATTCATTTTTTAATTTAATTAGCATGAATTTTATTATTGTTTTAAATTAATTAGCACGAATTGTATTATTGTTTGAAATTTCATTCGTACTAAATAAATAAGAGGCTACTTCGATATCAATAACAAATTAACAAGTATATTTTTTCTTCTTAAAGGCCATTCTTCCCCAAATTTTCAAGCCAAACAAGTGAAAGAATTCTGGACTAATGTGTTTCTAATTAGATCATAATTATAAATTTTTGGGATTAGTTTAGAAGTAAAATAAAAACTTAGAAAAAAAATCTCAAAGGGATCACTTAAAATCTTCATTAAATAATGGAGTTATAATTTTGCAGGATTGTCCAATTATAACCTATTGGGGCTATTTAGATCAATGATTGATTCATGAATTCTATATAGTAATAGGCCTAATGGATTAGATCACCGTTGTTTTGTTAGTAGAAAGCTGGACATATTTCATATATAAGAGTGTACACGACTTGAACACGTCATCACTTTGATATAGGGTGCACTCTATTCACTTCATTTATGTTAAGGTGAAGTTTTCATAAAATGAACTTATTTTAGGTCATAAAAAAAGAAAGAACTGAACTAACTTTAGCTTTATGCCTCTTTATTCAAAAAGAGTTTCTCTAAGTATTTTAGGTCAAGGAGAGGAGAAAATATTACTTGGATATGAGAAAATCTAGAGATAAAAAAAACTATTGCAACATATGAGGAAGCTAAAGTCAAGGAAAGAGAAATTTTTAAAAGGTTAGGGATAAGGTATATAGAGATGTATATGATAAATTGAATTCTAAGGAATGGAAAATCGAGATATATAAGATAACCAAGATGTGACAAATGTTTTTCAAGGATTTTTGTATGGTTAAGTGTGTAAAGAATAAAAACTAAATAATTCTTGTCCAGAATAATGACAACAAAGATACACGGAGGGAGTATTTTGACAAGTTGTTTAATGGAAGTCAAGTGGGGTGTATAAAAGATACCACTATTGAGGATGGTAAAGTTAACGGGAAGCATACGAGGATGATAAATAAATGGAAATGGAGCTGGAAATGAAGAGAATGAAATTAAGGAAGGCTATTAAGTTAGATGATATTTCTATTAAGATTTAGATTTACCTAAGAAAATTTGGCATTGAGTAGTAAGACCTCCTCAACTAGATTTGGAGGACAAGTAAGATGTTAAAAGATTCAAAGAAAAACACCTTGGTGTCTCTTTATAAGACCAAAGGAGATGCTTAAGAGTGATTAAACCGTTAAGGAATAAAGGTAATGAGTAACACTATGAAATTAACTATGAAAGAGAGTGATTAAGCAAAGATTACGAATGCATGCTAATATTTCAAAAAACCAGTTTGGGTTCAAGCTAGAGACTTATTGGCATATATGCCCACCAATGTGATCTCTTGATGGACAAATCTGTTTTATTTAGGAAAAATTGAAATGAAAAATACAACATATGACCCATCTTGTTCATAAAGGCAAACTTTCATTTTAAATTATGAAAAATCCCACCTTTGCATGTTTTTTATTTTAAAGGTATCCTTTAATGGTTACCTGTTAAACTGGTAACTCCTCTTCATTTTTTCATGTTTCACACATGTAGCAAACTAAAACTTTGCACCTAGTCTAAAAATAAATCAAGAAATAATAATAGCCAAAGAGTTGTGTCCCTCTAAGAAAAAAATTGTGCTAGTCCATCTTGACATCTGTTTCAAAACTTTTGTGTTGAAGCATCATCGAAAGCGATGGTATGTTATGTCAGATATAAGAAACAACAATCACAAGATAAATTTTGTCAGCAAAGCAAACCTTGACATGATTGCTTTCTTCCATATAGCTTCTGGCAAAGTTAAAGATATATCAGTTAGCACTTTAACACTGATTATTAGTTCTCCAAACCTATTGAAGAACCCATATCTCCATGCCCAATTACTATGTACTACAAATGGAAATCATTTACAAGGTCAGCACATTAGAAAAGAATAACAAGGATAAATAGCTTTTAAAAACTAAATGAAGAAAGAGCAAAAACCAAAGTGACACACCACAAATTAGTAATTCAAGAAATAATAAATAAGATGGAAAGAAAAGAATCAAATTTTTAGTCATTAACAACAACATAAGAAAAGGAAAATTTTGAGTCGTCAACTAACTGCATTAGTAGTTGAGACTTATGGGTAAGTTCATAACACTACCACCCAAATTCTACCAAACGAGCAAATTTCAACAACATTAAAAAGGTTCACTTGAAATTAAAGCTATAAGACAATATTGCATAAGACACTAATAATCCCACAAAATAAAAATAAAAACTTATACATTAAAATTGACAATAACTATCACAAAATTTAAAGAAGAAAAAACAGAGGGGAGGGGTTGGGTATGAAACAAAGAAATTTCAAAAGCAACGGTCATCAACCACCACGTCATCACAATGACCTTTTTGTCAACTGGTCATTTTTTCATTAAGCCCTTTAAAATACAAAACATGCAAATGTGAGATTTTTTAGAAATAAAATGAAGGTTGGCCTTTATAGATAAGATTGGTCATCAAAGGTTATATTTTCATTTCAATGTTTCCTTTTATTTATACCACGTTGATTTATCCTAGAAGGTATCCACCTTATTAGAGAAATGTTGGAGTATTATCATGCAAAAAAGAAAGATTTACATATGGTGTTAGTTGATTTAAAGAAGGCACATGAAAAAATACCAAGAGAAGTATTGTGGTGGAAAGCTAAAAAGGGAATACCATGTAATTTCATCAACCTAGTTAAATATATGAATCATATAATACCTTCATAATTTTCTACTTTCATAAATTATTTTCTCAAATAATAAAACTTACCAAAGAGAACTATAAGAATATTACTACCCCTTGATAAACGTTCTATCAACTCTTTAAAATTTTGCTGTGGAAATCTAACTTTTACTATTTGTAAACAACCTTTAAATATCCAAAGTCCTTTGAAAGTCCTTATATCATTAACATAGAATGAACAAAGTCCTTTAAATATATTCTTGACAACCAAAATTTATAAACTCTAAAGCCAACAATAAATCTATCTAGTGAATATGGTATTTCTAAACCTGCATATGCCATAAACCTTTGATCTTGATAACAGATTGTTGAACAACACAAATGTGAAATTGGGTCGTAATATGGTCAATTAAGGGATAGGACATGCCTAACATGAGAGTACACACAATTAGAAAAAGTGGCTACATAAATACAAACTAAACCTTTTATGCATCACTTCAAAATAAATATTTGGTCATACACAAAACTACTCAAAGTACAAACCATGCTACAAACTTATAAAAAGGCTCTTTCAAACTACTAGCAACTAAAACTATAAACTTTGAACTTTATTTTACTCAACTACTATTATTAATGGTTTACAGGTTTATTTCTAGGTCCTTAGGAGACTAGTAAGGAACGTTGCAAAGTTTAAAACAAATATTATTATTGCTATGTTATTATTATGGAAGTGACGGGATCCTAGTATTATTAGAGAGAAATATAACATCGTCATGTTACTTAATTAGAGACTTGTGCTACCACCAAATGCCCCATATTATTCAATACTCAAGGTGAATTTGACCTTTGAGTTTTATTGCTTAACCTATTTTACTTTAAGTGATTAGTGCTTTAAAAGACTCAAAACTATACTTGAACAAACATGACAAACACATGCTCATCATACAAATTCCCATTTTATCTTTGCTTAATAAATAGTTATAATAAAAGTGCACTCTTGTGATACTTTCCTTCCTTACTTTCTATCTTGTTGAACAAATTCATTAACCATGCTAAATTAATAAATTTTCCATAAAATACATAAGTTTATTTCTCTATCATTTCAAGACTATGACATGAATTACTATTATGAAAATAATTCATGGAATATGCTAAGAAAAACATGATCATCCATTTATTAGTTTCTTCTTTAGGGGAGATCCTTGGTGTAACATGCTTAACAACTTTAAAAATCACTTAGGTAATAATCCTCACATAAGTAATAAAAGAAACATACATACTTATTTATTTTACATATTTATAGTAATAAAACTAATTTTTAAATTCCCCTACATGTTGTGATTTTCATAAATAATGGTTAAAAATCATATTTTAGTACTAGAGAACAATCGTACACTTTAATATAGTTTAGGGCGTAAGAACTCACTTTAAAATTCATAATACAAATAAATTTTTTTGTAAATATATCCTTCTTCTAAGGTTTAGCACAACAATCAATACTCTAAATTTGCATCTATTGATTCATCCCTATCAAGTCATGCTTGTCTAATTTAACAAAGGACCCTATGTTATCTCCAATTCTTTGCACATTCACCTCATTGAATCTTCCTATTATGGGTAGGTCATAGATCCTAATCTAAAATGGTACATTATGTAGTAGAATATCATATGCCTTTTTCTCTCCTTGAATGTCATATAGAGCTAAAATGTGCTTGTCAAAGTGTCATTGTTGTATCTTCATGGCTATTCTTTGTCCTTACAATGGTTGAATTAGAAAAAGAGGAACTTCTTTTCTATTAAATTAGCATCTAGTCCATATTTAGAGTTCTAAATCTTCCTAATTATTTCCATGAGAGCAGTTTCATTAATGTTTTCCTATCTAGATTTTACTAGTCATTCCTAATAATACCCATGCTACTTCCTTCTCTTCATCACCTACCTTTTCATTCAACATCTTTTTCCCTCGCATTCTCATCAGTTATATGTAAAGGAGACTATTTGTCATTTATGGCAGCCATAATACTATCCTTTATACCCAAAAATTTGGGATACAAGCCTTTAATAGAAGGAAAAACCAAACAGATTGCTAGAGAGGAAATCCTTCCAAAAGGACTGAGCCCTATAGGGAACCTAATAAGTAACTTTAAATTCTTAAATAAACATATCTTATATGATTTAGGTGGGAGAACTTTTAAGGGAGATGGTAAAGTTTTTTTGATTATTTTTTAATTATACTTCATATATTCTATTATTAAGCAACCTTGAAGAATAGAGATTCAAAATTTTTATAAAATAAAAAAATGGGTTTCCTAAAAAAACATGAGAGAAAAAATAAATAAAACTAAAGAGAAAAAATCCCATAAGCAAACCAAAGAAAAAACTAGAACCCTATATCTTTGGCTTTCTTCATCGTTATATTGTCTGTGTTTCTACTCACATTATTAGCTTTCCAATTGCAATCTAGCTTTTCAAACTTCCCTTTCTAAAATATTCTAATACACAAAAAACCTAGTCAATCTCATGTTTAACTTCCAATTACAGGAACAATTCTTCAATGATTTTTGAAATCGTAAAAAGAACACGCTATCTAGTATTCTTCTCATCAAATATACCAAATTTTGAGTGTCTTAACCTAAATTTCTCAAAGACAATGACCTATCTCATAACAAAACAAAGTCTCGAGGAAGAGAGCACATGGACTCTAGGTGGTCGACATGGGAGCTATTATTTACACGATAGATTTTCATTTAGGAGATTTGTAATTACCTAATAGATAACTCAAAGATACATGGACCCTCACCATACTTAGTGGATTGAAGGAATCCCTCTCCATATTTCACTCAAGTATCCCCGATTTTACCATCCACGATGAAGGTTGTGAAGATTAGATCCCCGACTTGAGAAATGAGTCATCCTAACAACTCCTAATCTACTATTAACATGCTGAGGGTAGTATAAATTTTGCTTCACCTCCCCCCTCTATATAAAGGGATGCAAGTATGTTTTGCCTATATACCCTTTATCTCCCTTTCTATTTGTTCTTAATATGCATTTTAGTCATGCTTCATGCTTAACCATGACTGATAAAACTTTATTTATAACAACTCTAATATAGGAAAATTCTCTTTTGGTCTCCCAACTCATGATGAGGATATCTCCATTGAAGACCATTGACAAACCCTATCCCCCTCTTCTAAAGTTTGGTTGAATGCCTAGAACTCTCTTAAACCCTTCCTAATACCTCGGACACGTCCCTTGATGATTTACCTCAAGGCTTGTAGAAAAGATAAGATTAATTTACTATTATCAAAATATAAGATTAGGATTAGATGATCAGTATAATACAAAGGCAGGACAAAGCGTTAGAAGAGTTTTAATCAAATTCAACTAGTTAAGATACTCAACTATAAAAGCATGTATACTTCAACAATAAAATTAGTGAAACAGTTTTCTCATAAAACCTAAACACAAGTTTTGTCTTGGTATTAGGAGCCATAGTTAAGAAATTAACCCTTTCTCGACTTTCATCATATACCACCAAAAGCTTACCTATGAGGATGAGTGATCCACCGAAAGACTTAAGTGAGACCATCAGCATTATGACCCAACTATTGCATATCCTTGAGAGATTAAATAATAATAAGGGTCGTGACACCAATGACGGTCCGCTCAATGTCTCGGAGAAGTTGAACAATCAAAATTACACCAAATGGTCCAGGCTAATGCTAATGGTGATCGAAGGGAGGGGGAGGCTCACACACATTAATGCCAACCCACCATCCACTGACACCGTAGAGCTAGCCATTTGGACCCAAAGGGACGTTGTATTCAGAACATGGATAATAGAAAATGTTGACTCCGATCTGGTAAACCAATTTCTTGATTTTTCTACAGCCAAAGAACTTTGGAAAGGCATCAAAGCAGTTTACAGTAGTGGGAGAGATGGATTACAAATTTTGACCTTAGCTTAAAAGCCAATACACTCAAGCAAGGCAGGGACAGTATTGAAGTATATTACGGCAAGCTCGTCACCATTTGGAAGGAAATTGACCTTCGGATGCCGAATCCTATGAAGGATCCGGATGACATAACTATGCATAACAAATGAACACGACAACACCGACTATACCAGTTTTTGGGAGGGATTGATGAATCCCTTGATAAAGATCGACGGGAGCTTGTGAATTTAGATTCTCTCCCAATCGTCGAGACAACATATAGTGCAATAAGGAGGGAATTACCAAGGAGAGCTATTTTGAAACCAATCTTATCTTCACACTTACCGGTGACTGACGGCGTAGGAAGTGGGCTCGCTGCATGAAATAGACCAAACAAGGCGGCTTAGTGGCACAACGAGGAAGACAAGGCGAGTTTGAAGTGTTCTTACTATGGTGGAACTTGGCACACCGGAGAAGGGTGCTTCAAACTCATATGTTATCCTGACTGATGGTCGGAAAACCGAAGGAAGGGGACCGAAAGAGGAGAGGAAGCCAAGAAAAAGGGAGTAGTGTCCATGGCTGTGGAAGAAGAGAAGCATACCTTAGATAAAGAAGTAGAAGAGAAGGACAGGGAAGGTAACGACAGACAAGTCCTTCTTTAATGACATGCCCCCCATTAAACCTAACCCTAAGGAGACACCTAAGCCCTCAACCAATTAATGACAAGCCTCCAATCAATGTTGTGTTCTCTAGCCCATCAAAACAAGCCCATAGACCCAAACATAACCTTAGTTTCCTTAAAACTCACCTCGGGTCCAACAAAACCCATAGCCCAAACATTAACTCATAAAAAACTAGGCGAAAGTCTACAAAATATTAACCCAAAAACCGGATGGATATTTGACAGTGGGGCGACTGACAGTATGACCAATGATGAGAGAGATTTCTTGAAACTTGAAAAACCTTGCAAAACCATAATTCAAACAGCAAATGGAGAATGTATGAAAGTTGTTGAAGCCAAGACAGTTAAAATCAGAGAAACTATTCTATTGAGCAAATGCCTTTATTTTCCAGAGTTGTCATACAAACTCTTGTCTATCAGTCATCTTACAAAGGAAATGAGTTGTAACGTTCTAATTACTTTTGTTTTTTGTATTGAGCAGGATGCTCAAACACGAGTGATCATTGGACATGGTACTGAGAGGGACAAACTATACTATATTGATGATATATCTCGGAGAGGCAATGCAACAATTGGTCGTGATTCAATTGAGGAACAACTCCAAATGTGGCATCGTCGACTAGGACATTCAATAGGGTACTTAGAATAATTGTTCCCTTCTCTTACTGGATTAAATCTTGTATTTGACTGTGAGGCATGTTTTCTTTCAAAAAGTCATAAACATAATTATCCTAGTTATTAGTAGGAGTAATAAACCCTTTTATCTGGTACATTCCGATGTGTGGGGCCTTGCCCCAGAATTTGGCAGCCATGGATTTATGTATTATGTGTTATTTATTGGTGACTACACCCATATGAGTTGGATCTATTTTTTAAAGAATAAATCAAAAGTTTATTATACTTTTGTTGTTTTTTATTAAATGATTCTTACTCAATTTCATACCGTAATATTCGTTCTCCATTCTGATAATGGAGGAGAATACATTAACCAAAACATGAAAACCTTTTTTAACACCCATGGCCTTATCCATCAAACCACCTATACAGATACTCTGCAGCAAAATGGAATCGTAGAATAGAAAAATTGCACATTGCTCGAAATGACCCGAGCTATGATGTTTGATTCCCATATACCCAAATCTTTTTGGCCTGAGGCTATTACTGTTGCAAACTATCTCACCAACCGTCTTCCTACAAAAGATAAGATTAGGATTAGATGATCAGTAGAATACAAAGGTAGGATAAAGCGTTAGAAGATTTTTAATCAAATTCAACTAGTTAAGTTACTCAACTATAAAAGCATGTATACTTCAACAATAAAATTAATGAAACATTTTTCTCATAAAACCTAAATACAAGTTCTGTCTGGGCTAAAAGGATATTAAGAAGTTATCTAGGATATGCATTTTTTCTAAGGCTCTAGGTGAATTACTAGACATTTAAATATTGATATCTAGAACCAAAGATATCCTTCACAAATTTGCTAGTGAAAGTTACCTTTATTTGTTGTAGAATGAAAGGTCTCGGCATGGACAAGAAGTAATCATGGTTCTACAACCATTGAGGCCTTTCTTTGACCCTTTTGTGGAGAAGATAAGGGATGTGGATCTTTGGATTTTCTTCTCTTATTTCCATATGAGCTTATCAACCTAGATTCCATCTCTAATCTCAATGAAAAAATATGGTGGGTAAGCTAATTAGGCTGGATAGTTATTCTCTGTATTACAACAAGATAAGATTTGTGAAAGCTTTTATCTTCATAGATATCCCTAAGCCTATATAAGGTATGGGGACCAAGTGACTAAGTACTTAATCCGGTTTGAAAATTTATCTTAAAGCTGTGCATTTAGTGATGATGACTTTCACACCATAGAAGCTTGCTTCCTTCTTGTTGCTACCCTAAAAGAAGATAAACTCTTAATTAACCCCTCTATTGCATAGGCTCACAACCCAGACATCGTATGTGGTCCATGCATGCCCAAGTAGAAGGAAAATGTGACAATCTACAAAAGACCCTTTTATGTGACAATCTACAAAATAATCTTCTAAACTTCTTAGAAGCCCTATACTAAGTGTGTTGTCATGAATATGTTGCTAACTCAAATTCTGCCAAGAAAGACCCTCCCTAGAATCCTAATCTTGGTAAGGGAAGGGTGAAGGTGAGCTCAATGTAGCCAACACTTTCATCCATGTTGCTAGTGAGTCCTCTGATGATGAAGCTTAGAAGGAGGTTGGCTTGATCCTAAATCTTGCTTATCTTGAAACTCGGGCTGATGTAAGTGAAGGGAACCTAGCCAGTGTTTATCCTTTCCTAATTGAACTAATGGATATTGAAAAAGGATTAATCCTAAGTTTTGGAAAAGATTGGATGAAGTGGAGATGAAGTGAGGAGGATTTACGAGAGAGAGATTGGGGTATGGACGAATCCACACTAGAGATGAGAGAGAAAATGTGAAAAAATGGAGAGAGAAAGAGTGAAATAAAAGATGCTTGGATAGGAGAGAGAATAAGCTGACCTATTAAATTTTAGTTTGATTAAATAAAGACTCACCCTAACCCTTTTAAGTAGTATTAACGACTTACTTTTTAAAAATTGGACCTATTTAAATCCATAATTAATTAAATTGGTATATTAAACACTGAGTTAAAATATTTGTAGGGTAAAACGTTTTTTCTAAAACCTGCTTTTCCCATTTTATAATATTTGGTTTGGGTTAAATATATAGGATGTAGATTTTGGAATATAAATTTATTTTACACTATTGAAAATATTTTTTCCCAAAATTGGAAATAAAACAAAATTTCAACTCACGCATTATCAACTCACACATTATCAACTAACGTATTTTTCATTTCTCACATTCTCTGTAGCCTCTCTATACTCCACACTTTATCTCTCTTAAAAATTAGGAAAAAAAAACCCGAAATTTCTTTTCATTTTCTTCAAATCTCATCAACTGGATACATTTTTTTCGGAACTCATGTCTTGGTTATAAAATTGTCGTATTATATTATGAATTCGAACAAGTTTTATCCTTTTTAGTCAAGAATAAAAAAAACCCTAGATTTCCCCCCAATTTGATTGAACCATGAAAATTTCTCTTGAAATGTGGATAAATTTAAGATATGTGTAGTTGAAGTAATCGATTTTTACTAATATGCCAAATATTGTAGTTTTCGGGTTTTTTTACGCATTCTGAATTTTAATTATGTATTGGCGTTTATTTGATTATATGTTATATGGTGAACTTTTATGTATTTATTTGATGATTAATGAATGTTTGTTATGTTGTGGATTGCTGAATTTAAATTCTACATAAGTTTAATTTTTTACGAGTAGAATTTTCCACAGATTAGTAAAATAAATGTTTTGGTGTTTCGACTATGCTTAGATTGATTGGTTATAAGGAGTCGAAAGATGTTGAAAAGGCACAAATAATAATTATCTAATCAACTTTAAAGTGCATTAATATTTTGCTATATTTTATATATTTTAATTTTTAAAAATTTGTGTAGTTGATGTAGTGAAGCTCTATGAGGAGATAATGAAAATAGATGATGTCGAAGAAGCTATTCAACTTGCTGCTTTTGATCACTTACTTGAGTGTGAAATGCTTGCTAAAACTTTGTTGATGAATAGTGAACCTCTTCGCAAGATTTGGCTCTAAAATTTTGTTAAGTCTTTATGTTGATTTGTTGTGATGAGAATTATAAGGTGTTTTAAAAGGTTTTTTTTTGAAATGAAGTATTTTAATCTTAGTAGCCTCTTATTATCATGTTAAGACTTTTGAAATTTGGAATCATTATAAAAATGACTATTTAATTTCTTTTATTATATTTTTATTCTACTTGAAATAAAAAATATATTTTAGATTTTATAAAAAAAATATTCGTTATATCATAACAAATTTAGCTAATGACAAACAGCTAGAAAATACAACGAAAAAAAGAGTTAAAAATGACAAGAGAATACAATTAGAAAAGTTAATAAGAGTAATTGTCTTTCACTTCAACCAAACAACGAAAAATATTTACAATGTAAAATTATTTTCTATGCAACAAAAAAATAGAAAAATTCTATAAAAATGATTTTCTAGCTCAAAAGGTTTTATATAAAAAACATTTTCAGTAAAATGCCTTGTCAAATGTTAAAGAGTAGTATTCTAAAACTACCGGTTGCCCCCAAACCTCTGGAAGTGCGACACCCATCCATAAATCGTCGGCGGCAAGCTTCACAAGTCACCACTCACCCGAGCGTTGTATCAATTTTGAAAGGGCCTTATTATTTACCGCCACGAAATTACTCGAGCCGCCCCCCCGTATTTAGTATATAACCCACCCACCCCCCCCCCCCCCCCCCCCCCCCCCCCACACCACCACCACCCCTTAATCCCTCTTCTCTTCTCTTCACCCTCATTCACTTTCCATCTTCACCCAACTATCCTTAAATTAACACTAATTAATTGACCATGCAACTTAACAATAATAATTAATACTAATTAACATAATTAAAATAAAATAATATGATTTTAACTAATTAACACTAATTTATTGACAATAATTAACGCTAATTAATTGACAATACTAAGTAATTAACATAAGGGGGTGCCGTATCTCAAAAAACAAAAGGGCTTGCCGTCTTACTTTTTCGGCAAGCCATGGGGCTTGCCGGAAATTTCGGCCGGCAACCCCCTACCGCCGGCAAGATTTGTCTATTTTAATTAATTATTAAGTATTGTTTAATTATTATTTATTAGTATTATTGTTAGTTTTTGTTAGTTAATATATATTATTAGATAAATTAATATTATTATTTTTTATTCATGTTTAATAGTTTGCTAAAATGATAATATTGATGTTTTAGATTATAATTTAAAAATAATTAATTAGGAGTATGTTAGGTTTGGGAAAAAATTTAGTAATATTTGAAGTTAGGAAAATTTTAAGTAATTAAAGTTATAAATATTTTACGTTAGGAAAATATTATAATTTAGGAATATTAACTTAGTTAGGAATATTTTAAGTTAGGAAAATTAGAATTTAGGAATATTAACTTAAGTTATTAAATGTAAATTTTAAAAATAATATATTATGAAATTATGAAATGAATAATGAAATTATCAAGTTAATCGTAAATTATAAAAATAATAACTTTTATATTATGAAATTATAGTAAGGTTCGTTTTCGATTAGTTTTTACGAGAAAGTGAACTGAAAAATAATAATTGAAGTATAAAATATTCAATTTTATTTAAAATATGTCAAAGGATAAAATCTTCAATGAAGGGGCAATTCGATCAATATTTTGAGAGGTAGTTCAACGCTGTACTTTTGAAAGCATAAGCAGAACTGCAGAAGTTGCGACACTATTGAAGGGCAAGTTACTCACCATTTTCCCGCGCACACCGCAAAGCTCACATTCTCACAATATTCACATGGCCCCCAAATCCGACAGCGCCGAAGGTATTCTTCTTCTTTTTGTTTATTCATCTGATTATCGTACCAATTCCACTTACTTCTTCTTACTTGAAACTAATTATCACCTTTGTTGTGTTAAATACGGTAACAATTGTTTCATTTTTCTGTAATTTATTCAGGTATTGTGCTCAACTTCGTCAATGAGGTAAACAGATTGTTCAAAATTTTCCGAAATTTCTCTCTTTATACATACATATATATAGTATAAACATCTTAGAATATGTAATTTTGGATCTGAAGTTGTTTGAAGTATGATTATTTTCCGGTCATGGGATATATTAATGAAGGTCCAAAATTAGGGTTATTTTCTTCATTTCGTTGTTTGATTTTTTTATTTTTTTATGGTATTGTTATTTATGCAATGTAAAACAATGATTTAATGGGACTGAAGGTGGAGTACCTGACTCATACGCATCTTAACGAGGTTTATTATGATAAAAGTATTATCGACAGAATTGAAGAAACGATTTGTAAAACTTTTAGTCAATAAAAACTTGCACTAGTCATCGTCTATGGCATGCATTACTTGGTCCATGGATTTGTGACTTACTCTCATAGTGTGGCCGTATTTCAAGTTGTTTAGAATGATAAGTTTCGGTTTGTATGTGAATCTAACTTCGGAAACTGGCTATCGTTTGTGGAGTCGAATTCTTATCTGGTCTAATTTCAAGTGCCTACTTGTTGTATTGTACCTTGTCTTTGAAGATATGGAGGGATGCAGGGTGAGGAATAGAATGTTAACATTAGTGAGCTTAGAAGAAGTACTACGTGGTTTTAGACTTGTGAATTGCTGTTTTGTGTCAGATTTTAGTCATTGGATCTGATGTTTAAACAGATTTGAACACAATAAAAGATCAGGCTGTGGAATCTTTTACTACACTTTGGAGCATTTTTCCCTTGTTGAGGAAAACCTCTATTAGCTGTTTGTATTAATTGTCTTCCTGATTTGTTTTGTGTTTTTTGCTCGTGTCCAGCAAAATAGGCCGTTAAATACTCAGAATGTTGCTGATGCATTGCAAAAGTACAATCTCAAGAAGACTGCAGTTCAAAAAGCTCTGGATGCGCTTGCAGATGGTGGAAAGATTGCATTCAAAGAGTACGGTAAGCAGAAGATATACATTGCACGTCAAGACCAGTTTGAAATTCCAAACAGTGAAGAGCTTAATCAGATGAAGGAAGAGAATGGCAAGTTACAGGAACAAATAAATGAACAGAAGAGAGCAGTTAGTGAGCTTGAGGGGGGTATGCTAACATTGCTTCTTACTTCATAATAAGCACTTGGTTCTTGTATATTTGTTCAAATATATATGAAAGATTGACATGAAAATTAAGGGACCATGGAATATTGGATGCAATGCCTGTGACCTTCTGTGCTGATTTTATTTTTATTCTCCGAGATATTTTTTTTCTTTTCAGAAATCAAATCCTTGCAGTCAAATCTGACACTAGAAGACATGCGATCCAAGCTGGGAAGACTTCATACAGAGGTATGAAACATGAAATTTGATATTCTGTTACCTGCATGATTTACAAGTTACAAACGATAGATAAACTTGGCAGCAGTGGAAATTTTATTGAATTCTATGTCAACACATATCAACCAGGTTGAGGAAATGGAGGATAGGTTGACTAAATTGCGTGGAGGAGTCACTCTTGTGAAACCAGAGGAGAGGAAGGCTATTGAGGATCTGTATGTAAATGCAATCAGTCATTGGAGAAAGCGCAAAAGGATGTTCAGAGATATATGGGATACAATAACTGAAAATTATCCAAAGGATCTAAAAGAACTTAAGGTCTTTTTCTTCTTTACTTTCATAGGTTTCCGTTCCTCCTATTATTTTTCCCTTTCTTGATTCATCCTTTTCCTTATTTTGCAGGATGAACTTGGCATCGAATATGACGAAGATGCTGGTCTGAATTTGCAATCATATGTTGATTTGATGCCACAAAGTAAAAAGCGGGGAAGAGGTAAGTAAAGCTCTTGCTGTACTTGGTGTCAAAGATACTACTAGTGAATTGCGAGAGTGTTTGTGGTATATATTTATGTGCCATACATGTATTGCACCAGTATGGAGTGTGTAGGTACTGGATGAAGCTTGATCTCTCCGTCAGAGAAGTCCTATGTTTTGTAGTGGACTTAACACAACTATACATGATGTCTTATAGTGTCCTCTTTCGGTTGTACCTAAAGGATCAATTTTTATCTATCTAGTCTAATTAGCTAAGGATGTACAGTGTCTTCTCTTCTACTCTACGACTCAGGTGTATTGGTTGCTTACCCAATAAACTTTTTTCTGACCTTGCTTGCATTGTTTAGTGAGACTAGAGTATCTTAGTGTTGATAATTTTTGTAGCATAATGCTAAAATACGAGAAATGTGAATTGCTATCCGTTCATAATGGGAAATTACTTCTCATTTCAGTCATTGTTTATGCACTTAATTCATTAGAATTAAAATAACTTAAAGAGACATTGATGGATGGCCCAAATATGGACTGCTTTGGAGCTTTTGATGACTCGTGTTCAGTGCACCAAAATCTTTTTCAGGCTTCGCAAAAGTATGGCCTTCAGTTAAATTTTCACATAATACATTATGATTCCTTATGATTACTACCCTTAGCTTCGCATAGTATTCAGCAATGGAATCAAGGAGTCTGAAAAAATACATAAAATAAAAAAATCTCATAAATATCCCACACACTGGGTTCAACTTCTGTTGCATCCAAGGTTGTAATGCTATCTTCTGGGCCTCACAGAAATTGGCCTTATTTCTGTATTCAACTTCTGTGAACTCTTTTCAGTCAATCCTACAGAAATCTGCTCCTCACTATATACCTTGGAATTAGATTGAAGATTAGAAGCTGTCTGTTTAGAAGAAAAGTACAGCAGCTTGGCTCCTCTTTCTTCCCTTTCATCTTTGTTGCTTAATGAATAGATTTTCTTTTTCTTGTCTTCTTTTTCATTCTCATTGGACTTCAGGTTTTTTTCATTATTTCCTTTTACCCTGAGGCTATATCTGAAGTTATTTTTATATCTACTTGCTTGATGTCTATAATCTCGTCAATTTTACGGTCTGCCTCATTGTCGTCAGAATTGAGGCTGCAATTGTCTAGGAAATTGACATCGTCTTGCCGTAAAACAGTCTTTTCAGTTTCCCATGAGTATTTCTTTTCACCGGTTACTGATCTGGATTTTACTTCACTATTTGAATTCAAGACTTGCTTTCTTTGAGTATTATTTGGATTGTTTGAGATCATCTGGTGGTCCGCCAGAACTAGACCTATAGAGATCCTCTGCAGCAGCTGCATACGCCGCTGACAAGAAAGCTTCTTGTGCAGCTTCTGCAACATCTTTATACTGTTTTCTCTGATTTACAGAAGGGCTCAAATCCTCAACTCTGCTCATTTCTTCAGGAACTCCTTTAAATCATCTCCAAAATTAGCTCCTGAACCAGCTGATGTCTTCTTAGCTTGCAAATTGTCCTCTTTCTTATTTCCCACATAAAGTTAGTGTTTGGCTAAGTCTAAAGTTGCTCATTGTTCTGAGAAACCGCAAGTGAATTCACTTTTTCTCATCACTCGCCCTGTCCCTCAATTATAGGCTTCATATGATTTAGACAACATTTGTAAGAAACAGGGAAAACCTGGTCTGTTATTTTGTGATGACTTACTTTATATTTATGGCCTAGTATTCTAGGATGAAAAGCAACTTCTTCAGGTATTCAAACCATATGAGCCCTTACCTCTGCTGCCATTGAAGGAGCCTCCTCTAACTGCCAACTGATGCCATTTTCATCGGTTATTTCTTTCAGCATTTTCATTCTGCTTTCCAAACTAGGCTGCCTCGTGGATAGTTTCTGGATAATCTGCTCAGAGAAATACCTATTAACAAAAATTGTTAAAAACTCATAGTTTTCACACTTATTTGTTACTTGACATTTAGGTGGAAATTACCAACTTGGGGTTGACATCGCAACTGTTATGCAGTTCATTAGGATGAAGGGCGAAGTCTTGGCTATAACGTGATAAAAAAAAAAAAAAATTGCGTATCTCTTGTAGCTCTGGTATTTCTCCACACCTTGATATGCAAAAATCATGCTCGGTATCGCCTCCTGAAGCTCGTCAGGGCATGTCCTGAAATCAATTATAAATATATTCATATTTCAAGCAACATTCAAGAGAGAGAAACCAAATTAAAACACCACAATATTAGTTAAGAAAAGGGACTACCATTTCAAGTTCAATAAGTTTGATCCTTCCACTCAGAAGAATGCAATATCCTTCAATCGTGCCAAACACATCCAACAAGTTTTGCTGTTTGATCACTTGTTCAACCTATGAAAAACAAGAAAATAAAAAAACCATGCATCATAATCCTCCCCGGTGGATAGATAAGGCATTATACATGGTGAAAGAAGTGATTGTTACCCTGAGGAGAGCACGCTCTTGTCCGGGAATCTGGAGGAGTTGTACAACATCAAAGCATGCAATACAACAGCAGGCTTGCCTTTGGTTCTTAAGGACAGACAGACGTGAGATGGCAAGGATTACAGGGGTCTTGATTTTGGAGGCCTTAAAGCTTCTTCCTACCAATACATCCCGCGGATTCTCCAAGCTTTAGTCTACTCTCAGCTCCCCGGAGTTGAAAAAGCCGAGAAATAGACCGTCCAAGGCAGAAGGCGAGAGCAGCAGCAACAGACCAAGATTCCCAAGCGGTTGGTGGAAGTAGCAGCAGAGAGCTGCCTCTGTTGCTGCTAATTATGCTGCGGAAAAGAGGGCTCAAGAAGTGTAAAATAAGGAGGGTTTTGTTGAACCGTTGTACGTGTTTGAAGTGGGTTTTTGATTTCTTAGGGCTGAAGATAACAGAGATGCAAAATTACCTCAATCTCTTAAAACAAAATTCAACGAATACAATTTTCCACCTTTCGTTGTTATGAATTACAATTCTACATGTCAAGAAAAAATAAAGAAATACAATTTACATCTAAATTGTTTCCCAATATGGTCTACGTATCTGAGGAATGTACTTTGCACTGCTTTATTATTATTATTATTATTATTATTATTATTATTATTATTATTTTGGAATGGATGAAACTAAAATGATGATATTACATTCCTTAAATTCAGTCTCCAAAAGCCTTAAAAACGAGTTTAAGACCTTATTGAAATTTTTTTAGAATGGATTAAAATGAATGTTTAAAGTCAAAGTATATGGTTTTAACTTTGCTTGTATGAGATTCATGGTAAGAATATCAAGGTCTTTCTTCATCGGGTCTAAATTGTTAGAAATTATTGAATTTTGAAGGTGATAATAGAACAATTTGAAATTGTAAAAAAAAAAAAAGGGTATTGGTGCCTTCCATAGTCATATAAGGAGGTTCATAACACCTCATCAGGTCTAGATTGTTAGAAATTATCGAATATTGAAGGCAATAATATAATGTTTTGAAATTTCAAAAATTAAACAAAGGGTACTAGTGCCTTCTATACTCATATAAGGAGGTTTGAAACCAATTATTGTCTCATATTCAGTCTCAAAAAACTCTATAATGAGTTTAGATCTCAATTATTAGAGTTTTAAACATCAATAGAATTGGAAGTTTAGACTCAAAGTTCCCAATCACTCCAAGGGTTTTATGATTAAGTAAATTAAGGTGTTCCTTCATCGGCTGGACTTGTTCAATATATCCATTTGAAGGTTAAAACATACTAGTTTTAAGATATTTTCGACAATTTTTTGAATTTGAAATAAAATTTATGGATGCCTCTAAGGATGTATACAAAAATATGAAACCAATCATTGTCTTATATTTGGTCTCAAAGTCTTTATAAACGAGTTTAGAACTTAATTATATAGGTTTTAAAAATTAGTTAAAATTGATGTTTAAATTTAATATTGATGATTTCAATCACAAATGAGGTATTTTTTAATATCGTTTTTTGAGATATTTTTGGAAACTTAGCGAAATTGAAATAAAGGTAACCTTCCTTAGAGGGTAATATAAGGAAGTTAGGATTATTACCTTATATTCAATCTTGGAAATCCCTAAAAATAAGTTTAGAACCCAATAATATAGTTTTCGAAAATTGAATAAAATGAATGTTAAGTACTTTTTATCACTCTTAGAGCCTATATGACCCTATAAGAATTATGATAAGCATATCATGATGTTCCTTCATTAGGTCTAAAATTGTTCAAAAATACATTATTCGGAAGGACATTATACACTATAATTTTTAGATATTTTTGATGAAAATATGAAATTGAAATGAAATTATAGGATACTTTCTTGGGTCATGAAAGAGGTTTGGAATCAATCATTACCTTATCTTCGGTCCCAAAAGACCCTAAAAATGAATTTTTATGACAAATCATAAAAGTTTTGAAAATAGATTAAAACAGATGTTTTAAGTTAATGTATGCAGATGCTTACAATTACTCTTAGGGTCTAGTATGACCTTTTTATGGTGTATGGTAAGATTATCATGGATACCCTTATTTGACCCAAAATAGTTTGTAAGTACTAAATTTTGAACACGGTTAAAGAGATGCTTTCCAAAAGTTTTATAAATTGAAATAAAGATACTAAATCCCTCCTTGAATAGTATGATGAGATTTGGGACTAATCAATGCCCTAAAAGCGAGTACCAATTATTTGAGTTTTGGAAACCAATAAATGTATTATTAAATTCAATTTAGATGCTTATAATCACTCATAGAGCTAAATGACATTATAAGGCTCAAAGTAAGCATACCATGTGGTTCCTTTACTGAGTTAGAATTTTTTTTGCAATTATTGACTTTTGAAAGTTATGGTATACTTTTTTTGAGATATTTTTAAAAAATTACAAAATTTAAAAAGTATTAGATACCTCTTAGGCTCATATAAAAGAGTTTGGAATAATTCATTGTCTTAAATTTTGCCTCGAAAGGCCCTTAAAATGAGTTTAAAATCCAATTATAAGAGTTTTGGTAATGAATGTTTATAGTCAATATAGATGGTGCCATTCACTCCTAGGGTCTAATATGACCTCCTAAGACTCACGATAAGCATATCAAGGTATTCCTTCACCAGATATTAAATTGTTTGAAATTACCTAATTCTAAAGGTTATTATACATTGTTTTTGAGATAATTTTTGAAAAATTTGTGAATTTAAAGAAAAGGTATTAGGTGCCTCCTAATGTTATACCAAAGGGCTTGTAACAAATCATTGAATTAAGTTCAGTCTCAAAAGGCCTTGAAAATAGCTTAAGGACCCAATTATTATACTTATAAAAATTTATTAAAACGAATATTTAGAGCCAAAGTAGATGTTTTCAATCACTCTAAGGGATTTATATAACCCTAAGAGATTCATGGTAAGCATATTAATGTGTTCTCTTACATGATTTAAAATTGTTAAAAAATTACTAAATTTTAAAGGTATAATAAACTATTTTTTATTAATATTCAAAATTGAAATAAATTACTTGGTACCTATTACGAGTATTTAAGGAGGTTAGCATCCAATCACTGTCTTATATTTAGTCTTAAAAGTCTTAAAAAGGGTTATATGAATTTTTGAAGTAGATCAAAATGGATGTTGGTTAAAGTTTAAGTAAATGTTTCTATTCACTCTTAGGGGCTGATATGTTTAGAGTCAAAGTATATGCTTTCAATCACTCTAAGGCCCTAATATGATCCTATGAATTCCATGGTAAACATATCATGGTATAACCTTATTGAGTGCAAAATTGTTCAAATTACAAAATTTTAAAGGTTATTAGACATTATTATTTCACAAAGTAGATATTTTAGTTAAGTTTCAAATATATAAATAAATTATAAGGTGCCTAACAAGTTGTCGTTACCTAAGTTAAACGCCTAGCTAAGTCTCAAGTAGAGGTCGAGTCCACAAAGATCAAGCGTGGTCGAACTAGTTATGTTGATTGAGTTAATGAACATCAACTTACCAAAGGTAGACAACGAACTAGGTTGAAATTGAGGTAAAACAAGCAAATTAAGGGCATTGGATTCCCGCTAGAAAGCATACACCAACAGCGGCGGATCTGGTTATTGACCTGGTAAGTCAAATGACTTACCAATGGGCCAAACAAAACCTTATATATCATTTACAATATCTCCTAAAATATATGTATCCCTCAGCTCAATGGTTAGGTTGAGGTACTCCTACACTATATACCTAGGTTCAAATCTTTATAAAAGCAACCCACTTTTTTCACACTTTTTCAAATTACCCTAATATACCCACATCCCACTCCACTTCAGGAGCCGTCCCCAAGCCTCTAGCCTCCACGATCATGTCCAGCAAGGCCGTTGAGTGCTGGCTTCCTGCTCACATGCTACTGGCTGGTTGCTCGAGTGCCAACTAACAGACCACACCCATACAAATTATCAATTATGTAGTGGATTTGTGATTTGTGAATTATAATAGGACCTTTGTCATTTTCAAATGTTGATTTATTTGAATGATTTTCAATTCTATTTTCATTGCCATCTCCTCAATTGTTCAAAGTTTTGATTTGCTATTTTCTGAATCTTGATACCCATTGCTTAGAATATCTAAAATCTCAAGCTTTTATATTTTGGAATTGGGTTCTTATATATGTAATTAATCTTGAGAACTTAAAATGTAGGCTATTTGGGTTATGAATTATATCAATGATGAAATTTGAATTGTTATTTTTTTATTAATTATTGAAATTTTAAGTTTTTGGGTTAATTTTTGTTATAGAGTGAATGGGTTGTGCATTGTTTGATGTACTTTGCAATTTGTGTATGATACTGTTAGAGGGGTTCGAAACACCATTCAGGTGTTGTATGTGAATGATGGAGGGTTTTAGTTTCAAAAAAAGTGTGCCTTTTTACCTCGATGAAGGATACTTTGGTTGGCTATGCTAATATGGGTGTGATCTTGGTTTTTGTGTTCGTTCATTGATTTTTGGTTTGATTTATTAGGGTTAAGTTTGAGTTCAAATTGTGTGAATTGGGGGGGGGGGGGGGGGGGGGTATTGGTTTTACAATTCGATTGGTTTGATTAGTGAGATTTGGAGTTTGAAATGCTAGGGTTTCGATTGGATTTGAAATGGTGAATATTAGAGCTAGGGTTTGTAATTTGATTGCTAAATTTTGGATTTGTGTTTGTGAGATTTGGGATTTCAAATTTTAGGGCTTTGATTGAATTTAAAATGGAGAATGTTATGATTAGGGTTTGTTCATATTGTGTAATTTGGGGATTTTTGATACAAATGTGGCATTGGCATTAATCTTGCTGAATTATGGGTTCCATTAAATTGAAATGTTAGTTTGTTGAGTTATGATTCAGAATCCTTAATGTTATGTGTACGTGTTTTGCTCGATTTATTGCAAAATGTAATGAAATGTTGGGTACATGTTGGTTGTATTTTGTACTCTTTGAACATTTGGATGTATTTTTTGGTATTATTATTTGGTTGTTTGGTAAACAAAAATCATTACGTGTTTGATTATCGATTGTGACTCACCAGACAAAAAATCCTGGATCCGCCACTGTGCACCAATATTGGACAATTTCACTTTCAGACAACAATCACAGTTTCAGAACTTTTGCCATGATTCGAAACAAACTTAAACCTAACTTAACATTAGAATCCAAGGTACGAAATTTGATCAACTGAGTTATTAAGGGAGTAACATTACACCAACACTATTAGTTTATTACATCATCGGAGTAAATGTATAAGCTAATCTACCTTGCATTCCCCAAGCCACACTCTCTCTATCTCCTAGTCTAAGAAGACATAGAAAGGTACACCTATCTCAAACTAAACTTAGCACACTACTAATGGCTAGTATGATGAGAGAAACATGAAGAAACTCTTCTTAGACAAAAGAAATGGTGAGTGAAAGCACTAGCCATGACATACATGCGCCACATAACAATTATAACAAGCAAGAAGATCATTCAAAACATGGTGAAGCTTAATAGGGATTTCCTAACCCCAAGACCTAAGAGACTAATCACTTATACAATAAAATAAAAATATCATGTGAATAATGACAAGAACAAACAACATGGTGTTACTTATAGTAAAGTTCATCGATAAGAAGAATACACTGTAAAATGGAACATGAAAATTTGCCAAACATAGTAAAGAACTTCAACTAGAAAATACAAATACTTGAATAAAAGTATAGTAGAGTAGAGAATTATACAACTAAGAAGCTTGGAATGTCAGCCACAAGGTTGAGGAAATACTCCTTCAAGGAAGAAGGCTTCCTCCAAGTTGCAAAAGTAGCTGAAAGTTTGAAGATAAACTTAGATTATTGTTGGCTAAGTAGTTGTTAAGTTAGAGGAAGAGAATTTCCATCCAAAAATAAAGAGAGTATAAAACAAGGAAAGGGAGCAATGACGCAGATTATCCTAAAACTAAGTCTAAAATGCTCTATTCTATAGTGTAAATGCTTGTCTATTTACCTCTTAGGATGAGTAGAAAAACGACTCATTAGTGCCTACAAGGGTCATCAAAGACGGTTTGGAACTAATGCGCATTTCAATTTAGATATAACTTGAATATGAATTTATGATCCAATTATAGGAGTTTTAAAAATTGAATAAAATGGATATTTAGAGTCAAAATAGTGGATTTCAATCCCTCTTAAGGTTTAATATGACTCGTTAAGGCTTGTGATAAGCATTATCAATCCTTCAATGGGTTCGAACTTTGCAAAATTTTATGTGGTTAAACACCATTTTTTGATATATTTTTTTGAAATTTTCTATATTGAAATAAAAGTAATGGTTACCACATAGGGTCATACAACGAGGTTTAAAACCAATCACAGTCTTATATTCGATCTTAAAGGCCGTTAAAACGAGTTTAGGCATACTTTAAATAGTTTGTATATACGTGATAATAGTTTTTTGAGTTCAAATCCTTACATATATAATACACGCAATTTCTCAAAACGTAGCCTACGCTAAAAACTAGTTATTTGTTACAAACCCCAAAATTCCCCTATCAAGTAACGTTAATATATACTATATTGTCAAGACAAGCATTCTTGATATTAATTACCTACAAACCCCAAAATTCCCCTATCAAGTCACGTTAATATATACTATATTGTCAAGACAAGCATTCTTGATATTAATTACCTACAAACCCCAAAATTCCCCTATCAAGTCACGTTAATATATACTATATTGTAAGCATTCTTGATATTAATTACCTAACTAATTTCTGCAATTTAGGTAGAATGTGCCATGCAACAATTGTAATTTCACACATTCTCTTCGTATATCCAAATTCATCATGTGGAGCATACTCTTCTTTCGTAGAAGGAAATTCTAGAGCTCTCTGTTTCCTTCATCCTCCAGATGAAGATGTATCAATGCCACATGGCTTTGATATGGTATTCTTAGGAAGGAGTAGACATGTTCAAATGGGTGGGGAGCCCATTAAGGGCCCTTGACCGACCCGTTTGTAAAAGGGCCTAATTAATAATGGGCTTAATGGGTCGGTCTCTTAAAGGGTCAAGTGTTATTGGGTTTTTAATGGGTCAAGTCGGGTCAATAATGGGCCTATAGTTTTCAAGACTTTTAAACACTATCAGGTAATGAATTATTTCCACTTACTTGCCGATGATCCACTACTAAAGATTGGAGGTGATTCACGTAAAATATCCCCCTCTATAAATAAAAACTATACTCTCTTTAGACGGCCCGACCCGACTCAGCCTATTATACATCTCCTTTGACCCGACCTAACCCGACCCAGCCCCGTTTTGCTTGTGACCCATCCCGACCCTGACCCGACCCCATGCATAGGTCTAGGAAGGAGTAGCTAAGATGGGGAAATGGAAGCCATCATCCACGTAGATGATTCCCTGCAAAAGGACGGATTTGTAGGATGTGGTTGGAAAGTTCACTCAGCCATAAATAGTAATAAGGTGGGTAGTGGAAGCTCTTCAAGAGGTTTTGCTTTTTCGACAGCAATGATGGAAGCGATGACTTGTCTTCAAGCCCTCCATTGGTGCAAGAAAGTTTCACCAATCTTTGAAATAGCTAATACTGTTTCAAGAATTGGGGTATTAGAGGGTCGTTCGAATTTTATTATATTCATAAAGTAAACTAGAACCGAGTAGATAAGGCTCATGTTAGAGATGCATCAATTCGACAACCATCCTGCTCTCAGCTAATCGCTTAAACTCTTTGTTTTGTTCGTTTCTTAACGTCATCTTATTTACCTTCCATCAATCCAGTTTCTAGCTACTACACCATCCTCCAATGCATACCATGAGTACCTACACTCATATTTGTACCGCTAAGTTTAAACAAGTTTTGCATACCATGAGTGCCTACGCTCATATTCGTACCGCTAAGTTTAAACAATTTTTGTTCGAAACTCTGACTCTTACATGTTTGCATACCTTGGCCGTTAGGCAAGTATAGAGTTGTGGGAGTGAGGGTCAATCAAGCGTGCATTGCATGGCAAGCATGCATTAGTGTGGGGATTATCTTTCTTCGATTCTTATGCGTCTCAACCTGACGGAAAGTGGCCATCAGTCTCAAGTTCACGACGTATTAATGTCAAGCTACGTCTTTTCTTTAGTTTAAAAAAATTGAAATAGAATGTAATCTCTTCATCTTTTTATGTTTATCTGCTTTAGTATGTTATCCACTTTAGAATGTTAGCTGAAAAAACAAAGACGAGTTTTTGAAATCTTACAGGATAATGAGACCATTATTTTACTAAACAAATAATAGTAGGATTATTATTTTAATCAACAAAAGAAATGGGGTTATATTTTTAATATATAAAAGTTGGACAATATTTTTATTGAATAAGATGCATAATATTAAATTACAATGAAGGTATTTTATCAACAATTTATATTAAAACTAGTAAAAATATCAAAATGAATAAATATTCAAAATATTCCGTTTTAAAGATGTGGACAAATATAAAAGAACAAGAGAGTAACTTTTGCATATAAAATGCCGGTCAAACCAATATCACCAAAATCTCTTGATTGAGAGAGATATTGACGACCAATAATCTATTGGATTTGAAGTTCACTTTGGCTACACGAAGTTCTCTTTCCTAGTTCCTACCATTTTGACCTGGCAAAGTTTCCCTCATAATACAGATTCATCTCAGTATTTTAAATATTACAAGATCATGCAAAATATTGTTTTCCTAATTCACCGACGTTTTAAATGGTCAAGCATGGCTAATTTTACTTCTCAAGACATTTCTCTTTATTGCAACAGATTGAAATTTGTCCACAATTTTCATAATTGTGAGTTTCCTAAACATTGTACAACAAGGCTAGACATTGAAGTACTCCCTCCATCCCCAAGTATTGCGTCATTGAATTTTCACAATCTCCAAATTATGATTTTAAACGTCTTGATTTCTAAATCCGTAAGTAAAAAAATTATAAGAACTTGGTATTTTAAAAATTTACATTAAAATACATCTAACAAAATCCCACTTAAATATATTATTTCTTATAATATGAGAATTTATAATCAAACATTTTAAACTTTGACTATATAAATAAAAATGGAATAATCTTCAAGGGACCTGGAATAAGATTTACATATTAACACATTTATGTAAGCATTTTTTTTTTCCTTTTTTGAGAACTTGATAACATTAGTATACGGAGACACGAACGATTCTTTTCACTGCTTTGCATATCTATAACTTTAGTTTTTCTATTTTCATTTTCCCCCAAAAAAATTACAAAAACAATCGGCAAATTTTTCGAGCATTACATCATGAACGGGAAAAAAATTATTCACCTAGATAAATTACCCACCTCCAAAAAAGGAGGGTTGTAATTGCTTCCAACTCAGCAAGTTTTATTATTATTATTTAATTTTCGATTTGAGACGAGTTCCTAACCAAAAGGCTAGAGATAATCATCAGCAAAGAATAATATTAAATTTAATCAAATATTCTTGGATATTGAAGCGTAATATTGTTTAATCAAGCCCCCCTTGTAATTATTCATCAATTAATGTTGTTAAAGTCTATGCAAATAATTATGATTTTCCAATGGATTCACATTATGAAATTCCTTTAAAAAATAAAAGTGACTACGGGTGCTTATTAAATTGAACTACTAGGCTTCGAATCTATAAAAGTCGATCAAAACTCGATTCAGTTAGACTCAACTCGAAATCGAAATCAACTTGATATGTTAACAAGCAAGTTAAGCAAATCAAAACTCGACTAAAAAATTTCGTAAAAAACTCGAATTTTCATTTATAGTATATACTTATAAAAATATACTTAAGATATAAAATTATAATAAAATAAAAGACGGTTTAAAATATAAACCAGAAGTCCCACATTGGATTAAAATGAAAAGTGATTGAGAAGAGTTTTATGTATAAACTTAAAGTCTTACATTGAAAAAAATTAATAGATAGTTTAAAACAATTAGTATATATAAACTCAATAGAACTTTATACCTAAAATCAAATTAAACTTATTAAATCTAAAACTTAGCCTTCTCACTATCCCAATTTTGATATAAGTAATTAATCTTAATGAACTTTTAAACGAATTTTTTCGAGCTCGAGCTTAAAACGAGTTGGAATCAAACTCGAGTTCAAGCCGATCGAGAATTAAGTTTTCGAGTCAAAATTGGGCTTCGGTTTTTTAGCTCCAAGTTTTTGAACTTGAGTCGAGCTTGAGTTATTGAGATCAAGCCGAGCTTAACAAAACTCAAGCTCGACTCAACTCATAAACACTCGTACAAGTGACACGTATTTTTTTATGTTATTGTTGATCATTGTGAAGCTAATGCAAACATTTTGTCGAAAGCAAATATTTATAATTTCCCGATGGTTATGCAACATGAAAACACTAAAAAAAAAAACTTGTACGTTTGTTATGTTATAGTTGGTAAGCAAGTTGGCGGGGGAAAAAGAGAGAGAGAACCGCTTAAAAGTCTGATACTAAAAAAATAATAATAATGATTCCTCCACAGAAAAGTGAACTCAAAAGTCGATGCACCCACTTAAATAACTAAATGTACATTGCTTAAACAAATGCATAAGAACACTTCATAGTTTGTACAAATATCAAAATGCTCTAAACTACCTAGAAAGCTTAAAAATACTCAATCATATGTTTAGCTACGGCAAGCCCTTTGGTAACAACTAACAAGATCAGTAAGGTAACCAAATGCTTCAGGAATTGGAACAACCCCAAGAATACACAGATACACTTGCTAATCCAAACAACACCAAAATTTTTAAGTTAAATAATAAAGAAAGTGTAAACGCAGCAATACCGCCATTCAGGAGGGACCTCACCCAACGGAGAATCGACAAAGATAAAGCACAATCAGAACACACGACACTTCACAAAATCCAAGATTGCAATTCTCATATACTTTAACACACGATTTATAACTCTCAAAATCGTGGAGCACAATGCGGATTGAACTGCGTCAATCCATACACAGTAACACTAGGGCTACATGCAGGCCACAAGATGCGGATAAGCAAAGCAAAATATTTCTTCATTTGGGTTGGAAAAATGATATGGTGGTTGAGAGAAAATCTTTACCACATTCAAGTATATATACCATAGAGTACACAGATATTTAAGCACAATTACATTAAAACATTAGGAAGCACAGAAAGTATTTTTTCTCTTAAAAGACTTGTGCTTCTTTGGGTATTAATTATAATTTATTTTTGGATTAGTTCAGAAATCAGAAAAGAAAAAGTTTTACTCCAATGACTTAATGGAGAGTATAAAAGAAAAGGGAAGTAAAAAAGGGGCGGATGGGCAGATGCAAGAAGGATGCACAACATGAAAAAAAAAAAAAGAAAGCAAAGAGAACACGAAAAGAAATAAATATTTCTCACCTTGTATGTCAAAGATATAATGGAAGGCCATACCCAAATAAAATGTGATGGGTGCTATCCTTGAATTCCAACACTAATCACACATCTGAGCACCTTGACATAAATTGATGAATAACTGATTTGGTAGCCAAAGAAGAAAATTTTCAACAGCATTACACACGAATACACATGCATGTAGACTTTCCAAAATAATAATAAAGCCAATCCCAATGATTATAAACCGTTCTTGTGTATCTTAATCCACCTTTGTCATATAACTTGTGTGAATATCTCAAATGATCATCCGCAGGAATCCTCCTCCATTCCTTTAAACCATGAGCCAGGATGAAGGAAGAGGGTTTGTGGTAGGCTGACGGACTGCGTAAAGTTTCGTCACATCTACTACTCAAACGTAGACAAGATGAATATAAAACGGAAAAATTAGCTACCCCTTTACTACACAAAATTGAAGAAAGCTTAACAGCCATGATCTCTGTCAACTTACTTCACTCTAAACACAAGGGTGCATGCAAACTTTATACTACCATGATCTCTGACACGTTTGATTCCAGAGTTTCAATCGTTTGACTAGTTCTACTACTTTTTCTCTATTTTGGCTTTGTTTTGGGAGGATGGGGTGGGTAGAGTTGGCAAAAAAGTGGCGCAGGTTGTATTTGGTTCAGATAATACTCAAGTGATGGACTCATCGGTTTTGTATAAGGTTGGAACATATTTGAGTCCAACACTAATCAACTGATTTCCAGATCATAGTAGCAGTGGCCATATGCTGACAATTTAGTCATCACTTAAGTCGTTTGAAAAAGAGGAATCTACAGATTATCTAGCACCAGATAAAGATATATAACCCAACCCTAAATGATCTGAAGTAAACAAAGAACTGACCTCGAACCAGAAGCAACTAACAGTCGTTCAGAATGCTACAATTTTTCAATAACACTCAGTTTAACTTTTACAAGTCCAGAAAACCATAAATCATGTTACCTAATTTCATGGAGCCTATATGGACAACAGATCAACACCCATGAACACGAGGACTTCGAATCTCCCCACTCTTGATGCTTCTCTGTTTTCCATTATCATCCATCTTCAATTTTTTTGGACTATATAGGTTTCCTTCAGATTCATCTTTGAAATTTATGTCCAATAAATTACCCTAAATATCAATCTTCAACCTTTTCCTTTGTTTCAGTCGGCCTCCATGATTCCATCAAACACAGTAATCCACAAAGACAACACAATAAGATAGCCCAATAATGCATCAAACACAGTAATCCACAAGCCCAACCGAGTTCTCCATAGTCTGCAAGAACCTTAAAATGACTATTCTCTGCAAAAACCTGCGCATCCAAATCTACCATATCCAAAAAGAATTTGATAATCTCAAAACTAGCTCCAACTTGACCATTAACTTTCCACCTAGTGCTTGAATTAAAACTCAGTTTGGCTGCAAATTATAAGTAAGCCATCCGAAGTAGACACATTAAAAAAATAAGATCGGGTATATCTGGGTCCAGTAGAGGCAACACCGGCGGGATAATATAAGATAGTGCCAATGGTCACTGCATTCAATTGAAAGGAAAGAGGTGGTACAGATTTGGATGAGTGTCTATATTCAGGAATGAGTTGTACAGAATATCATAAAACAACTACAAATGGTTTTCTTTAATCCCCCAGAGTTATGCAACAAGTAATTTCTATTTGAAAATTATTCTCTTACAAATTTCGTTTTCATTTTCAAGAAAATAAACGAAAAGGAAACTTGCAACAATTTTGAATGTAACTTCAAAACTCCAAAGAAATGAAACAATAAATTACTTTCCCTTTTTCTACACTCTTTAACCCAGAAAAAGAACCAATAGTTCAACTAAAACGATAGGATCCAACTTTCCAACCTACAAAATGATACAAGTAATGGCAAAATTTAAGGTCGTGACAACACAATGATATAAGTTGATTACAAGGAGAATGTAGAAGGCTATTGATGAGAGGTAGCAACTCCCACTATCTTGTTTATGCTCAACATATATCCACCTTTTTAATACCAAAGAAGGCAAGATATGTAAAAAGCCAGCATGCTTAAAGCAAGACATTAGTCTAACTACAAACCGCAAAACCCCATTAAAAAAAAAAAAAAAAGAAAAACAAGAAAACTACAGCATTAGCAACTTCAGTTGTTGGTCTGTGGCTCTACAAGCCACTTTGATAAAAAAAATAAAAGTTATATCATTAACCACTACTTTCCCAACTTTCTAATGATTGCCTGATCACCTTTTCATTTAAACAGCAAACACTATGACACATAACACCAAGTATAGCTTAAATTTATCACCTCTGTCCTTCCCACGCTTTATAGCCCACTGAAATTCTGAGTCAAACCCACCAGCAGCTCTAGTGAAGCTCAAAAGTCCAAAAATACTCTCCCAAACTGGAGCAGGAAAAACATATTTCCATCTTTGTTTCCAGCAAGACATCTATCTTTTCCTTCAGTTACTAATGTATGATGTATCTCCTTTCCGTATTAATATATAGAATGAAAGATGCCTAATGCTCTGTCATGCCCCCTGGACATGGCAGCAAAACATAACCTGACTGGGAGAGGAAAACACAAGCACAACTAGAAATTTCTGTTCCTGCCGCTGAAAAGTTTTGCTCAATTCTGCTTTGAAGTGTTTTGGAATGCTTTCAAGATCAATCCAAAACACAAAATGTTTAACGTGCTGGTCCAAGATAGTGATTTCATACAACATCCAGGTATAAAGGATAAAAGAGATTAAACATGCCTCTATAGAGAAACTCTAGGTTTAGAATATTCTAAACTTTTGCCGATGGATGCCTTACATTAGGTCTTGACTCTTGATATATAGTTTTAAAATAATGAAATATATGGAATTTAACAAAACAAGAGATTACACAATTTGACACTGCCCAAACTCAAACGTTCCAAGACTGGGAGAGTCGAAATATCAAAATTCAAATCAGAAATATAGGGATACCCTAAATCAAATTGATTTCAAATTAGGTAATGGGTACTGATATTAGTTGTGTAATCAGGATACTCACATCTGCCACTTAGCCCTGATCTCTTTGAAGAAAAGAGAATTATTCTTGATTATGGATAAAGTAAGCGTGCATATACACAGGTTAGGATTAAAGATATTTATTTCATGTCTAAACCCCTTATTTGAAATTATCTTCGCTATTTTAGTTATCGAATGAACTAGGAAGCCTTTGTCTAATGATATTTCTTATAATTATTCTGGTAAAATCGAGACACCCTACTTCAACACTAAACATAAACACAGCACAGTAGGTAAGTGGAAGCAAGAAAAAATGGATACCAGCTGAGTATGGAACACTGAACATTTGCAGTTAACAACTTTTTCAAGGATCACTCCAATATCACTTTACTTAGGGCTCTCTGATGCTCAATATGTGCAGATCAACAACCCTACTTCAACTATTAGGCTAAATAAAACCTTCATCACCACGAGATTAGTTATCCATTTAATTTTTCATTAAACAAGATGCTATATCCTAGAATTCCTCTCCATGCCAGTTTGTTTGGTGCTATGAATATCAGGCTTCTAAGAAGAGGGAAAGAGGATGAAGAGCAACAAGATCTTATTGTAGAGGCCTGATGACCTTTCAATTCCAGGACAGATAAAAAAAATGATCCCTGTACCATTAATGACGCTCCTGAATCTCGAACAGGGCCATTTCCTACTTTCACAATGCATCAGCAAACATCTCTTGATAGCATCCCTTAATTACCATGATCCAGTCTGGATTTATTTGCAATCCACGCCACCAAAGTTTTGGACATTGAGATAAGAATATGAATGCAGAAGTTTCATGACAGCTCAAAGCAAGCGCTCATATTTTAGCTTTCTCTCTTCATTCTATCGTGGAGTTCATTCTCACATGTAAAAACACTATTACAGTATTCTCTACCACCTACCATAAGGCACAAAAAAAAGTACTCAGTACCATACAAGCACTCTAGGCTCTGATTTAATTATTTCAAACTTGATGGGACAAAACTACCGCCACTGCACCTCACTGTTCATTGCACTTAAGGCACACTTCTTTAAACTAAGGCCACAATCACAAAATTATTACCAAATTACAGATATTTACACTCAAATCAAAGAGTACGAGATTCCTATTCAAGCACTACATTCATGTACAAAGAAAAATTTTGTTGAAAAATAGCAAATTTTACCTCACAAAGGGTATTACTATTACTATTTTCAATTACTTAACAGCTACTATATGCTGATGTAGTAGTAAAAAGTTCCAAGAAACTGAAAGAGTAATGACCGCTGCTCGATGATGGTGTTCACGTAGAGCAGGGTAAGAAGTTAAGAACATTGAATTGTTTCTTGCATTCCGCATTTTTTTTTCAATGTTAATCCCCCGTCTCAGTCGAGAAAATTGCCTAAAAAATAGGGCCATAAAAAGGTAGGAATGTACCCAGCACCAAGGGTGCTTTGAGCAACTACTAATGAAATTTTAATTGCACAATAAAATGGAAACGGAAAAAAACAGGATATGCCTAAATCTGTCTACAACCAATCTTGGTATAAACAATGTTACCCCACACAAAACAATTATAAGCTAGTCTCGAGTGATGGGCCAAACAACAGTTTATGGTATTCGTAAATTGTCCACTAAAACTTTATCATCTTTGCCACACAAGATGGAACGAAAAAAAAATGCATTGTCTTCTGCTAGAATACAGAAATTACAGAAATCTCTACTAAAGCAAAAACATCATTACATCACCAATTTTTTTGGAAAACTACAAGCAGAAATAGCAGAATGATCGACTTCAAAAATAAATAAATCAGTAAAGAGGTGCTTACTACCGCTGTATAACCTCATTAATTTATGTAACAAGGTTTAAGAACTTACAGGAAGGAACTTATAGCAAATAACCAAGAGACGTACAGCACCCAAGTTTACAAAAATAGAAGAAAGAAAACTTACAAAGTTGCAGGAGCAAGCAAATTTTCCCTAAAAAGAAAAATAACAAGTTTAATACATTGGAAGTTTGTAAACTCTATCTGCAGGAAATCAGTATTAATACTAAAATTATAGAACTCACTCTTCATGTGAAGCAGCACCAGTCATCCCCAGAGCAAAAGCCTCCTTAATGACCAACCATAAAGCAGATGTAACATATTCATTAGAAGAATACAGACGTGAAGACAATAAGAATAAGAAAGCACAAAATAACGCAGATGAATCCCAAAAAAAAAAGAACAAATAAATAATGATGCATTATTATAGAGAAAATCATATATGCTAAATTTAAGTATTAGGAGAAACAATACAGCAGCATAACAATATAATTTCAAGCAATGAAAACCTTCAATCTTCAAGCTAGTTTACAAAAGAGTATAGTGATTAGCTTATGCATCAAACTGACAAGGGCATCAAAGTAATGATCCCAGTAAAATAAAGATACCTTCTCCAAGGGGGCCTTCTAGGCATGTAAAGATAGGAGAGTTGCCCCAAAGAACTGGAAAAATCCTGAAGGAAAAGCAAGATTAGACTCTCCAGGTCACACCAAAAACAAGAAAAGAAAGGTGTATAATTAGAGCAACAAATAAGTAGTTAAGGAACACCAATGTAATAAGCATCGGACAGTTTCATTCAAGAAACCAAAGTAAATCGCAGAGTGCACCAGCTTCAGAAGGATAGCCATCATAAGCAATTAAGCTCCACATTTGAGCAATATTTATCAAGTGTGAAGATGAACAACAGACCAGAATATAGTACAAGGTATAATCATACTTAACTCACAAGGGAAATATTTATAATAAAGTACTGTACTTTTGCACAATAAACCATCAAGAATGATTACAATAAAAGAAAAACGCCTTTGGCGAGTTGTCTTACAATCAAAACAGAACACATTCCATTGAGAACTGCCAGTAAGTGACCTCCCAACAGATATCAGCCTTCTGAGTCCAACTTGAATGATGCCAGAGGCAATCTTCCCCAATATCAGGCCCACAGTATTGCAGAAAAGATACAGTTAAATTCCCAATGATTAGAGTCTGATATAAACTAAGACCGCAAATGTACAAAAAACTAGTGCTACATCATTTCTGGAGTCAGAAAATCAGCATCTGAATTTACTTGCCCGTAATAAATGGGTGATTCAAAGCCTGTGAAACAGTTAGCCTTTTATCTGGATCTAGGGCAAAAATTTTGTCAAGCAAATCCTTGAAGTTAGCTAACATTTTAGGATCTTCGCCTGGAGAACCCCTAATGATGTTGCCAACATCTTTTGGCTTAATATTAACAATCAGCTTCCTAATACTCTGCACAAAAACACATTAAAAGCTCCAAGTTAATTAGAAAGAAAAGGCATGCAGCTTTGTTCGTTAGCAATACACAGTAAATCAATGGTTTTACAGTACTCTACCTTCTTAGTGACAGGATCTTCTTCTGTGGCAAGAAAATTCAAATCCTGGTCAAAATGCTGTTCAATAAAGGCTCCCTGAATAAGCAGAGGACATCAAGAAAGACCATGTAAGAATAAATACGTAAATAAGTATTCTATATAGTCAATGTCTTTGTAAATATATCTCAAAATCTTTTTTAGCATAAATATAGTTAAAACACAGATAGGACACACATAGTGCCTACCTTGCGAAGCATCTTCTTTGGGAAAGGCCCTTTCAATTCCATATGAAGACGAAGCATATCATTGTTTGAGGGCCCAGGAAAAAGAACTTTTCCTGTATATAACTCGTATAAACAACAGCCCACTGACCAAATGTCCATGGGATGATCATAGGGCAAGCCAAGAACTGCATCAAGAATAAAAAAAAAAAAAGCACTAGACAATGAGCCAACACATAAGAATGGAAAGCATATCAGGACATCAAGAATCACGTATCATAACACATATTATCAACAACAATGTCTTGTAATATTGTTCATCAAACTGAAATTAAAACACTTACTGATCTCGGGTGCACGATAAAAACGGCTCACAAGGTATGGTGTGATTTCATTTTTACCAGCAAACATGGCATTTCCAAAATCACAAAGCTTCAGCACATTTTTAGAATCATTTACCTGCATGGCACATAAGATAAAGACAAATTAGAAATAATTGATAATTGTTTAGAAATGATGTGACTTGATCAGAATCTAAATGTTACCAGCATATTATCCGGCTTAATGTCACAATGTAGAACTCCACAATTTCTGAGATGCTTCAATGCAATAAATAGTTGTTTTGCATAGGTTCTCACAGCAGTAAGCTTAAGGCCAATATTACGACCAAACTTCTTTAGAACCTCACGCAGATTCATATGAAGAGATTCAAAAACTATACAGAGATGATTACGGTACTTGAAATTTGAAAGATAACGAACACAGTGTCGCCGGTCATCTGGATCTGCGCCAACTAGCTTCTTCAAAATCACAAGCTCTTCTGTCCCTGCTTTTAACCTGCACAATAAATGAACAGTAGCAATCAGTTTACAAACAATCACAAATATACAATGGCCAAAAATATACAGCCAAAGTGACAAGAAATAAACAGATAGCAAAAAGGGATGAACTAACATAGTTTCATTGTTTCGTATGATTTTGATAGCCACTTCCTCTGGATCGCCACTACCAGCTTTCAGATCCTTTGCACGGACTACAGTTGAGAATACACCTTTACCATGAGCTGCCGTAATTTCATAGCGACTATCAAGTATTTCACCAAATCGAAAGCCTTCAAGAAAAGAAAATAAACCAATCAACATTGGAAAGAAAACTACCAGGAAAAAAATGTCAGTTAAAATACCCAAGCAAGGGTTGAAGCACGAAAATTTTTAACTAAAATAAGACTCTTGGTTGTTAAGAGGAGGCTAGCAGGATACATCTACCACAAAGACAGTAGATGACAAGTGACAACTACAGAACAGCAATTCTTTCTTCAAAAGAGCACGTAATCAACAGAAGAAACAATTCGAAAATCAGTTTTTACGCGTCAGAACATAACAAAGTATAGAGTATTCCTTGACTATCACAAGGCAACAGGATGATTTTATCATAAACAACTTCCCAGCGCATCCAAAATCTTTAGACCAACAACCAAATTAAACTTGGATGCTAGTGCACATTACTACTGCCACTAAACATTTCTAAACAACAAAGTCAAGGCTAAAGAATGGGTAGGCTACATGAACCAAGAGTCCATCTCATATAATCAACTACAAAATCCTCCTCTTTCATTCACTTTGATTCAAAGTCACATCTTCTTGCAAACCTATTTTCTTTATATGTTTGTCAACTCCTTTCATCCAAGTAATCTTTGATCTGCCTCAACCAAATCTTATGTCTCCATAACCTAAACCTCCACCTTCCTCGCAGGGGCTTTTTATGCTTAACGCCTCGCATACATAACCATCGTAACAAATTCTCCTTTATCTTATCTTCAATTCGTTTCTCGAACTTTCTTCCGTATATCTTCATTTCTAATTTTACACAACAACCTTTACATACAATAATGTTGGTCATTAGCTCCTTCTTGAAAACCCTAACAGTCAAACCCATATAATAATGTTGGTCAAACTATAGTCCAATAGCATTTCCCTATTAACCTTAAGCGTACACTAATATTCCAATAAAATTTCCCTATTAACCTTATTTGAGGCACCCAAATTTTATTCTATGGGTGAAATATTGATCAATATCTCTATTCCTTTAAAGAACCTTACTAGGTATTTTAATCATTCTCTATAAGCAATTCATTGCCATCTAAAGTCACATTATCTTCATTTGGTAATCTCCCAACACCAAAGTAACACTCTATATACTATATTTTACTCCTACTACTTCTAAAACCACTAAATTCCAACATTAGTCTCCATTACTTTAACTTAGAATTCACCCCCACGCTAGTCACGTTCACCAAAACAATACCATTTACAAAAAGAAAATATCACTGTCACTTCATCTAGGACAACTGTGAAAAGGAAAGGGCTTAGGGAAAATATTTAGTATAACCCAATTGTAATAAGGATATCCTCCGTCACTCCATTACAACTTAACATTTTTGTTATGCAGCAACTATTGATCTTAGCAATTACTAGCATTTTGAGATACCAAAAGGAACATAGGGCAAGATGAATAACCACAAATGATAGCAAATAGCTATAACCTTATATGACAGAAATTGCCTACCACTGGAGGCCATCCCATTTTAAATGAATACAAATGGTTCTTGTATAGGAGGCTCTAGTTTAATAATGTGCAGTGTAGTCTTCCTTCTCACCATTCATCTTAGCACGTCATATACATTAGTGACAACATGGAAACAGTTCAACAAATTTGACCTCAACAAAACAAATGGAGCAAATAGTATGGAATAGAGGGGGAAAAAAAACGAACTGTAGGAAAAAATATTTATGCTTTAAACATGAAATATTAGCAGGACATGCAGAAATTTAATCCTTAGATTCCCACAAACCCAAAAAAAAATTAGAGGAAAAAGATACAAAAATGCTCAACACAACAGTGAAACAAGAGAATTCTAGAAGAATAAAACTTACTATAATATCCCTCTGGATCATCCCAATTATCATGGAGACCACTCCTTTCAAGCGGCAAGCCATCTCCCTTACCCTGTCAAGTCAATATAAATCATGAGTTGACAATGAAAAAGTTCTAACATGCACCGCACCGCAAAATTTGCAAAGTTTAAAATAAACCATTTGCTCCCAACCATGAATAACTCAACACAAGACACATTTTCAAAAAACATTCAGTGGTGGAAGGTAGAGTTTGCAGGTAGAATAATTAAAACAAGATAGATCAACTCTATCCCATTATGAGTGCTAACTAATTCATAAAAAAATAATGAAGTTATTGAAGATAGACACTGGACTGTAAGGAGACTACAGGGTACAACAGAAGACAACTACCTTCTGTAGAATTCGAGTTTATAATAGCACAACTGACAGCAAATGAGATCTCTCTTCCAAAGCTTTCTGTAAAGCTTAAGAGACTCAACACCCAGAAAAACCTGAAGTTGGACCCACTTGTTTCCACCCAATAAGATTGTACCAAGACCCTGACCCACTTTATTTCCCCAATCAGACCAACTGTTCCATATAGAATAAAACTCAAATACCCCAATTTAAACTTTTGTTCCTCAAACACAACATATGAATGTTCATATGTCCCATCCCTACCCTAACTGGCCATCCCCCCAAAAGGAACAACTAAAATCCCCTCTTTGCTAATTTCATTTCAAAACATTTAACAATGACAGGAAGCAAAAGCATGAATTTCAAAACATATATAACAATTAAAACCAATATTTTAAGGGTAAAAAAAATAAAAATAAAAATAAAAACATACCATTTTACGAACTTCAGCAGGAGAATCTCCAAATATATCATCACAGAACATATCATTTGACCTTTCACTCTGAGAAAAAAATCATCATTAAGCTAAGAACATAGTTGAGAAGGCACAGACATTCATCAAAATGAGAACAGATAAAGTTGCAAAATAAAATAGCTAATTTATGTTGATACAAACACTGCTAGCCTTGAAAAATCAATTACAACAAAGCAAACCGAAATTTAAACATCAACCCAAAATACAAAACAGACCACCCTTTTACGCCTACCTAAAGCCCATATATTTAACATATCAACTTCTAAACCCTAACCATATTCAAATCAGCTATCAAAAATAAGGAGCAAAGAACAAGCTTACAGGTTTGCACAGTCAAACCTTACAGCCCTCTAAATAAGTGAAGAGAGCTAACCAGGTAAGTTCTAAATTACAAGCTTCATCTACCTGCTATTATTGCAGATTCTTATTAATGCTAAGGTTTCCAATTGGCTAGATATACTCCAGAGTAACCCCCAAAAACCAAACATGCTAACAAACTGAGTACGCTAGTGTGGAAAAATACATAAACTACATCAACAGAAAGCTAACTTTTCTACCTATTTATCATTATTTGCAACACTTAAATATATGTATTAAAAATACATAATCTGCAGAAACTGAATCTTTCAAACTGTTATTTACAAGAATTGGCCAAAGCACAACAATTAGCGGCCGCAACAATTCTTTGTTAAATGATTGTGATAGCGGAATAGAGCAATTGCACCTAAGGGAAGACATGCTACCACATGCATAGGCATAATATAAAATGTTAAGTCTTCAGGAATCTAAACCAATCAGAAAGTACAAGGGAAAACTTTATACCTTAGGAGAACCCTCCCCCAGCATATCAGTAATTCTTTCAGCAGCAGTTGAGTGTTTTGCCAAAGCAGATGTCGCCGAGTTAGACGATGACTCAACTACAGAAGCATCTTGATTACAAACCTTAACATGATTATTTTCTTCTTGAGCAACACTTGCAGAAGCCAACTTTTCAAAAGGCTGTTCTGCCAGCTCCTCATCCTCATCTGATACTGAACAAAATGTAAGGCAACTATTAAGGACCAGAGAGTAATAAAACAAAAAGAAACAAAAATAAGAAGTATAAAATATATGACCTTGAAAAGGAAAATCAACAAATAAATGCCTACAGAACAGCAATACGCTTTTATAAGCTAGAATGAATAGGCATTGAGCAGACTATCACTGATGGCTTCAAATTTAATACTGGAGAAGCTATCACCAATTTTAGCCTGATTGCAGAAATAAACAAAATATGCTACAGTTCCCTATGTCATAAATCATATTGAGAATATTAGATGTACAGCTAGTAAAATAAGATTAGGGAATTAATAGTGGTGGTGCAGAGAGAGTAATTCTCTTCAGAGAATCCCTACCATGCAGTAAGAAATAAAAAGAATAGGCCGCAACTCATTCCTCATCTGTCCTCTTCATTTGCAAAAGCCTTGCATTACATTCAGCAATAAGGTCTTTCCTAAAATGGAATTCTAACCTAGTCATGCTCCAAAAAATCATTTTTCCACATCAGAGCATCACATATACAGAACTAAACACCTAATTATAAAATCAAGAAAAGAAAACACACCTTTAAGACCTTGAGGCAAAGCCTGCTGCTGCAATGGTTTAGCTTTATATTTCTGAAGAATGGCTTCTCTTCGCCTTCTACTCTCCTCCTTGATTCTTTCTACATCATCCTCTTCATGCTCTACAGGCTTCAACTCTAATGTCTCCTCATAGTCCTTCTCATCATCCCTGACAGGAAAACTAATGAATCAGCATTGAATACAATGCAAATATACGGGAATATTTAAACAAAAAGAGAGAATCTTAAATGAGTAATACTTACCCATTTATTTCATCTGCATTTTCCTTCTGAGAATAAACTTTAGAGGCTTGGTCTTTCTCTGGGTTATGCTTTGACTTTCTATCCTTGAAATATTCTGCTTCATCATAAGCACGGCGCCTATCTCGATTTGCATCATCACGATCATCATATTTATGATACCTTCTACTCCTATCACTCTCATCATCCCTAGCCTTATCTCTATGTTTATCTCTGTCACTATATTTGTCTTTTCCTCTATCCATATCCGACTTTCGAGACCTGTCCCTTAACTTATCCCCTTCTCTCTCTGCATCCCTATCTTTATACATGGATATGCTATTATCTCTTGATTCTCTCCTTTCCATTTCAAAGTCCCGATCCCGACTCCTTCCGCGATCTCTCCTTTCCTTTTCCCTTTCCCTTTCAAGGTCCCTGTCTCTGCTCCTACCACGATCTCTATTCCAATCAAAATTGTATTTTGTCTCTCTAGAACTCTCCCTGTCCCTACAGGGATCCTTCTCCCATTCATGATCTCTGCTCCGGATCCTATCTCTTTCTGAAACCCAATCCCTTCCCCTCCTATCTTTTGACGACTCTCGCTCCACCCGTTTCTTGTCCCAGTACATCTTCACCTCTTTCTCTTTGTCCCTAGAATCTCTATCTTCATGCTTACCCTCACAGACGCTAGACCTGTGATGGCTGGAACTTCTCTCTTCTTTTTCCTTGGCCTTTTCTCTGCCGTTAACTCTGTACTTTTCATCATCAACCTTGCCATTACTGTAAAGCCTTTCATCGTGCACAATGCTCTGAGAACGCTCTCTTTCCCAAGTCTGATCAGGGGACTCAGACCTGCTCCTGTCACTTATAGCCTCTAAATGGTACCTTCCACGGGATGAGGCATGGTGCAGTGCTTCTTGGTGGTCCTTCCTGTCCTTATGAAAATATGAATGTCTTCTACTTCCATGGTCAGTTTCATCCACCTCCATTGATTCCAAGACCTGTTCTTTGCTTACAGTCCTACGCTGAAATTTTTCCTTGCCGCTTTTTTTGACAGGAGACCTATGCTTAGATTCTTCCTTACTAGACATTCCAGCAAGATCACCATTTTCCCTCTTCTCCAACACTGGGAACTCATCATGACCAGAATAACTCCCGTCTTCCTTACTATCATCACTCTGATCACTTCTTGTTGACTTCAAATACATACTAGAGTTCTTACCATTGCTTTCTAAACCATCATCAACGCTCTGTAGTACCCCAAAACACACGAAGCAATCAGAACTTAAACAAGACTAAAATACGGAATAAAAACTTTAAAAGAAACAGAAGACTAAAAATGCGACACACAACAGAAGTTATATGTAACAGTAACTAAGTCTTACAACTTAATTCCGCACTGAAAAAGAAGGCAGGCTGTCTTTTACGTAGTCGCCTCTTAGGATGCACCATTAATCAAATCCAATGTATAAAACTACAATGTAATCTATATCACAAATTCTGAATTAGGTCAGTTCACAAAATAATCCAACAAAATTAATCAATCAATCTCTAATCATCTCAATGTCTTTTTACACTAATCACATCATAATTAAGTAATAATTAAGTAAGTAGCATAATAAAAAATTAAATTAAATCAAATTAAACGAGCGAGCGAGGAAAGAGAATTTAGAAGCAGAACACACCATGTAATAATCATCAGCAGCCTTAAATTCACCTGATTCAGCGTCCGATTCCGTCTTTTCCACAGCTTTGACTTCGGATTCAACAATCTCGCCTTCCTCCATATCATCGTAACCAACAAGAGGAGGATGAAGACGGTTAGTTACGTCATCATCTCGGTTTTCGATATCGATTGCGTCTTTCTTTGAATCGTCGTGCTTTGTGCTTTTGTGGCGGTGGTGATGAGTGTGGCGTTTGTGGCGGCGGTGCTTGTGGCGTTTTGATTTTTCCGGTGAATCATCGTCGGAGGGAGTGCGATGGTGTTTGCGATGAGAGTCATGGGAATCGCTTGCCATTTTGAGAGGAATTTTTAGGGTTTTGGTTATGTTAGATGAGAGTTAGGGTTTGAAACTGATTTCGCGAGTTAAACGATTGGGGGAGAAGGAATTGTTTGTATTAATTGATTGCGAAGTGAACGAACGATAGATAAAAAAAATAAAAAATAAAAAATAAAAAAAAATCCAGCGTTTGGGAATTGGGAATCTTGTATCTATTTCCCTTTTTATCAATGAAATACTCTTCCTTTTTTGCTCAAAGTTATTCAATAGGCGACAATGATAATTTTTTAAAGTTTCAATTAAAATCTAAAAATGATAATTAAATTTATAATTTATTTCAATATATAGATGATATGAACTATATAATCTATATAGACAATAAAGAGTTCATTAATAAGAGGGTTACAATGTGAACTAATGGCATATGAGGGTTATAAGGATGTTACAAAAATAGTCATATTATTGAGAAAGTTACAAGTTATAATGGGCATACACAATTATTATTTTGTTACACTCCCCCTTAGATACCCATTATCTAAATGCGCTTATATGCAGCCTCATTAGAAATATTTCTAAGAAAAAATCCAATGGGAATACCCCATGGATAAAGGGAAAAGAGTGCGGCGCGCAATTACTCCCCCTCATTATATCACTGGAGATCTTTAAAACGATGCAATCTAATACGATAAACTAACTTTTTAAATGTTATGGTTGTGAGAGCCTTAGTAAATAAGTCTGCTAAATTATCACGTGAACGAATCTGCAAAACATTTATATTCACATTCTTCTGAAGATCATGAACGAAGAAAAATTTTGGGTGAGATGTGCTTTGTTCTATCAACTTTGATTTATCTTTCCTTAAGTTGAGCAATACAAGCTACATTATCCTCATATAGAGTTGCCAGTGCCTCTTTCCCGGATGATAAACCACAAACGCTTTTAATATGTTGAATTACCGACCTTAACCATGCACATTCACGAATAGCCTCGTGAATTGCTAAAATCTCATAATGATTGGAAGAAGTAGCTGCAATGATTTGTTTCATGGAACGGCAAGAAATGGCAGTACCACCATATGTGAACACATATCCAATTTGTGATCGAGCATTATATGGATCAAAAAAATAACTTGCATCTGCAAAATCAATCAAATTTTCTTTGGACATCATAGGAAAAAAATAAGCCCATATCATTCGTACCTTGAAGGTAACGAAGTATATGTTTAATCTCATTTTAATGCCTTCGGGTTGGACCTGAATTAAACCTTGCTAATAACTTAACTGAAAATAATATGTCGGGTTGTGTATGACTTGCAAGGTGCATTAGTGTTCCAATTGCACTAAGGTATGGTACTTCAGAACCAATAATTTCTTCATCATTTTCCCGAGGTCGGAAAAGATCCTTCTCTATATCAAGGGATCTTACAACCACAGGCTGCTCAACGTTGTGCTATATCCATAAAAAATCTTTTAAGAACTTTTTCTATGTATATTGATTGATGCATTCAAATCATTAATATACACCGAAATTATAACAAATCCTTATTTCAAATTTCTTTATAAAAATACAAGGGCCGATAGGATCATTTTTATAAGCTTCTTTTAACAAATACTCACTTAGACAGTTATATCACATACGCCCAGATTGTTTCAATCCATAAAGAGATTTGTTCAATTTAATACATATATGTTCTCGAGAACTTGACTTTGCTAATTCTGGCAACCTAAAACCTTCTGGGAGCTTCATATAAATGTCATTGTCCAGTGGGCCATATAAATAAGTTGTGACTACATCCATCAAACGTAAGTCAAGTCCTTCTCTTACTGTAAGACTAATCAGATATCTAAAAGTAATTGCATCCACTACATGAGAGTATGTCTCCTCATAATCAATACCAAGTCTTTGTGAGAATCTTTGTGCAACTAATCATGCCTTATGTCTTACAAATTCACCCTTTTCATTTCTCTTTCGCACAAAAACCCGTTTATATCCCATTGGCTTTACATCTTCAGGTGTACGGACTACAGATCCAAATACTTTTCTTTTTCCAAGAGATTTTAATTCCTTTTCAATTGCTTCTTTCCATTTTGGACAATCATTTATTTATCTACATTCTTCAATGGATTTTGGTTCATGATCCTCATTATTAACCATAACATCTAATGCTGCATTGCATGCAAAAACATAATCAATGTCGATTTGATTTTAATTCCATGTAATTCCAGACATGATATAATTTATCGAAATATCTTCATTATCAGGTTCCTGAATTTCTTCTTGTATCATGTTTAAAATATCTTTTGGAGGTCCTTTGGAAAATGTTTCTTCAATTTGATCATCATCAATAAATCATTGCTCCTTTTCTTTTCTGAGGATTCTTATCTTTGGAACCTATTGGTCTTTCACATTTCTGACGTGGATTAGACTCATTAGCAAATTTAGTTTGTCCTTCTAGAACATCTATTTTAAATAGAGCATTTACAGTTGGAATATGTGATTTAGTCACTCTTTTGGGGTTAGTAAACGAGTCTGGCAATTGATTTGCTAAATTTTGTAAATGAATTATCTTTTGAATTTCTAATGCATATTGTTTAGTTCGAGAATCAAGATAGGATAATGATAATTCATTCCATTTAATTTCCTTTTTCAACTCTCTTTTTTCTCCCCCTAATGTTAGAAAAATGACTCGTTAAAAGGACAATCTACAAAACGAGTCGTAAATAAATCTCTTGTTGTAGGCTCAATGTATTTAATTATTGATTGGGATTCAAATCCAACATATATCCCCAACCTCCTTTTGAGGACCCATCTTAGAGTGTTGTGGTAGAGCTATTGGGACATAAACTGCACATCCAAAAAATCTTAGATGGAAAATATTTGGTTCATAACCATAAACCAATTGTAATGGGGAGAACATGTGATAACTTGTTGGCCTTATGCGAATTAGTGTTGGTGCATGTAATATGACATGTCCCCTATAGAAATTGGGAGATTGGATTTCATAAGAAATGGTCTAGAAATTAACTGAAAACGTTTAATTAATGACTCTGCCAAACCGTTTTCTGTATGAACATATGCTACAAGATGTTCAACATTTATTCCAAGAGACATGTAATAATCATTGAAAGTTTGAAAAGTAAATTCACCAACATTAGCAAGACTAATAGTCTTAAATAAGAGTGTCTAGAAAATGTGTCCGTAACTTAATCAATTGGGCAAGTAATCTCGCAAACGCCAGGTTACGAGTTGATAATAAGGACACTTTTCATCTAGTCGATGCATCACTTAAACCATAAAATATCTAAATGGTCCACATGGGGGATGTATGGGCCCATAAATATCTCCTTTTATAAGTTGCATAAAACTAATTGATTCAAAATTTATCTTAGTTGCTGATGGGTGAATTATCAACTTACCTTTCGAGCAAGCAACACATAGAAAATTATTACGAAGAATCTTTTGGCTCTTCAAAGAATGTCCACATGAATTCTCAATTATTTTTTACATCATTATTGAACTGGGATGACCTAACCGGTCATGCCAAACAACAAAATTATCAATAAACTTTAGGTTTAATATAGCATGAGTTTCAATAGCATTGATTTTTGTGTAGTATAAACCAGTGGAGAATGTAGGAAGTTTCTCCAAAAACATGTTTTGAGCTTTGAGTTATATTCGTGATTTGAAGGAATTCATTATTTTCTTCATTGATTGTCTTAATATGATAACCATTATTACGAAAATCAACTCAATAAATTTCTTTGAGACAATGGGGAGTATAAGACATCAATTATTTTAATTGTAGTTCCCACGACAATTTTATGTTAGCTCTTTCGGAGCCTTTAATGATATTTGTACTACTTGATATAGTACTCACGTTAATTCTTTTCATCATCAAATGAGAGAAATATTTTTTATTTTTAAGTATTGTATGAGTAGTTGCACTGTCAGCAAGACATAGTTCTTCACCATTCATAACAAATTGAACTTGAGTAGTATTCATGTTCTTCATGAAATAAAATATATGTCAAAAAATTAAGCATAAAATTAATGATGATGGAATAATAAAAAAAAACACCCAAATAGTTCATAAATTCATAAAGCATAAAAAGTCCTTATTACAACCATAGAAATTAACATACGTAAATCAGTAGGTTAAGTCTAATATTTAAAACTGGCACAAATTGATATAAATTTAATTATTCCCTTCTTGGATAGTGAATAAATCAACAACTTCGAAATGAGTTGTATTGCCAAAATCAAAATTATTCCTTTTCATGGAAATAAGGATATCAGAAACTTCTAAATAATTTGCATTTTCAGAATCAAAATCACCTTTAGGCCTGGATATGAGTCGAACCGAGCCCGAGCTTGAGAAGCTCGTGACTCAGCTCGCTTAAGACACCTAAAGCTCGGGCTCGTGACTCGCCGACTTCTAAAATTTGAGCTTGAGCTCGGCTCGACAAAAGCTCGCGACTCGGCTCGGTATAAGCTCATTGTTTAGCCCGGTATAAACTCAATGTATTTTTTTCATGACTCAAATTGTGTTTGTTGTTGCTATAAATTTTCCACAAACTCAAGGTCTACAACATTTTGTATATGGGCATTATTCATTGATGGACTTTCATTTAACTGGGATGACATTCTCCCGATATAAGGTCTATTATTACTACAACAAATTGAAATTAAAATTTTCATATAAGGTGACTTTATAACCAAAAACACAATTAATAAACAATATGTCCTTTAATATATTTTAATTATTTATATCCAATACCACCTACTAATTTAATTTAAGTGTTTGTATCCCTAAAATCTGTTTTTCTTAAAAATAATGTGTTCAAGAAGAAAATAATCTGAAGAAAAAAAATTCGATTAAAATACTTTTTTCCTGATAAATAGTTTTTGAAAATACAAAGAAATTCCCGTAATTTTTCTGCTCAAAAAATAATCCTTTTCGAAAACTATTTGTTTGAAATATACCTGAATCTTTGTTTGAAATGGTGAAACACTTCGTTCCTTGTTGCAATTGGCTTGAAACATGCAAATTAAATTATACAAGATGGTAGAAGGTGAGATGGTTGGAAATGGCGAAAAACATTGAAAGTGAGACATACTGCGAGCGAAGGAAGGGACTGGAACAACCACGACTTGAAAGCGTGGTAGTAGATTAGAAAATAAGAAGATGATTGTTGGGACTTGAGAGTTGGGTACTTGAGTGATGTGTTTCGTGTGAGGAAGGTAAAGTAATATTGTGGGGATTTTTGTAAGATTTTAATGACTGAACACTGATAATAGTTTTGACTTTTGATGTGTTAACAATCATCACAATGTACTACTGCTAGTCTGCTACACTACAATTTGCCTAAAAAAAATCTATGCATTGTAGTATTGTACAGTCCATAGTACAATTAAAGTTGGAGTAAAGTGGACTCTTGGACCAATGTTAGCTGAATAGCAGCAATGTCGAGGCCCTTATTCCATTTACCCATAAACTTTTCAATTCTCCATCATTAAAGGTTGTCGTAGTGTCGTGTACCTATAACCATTTAATAAAGTTTTGGTTTTCGTCGAGCCCTCGAGCCTAAAATGTTCGAGGTCAAGCTCGGGCTCGTTTTTGTAAAGCTCGGGCTCGGCTCAACTCGAGCTTGCCTAGTTCCGAGCTCGAGCCGAGCTTTGGGCGATTCAATCCCGAGTAGCTCGCGAGCTAGCTCGGCTCATATCCAACTCTAATCACCTTTACCATCTTCAAGAACAAGGTTTGCCTCAACTTTCTTTCCTTTTTTCAATGATTCTTGATAAAGTTCAATAAGATGCTTTGGAGTTCTACAAACCCGAGACCAATGGCCTTTTACTCCACAACAGTAATATATTGGTCTCACTTCTCTCTTTATCACCTTTATCATCCCTACGTTCCCACTTCTGGTAGAAATGTGACTTTTTGAAATGACCTCCTTGACCTCTACCATATCCATGCCCACGACCGCGACTGCGCCATTGGCCACGACTGCGACCTCTACCTCGACCACCACTACTGGAAATGGTCTCTGTTTTTAGTTTCTTTCCCATTATGGGTTGTCACATTAATAGCTCGTTATTTTGCTCAGCCACGAGAAGACAAGATATTAATTCAGAATATTTTTGAAATCCTTTTTCTCTATATTATGTCTGCAAGACTATATTATTTGCATGAAAAGTGAAGTATGTCTTTTCAAGCATTTTTGCATTAGTAATATTTTCTCCACATAATTTCAATTGAGAAGTTCTTTTGAACATAGCTGAGTTATATTCACTAATAGATTCAAAATCTTGCAATCTTAAATTCAACCAATCATAATGAGCTTTAGGGAGTATCACTGTTTTTTTGTGGTCATACCTTTCCTTTAGATTACTCCAAAGGATTTGTGGGTCTTCACAGTTAAATATTCATTTTTGATCCCTTCATGTAGATGACGGCGAAGGAATATCATGGCTTTAGCCTTATCTTGAGGTGTTGCCTTATTCACCTCTTAAATTATTTCACCAAGCCCTATAGCATCTAGGTGTATTTCACCATCTAACACCCATGATAAATAATTCTTTTCAGTAATTTAAGGGGCCACGAATTCATGTTTGGCAAGATTCGACATATTTCACTATACAAAATAATATTACAAGATAAGTATGTATAACTAGTATCCAAAAGTATATACTAAACGTTAATAACCAAATGAACGATATGATAGTTAACACTGGAAAAAAATGTACACGCAATATAGTTGTTAATACAATGCTTATAGCAGCAAAAAAATGTAACATGATGGGCAGAAGCAAGCTATAAACACAAACAACGGTGATTGTAAAAATGGTAAAATATGTAATATAAGCAATGCAAATGCAACAAGCAGTTAGTGCAATGTGCAAGCTCATAGTAATAGAAAATGACAAGCAAACATACAAGTATAAACATAATAATGTGAGATATATGCATGTGAATCATATGATCACAACAATACAAATAGTATTATACAAGGAAAAATATTTCACACACTCAATATATAACTATTATATAATATAGCTATAAGTACACATTTTTAGCATATTACATTATACTATGTCATGGCCTACACACTTGGTGCATAACTACTACACACAAATTGATGACATTATTGAAATAGATAGTAGAAAAAATATAGTATCAACTAGATAACAAATAGCTATTCATAAGCTGATTACATGATGAAACAAAATGCAACGCGTAATTATACTCTTAGTACTAGTACAATTCAAAGCTTTCACAGCTATAAACAAAAGTACACACATTCATTACATTGGTTGAGTATATAACGTACATATATTTTAATTTAGCGCAAATCGCAAGTATTGCAATATATACTATAAGAATATGCTATTCAGCTTAAATAATAACAGTATTTTAAATCATATACTATATACAACTTTATTTAATCACTTGCATGAAAGCTTATATTTTGTAATTACAAGTACTAAAAAGTTTCGCAACAAGATATATATACGTGATACTTATATGATGATATGCGATTCTCGGTAAATGTTTAGTAATCCTACTTAGTTGGCTAACACTGGTGGTGATAACATGTTATAAAATAAGGGGAAAAAAGGAATATTATAGAGAGATGCAAATGGTAAATCCTTATTCCTATATATTCTTTTATTTCAATTTGACCGATATGAATAATGTAATATATATGGATAATAAAGAGTCCATTCATGAGAGGGTTACAATGTGAACAACAATTATTATTTTATAACAATTTTAATTTTTTTGCTTTTTTCATGACTATTTATGTTTTATTTTATTGTGTAAATATGAAATTGTGTTGAATTTTTGGAGAAGTAATAGCGTTTATAGTACTAGAAGTTAGTGGTTCAATTAAAACATCTAATATAGCTCACATTTTTCCTCACATATACTTTGCCAATGGGCATATGGGCTTTCTTATGTGATAGAGTGTACCGTGACTTTTCAAGCACTTTGGTGTATTGATGTTCATTATTGAATATCAAATGAACAATATATTATAAACACAATTATAATTTTAGCTACCAATAAAAAAGAATATAAATTTTGAAATGTTGGGATATCTATCAAGGTTTAATTTATTAATAATATATGAGTGTGTGATTTACAAGTCATAATTAAAAATAAAATCGTAATATGATTGGATGATGAAAACCAACTAATTTAAATGGGTTTCATCATATATGAATTGAAGATTGCAATATGATTTAAAAATAATTGACTTATTTTCTAGACTGAGATGAATGGTCTATTTATATTAAGACAATCATAGTAATTCATATGAATACTTTGATATAAATATTTTTACTAATTTATTTAGATTTAGATATAAAACATAAATATTAGGCTGAATTGTAAGTTGGATTTCTTACACTAATTTAGCTAAGGAATACATAAAACTCATTATACTACTAACATTTAGTATAATCTCGAATATTTCTGTAATACACAGTCATTCCTAGTATGATTAATATTTTTTTTTCTTTAACATAACATATTATAAGTGGTTCTTATTTTAAAATACGCAGTACTATTTAAGACAAATTTAATGACTTAAAAACTTATATTTTTATGGCATAAGTAGTAAAATTTAAGACTGATTTAATATCAAAAATATTTTATTTTTCAATACCAAAGTTTTTCTAATTTGAGTTTAATTTTTTTGTTTCTAACCTAACTTGAATTTTGTCCCCATCCTCGTGCCCGACCTCAAGGAGCTCCTCTAACATAGTGGAAAACCTCCAAAGTACTCCATGTCATCGTCCTCATCATCAAAAGAAACGTTGACAGCAGGTGAAGGTGGAGGATGATGAATAGTCGCAGTTGAAGGCGCATGACGACAACTAGTCACTAGTGAAGAACTAGATGCACGAATAGTCTTAGGAGGGCGAATGTGTTATGTCTCCCTCTGCATCCTAACGAAGACATTCATCCCACAAATTCGAGTATGTTGCTGATCGGAATACTTCTGTAGTCATGAATTCGGGAATACTCATACCTCTATATTAATTTCAATAGTAAATATTATTACTAGCGCAATCATTATTCTTTATTATTAATGAATATTAATGATTAACACTAAATATCTCTACTTTTACGAATACACTAATTAGTTAATACTGATTATTAATATTATTGTTGCTAATTACCTATTATTAACAAAGATTATTAAGACATAATTCGAATAATATTATTTTACTATTACGTTTATTACTATCATTAACATTAATTTAATTTCATATTATTAATAATTACCTATTATTATTAAATAATATTACTAAGATCGACTTATTATTCATTAACATGACTAATTACATTACTATTATTCAATTAATATTATAGTAGTATTATATATTATTACTATTCTTAACATTATTTTCATATTATTGTTGCTAATTATTATTACTAATTACCTATTACGTAATTTTAGTACTACGTATTACCACAATTATTGACATTCAAATAATAGAATTTTGATTTTCTAAAAGACTAGTTACTTACTTTTTAACACTTATTACAAATATATACAATTATACTTATTTTTAACTAAGACTCAATCTATTACTATTATTATTTAAACATTGAATATTATTACTACTAATAATTATTAACTATTTTGTTAGTTTATATTAACTATTTTTATCTACAATAGCACTAAATTTTGGCTAATTATTCAAATAAGTCTTGATAACATAATTGGTCGATTGAACTACGTAACACTATGTAGTCGATCTTATTTGTGGGTGAATATTTATAAATGTTTTTATTGTATAAAAAAAAAATCAAACCTTTTTGTTTTCATGTATTTCAGTATTTGATATAAAGTTTGTAGTTTTGCCTATGTTAGTAGTGGATTTGTTCCAAGTTTGAATCTTCTATTTGAAAAACGATAATATGCTTTAGAAGCTTATTAAATACCATGTCTACAATTATAGAAACAACAAGTCCCTTGTAAATACCCTTCAAATAGAAATAACTCAGTAGCAATTGAAAAGTATAAGGTTCAAGTAATTATAGATCCTAAAAAAGATCCTTAGAAATCACTTTCTTCCAAAAAAAAAACTAGGGTTTGTGATTGGGGTAGTAAAAAGAGATAGTATAGATTTTGTAAAACAGGATACTTGGGATACTTATAATTGTATGGTTTTATCAGGTATCATCATTAATGTATCAAATTCAGTCAAGAAATTTGTAATGTTTCTTAGTGATGCAAAGTAGATATGGAAAATACTTGAACAAAGGTACACTATGTCCAATGGTTCAAGGAAGTATAAGCTGAATAAGGAAATTTATGAAACAAAGCAACAGGGGAAAGGCATCATTGATTATTACATTGAGATAAGTGGATTGTGGGAGGAGTTGAGTCATCTTAAGTTTAATAACTCATATTTTAGATATTATATTAAAAACATTTATATGCTAAGTTATATTTAAAATTAAATGTACATTATATTTTAGTATTTTAAATAAAATTATTTTAAGAACATTTGAGTATAATTAAATAATTTTAAAAATAATTTGTCCAATTATAATTATGGACCACCATATATATTTATTTTATAATTTTATTAAGAAAATAATTTAATTTTATAAATAAATGTTTAATTTTTCAATTATTCCATTAAATTTCCAAACTACCCTCTAAAATATCCCGAGTATTCACTTTTATTCCAGAATATTCTAAAAGCTTTTAAGATATTATTCTTAGTAAAAAAAATTATTTTTAAAGATATTTATAAAGATTGTTTTAATTTAAAACTAATTATATTAAAAATCGGATATATTACCAGAAAAAAACTTTTGACCTTATCTAATCATGACTAGCTGCCATAATTAGTACTTAAAAAATTAAAATTATTAATATATTTATTTTATCCTAATTTAAAGGATATTTTTAGTTGAAAAGATAGTTTTAATTTAAAAATAATGAATTTTGAAAAAGAAAATTCCAACCTTATCATATTCATTTCCCATGATTGGTATTTCAAAAAAAATATTATTATAAACTTTATCTTTTTTAATTAATTCTAATTGGTTTGTTTTGAATTAAATGATTTTAATGGGTTAAAATATTTAATAATTAAATTATTTTAAAAATAAAAGATTTTTCTAAAAATTTGAATGATAAATATCATTTTAAGTTTATACTTATCTTTTAATATCCAAATCCTAAAATTTACCCTATTTTTCACTATAAATAGACCTTAAACGTCACCTAATTTTTCACACAAAAATCATTAAACACTTTTTTTTCTCTCAAACTTTCTCCCCCTCTCTCTAACCACTCTCTATATATCTCCAACCACCTTGTGTCACCACCAACCAACCACCAGCCACCATGGTTGAATCAAAATTCGACTTTTTCATCGTAGATATAAGAAATATTGCTTCTTTGATACTCTTATGGTTGAATCATTTCTTCTTCAACAAAATTATCTCTTAGTTGATGTAAATAAGTTTTAAGAGAACATTCTTCACAAACACTTTCTTCTAACTTGAATACTTCATTAAGCACAATTTTTGCCTTAGGTTTCAAATCTTATGTAGGAATACTAGTGATAGTAGTACTTCCTTCACTCTCTTTTAAAATTGGTGGTTTAGGCTTATATAAAGAAGAATAAGAACCCTTTAATGGCATTTTATCTCTTGCCCATACAAGGTCCTTTTCTTGCTTCTCAAAATGTTTATCCAACCTAAGCACATCATCAAACAACAAATAGCTAAAAGTTTTAACTTTGTTAGCAATAAAAGACTTTAAACTAGTTAAGAAACGACCGACTCTCATCTCCTCTTTTTCATCCAAATCACAAAGAATACAAAGTTTTTCAAACTCCTTAGCATACTCAACAACTGTTTTTGAACCTTAGAGAATTTGATTGAGTTTTAGAAACTGATCTTGGTGATATTCTCTAGGAATAAATCGTTTCTTTGATTGCCTCTTCAATTCAGTCCAAGTTTCAATTCTTGGATCACCATCTCTCAATCGCTTACTACTTGACGATTCCAACTATAACCTAGCATATCTAGTAAGCTTTAAGTGTGTAAAATTTAAAAGATTTTCTTATCATCAAAGCCTTTGTATTCAATAGTCTTCTCAAGTTGTCTAATACACTCTATTAGATCCTCATTATCACCATCACTAGTGAATTCATGCAATTTAACAAGATTTATATCACGATCATTATCAAGAAGAGGTCTAGGTATACCATGATTTTGAGGCTTACCAACTTGAATAGACAAAGTGTCCACTTTAGAGTTGATGCCAGTAAACATATTCTCAAGTTCTATAGATAAAGCAGTGAGATTGTCATGGAAACCACACATCATGTTGTTAGTCATGGTTTCTAGGTTATCATTGTGTCAAAGGAGCAGCCATGATGAAGAGAGAATAAAGCGAATAGTGAAACAAAATCCGACTTAATTAGGATTAGGTGAAGATAATCCTAATTGGAATAGGAAAGCAATGTCCTTGCTTATGTAGAAAGAAACCAACCAGGATCCTTACTTGTATGAATTTGGAAAAAGATTGGATCTTGAATCTTTTTCTCGATCAACTTCTATAATGTATCTCCTTTCCTCGGATTCGTTATTGCTCAAAAATAGAGAAAAATCTATTCCATGATTCCTTAGCATGTAAGGGTTCCAACGCAAAAAGAAATGCTGGAAAATTCAAAGTAAAACTTAAGTTATACCCCCAAAACTCCCATACCTACGTAAAACCTTTCTTCTTTGCTTCACAACAGCGCAAACCATAATGAACTTGCACTCGAATGCCACTTGAAGCTCTAATACCAAATGATGCAGAAGCTAGCCCAAAACCTAGATAATTAATAAGAAAATCATATTCCTAAGGTTAGAATTAAGCAAGCAATTTAAATTCCCAGCTCAGATGCTGTCACATAGACTTGAAAGCAAGCAAGCAAGCTTAACTTTAAAAAAAACTGAATTTATATCATCTCAATGTAAATAACAAGTGGCCGGATAAAACTTAGAAGGAAACGACTTCTAAGGAAGATTTTAATGTCAACAACACTAAAATCCAGTGTTTGAACCTTAATAATATTCACTCAAAGCTTAAAGCTTCATAAAACTATTTTAATAATCAAATACAACTCCCCTTGAAGGGGTTGTGGCTTCTCTTATTTATACTAGTGTGTAGAATGAACCAGGCGGCTCAAAAGTTGAATAAATTAACTAGATTAATCATTTTGATCTTCATTCTCTTATTCGTATCAGTTAGAGTAGCTAAAACAAGGCCAATTACTAAGTTTCCATGCTTTATGACTAGATTAATGCAAAAAAAGAGAGGAGAATTCCTAAACACTTCAAGCAATCTGTGAGACAGAAAGAGTGGATGCAAGCCATGAATAAAGAGTGAGATGCTCTTGAAATATACAGGACATAGGATAACTAATTTGCCCACAGGGAAGCATGCTATTGGTTGTAAGTGGTTGTATAGAATCCAGGCATACAAGGATGTGAATATTGAAAGACACAAATCCAGGTTTGTTGCTCTAGGCAATTACTTAAAGTTTAGCACTGATTATGACCAAACATTTGCAAGTGTGGCTAAAATGACTTTTATTAGATCTTTACTTGTTGTTTCTCTAGAAAGGTGGGTTGTGCTTGAAATGGATGCTAAAAGTGTTTTTTTATTGCATGGTGATTTACAAGAGACTGTATACTTGAAAATACTTGTAGGATACAATGAATATGGTAGCAAAATTTAGGCCATTGCTGAGGGAGCTAGATCCAACCAGAGAAACTTTAAACAAAGTGTGTAAACTACCAAAGTCACTATGTGATCTAAAATAGGTCCCTATATAATAGTTTGAAAAATTAAGCTCAGCTTTGAAGTAACACATCTTTGTTTAATCTAAGAATGATTACACCATATTCACTAAACAGGTGAGGAAGTCCTTCACATTCATACTGGTGTATGTTGTTATCTCATCATTACAGGAATTGATGTGAAGTAATCGATGAAACAAAAGCCTTTTATCAGTTTAGTTCCACATGAAAGATATGGGACAATTGATGTATTTTCTAAGGATTGAGGTTGATCAGTCTCACCAATGGTACACTCTGGATCTCATTGATGATTACGACATGAAAAATGCAAGAACAGTCAAGCTTCCTATGGATAGTCATGAAAAACACAGTGCCAATGGAGGCATCCCTTGAATCAGCCAGAACAATACCAAAATTGATGGGAAAACTAATTTATTTGACAATTACAAGGCTTGACATTGCTTACACAGTCTATGTGTTAAGCAAATTCATACACAAGCCAATAACAATGCATATGCAAGCTGCAAAAAAGGGTGTTAAGGTATCTAATCGCTCTCTAGACCAAGACATATTCGAGCTAGCCAGTCCACTACACAACTAACAACCTATTGTGAGTGTGGCTGGCTGGTTGTCAAACCACAAGGAGATCGAATTCAGGCTTTTTGCATTCTCTTAGGTAAATCACTAGTATCTTGGAAGAGAAAAGACAAAGCGTAGTGACTAGAAGCACCACATCAACAGAGTATAGATTCATGGCTCTAATTGTTTTTGAGGTTATGCGAATGAAACAACTACTAAGGGATCTATGCATCAAAGCTGCATGGTGCAATTTCTATAAGATGTGACAACATGGCAACTCTAGACATTGTGGCCAACCTAGTGCACCATAAGAAAACCAAACATTTACATATTGACTGCCACTTCATCAAAGATAATAAAGCAATAGATGGCTCGTTGCTCCAACATATGTTCCTTCAAACAAACAGCTAGCTAGCAGACATCTTCACCGAGCAATTAACACTCAACAAGAAGACTACCTACAAAAGCTGGGAGTTCGAAAGAAATCCGCACTTTCAGCTTAAGAGGGAGTGTTGAGGTTAACAAATATGCTAAAGCAAGAGTAACAACCAAACAATGCTGTCAACAAACAAATCAAGTCATATGCACCATTAGCTTTTATTCTCTATCATTTTTATTCCTCTGTCAGTTGTCATATTGTCATATTCTGTTGTAGCGTCCTAGGATAAGTGCACAATTATGATTTAGGCTCCATTTAGTAGGGTGTAAAGCATCTTCAGCTGAAAATGGTTTTCCATGGAAAACCTTTTACGGTGGAAAACTCATTTTCATAAAAAATTTCCATTATTTGGTTGCATGAAAAATGATTTTACATTTAAACATTTTTCGTTGTTTGGTTGAATTGAAAATCAATTACTCTTATGAACTTTTCTAACTGTATTCTCTTGTCATTTTTTTAATTTTTTCCGTTATATTTTCTAGTTGTTTGTCATTAGCTAAATTTGTTATGGTATAATAAATATTTTTTTTTATAAAATCTACAATATATTTCTTTGATCTATTAATAACATATTACATTATATAGAATATTGCCATAAAACTAGAGAACCTTAAAAAATTTGGTTCAACAATATAAAAAGACTTTAAGCTAACTATAAAGAAGTATTCGCAATTGAATAAGAAAACCAATCAAATAGGTAAACCAATCAACTCTTTGTAATGTAATAGTTTGTATTTGTATATTCTAAATTCTAATAGAAAGAAAATTTATAATTTCAAATAAACTGTTGAATGTCCGCATTTCATGAGAAACTTTCATGATTCAATCGAATTAGGGGGAAATCTAGGGTTTTTTTCCGACTAAAATGGATAAAATATGTTCACACTTATGATATAGTTCGATAATTTAATAATCAAGATATGAGATTCGAAAAAAAAGTACTAAATTGATGATATTCAAAGAAAATGAAAAGAAATTATGGATTTTTTCCCCAATTCTAAAGAGAGAGAAAGTGTGGAGTAGAAAGAGGGGGTATCAAGAATATGAGAAATGAAGAATGTGTGAATAGAATAGGGCATGGGTCTGGCCGAGTAGGCACGCTTTTGGCACAGTACGACACAAGCAAGGTCGTGGCATGACATGACACGCTGTCCATGGAGTGGACCACGGTGGACAGCAAAAAAAATTAGGCACTAGCACGCGAGAGGCATGCCAATTTGGCTAGAGGCACGACCCCAAACACACTATTATTTAGTACTATTTAATACAATTAATATTACTATTATTTTTAATATTATTATATTCTTATAATATAATTTATTTTATCTAAATTTTTTTTTCAATTCTATTGTATACTTTATTTTTTTTTTGTTAAAAAAAATTAGGCCAACACGAGGTTAGACACGGCATGCCAAGCACGTGGGTCGTGTTAAGCCATTAGCCGAGTTTTAGGGAAAGGTGACATGACACAGCACGCCATGACTACGATTAGGCACGACACGAAAAGAGGCATGAGTTGGTAATACATAAGTTGTTTGTTAGTTGGTAATTTTTTTGGAGTGAATGGATGTATTGTTTTACTCCCCAATTTTGGAGGAAAATATTTTCAATAGAGTGTAAAATGAATTTGCATTCCAAGTTTTACATCCTATATTTTACTCAAAACTAAAAACTGTAAAATGGAAAAACAGTTTTCAAGGAAAATATTTTACACCCTACTAAACGGAGCCTTATTGCAAAGTGTGTGGCTGATAGTGTCAGAGTTCTTGGAGCAGCCTCCACTACATGTCATGTATTGTTGCATTGAGCCCTTATAAAAAAGAAGTCGAAATGAAAGGAATTGGCCGAGCTACTGGACAAACATGGAGCTGTTCTTATTTGTATGTGAATATTCACAAATGTTTTCATAATTGTGAGAGGATTTTATCAACCAACAACAGATATTTTTTCTGCCACACTCTATTTTGTTATGGTTCCATATCTTGTACTCGATGTACGTATTTCACAATTTCATGTCATAATTGAAATAAGGGATTCATACAAAACTAAAATTTTAGGTAACAATGGAATATACATCATGCAACATGACCATGACCATGACCATGACCATGACCATGACCATGACCATTAGCCATAGGTGGCTGATTATCAAGGGGTTGCTGTTCTTCCCGGGGAATTCCTTCATCAAACTCTTGTATTTCCATAATCTCCACCCTTCGATTCATCCTTCTCCTGATTTTAATGGCCACATCAGATGGCCTGAATCTTCCGCACACGCTTACTTTGTTGTACTGCCTTTCTATCACATGTGTTTCCACCTCTTTCAACACAAAAAACAGAAGATTAATGAAGGAAAGCATTTGACATCATAAACATATTTGTGATCTTCGTAGGGAAAGCAAATAATTACTAAAGTACCCTAATTATCATACTGTGCGAATTCCTTATGTAACATTTTCATTTGGAGAACAAAAGAATAACCCTTTACTATTTGTGACTGTGTCAAGATTTCCATAATCATAAGATAGAAACCCATTGAAGATTTCATTGCTAGCAGAGTTATTATTGGTTTAAAGATCATGAAAAAGCATAACACGTACAATAGGAGGGAGTTTTCTCGTGAAATTCAATTTATTTTGTACTCGTCAAAAAAAATATGAAAATAGAACTCATGATGAATGTCAAATGTCTCTTTAAAGGTTAAGCGACATAGTCTCTTTGTTTTAAACAAATATCTTGTACGCACACGGGATACAATTATGTTATTATATCCCAAACAAAAATTACCTTTCAATATAACAAAAGTTATACCATCAACACAAATATCTCATTTTTTTTTATCAATTTTAAAAGGTAACTTTTGTGTTTTTTACTATCCTATGCACTGAAGTACACTGCTCTCATCCCGTAATATTATGGACATCTCACCTTTCATGTTGAGAAGAGTTCTTCTTAACTTTTTGTAACACCCTTTGCAGTCAATGGAGACTCTCATAAGCATGCAACAATACTGCAATAATATTACCTCAATGGCTCAAATTAGATTTTTTTTGAGATTAGAAAATCCAAAACAAAAAAAAAAAAATGAATCTGCGCTGCTTAGAAGTTAGACTTGCCTTTACTGACATTGACATTTCATGAGGGTTGGACCAAATTACTTGAGGAGCTGCTGCAATTTTTGGTTGACATTTGGGGTTGGAGAAGGAGAATTTTAAGAATTTACTGAAGAAATTATGTTTTACTTTTTGGGGTTTCATTTGGAATCTGATTCTGCTTATGTTTGAGAAAGAGTAACATGGAATTATGTGCTGCACATTTATATGGAACAGGTATTTTGAGTCATATCATAGTCTATTGATAAGTAATCAGAATATCCCCGTTGATGGGCTAAGGATTTCTGTGAGTATTTCTTTCTTGGCTTCAAAGATCATTCTTGGGATGTTACTTCTTCCTTAAATCTGGCCTCCTGTAGAACACCTAAAAGAAACCTTTGAGTTTGGTTTATCCTCAAGAATCTTGCTTACCTAACCTAGTCTATATCGTGGCCTCATGGGACTACAAGGAGATCAATTTACCATGTCATGCATCAACCTCAAAGCCCAAAAGGCCAATATAGTAACATAAATGATGTGATGATACAGTTGGGTTTCAACCAATCAAAAAATTGTTTCAGACTCTGTCCTACGGTAAATAATTATAAAAGAGAAATTTCTAATTTATACCCGATATAAGTTAGAAAAACTTAAAAAAACGTTATGCAACATGAAAATAAATACATGAACTCGAGATAAGAGGCGTTTCCTATTGATTATGCAGAAAGAGATAAACCTATCACACACCCAAAAAAGGGGGAAATTGATAGTTTGTTGTACATGGAAAGCCTCATGGAAAAAGAGAAGGAAGAGAATTTACAGTACAAAATAAAGATGTTCTACTACTAGTACTAGTCTATTCCAATCTTTGAACTTACATTACTGAATGGGAGTTTCTGACATGATTTTCAAGTCCTTGATGATCCAAACATTCGCTTAATCAAAGCAACCTTGCCTAAGGCATTTTTTTGACGAGTAATAATTTGTTTCTTTGAACCTTTGCTGTATTTACAAATGATGACCACCTTCTTTTCTGACAAATTCACCACCACAGATTCTGTTTCTGCTTCAAGAAAAGTGAAAAACAATGAACATGCATATCTTTACCTAGTAAAGAATTACGACTACAACAACACTGATTTTGGATTCTGCAAAAGGCTCACCATCGAAACGAGAAATCATGTCGATAATCCTCTTCTGACATTCCGTACACCTCACATCTGCTGATATAACAACCTCCTGAACCTGTTGCCAAATTGAAAATGAACCAGTCAATTCAGAAGCTTGCACTACCTACGCAACACAAATATACGTAGGATTTGACAACTAACGTCTGGCATGGTTAAAGACTCCATGAATCCGAGGCTAGTCTGAGGAAAAAGTGCTCCAGACTCAACAGTGTTATGACTTCCGAAAACCTCAATCGCCTCCCCTGCGGCTTCATAATCAACACCCACTGCCATCATTTTTTTTTTTAATTTCAACATAAGAGTCACCCCACACAATTCATCTGCTGGCCCTCCACAGTTTGTTTCTTTTTAAGATGGATATTTCATACTTGCGTTTTCCTGTTTGAATTCCATAAAAAGATGATATGAGTAGAGGGTAGACAGTGAAAAAGATCTAAGAGCAGCCTTTCCCATATTGAAAGAGGTATACCATCTTTCCTATTTTCCTTGTTTTTCTTTTCTCCTTCAAACTAAGATGCTTCTCCTAAGTTGATGAAGCAGAAAAGTCAGTATCAAATACCACAATGGATTGGACAGACGAAAGTATGGGGAGCGTACCAAGGTGTGCTTTCAACATACTACGCCTAGTATACCACTATACCTTAATACTCCACTTGGGTATGTGCATAGTAGATAATATATGCTTTGAGAAGGTTAGGTAACCCCACAAACTATGAAATAATTGGTGAGTTGGTACTTTCTAAAGTAAGCCAGAGTCTTCATTTTTGCCTTTGCCATCACCTTTTTTCAACGGAATCAAATGGCCTACAGCTGCAAACTTGAGGGATCATGCTAGTTCTAGGTGATTAACAAAATCAGATTACCATTGTCCCAAAAAAAAAAAACAAAAAAAAGAAAATCAGAATAATTTACCCATGTGGCCATGTCATGCTTCTGAACTAGTTCAAATGTGACTGGTTATGGATAACGTCGTCTATTAAAGTATTACTGTATTTCTGTTTAATTCTTTCTTAGTACAAAAATAGTAGTCATGTACACTGTTTATCGATACCAAGGAAAAAAAAAAGTAATATGTCCTAGAGAGGAAATGGATTATAATAAACTTTCTAAAAATAATAGCATAGATTAAACATATTGGTGAGGATAATATAAAGGAGAACAGATTTTATATAACAAGGTACTCGACAAATTGATCAACCCATATTTAACATTGTACTATTTTCTCTTTTTTTTTTCTTCCCATTTGTTTTTGCGTAGTTTAATTATAAGTTTGTAAAAATTAAAAACTTAATATTTTAAAAAATATAAATAGAGACAAATCTTTTAAGAATTTATATGATTATATTTTTCCTTACAGATTATGGAATATTTATGACTAAAATTTAGTTCTAAAATCTATAAATTCCAAACGAGAAGAACAAAAAAGAAACGAATGGAGCAATGGATTTCGGACCAAGTATATCAAAAACTTGCTCTAGTACTCTTGAAATTGAAAATATACTATTTGTATTAGGAGTAAACAAAGATATAACCATTGATCATGGAGAAGGATCATTTAACTATTTAAGAGAAATACAGTTGGGACTTGGGAGGGTCCCAAACAAGAAACTGGGAAGCACCCTCATTCCTCCATTCTTGTTAAGAGTAAAGCAAAAGCAAGATCATTATTCAAACTTCCATAGCACGGAGAAAAGTATTTGTATATCTTAGCTGAGCACTACCTTTCCGACATTGTTCATTACCTAATATACCGCCGTCATGGCGTCATCCTTGATCCACTATACCCCATTTCATCTCCCAGCCTAGTGCAACCAGAGAGATCAGTCCACAACTTTAAACATCAGCGGAATTATAAAAATACTAGAATACCAGTTCGAAAGAAGGATGACATTTCAGGTAACAGAGTTCAAATCTGTGACTAGCCAACAGCCAGACACTTATCTCCTTGTGCATAGCCGTAAAAAAAGCACACATTACATACAGAGATTTCCAATAACGGCTAAACAAGGTCATTTGCATTCACTTTCTAAGGATGTTAAACCTTGAAAATTAGTTTATATCAGTCCTTGGGCATGGGTTCAAACCTGGAAGAGCACTGTGGAATTTGTATCAGTGGACAGAGATAAAGTGAAACGCAGTTGCTTCACCTCTTTAGCCACCACTTTTGCAAAGAACTGTTCTGTTCTCCTTGAAAGCAAGCTCGTTGTCACGTGCTGACTACTTTACCCCAAGTCGTATGCACGCGGCCTACTGTCGACAACACCCGTTAGTTTTTCAGTCAAGGCTTGGCCTCCCCTCATTTGTGCATAGCATCCAACACAACCTTAAGCCTTGTACTTTCTCTATCTAAAAGCAATCAAAACTTTCTTTCCAACACACTTTCTCTCTCTAGAAATTTTCCTCCTTACTTAGCTCACTTTGTAGCTCAATTTGTCTAGTAAGTACTCGGAAAGCCTTGACTGATCAACTAACGGGTGCTGTCGACAGTAGGCCGCGTGCAAATGATTGGGGGTAAAGTAGTCAGCACGTGACATCGCGCTCACCAAGTCACCATCTTCCTTATAGTAGGATTAAATGTAAACCGAATTCTCCCTGATGGCTTCTTCGGAAAAAAATCGTTGTCAAGTTAGACTAGTTATTACAAATTTTTTCCAACTTATTAGCCTCTCAAGCTGCTTGATCATCATATACTCGACAGCATATTTCCTTCTGCAGAGTCAGAATACGCATAAGAGCACGAGCTGGTAAGAGCAATTAGGACTGATAAAACTGCAAAAACAGAATACTTTATGAGTCAATAGCTGCTATGAAACAGCATCAAGATAATACAACAGGCACAAACACGGCCAAAGCACTTTTCAACAGCAAACTATATTACACCAACAGTCAAATGCCAACAATCCTCCATTTCAGAGAGGAAAAGACAAAGTGATACAATTATCATAATAATCTTTATTACCAAGCACAAATGTACAAAACTACACGGGCATCCTCTAAATAAATAAATAAATAAATCAGCCCTCAGAGATTAAAGACTGCTTAAACAAATCAAGAAAAAAAATTGGGAAGAAAAAAAATCCTACCAACCTAGAAAAATACTCCTATTTGTTATTCTATATTTTACTCAAAACCGCTGCTCATCAGTTTTGAAAGCTATTCGAACCTGAGGGCCCCCAATAAATATGAGTTATTGATACATTGTTGAGATAGCACTCAATCACCGCACCATCTTCTAAGATGACAATCCTGATTCCCTGCCAATTATGTAGTTAAGGAGAGAAAAAAGATTATGCATACGCCAAAGAAAAAGCCATGACCTAAAAAGCCCAGTTCAAAGATGGATTCCAGAGCTTAGCAAGGAAACTACCATCTAGACATAACCAGGCTGGTTAAAGACGGAACTACTGATGGGCTGAAAAGAGGACACTATCATCTAGACATAACCAGGCTGGTTAAAGACGGCACTACAGGTGGGCTGAAAAGAGCACCATTTAAGTACTTGCAATTGTCATGATCAACTTTGACAGACTTACGACCCTCTTTTCCAACTTTCAAGGAGGAAGGAACAAGGAATTCTTGATTATTTTCACGAAATGTTCTTTCAGGGTTTATTTCATAGCTCCTACAAGCCTGCAGCTTCTGTACAACTATACCACTACGCTTTCTCTTACATGATGCTTTCCATTTCAACTGTGAAAGGTAATCATCTTTCGAAAGATCAGTTACAGCTAAACTATTTGTCTTCTTGTAGGCTGTATCAAAATGTAAATTAGTTGAATAATCTCGAGTCCCACATGAAAAATTTCCTGTACCACACTCAGGATGTTTGGCAACAGGAGTTTGCAAATGTTTACCACTGCCATACTCTCCGCATTTTCCCTTTTTCAAAATTTCAGACAATATGGACGCTGCAGCATCTGCCTTTATACTTAATTCTCTCCAAGCGCCCCTGAACCTTACTTTGAGAGAAGACAGCTTCTTGTTTTTCACCTAAATGAGTTAATATAGTTAATAAAATTTCAGGTAAATTTAGGAAAGGGAAAAGGGAGAAATGAGAAAAACAATTGAAAGATATCACAAGAGAAATACTAACCAGGAAAATAAACTCGGAGTCTCCCATTAGTTTCTTTCTGGATTACTATACCCTCCCACCAACCATCATGCCACCATGCATCGACAAGGGTGCCGATGTTGATGACCCACGACGAGACTTTGTCATCACAAATCACAGATGGTCTAATAGCAGTCCTACCGTTAAGCCAAAGGCACATTGCATCATTAACAGCAACTTTTGCTGTCAATACCCATTCCTGAAAGCATAACCAAGTCAATCATAAGGCAAAAAGGATACAAATAACTAAACAAGAGAAAACAGACAATTACTGCAGAGAAGAGGGTTAACATATAACATGGTAAAAAAGTTTATCAAGACACACAATGAAATTGGTCTTTTTCTTCCACCTCGAAAAAAAAACAACAGAAAGGCGAGATCTTCCGTGAAATTTTTTTTTTTTGTCTTTGCCCCAGTATCGGAGTCATTCAAATGCAAAACAAGAATAAAAAACATATAACTCAGACATAAAGTGTGTCACATTTGTTCCCTGTTTATTTCTCTAACATCACACAGGCAATTTGGTCCAAATAGAAATGTTAAAAAACACATAACTCAAGACAATTAGCTTCATTCTCGGCATCCTTAATGTCAAGATAGTGCAGCTTAACTTTGTTCTTGTGCTTCTTGATAATAGTTGCACTAAACCAACAGCCCCTCATCCCACTATCCTGTGATAAAACCTCAACCACAGAGCCCACAGCTATGTGTTGAGCAACAGCACCCAGGTTCTCTTTAATGACTACAGTGACACCAGGGCCCTGTGCTAAACCAATGGTGGTTTGACCAGTGTTATAACTATCTAAGGAACCTCTTACTGCAGCACACTGCAAGTCCACTTTGAACTCCCTTGATAAACACAGTCTCTTCCTTGGCTAACTCCCATTGAAAGTGCTGATATCTTCTTCTTTCCAAGAATACTCAGGCAGAGATGCATTCTCCAGAGTCCTTGCTGAGGGAAGAGAAGACATATATCTGATAACATCCTGTTTCCAGTAACCTTTCACTTGAGTTATGTCCAAAGGCTTTAGGTCATCACTGTCATATTGCTGACAGCACATATATGGTTGCAGCAGAGCATGTTCAGCTTTAGACATGAACTTGGTATAATGCCTGGGACTTAGAACTGTGGTGAATCCATCTATGCATTCAACACTGAGATCTTGAAGGCAAAGAGAAGAGAAAATCTCTCTGTCATTAAAATTGCGAGGCAAATCAATACCAATCTCATCAATTTTATGAAACCACCGTACCACAACCATCTTGTTGCCTTTTTTATCTTCATACATATCATCCAAGTATGCTACAAGCCTTTTTTTCTCCTCAGCCAATACATGGACAAACTGGTTAACCTTTACAGAGATTAGAAAATATTGTTAAATTGCTAGGCATGTGATGGAAACCAAGTATGTCTTAGGTATATGAAAAATATTAACAATCATCCTAGCATGTAGCATAACTAAGTCTCACCGAGATTTTAACTCCATTACGACGAAAAGCATGATAATGTTTCCTCTTCTTTTTGCACGTCCATGGATAGCCCAAGCAAAGTTATCATGCTTTTCGTCGTAATGGAGTTAAATGAATCTGCGCTCAATAATCCAATAAACAACAATTAATTCAGAAAGCACAAAGCCATGGTCCACATATTGAAGTAAGAAACACACCACATTTCTAACAGCGCTACACAGTCCAATGGCTTGATTACTGAAACACTCTGATTCATCAAAATACAACATACCAAAACGAAAGTGTTAACTCAGCTGAAAAAAACATAAATGCAATTACAAAACACAGAGGCGGTGGGAAAAAGATCATTTGGATCATAACCTATAAAAGATGAGGGCATGAGGATGCCAATGCTCTCAACCAGTTCTTAGTCCTGCAGCCCAGATCATAATCAGCTATTATTCAGCGCAAGGCAAGGGCATACAAAATATGCAGCGATTTTCAAAGATGAATTTTAAAGACAGACACAGCATAATGAGAAAAACATGCTAAATAGTGCTATAACAATAACAGACATCAAAATCCATAACCCAAATCCCACAGCAACTCCACAACCAGAATAACCAATCCATTGACAATTTCACAAATAGCATTTCACAATCATTCCAACCAAATTCATATCGAGCGCTTTCAAAACTGATTGTGGAATGTTATTACAGATCTTTTTTCAACCATCTCATAGTATTTTTATCAAAAATCCGCCTATCCAATAACATACTATCAGCTGACAATTTAGAGCTTTACAAACAAAGCAAGATAGCAGGACGCAAAGCTAGCTACAACCACAGTATACAATCCATCCAACTCAACACAAGTGGAAACAACAGCGTCTTAATTCAATCAACTCAACCAGAAATCTAAAAAAAAAGAAGTCTAACATATATACCCATAAATTAGCACCTTCGAACCTTTCAAACACAGCCATTTGTGAATTGGATTTGTGAGGGCAAAAATTATATATATATATATATATATATATATATATATATATATATATATATATATATATATATATATATATATATATATATATATATATATATATATATATATATATATATATATATATATATATATATATATATATATATTCTTCCAGTTGTACAAAATCAAAATATGCATATATTCAAAACTTTACTCTCATATCATACAACTTATCAAAATTAACCCATCCTCAACCCATGAATTTTAAGAAAAATATTGGGATGATATTTTGCTAAAAAAAGGCTTCAGATTTCATTAGGAGTAGATCTTGATTATAAATTGAGAGGAATCCCAGAGATGAAAACAAATATATAGGGGCTTAACTCGATCCTTCAGTATCAAAAATTCAAAGCAGAAATAACCCTAGATTTTGTACTACTACATGGTCTCAGTCAAGGGTTCTCATCAACCAAAGATTGAATATTTTTTATCAAGATAACATTTAAAAAAAAAAAAAAACTAAATTTTCAGATCTGCTGCCTCTCTTAAGAAAGGCATAACGTCTCAATATTTCAAATCCAAAATAAAAACAATAAATTTTTTTGATAGAATTTTTTTATTGATTTTTTATAGAAAGGCGTAACAACCCGGAAAATTCATAATCTTAAACCAATAATTTTACTAAAACAGACAAAATTTTATTTGATGAAGAACAAGAAGAGGAATATAAAAAATGCATCTTTGTCAGCTCAAATCAACCCTATTTTTCCAAATTCTCAGTAAATTGAGGAAAAGACTTAACTTTATTGATAAAAATTAAGAGAACGAACTGGAAAAACACATAACCAAATCTGAATTTCTTGCTCAGTTGATTAATTTGTTCATCTAAAAATCCTAGAAAACCTAAAAAAATTACGGTAAAATTTTTTTTAAAAAAAGAGTACCTGGAGTGAAGGAGCTGAGCCAATCAACAACCTCCTTCTTCGATGTAGGCTTAGCAAAGCAATGAAAATCGAGCAAAAACCTAAAAGTCATATGCCTCAAACTTTTCTCTTTGGCAATCACAGCTAGATCAGACCCTCCGTCTCTTCTCTTCAATACATAGTGAATCTCTCTCCTCCCTTTCTCCGAACACACAGACACCTCTTCCCATCCTACATACACCTCTTCCCATCCTACATACACCTCTTTAGCCATCTCCGTCGCGCACGCCGCCGGCGATAGCAGCCTCTCCATTACTAATATATTCTCAAATTTTGTTTACTGTTTTTTTTTATGGAATTGAAAGGAAGAATCGAGAGGGAAGGTGAGATAGGAGAGAAAGAGAAGAGGGGGGAGCGTATTTGAATTGAGAATAGGGTTTGGGTTTGGATTTGGGTTTGGGTTTGGATTTGGGTTTGGTTTTGGTTTTGGGTTTGGATTTGAATTTGGGTTTGGGTTTGGGTTTGGATTTGAATTTGGGTTTGTTGAAATTGATTTATAGTCTCAGCCCTGATGACACGCAAGGAAGATCGTAGGAAAATGCGGTTTATTTTCGAGGATTTGACATTTTTTAAATTACGGTTTTGTCCTTGGATATTTTTCATTGCTTTGGTCTTGCTATCTTGTCTACTGCTTCGTAATGCGGAGTTATGTGATGTACTCTCTTACTTTTGCCCAATTTTTATTTTTGGAGTTAAAGTTTAAAAATTTTGACGATAATTCTCATTATATTATTAAACGGAATTTTATTTGATGTATCTTAATAAAAAAATTTAGGCAAAAAAAATAAGGACAAAGGGAGTACTATTTAAGTGAAATATAGTTTATTATTTGAAAATGAGGGTGGGGATTGGCTCATTGTCCAATGGGTTTTGAGTTTTAGTGATTGACTAAGAGGAAATTAGTCTAGTTTAATATTATGGTAAAGTACTTATATGGGGTGTTTAGTTCGCCATTCAGGAATAAAATATTATGAAAGTTTATTTCTTGAGGGCATGGATTCAAATGGCATACCACATTGTTTGGTATATATAAAGGGTTTGATACTATAGGGGAATTGAATGAGTTGTGAATTTTTAGGGTTAAGGTAGATATGAAATTCCAAGGGGTTGAGAAGGAGATAGGATCCCTTGGGTATGTAATTTCATTCCAAAAATACTTAACCAAACTAACCCGACTAAGGTATGGATTCAAAACTCATTCCAAAATATTGAACCAAACACCCCTAGTTTGTACTTTGGGCGGGGAGTTTTGAGTTTAAAGGTTAGTTGTTACGGAGTATTGGATAGGGCGATTTGATGGATAAAAGGGTTAGGGTTATAATAAGGTTTTTATTACAAAGGATCAATATTGAATAGGGTCATTATAAGCCCACATTTATAGTCCAATAAATTTAAGAAAGAAACTAGGTAAGATTAAAGAAAATATATGTTAGTAATGAATTTGAATAAATAAATAGTTACCTTTTTTCTCTCCCTTTTCATTTTGCATAATTTATTTATTGACTTGCTCCTTATTATTCTGCTATTGACTCACGACCCGCCCATTATTAACTACTTTGAGGTAACCCTTTATTGAATGATCCTGATTCTATTTTTAGTATAGACCAACATTTTAATCTGAGACAAACTAGATCTTTCCTTTTTATGAAGTATTCTATCAAATTAGTGCTTTTTCATTTTTTTCATACCCCTTGTTACCATAATTCCTTCATTCCTCCTCTTAAGGGTAATTTAGTGTGTTCGCATATCTTTGTCTTCACTTATGCATGAATCCTTCCTTTTTCGTGTTGTTTCTTCCTATGCGTTTTGTATGGTTGAAGATAGTAAGGAGGCTTCTGGAAGCAATAAACTTGGCAAAGATATAAAGAACCTTGAAGCTTAAAGTTTAGGAGGATGATCAATGCTTCTTATGAGAGGTCTATCAGTTGATTCATTTTGGGAGGGCACTTATTGCAAATGACGATCACCCGCTTAGTTTAATTTTTTAGAGAAAATGTTTTGAGAGGGCACTAAGAGGACAACGAGAGGGCGCTCAAGCCTTGTGTATCTCACAAATTACACGAAGCGCTAGTTTAGTTCAATATGTTAGAGATTAAAACGTTTTGAGATAATACTAAGAGGTAACGAGAGGGTGCTCAAATCTTATAAGCATCCATTCATAACAGTAAATGAGATCCTGCTCATAAGCCCTATTTTCATATATTTTGTGAGTCTTTGCTTTTTTTTTAATATAAGAAGGAGAGGGGGTATTTAAGAAATTTTTTTGGTCATCACAAAGGAGACTCTTTCTCTCTATTTTTAGGTTTAGGTTTTTAGAGAAAGAAACTTTTCATTTTCCGAAAAAGTGCGAAAATTTATTAAAAGATTAAATTTTAGAGAATCTAAGATGGAAACTTATATTTAAAGATGATAATTTCTTACTCTTTCTTACTCTTGCTTTTTTAGAGAATCTAAGATGATAATTTCTTACTCTTTCTCTCATATTTTGTTGTTTTATTTTCTCATTTTGTGTTGTTTTGCTTGTAATTACTTGTTCACTTTTATGCTTTTCATAATTTGTGAGTAGTTATTTTACATGGGAAAGATTTAAAGCCATTGATGAGTTAATGAACCTCTAAGTCAAATGAGGATTTTAAATTAGGAAGATTTAGTTGATTGATTTGGTATTATAATGAACTTTTATGTGATAGACCATCATAAAAGCATTACATAAGTATCTTTAGTGAAGGATCAAAAGATGAAGTTAAGGGGTTGCGTCGAATCTATCATTAGGCTTGAAGGACCATAAGAATATAAACTACATAGCCTATGAGACTTATTTGGTCTTTTTATATATGTTGAATATGTTATAGCCTTCTTGTTTGAATGCCTTAGGTTTTACCTCATTTTTCAACATCAAAACTCATTTGCAATCAATAGGTTTTCCCCCACCAAGCAAATCAACCAAGTTTCAAATTTACTTTTCAAATAAGGATTGTATTTCGGATGTCATGTCAATAAACCATTTTTTCAAAGTCAGGACTTCAAAGCTCACTAGTAAAATAATATTGACTTGCGGCTACAAATTTGTGGCGTAATATTAAAAAAGCCGCAAATTAATTACAGATATAACTAATATGCGGTGTCACTAACACACACCCGCCACATTTTAATCTAGCAGCTATTAATATGCGGCGTATCTAACAAACACCCGCCACATTTTAATCTAACACCTATTAATATGCAGTGTCACTAACACACACCCATCGCATATTAATCAATACCCTATTAAATTGCGGTGTCACTAAGCCACCCCCTCCGCTTATTAATCAAACCCTAATATAAAAAAAAACACGGCTTCGATCTGTAACTCAAACACACAACAACTTTCCTCCTTATACTCGCAGCAACTTAACAACACCACCCAAATCATACTTGCCATAACCCATTACCTTACCTTGCCACCACCCAAAAGCAACGACACCACCCATGCCACGCCACCACCCAACACCACCAACGACTCGTCGTCGTGTCCTCCACCGAGGTATAAGTTTTGTTTTTTTTTGTTTTTTTGTTGTTTATTCCATTTTGAATGGGGATTATCTTCGCATTTGGCTAATGTTGTTGTTTATTTGGAGTTTTTATAAATTAAAAAGTGATTCTCCTAACCTGTTAGGGTTCAAAACCCTTAAAAATCGAATTTTATGGATTATAGGGTGTTAGAGGCCTTTTTTGGAGAAAATAAGTGGTTAAATCCCCTATAGGAGAATTTAAGGTGGGTAGATATCGAAAAAATACACAAGTTAGATATATTATAAGCCCCATTCGGAGTCCCGTAGCCAATTTTATGGCTTCTCAAAGGTTTTTTTCAATATCTCAAATAAGACTTCACTGAAATTACTAAAGGCCAACATGGTTGTGTAGTACGTTCAAAAATAGGGGGTTTAAAAAAAATTGCGTAATTCAGACTATCGGGCTAAGAGATATGCCTCTCTGAATTTTCCGAAACCTCGAATGCACCGAAAATCTATGAAGAATTAATTGTTTGTTTTTTTAGTGTAAAATATCGTAGATTGCAATTTTGCGTGCCAAAATGAGTGGTCATAATAGATTTTTGAATTTATATGCATCACGGTAGATCATTTCTTAGTTCCTATTACATTCTATGTATTACCTTGTAGATCGTTTCGTTATGTTCATGTATTATTTAATTGTTTCATCTGAATGCATTATTCAACTAACATGGTCACGTGTTATACCTCTTCTGAATGGCCCTGGGTTCAAAGATCAGCAATTGCATTGGTGTACATAGTTGATGTGGCGTAATAGGGGCCAAATTATGGATTTTTTTTTAAAATACAGACCCATTTGCGGCGGTTCTTTGATAAAACCACCTCAAATAGGTATAAATTTTAGATTTTTTAATTAAAATTTACAAATAAAATGCGGCGTATTTATGTTAGAACCACCGCTTATTAATTCAATAATTTGCGGCGTATATTGTATGACCCGCCGCATATTAATTAATTTATGCGGCGTATTTAATACGCCGCAAATTTAATAGATTAATTTGTTGCTATCCCAATTGTTGCTAGCCTTTTGACGCCGCATATAATACTAAAAACCCCGCTACATATTTAATAATTTCTACTAGTGGCCTTTCTATAGATGGCAAGTCTATCGAATCTATTAGACCTGATCAACAATGGCCCAACCTAATGGCTCAACCCAACCCAATAAAGTTTCGGTTTTGGAAACAAAAACCAGCCTAAAATTAGGGTTTGGGCAACTTGACTTTAACTCGAAAATTATTGGAATGGATTTGGATAGTGATGCATAACCCAAAGCCTGCCCGATTATTATTAGGGCCTATATGGATATGAAGCTAACTGATTAGTGCTGCATTAGCTTGCATTTGAGACGGTTATTATTTTCATATGAAGCTAGCTGCTGAGTGTTGCTTTAAGATGATGTGGCCATGTATTTCATGTAGCTTGCATTTGAAAATAACAGCGCATTTATGTGGTATGAAATATGAATTAAGCTTTTGAGGGGATTACTTCTTTGTTCGATTTACAAATGATATTCCTTAGCAGAATGCAAATGTGCAATTGCTTAATTCTATATTTCTTCTTTGTATATTTCCAAGAAAGTAAAGAAATGTCAGCACCCTATTTTAGGAAGTGAGGATTGTTAAAGTCGAACCCAATTTAGGATGTAACTCGCAGGCACAAGTGCTTTTATCTATCTCTACCAGAAATTGGTGTTCAGTCTCTCCTCACCTCATTCTGTCACTGCAACTATTTATTAATATTTTTGGACAAATGAAAATAATTTTTTAGCATCTTTTTTACAGCATATCACTAACAAGTTATGGTCAATTACCTATTATATCCAAGAGTTTAAAATTAGTTGGAGTGGATTTGTAAAAAATTTGGGTCTGCAACAAAAATGATTTTAGGTGCTAGTGGTTACTGTGAATTAGGTGTTCACATGAAAATTACTTATTGAATAGTATTATTAAGATTATGTGCATGTTATTTTTTTTTATTCCCACCTTAATAGTTACCACATTTAGTGCGTTACCTCATTGTTGTGGGTTAAGTTGACTGATGCATTATTATTCTATTTCTATACATTTCAAATCTTTCTAAGATTTCGGTAAATATTGCACATTGACATATAACAAGTAAAAAACGACCATTGTTAAATTTATATGGTGTGTTACCTCATTGTTGAGGATTAATATTTTTTACAAGTTATAAGCATTATTTGCTCAAATTCTAAGCTTAGTAAAAAAAAAAAGGTCCACAAAGCCCCGAAAAAGTCCTAAGTCTGATTTATATGAGATATGGATAACAATTTTAGTTACGAATACAAGCCCGGTCTGAACCCAACCCGAAGAGTGGGTAGCAAACCAACCATTTGACCCGATTCGCCCTTTGATCAGGTTTAAAATCTATGTAGAACTAGAATAACAAGGGTAGCACTCATAACAGTTTGTGAATTTTCATTCAAATACTACATCAAATGCTCTTTAGATTCAAGGAGGGTGGGAGTGGCTTGCAACACCTCTAGTTCACCATACACTGCCCTTTGTGGGCTTGCATGAGTGTGCTACCTCTAACAACATGGGTAATGTTATGTTAGTTTGTTTCTCTTCGCAAACCCTATGAGAAAAGGACACTATCTTTAACAGCAAACACTTTATTCTTATTATATTGTGGAAATTGTGATACACTTAACAAATTATTCATTAAATCCTCAGCCAAAAAACACATTGTCAGTGGATTAGGAACTTGACCTTCCAACATTTCCAACAACAACGTACAATATCGCCTTTTCTATTATCACCAAATATCACAGTTTCTCCATTGTAATCTTCAAGTGAGAGAAACTTGGATCGATCTCCAGTCATTTGTTTAGAACACCCGTTGTCGAGGTACCACGAGTTGATTCCCCTCACTAGAATATGTAAGAAAACTAGTTATTAGAATTAGGGACCCAGGTTTCCTTGGGTTCCTATGAAACTTTACAGTCAATCATTTTCTTGATCTGTACTTGTTTAATTTTTCTATCAACACAATGTTCCTTTTGGCACACATTTCACTCAAACGTTCGGTGAGTCCACAAAAGGTGCAAACTTTACTTTTAGGTAGATCTACATACTTGTTCCTTTTGTCCTTTTTTATTTTTTTGCGTAAAACCTAGACCTTATGTCCTTTTTGCTTGGGCCTATTCTATTCACTTTGAAACTCCTAGTTGTTTCACATTTTAAACTCTTCTTAGTAATCCCAATTCCTTTTCCAAGGTCTTCATTGACTTCTTAGCATTTTCTAAGTTAGTTTTTAACCTTTTAAACTCATCGTTGAACCTACCCATAGGAACTTCGATTGAACTATTAGTGAGATTAATGTGAAGTAATTTATATTATGTCAACTCAATATTAAGCAAGACATTTTCATTTTCAAATGTTCATATGTTTCTTTTAAGGACATGTTCCTATCCATAAACTGAGAGAAACGACTTTAAACGTCGGCTTTGGTATTAGCTAAGTAAGTCATACAATCCTTACATAATTTTATAGCTTTGTCACTCTTAGACTTTTGAAAACTTAAAACCTTGTCAAGTTCCATAGTTTCTTTTAACAGGCACACACGTTTTTTCTTGGACAAGACCCTAAGAGAATTAGTGGTTACCTACTCTTCAACATTCAAAATATTGGCTTCATCATGGATTACCATTAAGCAGATTTTGGCACACTCTTCTTCAGGTTATTCCTCTTCTTCCACGGATTCAAAATTACCTCATGCAGTTATCATGGCTTTTCAAACATTATTTTTGGAGAATGAGTTCCTGTTGAATATCTCCTTGGCATGTTCCTTTGATTTTTCCCTTTTTAGTATCTCATAGAGGACATTCTCTAATGAAGTGCTCCATGCTTCCATATTTGTGACAACTCGAATCAGGTTTGGAATTTCGATTTTTCTTACCAAAATTCCTTTCCTTTTAGTTTCCATATTTGATGTTCCTTTACATCCTTTTGAACTTTCTTACGAGCAATGCAACCTCTTTACTTTTAGATTATTCAGATGTGAGTCTTTATTAGCCTTTAGTGCCCTGATTTTTGGAACTGTGAGCGTTGTTAGTTCCTAAATGCAGTTCATGTGTCATAAGAGATCCAACTAGCTGTTTGACATTAAACTTTGTGAAATCCTTGGCTTCCTGTAGTGCAGTAACCTTTGCTCTCCATCTTTTATCTTATGGATGAATTTTCAAAATATTTCTTACATGTTCATTAGTAGGAAGATTTCTTCCAAAAGAAACAAGCTCATTCTTGATGTTAGTAAAACGAGTAAACATGTCTTGAATTGATTCATTTAGACAAAACGTTCATATTTGGACATTAGAAAATCTATTTTAAGATTCATGAATGATTTGCAAAAGATCCCAAATTTGCTTAGCCATTTTACGACCTATTATACGATTATGTTAATGAGGACCTAGACCATAGTGAAGTAGTTTTATTGCTAAAGTATTTATCTTGATTTTCATAAAATCATCTTTTTTCAAATTTATAAATTGGTTTAAGAACTACCTATTATTGGAGTCTATTGTAGTCACCTACTTCAATCACATGATGTCTCTGGTAAATTTTTCCCTTAATATATATCCCCATTTGTTTCTTCCAATAAGTGTAGAATTTCCCTTTGAACATTAGAGGTCGTTGTGTGGAGTATACTTCTTCAAGGTAACTTGAATTTTGTGAGTTGCCTCTGATACCAAGAGGGGAAGAATTAGAAGTATAAGAAATCTTAAACTTTTTGTGCAAATTGAAAGGAACTTGTAACACTAAAAGGAACTTGCAAAGGGAATTTGAGATATTTTTGTGTGGAAACCCTTTGTGCCCAAATCAAATTAAAAAAAAAACCACCGCCTACCAGAGATTTTGAACTCTCTTCACTAATTGGGCAACCCTAAATACAACGTATTAGGAACTCTCAACTTATGTTCCTTTCTCTCACTCTCTCTTGCCCTTCTCCCTTCTCTTTAGACTTAACTTCAAGTTTTTACAAGGCCACTCTACCTTATCCACCTATTAGTACTAACAACTTAAAGATTGCAACTTGAAATAAAACTACATGAATTTGGAATTTTAGTAGAAAGTAATAAGCATTTTTCGTCTTTCAAATTAACTGATTGAAATGTTAATTAAATGCCTTATACAATATTAAAACTCTTAATCTATAGTGATCAAAGAATTTTCCATCACTTCTCACACTTCCTTGATTTAATGAAAGATAACCCACTAACAAGAGTCCTTGTTGACCTTGGCAAATAAGACAGTGCTTGTGGCAAAGAACGTGATTTTACATGGATAAACTTTGATAGGAAAATTGTTAGTACGAAAGAGTCCAACTTCTACTTACTTAGTTGGAGATAAATTAGAAAAATAGTTTTCACGTAAAGCCACTTAAGATATTTTAATAAAAATATTTTCCTAATTAAAATAAAACCATTACACATAAATTAAGGAAACTTTGACACATTAATTTTAGACTTCTTGCTAGTTCTAAGTAAATAAAATCTTAGTCACTTACATAAATTCTAAGTACAAACTACTTAGTTTTCATATTCCCTTGACTTAAAGGTATCTCAACGTTGCTTTAACCTTGGTCCTTACTCCGAAACTTGATTAATATCATTTGCATATTAAATCCACATTTGAAGCATTTGACATTTTATAAACTTTGTATGATGACTTTTGAATGTACCCTTGCTCTTACTCTGAATCTTGATTCAAGTTCCTTCATATACTTAATCAAACAAACATCAAATAAGTTTGCAATATCTTATCATCACCAAAACGGAACAACAACATTCCTACTTCCTCGTTTATCGAACCTTTTATGTGGATTGCAAGGAAGCTTAGAAAGGAATAATTGAGTATGTTTCTCTCTTATATGGTCTGCATGGTTTTGCCAAAATAAGGAGCTCTATGAAAATGTGGTGGTGGATTTGGTGTATACATGATGTAAAATCTAGTAGAGCAAATGGATCTAAACATGATTGGAATGTGTTAGGATTGTTTTTTTTTTAATTTGGTGAAACGTGTAGGCTTTGGGATATGGACAGAATTGAGAATGATTAAGGACGTGTTTTGGCTTGAGAAAACGTATTGGGCAGTAGTGTTTAAGGTGATTAAAGAGAAAAAAATGTGGGTATGTGATTTGGGACAACAAATCTGATGATAAAATACAAAGAAAAGAAAAGGTGATTACACAGAACACTCAACTTGTAGTCAATGGATATATAGGCAAAGAATACTCTACTTGGACTACTAGGTGTGGGAATTACACAAGGAACACTCAACTTGCATAAAGGCCACTGAAATTTGGGAGGAAGGAACTCTCACTTCACACTCAAATTTTTTAAGTAAAACTTGGGAAAACTATTAGCCAATTTTCAAAAATTGCACTAGGTAAAAAAAAATTTCAATCTTTCAATACATAACTCAAATTTGATTTTTATCCCATCATTCCTTGGTTGCACACGCCTAAACCAGCATATTACCTCCATAAAAAACTTCCCTAACTTCCCTTAATCATGCCATGCATAAATCTAGTCAGCTTCATCCCATTACCATGCAAACGCCAACTTAGCTAGTCAACAAACTCACACACCTCTTGAAGACAACACAACCAATCATTTGCACCCCTTTTAACTAATTATTTAACTAACCTAACTAACTCCTTTTTAGATAATTAAACTAGTTTTAATAATCAAAACAAAATTAATCAACCAAGAAACTCACACGCCATTATTTATGTTCAACAAGAACTACTTGATCAAGCTTTTCAAAGTGGAAAAAACTAGAATAACCTTGCAAAGAGATAAAAGACCATGCAACCATAAATGGTCCAACCCATTTCTCTTCAAAGGATTTAGCTAAAAGGATCTCCTTTGTGATGCCATTAACATTAGACGAAAAATCAGAATTCCCATCACTTACGACAAATAAAGTCCAGCAAGGTTCATATGAAAAATCGGGTTTTCTGGATTTTACATCAATACAACTGATGACTTTATAAGACTCACAAATGTTTCAAAATTCAAATCATACGATGCTAGAGTTGGTGTAAGAGGTGCTGCACAGACACCGTCATCTACGTCATGGTCAATCCCTCATTGTGGTTGGATTAATATAAATGTGTAGGCACATGTGAGCAATGGTACTGGGGTTAAGTTTCAGCGCTATATTACGGGATGATAGAGGTCGTATAGTAAAGAAATTGATGGCATATTGGTTGACTGCAATGGCTGAGGCGAGAGCTACACATTTTGGAGTTAAGATTGCAAGAATATTAGGCTATAAAAAGGTAATACTTGAATGTGATGCTTTAAACGCGGTGCGTGTTGTTACGATGAAGATGGAAGGAGCAAACACTATAGCCCATTATATTGCTAAATGGGATATTAGTAGGGGAGTTGGAATATGTTTCGCTAGACTCTTTCCCCTAAGATATTCAAACTTCGGTAATATTGACTTAACTTAATAATATGACATAACAATTTCGTATAATTTTTTTTTTTTAAAAAAAGTTCTCTATTAAAATTTCATCTTCTTCTAACTTAAAATCTTAGCAGATCTTCACTTTTAAGGAAATAAAACAAAAAAGTACTCGGTAGTTAATAAATAATATTCGTGCTTAGCTCAAGCCAAATGCTATATTTATTTAATATATTAAATCATCTCTGAATTTAACTTAAATTTTGTACCTTAGTATTAATCATAGAGTCTACATAATCTAAAATATATACCCTTTATTCCTAAATTCCTAGCTCTGCCATTGAATAAGTATATTTATTGGTTACTGGTGATCATGGTCAGGTAGGGTCGAGCTTTGGCACAAAAGCTATGCATATTTCGGACCAAATCATTGGGCTTGATCGGGTTTAGAATTGAGTCAAACTTGTGTGCTTAAACCCATACTTTCAAGTTTTTAAAAAAAAAACTTGGTTTTTTAGGCTATTTTTGGATTGGGCCTAATTTTGATATATAAAATTATATTTGAGTTATCCAAAAACAAAATTATTTTTCAAAAACTTCAGAATCAATTAGGCCAAGCCAGATTTTGAATTTAAAATTTCAACTAAAACCTACAATTTTAGGGTCAGTCTGACTCGGGCCAACAGGTAGTACCATCTTTATCACCATTACTCTGTTAGTATTGACAAATGTATCCGAAAATATTATATTATTATTTACGAGCAGGGATTAATGTGGAGCCTAAAAATTAGAAACCGAGGTTTTTCGTTGCATCGGGTGATAAATATTTAAAAAATAAAAATATTTAGCTTCGGGTAACTATTTATTCTTAGGTCTGGATGAAACAAATCTTGAAAACAAGTTGCTTTAGTTAAAAAATAAAACTAAATTAAAAGATAAACATGCAAAAAAATTAAAAGATAAATATGCATAACTGAAAAAAGATAAGCATTCATCACACCCATGGTTACCCACTTACTTCAACTATAGAACCAATTGGTTTAAAACCAAAAAAAAAATTGAAAGATAAACATGCAAAAAAAATTGAAAGATACATATGCATAATTGAAAAAAGATAAACATTCATCATATCCATGGTTACCCAATTCCTTCAACTGTAGAATCAATAAGCCATAAGATATCAGAGTTCTTCCCACTATTGCTAGCGTTTAAGCATAGTGCAGATTCAATCACAACTTCATTCAAACCGAAATATTTTTTTACTGATACAATAGGTATTCATACTACTCTTCTACTTTATTTTTTGTTTTGTTTGGTTTGGATGTTATAGTTTATTTTTTAATTTTCTTTGATGTTCTCAATTCCTATCATTTGTGGAATTTCTTTGGTTGTGTAAGGACTTTGCTAAATTAGGAATGCAGACTAGCAAAATTACATTATAATCATGCTCAACAAAAAACCCAATTAATCAAACCAAAGAAACCACATAAATAAATCATAGAATTAAAAATATCCCACTAATAAAACAAAGAATAGATTTCTTAGAAGAAGTACTGGAGATTTGACTTCTTAGAAGAAAAACTAGATGCTTGACGATGGTATCAAAATAAATTAGACATCTCAAAAGAAGGAGTGGATGCTTCACTAACCGATTACTATCTTATATTATAAAATTATATTGAGTTTTTCAAGAACAAAATTTCAAAAACTTTAGACTCAATTGGGCCAAGAAAGATTTTGAATTTAAAATTTCAACTAAAAACCTACAATTTTAGGGTAAATCTGAATCGGGTCATCGGGTTATACCATCTTTATCACCATTACTCCGTTAGTATTGAAAAATTTATTAAAAAAATCTTATATTATTATTTACGAGTATGAATAATGAGAAACCTTCAAATTAAAAATCGAGGTTTATCGTTGTTTCGGTGAAAAAGATAAAAAAATACCAAAACCTTGCTTCGAATAACTACAAAATAATAGGTTCAGATGAAATAAAAAATCAAACCATGTTGCTTCGTTTTTTTTAAAAAAAAATTAAATAAATAAAGTTCTATAACTGAAAGGATAAATCCAAAGTGACGCCTGTTCACCATCGTATGGGATCATTGATATTCCCATCCATTACGGTTTTTGCCTCAAAATTCTTCATCATCTCCAAAAACCTCAATAGATAACAACAATGATAACCCATCCAAATTTAGACCGATGAGATTTGGAAAACATAGTGTGTTAAATCTAAAGGTTTTGTTTGGGGTTTGAATTGGTGGGGCTTATTTGGGGAATTGTTGTTGCAATTTGTTCGATCAGATGCAATACAAATTTTAGGGGTTGAATTTGTGAGGTTGGGTTTGATGTTAAGTGGGAAAATCTGAGTTCTTTTTCGCAGTCTTCAAGTTTGATTTTTGGGTTGAAATTTTGTGATCTGGATGAATTTCGGAGATGGGAATATTCTGATCTTCTTCAGGAAGTTCCTTTTCCTTCTTGGATCTGACTAGGGAATCGGGATGGTTATGATTTACAATTCATTACGATTATTTCCTCATTACGTAGGTTATCATACGACTATGATTTTTAATATATCTGAATATCCTCTAAATGCGGAAAAATACTAATCCTACAATGTACTATCCTATTCGGTGATATTATTCGAAGATTTTGATAAATATATCGCCAGAAGAAATAGCATCACGCCACCTTTGACGGCAGCGCAGGTGGCGGTGAGGATATCTGGAGTGATGAATTTTATGGACGAGTAGTGAATTCGTGCTGCGAGGAGCGACTGATGGTGTGCACGATGCAAGTGAAGGAGGATATTGACCCGACCATATTACGGTCGGGTCAAGTTGATGTTCATATTTATTTTCCATTATGTGATTATAATAACTTTAAGAATATGGCGAGTAATTATTTAGGAGTCCTATTCTATCAAGTGGAGGAGATGTTCAATAGCGGTGTAACGATGAGTCCTGCTGAAATCGGTGAGTAAACGATGGTGAATCGGAACTCATCGAGTCGGGCGATAAAATCGGTAATAAGAGCGCTGCAAATGACGTTGTCGAATGTGAGTGGGTTGCTGGAGGATTGTAAAGGGACAACAAAAATTGGGTGGAGATTAGCAAGGGAGTGAACTAGTCGTGTGAGTCGGTTCCTATTTGATCATTCGTTATGTTGGCATTATGCGACAACTATTTTAGGACGAATTGAGTACTTTAGAAATGATGTTATCAATTATGTGTGTTCATTTATATGCTTAGTATATGATTTGGAGGTTTGATTTTCTATCTGTTTTTAAAGGGAGATCTCCATGTTTCGGACAACCACAGTTTATCTTGATTTTGGAATGCATATCCTTGAGGAGGCTTAAGAGAGTATAATTGACATGTTTGGTTACTAGATGATAATTTTTCTTTTTTGGGTTTTTTTTTATTCTACTTTCAAAAAAAGCAAAAGATGATGTGGGTTTTCTAAAATTTTTTTAGATGACGAGGTTCTTTATGCTTAATTTGATATGAGTCTTAGATCTAATGTTTGCACTATTTGATTTTGAAATTTTTGTTCTTGATATTGAGTTTAGTATAATGACATTGCATTTGTTCATGATTTGCTTAAATTATATTTGATGGCCTTATTGACTATTTAAACATTGGTGATGAAGATTGACATACTGAAAAAACAACAATATGGATTTCGAAATTTGAGTAAGAAACTAAAAAGTGTCAATTATTAAACTTTTTCCTAAATAATATATTAGGCTACTTATATGACTATAGAATTATATTAAATTTTTTTCATTAATTGCTATGTTTTTTCAACATGTTTAAAACACAATATAGTTTAAGATATTATTTTAATGTCAAATATAAAACATTTCATAAAATTGTTAATAAAAATGTATTAAATTTATACTTTACGTACTTTTCGTGGATCGAGGCGGTTATATATAATTACGTGGAAACAGTGCCCGTAGCATTATTGGACAGTTTGGCGCCACGTAGTACTGTGAAACACACTAAGCAAATCAGTACATCAATGGTTTTCCTTCTCTAGTCCTCTGCATCAATTTCAGTAGCTTGTAGATGACAACAATGGCGTTAACAGCCTCGCCTTTCCAAGCTCTTCTCCTTCACAACAACCCTCAACCACCTTCAACCCGCTCCGTTCCCCGACGCTTTCCTCACTCCCGTCTCTGCCAATTTTACTCCCCCCGATTCCACTCCAATCTCCCGTCAATCCGCCGTCTAACTGTACTCCCTTGTTCCGCAACCCGGAGATCATCGAAGAATTCAAGAAATATTTCAAAGTCAGTTGTTGAAGAAGATGAAGATGAATCTTCTCGCAGAAGATTGACACAAACTGTGTTGTGGGTTATGGAAGGCGTCTACATTGTTTGGCTTTTCTTGCTTCCTTTTGCTCCTGTCAGTTTTCTCTCCTCCCTATTTAATTTTTCCTTAATTTTCAGTATTTTTAAAATTTTTATTTCTTGATTATCTTCATTTTTGACTTTTTGTTGATTGTTTATGGGTTTAATGGAGTGTCATATATCATATATTGTGATTGCCCTTTTGAGTGATAGGCGATTCTTTCGTGTTCGATTCGAGTTTTGCATCCTAATGCTTTTGTGTTTTGATAGGAGTATGTTGTTAGATGGTTTACTACTCTTGAATAATTAAATTTACACTCTAGTATTTGTTTTGGTTACAACTGGTGCTTTGTAAGATGAAATTTGTTGGGTTGTGCATATAGAATTAACCGTAATTAGGCTGTTAAGATGTCGTCTTTTATACGAGTTACTATCTATTATGATTTTGAGAACGAATTGTATTTTAATTCCAGTTGCTGAAGAGGGTCTAGGTAGTATCACATCCTTTGTAGTTGTTGCCTGACCGGTGCTACCTAAGTTGTGGTGCACTTTGGTCAGTGGAACGAGTATGGTAAGATGAGTTCATTTCTTAGTATTGTTAAACTGTTCTAAAATTGTACCACTGTGCCATTTCGGAGGGATGATTGGCGAATAAGACTACACTGGTCTGGACTACATATACTCTTGTCATGTCTTGTTTGAAGATTCTCGTACATGGAAATTTTACTAGATTGTAGACAAGTTAGTTCGTTAGCATGGCTCCAGAGTAGCAAAACATGGATTGAGTTGGATGAAAGCTAGGCATGTGTTGCTAATAATCAAAGAGTCCTCTCTAACTAGGGAGGTTGTTCCCTGAACCACTGATTGCACATTCTTCATCACTGGTTTTAGACTTGTCATCACTAGTTTTAGAAAGTTGTGATTAAAATGGGAGTTGTTGGTCTATGAATGAAACTAGAAGAGATATCATCAAATGGACATCTCGCTTTGATTTACCTATGTTAAGTTGCCCGATTGTAGCTTTTTGTTATCCTCACAAATTATCAATTGGATTGCACTTTACCCGTTTTTCAGATCCGCATTTCATGATTTCAATACTCAATGAATGATGGAATCTGTATGATATTTGTACAATAATGGACTATTAATAGAGAGTGAGATGCTTTTCTTTCTCATCTTTTTGTGGAGGGGTGCTATGAAACAATATGGAGGTTGCTTGAGTAGGTTACAGCATATAGAACAGGCATTATTTTGGGAGATAATCTTTCTTTATTGGACTCCTGAATCTGAGATATGAGAATAAGACATATCAAACTTAATTTCTTAACTTGACTAGAAGTGTATTTGGGTGGTAATTTGCGTGACAAGATTTCGTAGCACTGAATGTATATGGTTTTGACGGTAAATGTCTTAGAAAGACAGCTTATAGGATTCATGACAACTGATGTTGATGGGCAGGGCCCTTTTTCTTGTAGTATTTATACCTCCCCATGTCCTGACAACAATAGAATTTATATTATGCAAGGAGCTATAAGAAGTACTTTATACAAATAAAATACATCCACCTTCTAGACAATAATGTGCTTATACATGTTCTCATGGGTAATTCATTCATTATTGTCTAGTAGTAATTTATTATCCTCGTACATACATTTTTGTTTTGTGGAAGATTCTTGGCTTGTGACTTGCAAGTCTTAGTTGCCTCTCCATGCTTCAAAATCACACAGTTCTTCATTTTGAGAACAAAACTTCTGATTTTTCACATACATGCAAAACTGATCTTCATTTATTATCTGATCAATTTTTTGTTTTGCCTTTTCTATGGTGTTTTGTGTGCTGCCCAAGTTTGACCTTTCGTTTTTACCATAAATTTTACTTATCATGTCAGGGTGATCCTGTATGGGCTATCAGTTCTGACACCATCAATTCTCTTGTGGGCCTTTCTCTGAATTTCTTCTTCATCTTGCCGATAGCAAGTTCTGGTAAGCATTACTTCAATGGTCTTATAATCTATCATGTCTTGATAATGAGAACTCATAATAATGTGAATGCCTGTGCCTTAGCTAATTTGCCAGACTTTTAGGTCCAATGCAGAACTCTGAGATTCCTAACAGTTTCTGGTAGTTGAAGAGACAATCATGAATTGTGTGAAACAATCAAGTTTATTTTTATACTAACCTTGCCTGCCTAATATTGGGCTACGACCTTGACAAAGTGAGTGTATGTTTGGTAACAAATTATTGAGTAGAAAAAAAAGGGCGAAACTCAGCTGGTGATTCTGGTCCTTTAGGAATATCATTGATGTAGGAAGTAACTTCCCCAAGTATTGGTATTAAGGAAAATTACTGTCATTAGCTTACTTGTAAAAAATAATCACCAGTAGTTCACTGCATTACCTGCCAATATATAATTATTTTTTCACCTGCCCCCTTGCCTCAAAATTTGGGTTGAAGTCAGGCAGCTCAGGCTTCGGGTAGTACCATCTATGAAATCTATCTTTTTTTTGGCTGACGTAGAAAACTGATATGGACCCCTTCCAATGACAAGAACAAGAGATACATTACTTTTGGAGTTTCCTAAACTAAAGCCACTGTTATGTTGATATCAGGATATGCAGAAAGAAAAATTAAATATGAACTTTTTTTGAAATCTTTCAAAATGAACCATAGATTTCATTAACGCTTAAACTATTAGAGTAACATATAACTGACGGACTGAGGAAGGGATAAGATATTCTTTTGGTAATTGTGGATAATAATCAGTGATTTGAAGGAAAAAGAGAATTGTCAAAATTTAGGATTCAAATTTCACAAAGAATGAACCAAAAAACTTCGTCAAAAATAAAAATCAGATGAATGACAAATTGGATGTACATTCAAAAAGGAAGTGATAAATGTGTAAGAAAATTACCAGATTTGAAATGACCAGTGTTCTTGTATTATGTTAACATTTTTGTAAGCTTATCTTCTTATCAAAGTTTACTTCACAAGAATTGTCAAAATTTAGGATTCAAATTTCACAAAGAATGAACCAAAAAACTTCGTCAAAAATAAAAATTAGATGAATGACAAATTGGATGTACATTCAAAAAGGAAGTGATAAATGTGGAAGAAAATTACCAGATTTGAAATGACCAGTGTTCTTGTATTATGTTAACATTTTTGTAAGCTTATCTTCTTATCAAAGTTTACTTCACAGAATGACAAAGTAGAAGACACCAAAATTAGGGAAACTTAAATCCTTTCATCAGTTGTTGGAGTCTGTACATTCTTTGACTTAAAAAAAAGACTGCCTAGCTTTTCAATCACGTATAACTACCAACTTATCAAATTTGAGCAGTACAATGATACACACACATGCTTCAGCTATTATCGTTACCAGCAATTTATTACTCTCTATTCCTTCCGTTATCATATCTTGTATATACAGATAATTCATTTATCCTCTGCTTTGATGTCTTCTGATAACCTTCTTGAAAGGAACCAATGCTCTTGTACTAATTACTTGTATTGTGTGTGTTTTTGATAGAGCAGTTGGTATTCATGCTATAGAAGCACCAGTTCTTCACCCAGTAAGTAGTGTGACTGAAGTTGAAGACCAATACGTTCAATATCTTAATTCCCTACTCTGATTAAGAATTCTGGTTTCAATTAGATGTCGGAAGGGCTCTTCAACTTTGTTGTGGCATGGACCTTCATGTTTGCTCCTCTTCTATACACTGATTACAAGAATGGTAGATACAAGGGATCCCTGGATGTGTTATGGGGCCTTCAGATGTTCCTGACAAACAGTAAGTTCTCCTGATTACTCTTTTTCATAATCTGAGAAATGTTCCAGACTTTCCTGATCTGAAGTTGAATATGGTTTGATCTTGTTAAGTGGAAAGTCAGAGGCAAAACTATAAAAAGTAATAATAAATAGCTCTTTAGTGAAGCTAGAGCAATTTAATTAGATCACTCTCTTTGGAAGTGTATTGGTCTTCATTGCATTTTTCATAATTTGACATGTAACTTTGATCCATGTTTGTTAAACGCATTTGTTCCTCGTAGTTCATCATAATCTGTTTCCTTTCATAAAAGATGAGAGGAAGTTTCATGTTTCTTTACCTCAAATGTATCCTTACTTTTCAAAGGAAACTGGAAGGTTGCTTCTCCAGTTTCTTAAAACAATGTATATCTTTCAGTCATCTTGATTCACCAGTTTTAACTTTTATTTATGATACATCATAGGATAAGTATCCTTCTCTGCCATGCTTTATTTCAATTGTTTTGTATAAATTTTGAGTAAGACATGTATTAAAAAAAAATTATACCATTGTTATTTTTGGTTCACAGCATTCTTGATACCCTACATGGCTATCAGACTGAACAAAGCTGATGCAAGTGAATACCCAAGAAAGCCCTCTCAACTGGGTAATGTGATGGTCAAAGGTGCGTCTGTAGTTGGTTTGGTTGGTGGTGCTGTGTGCGCATTATCCATTGCGTGGGCTCTATTTGGAAGAATGGATGGGGATTTCGGAAGTGTAAGTGACAGGTGGAACTTCTTGTTGAATTATCTAGGGTCCGAGAGACTCGCTTATGCATTTATCTGGGATATCATTCTTTATACAATTTTCCAGCCTTGGTTGATTGGTGAAAACCTAGACAATGTTGCAGAAAACAGAGTTTTATTTGTAAATTATGCTAAATACATACCTGTTGTTGGCTTGCTCGCTTATCTTCTTTGTCTCAAAAGAGAGGCAGTTGTAGACCAGCGGGAATGATAAATTAGGAAATAACTCTCATAGAAGAGAATTTAGATTCAAGTTTGTTATACATTTTTTAACAAAATCCTGTTGTAAAGTTAGATTACGATTTTTATGGTCATTGAAAAGTGCTGATGATAGGAAATACCATTCTTACACTAAACCAACTGCATGACAGGATTTAGAGCTTGATGATGCTGCGTGTTAGTAAAACAGTGTATTTACTTGTTCATTAAAGTCGAAGTAGAGAGACTTCCTGGAAACAGAAATTGGAGGCTGTTGTCATATGTAAAGAAGGGCAGAAGCCTAGACTATGGAGTTAGTAGTACTATTCTGCCCTGGACTATGGAGTTAGCAGTACTATTATGCCCTAGACTATGGAGTTAACAGTACTATGTAAAGTACAATTTTATAGCTGGCTCTAATAGCTGATGAAGAGTGCTACAATCTACTCCCTCTGTCCCCTTTAAATTGCCCTAGTAGTTCGGCTATCCCTTTTTTGTTTGCCTAATTCTTGAAATGGACAAAATTAAAATCTTCTAAGCCCACTTAAACACCTTATTTGTTTGGGGTAAGCTACATTTACCGGCTTAATGTTCAGAGCCCCTACTACTCTAACCCTTCCCTCCCTTTCAGTCTCGATGACGATTGAGTTGTCTATGAGTATTTGGTTAGCCTTAGTTCCTACTAAAGTCAAATGCCACCAACTAGGCTGTGTTTTAAAAGGGAAGTTGCATCGATGTCATAATAACATGTGTGTATGTGTGATGACTATGTTTTCTACCTAAGAGGACAAAGGAGTTTTCAAAAGTCCTTCAGCCATTCTTTTTTACACTAAAGTTCACATAAGTAACAATGATTTCAAATGCTTTCCAAAATTTGACCTACTTAAGAAATCATTATACAACAACAATGATTGAACTACTTAATGCTTTCCAACTAGTTGATGTTTAGCATTTGCTTCGATTGCTCCAATTTTTGTGCATTCTTCTTCTTGTGCCACATATGTTATATTAGGCTGTGAGTGAATTCGTATTTTAGCATATTAATCCATGGTTGGTAATCCACTTAGTTGTACATGTTGTATAAAAAATGATAGGCATTCTTCTAGTAATTCTCTTGGCACAACCACTAATGTTGGGAGAATTCCCTCCCTTTCCATTCTCTACTTGCCTAAATGTGGTACTCTATAGTTATTGCCTCCATGCTGTTTCATTATTTCTGTTATTGTATATTGTAATGTTAAGAACACATGGTTAGTGAGTCTTAGTTGGAAAATTTCAAATGCATATGAGATAAGTTCAATAAGTTATGATATTGTTCTTAGCTCTTGCTCATGCTGAATTGCTTGAATAGCTTTGAAAAACAACACATTAGTGTCTGGATTGTTTGGTGGCTGTGACACCAGATCCATGTGAAAGCCATCTAAGTTTGCTATTTCTTGGAATTTTGCATCTTGGTTGAGTATATGCGGTGTGGCATTATCTTGTTGTATCTTGATGTTGTCACTTGCACCTAAAGGCCAATTTGCTTTGATTGTTGGTATTAAATTGTTGATGAACATGTCCTTTATGACCTATTGTGTGATGTTCTTGATTGGTTTCATCTCAATAGTCTCCTGTGTGCACTCATTTTTGTGCTGGAACTTTTTGTGAAAATGGCCAACAGTTGATTTTATCGTTAAAAATTTACACTTCCATCTACTGCAAAATGTGGCCGTGTTATAGCTGTGAGAAAAATTATCTTGGTTATAAATTGCTTCCAGTTTGCATGCCTATACGGTTCCATTTATGTGGGTTCTAGATAGAATGTTTGACTAGTTTTGGACATAAAAAACCACTTCTTGTCCACATGTATGTAGTTATGCATGTTTTCAAACATTGGCATTGTGTTCACATTTTTAACATGTGACATACACCAATGCAACCTTTGTAGCTTATTTTTTTAGGGTCAAGCTCAGTTTTACTGCATTGTTATATCTCTTGACTATTCCCTTCTTCACCAACTTGTGGACTGAGCTTTTATTGGCTTTGAGTGCTTTTGCTGAAAACCTTATGTTTGTCCTATTCTTGAGTGGCACTGCCACGAGGTTTTCCACAACTAGTTGGATAGCTTTTTCCCCACCCTTTGTAATTTTTGGACAGCTTCATTTGTTGTTTCAAGATGACACTCTTCTTCACTTTTGTCCATAGCCTTTGTATGGTCCATATCTATTGCAGTTGAAGATGCTTGCTAGTTATGAAATACGGCCATGAGGCAATTTGAGGTGTGTACTGTGATGCAAGAATTGGTCTATGTATGCCATCCTCTCTTCGTCGTTCATGTTTTTCCTTTTCACCCTTCCACGTGTTGTTGAACTATATAAGACATTTGGATTATATGGTTATTGTGGCTGTGATACATATTCATGAGGTTGCTGTAAATCTAACTCAGCTTATGACTATGATGCATATTGAGGCTGCTGTAAACCTTATTCTGCTTGTGACTGTGATGAATGGGAGCCATTAATGCTTGATGGAAGGATTCCTAAAGACAGCTCAATTATGATGAGATTGTTTTGAGAGAATTTACCTTGGAAATTTAATGCTATTTGTGTATATTATGGCGGCAGATTTGGAGAGAATGTTGTATTAAGAAATGAGTGTCCCTCTCCAAAACAAACGTATCTAGCCAACCCTTAAAAGGCTATGTTTCTGCGTTTTTATTTGTTGCCTTGCAGGTTTTCCAATTTAATGAAAATCTGAGAAAATTTGTGGTCAATTATGGTCAATAATTGTCATTGGTCCACATGAGAAAAAAAGGGATTATTATGCCTACTTTGGGAAGTCATTAGCTGTTTTTCTCTCTATATAGTAGAAATATAATTTGGCCCCATCTTCTGTGCTTTTGATCACCCCTTAAAAAAGTAAACAACAGAATACAAGTAAATCAGAAAAAAGGAGTAAAGCCAACAGAATCCAAGTAAATCAGAAAATTGTAAACAACTGCATGAAGAGCAACAAATACCTTGTTTTTTGAGGGATTGAGGCAATGCTAAATATGCTTTGAAAGATAAAGTTTTCTGCCAAAAACAATAGAGGGAGAGCATAGCTGTCCTGAAGATTATCTATAATCTCTAGTGTAATTAAAATTGCGAGATGTCCAGAGTTGAAAATGTTCAACTATCAAATGAATCCAACACTTGCACACAGTCTAGCCATATTGTTATTAACTGATGCATTCAAATTTGGAAATCTGGATACCAAAGATTGATACTACATACATATTTCTTTGAAATAGTTGCTCACTTTGACATGAATCACATCCCTTAACAAGAGAAAAACGGTAAATTTATCAGTGGTTCTTGAATCTGACATACCACATAGGGTAGTAGCACTAGGATAGGTATTGCAGAAACCAGAGAATTTGAAAAGCATTGAACATAATTTATTTATAAAGCTGGAAAATCCATTCTAATGATCGCTAGTCGTTTCATTTTCAGTGTAAAACCTCGTAGGTTATATCTCATGCTCAGTGACATCGAGACCATGGAAAATTGTTCATCAGTAGCTAGCTTCATGAAATAAGGTCCAAGCTTGCCGGGACATTGACTACATTTTTTAAGCTTTTTTTTTTATAACTTATTTCAAAAATAAGCTCCAGATTAAAATATTTTCAAAAATAAACTTTTGGCGGTTCAGAATGTAATCGCTATCTTTGATTAAGTGAAATCTCTGGCTTGACTGAATTGGGCTGACTCATTTTCTTAATTAAAAAATCATTGCGATTTTGCTTGATTGAATTGAACAACGGTTTTGCTTAGGCTATTTCAGTAAAAAAAAGACAGCTATTTTAATTAAAATTTTTAATCGCTACCTAGGGCAGCGATTTCGGTTTGAATTTTGAAAAACAAACAGATAGCATTTGGACCAGCCCAATTTAAGCTGACCCAAATTCGCTACTTTGGGTAGCAATTTTATTTGAGTGAAATTGATGCCCCGGGCAGCGATTTTCATCCAAACCTGCATAATCCTATTTTATTCGAATATTTAAAGCTGAAGAATTAGAATAACTCATTTCTCCCTTTTTATCGCCAAATTTCTTTATCTTAAGATATCAAATAGATGGATCATGGTATAAACAAGACAAACATGCATGAATTTACCAACCTTCCAATTACAAAACATGAAGGTGGGAAACCAATCCGTGCAAGCTCGAATGTCACTATTCTAGCTCTCATATTCTCTCTCACTAGTTCAAATGCTTAAACAGGAAATTCCGCCAGATGTGCATGTTTTGAATACTTTGAGCCCCACATCTTAGACTTGGGAAAGTCTCTCAATAGTTGCACCATCACCAAAGTCCACGAAATTAAGTTTAATGGGCCCATAACCTAGCAAATAAGTGACGACAAGAACCTGTCTCGTTTAACCATAAATTTTAGTCCTTTGTCTTTCTTTGTTTTGTAGCGTTTTTGTTTTACTTGATGTCAAAAAAATATATCACAATTGTAGCATATCCTGTGTTGTAAGCATGTAATCAATCCTACATTATAAATAATGTCTGTTACCTTCTTGTCTTAGCTTCTGGGCATCGAAATATTTGTTTACTCGACCTTCTTTTCTTTCTTGGAGTCTGACTTGTATTTATCTTGGCTCAGCATGGTATCATTCATGATAGCACGAAAGGACAAAGCCTATCACAACTAATAGTCAATGAATTGCAATCAGTGATTCAAGAGAAACTAAAGGAATAATAAAGAGGACATCGGATCTTCCTAAAACACAATGAAGACATTAAAAGCCATAAAAAGAATCAAAACAAATATCCAGAAAAAACAGGGCACCGTAATCAAATTACAATAAGTTATCACATTGCAAATCCCCTAAAAGGTACTACAAAACATCTATAACTACTACATAGAATTTCACCATATAAATCATATGACAATAAGGGGATCGGAGTAGTGGATATTTTTCTATTAATTTATCAATATGAGATATTTACGTGTAATGCTTTTTATGGCTTAGAAATTCAACAGCTTTATCCCTAGCTTTTCCTTATATTATATGACCGTGAGAAATATGCACCACGATAAACTACGTATAGAGTGATGCATGCAAGCTTGAACAAAGTTTGAGATATTCTGTTTACAAAACCTATTCATCGTAAGATATCTCAGGACTTATTTCTTATTCACTTGCCTTTGAAGCATTTAGGTATGCCAACTTATCCACAACATACATTCAAGGCCTTAACAACTAGGAAAAGAACCCAAGTCCTGATTCCTGAAGCTAGAAGTATATCTTGTACTGTCATCAAATCTAAAGAGTACATACAACCTTGAGGAAAGTTCAACTTATTGAAGCTACATGCAGAATTATATATCTTGGGAATACAAGAAGCAACTAGATAGGAATGCTCCTTTGCCTGTCAAAAGTGCAGGGCTCCTTTGCTGTTGAAACTAGCTAGTCTTGAAACTAATCGTGCCCAGCATTAATTCGCATCACAGGCTCACAGCAGCCACGTGACAGCTTAAGAGGGTACGTAATTTCTTCAATCTTATCAAACCAATGGATGTTTTTTCTGTTGTTTAATATATAAGAGGAAACTATAACGATAAATGAACAAATGAAGAAGATCAAAAACCAAACAATCGAAGGAATTGAATGAGACTCATTCATTTAACGCTAAGAAAGCAATAATATAACGAGACTATTCTAATTCATATCTGATATAATATAAATTATATTAGGATATTGATATATCAGATATAATTTTATTAGATATAACTATTATTATATTAGATATATGTGTCATTATATCATGTATAGAAATACAGAAAATATAAAAATACAAAAAAATATATATCATATATAGATATTATGATTTCATGTATAAAATAAAATTACGAAAATGTCTCCGATATATATCAAATTATAAGGTAAAAATAAGGAATTTCTCATAATATAACCAGCATCCTAGAAAACTGGGTGTTTAGCACTAAACTAGCCAAGTCTATGTACACCTATTGGAATGGTGAACTAGTTTCTCTGTGCTCTGAGTGACAAAAGTTTTCAAGTTAACAATTAGAGGCAAATCAAGATTTTCAATTGGCAGTCATGCAGATGATCACTTGATTCACTTCAGCATCCAGATTTTCATGGTGAACAATGTGAAAGCTCTGGACAGTACGTGATTTCAGTTCAGTTGGAGTCACCCTGCAACTGATTACACTATCCATCAAGCTTAGGTAGGCTAAGTTGATAGGTAAGGTCTAGATATATATAAATTCCATTATCCCTAATCACCTATGATGATAACGCTGATATGAAGCGTTAATCCCATTATTTTTTTATAAAAGATTTTAAAAAAGAAAGAACCTAATATAAATATATCAAAGGCATTTTCGTAATTTCATTCTATACCTGAGATCATAATGTTTATACATAATATATGTTTTTCTGTATTTTTATATTTTTTGTATTTCTATATTTGATATAACAATAGTTATATTTGATATAACAATATCTATATATGAGATTTCAATATTCTAATATAACTTATATAGGTATGAATTAGGAAATACTTTTTTAAAAATTGAGCAGCGGATGAATAAGTCATCAATGACATAAATTTTTGTAACATTTCAAGAGAAAATATAAACCTATAAAGTCAGGCTAGGCTTATTAGTTGATGGTTGAAGACTTGAGGTGCCTTTATTTGGTCCAACATACAATATGCAAATAGGTAATTTGTGTTTCCTTTAACAAAGAAAGAAACGAGCTTGCTCTCTTCTTCCTAGAACTAACTCTCCCTTTCTTTTGATCTTACTCTTCTGCAATCTAAGGATTCGCTACGTACAGATTTCTTGTCTTTAATTCTTAATCTAACACCTTCTGGTGTAGTTAAAATTTCTAAGGGGCTATGAAAAAAAAAAAGTATTCAAAGGGACAGCTAAATCATATCTTTAAAATGCAGTACATGACTATATGGTAGAAGGTTCCAAAGTATTAGGAAGGATTATTTAATTTGTTCATTTTGTTTATGTGTACTTGTGTGATATGTGATTATTGTCAAACTCAAAATATAAATCCTCCAAATATGGCAGTAGATCAGCAAGGATATTCAATATTCAAGGAGCAGATCAAGGGCAAAGATCAGCAAGGTCAAAACATGTAATACATCTGGTTAATATAAGTTGCAACAAACATATAAAATAAGGACTCATAGGCGAAATTTGATAATGGTGTTTAGGAGATATACATGTGATATAATAGAAAGAATAGAAATAATTAAAAGTAGGCATGTAAGCGGTGGTGGGTCTTTTTCCCTCCAAAAATTTAGCCAATTTTTTTTTTTTTCAGTTTTCATTTCCCTCCATTTCTTTACCACTTAAAAACATTCATTGCTTGGTTCCACTGTTCATTCAATACCACACCATTGGAGAGGTTTCATCTCCCTCTCAGTAGTGGCGATTTTAATGCCATTAAAAAAAAAGAATTTCAGAAAAAATAAAACATAATTTCAAAAGAAAAAAAGAATTCGATCCCATTTTACAGCCATTACAAACAGTCATCTCCCTCTCAATAGTGGTGATTTTACAGCCATTACAAACAAAATTCCCATTAAATGTCATAGGGTGTGGTTCGTGACAACTATCAACAAAGAGGACATATCTTCAAGCTCTAACTAGTACGTCAACAGGCCAATCCATCTCCCTTTAATAATCTGAAAAAAAGAACAGAGTAGAGAATGCATGTACATGGACAACATAATTTGAAAAAATCTGAAAAATAATCAATGTTGACATTATGGATGAATGCATAATTTCTCATAGAATGTTCACATTATGCTGTTATGTTCACATAATCAATGTTCAAATACTCAATAGTCAATATTCACATTATGGTGTTATGTTAACAAAATCAATGTTCAAATACTCAATAGTCAATATTCACATTATGGTGTTATGTTAACAAAATCAATGTTCAAATACTCAATAGTCAATATTCACATAATTGATGTTGACATTATGGTGTTATGTTCATAGAATTAATATGGATGAATCAATGTACTTCAGTATTAATAGGATACTTGAAGAAGTATTTATTTAGTGCCTAAATGAGGACTTCATTAATTTCTCACAGAATGTACATCAAGATAATGCAACAACACAAGTAGAAGTAAATTTAGGGTGTGAAGGAAATTAGGTTCATGAAACGCAATGGCCCATACTTACAATTGCGCAGAAAAGACAGATTGTTGATGAAATGCTAGCACAAATGCGTAACAAGACCTTGCTAAGAGGTTCATTGTCAAGATTTGCAAGGCAATTTGGGGTTCACTAGTCTATAATGACACGATTATATCATGACATATGCAATGGACGAAGAGACTGTTATTGATGTCAGGAGCAAGAAGTTAGGCAAGGTTTGTGTAAAAGGAAGAGAGTACACAGATGAATTCCTACAGTTAGTTCCTCTATACCTCAGAACAATAGAGAGAAAATTATGATGTTGCCCTTAAGATTTCACGTTCTACACTTCACAATTTGAAAACAAGGGGCATACTCAGGACTCATACAAGTACCAACAATCCTAGACTCATATTTGACCACAAGATGACAAGACTTAGGTGGGTTTTGTCACACATACAACCAGCAACAACAACTACAAACCCCACATTCGTTGACATGAGTAATGTCATTCACATTGATAAGAAGTGTTTTTTTAAACCTAGAAACAATAAGATTTTATATGTTGCCAAAGGAAGAGGATCATTACAGATGTGAACAATCTAGACGGTTTGAGACAAAGGCAATGTTTATGGGTGTTATTGGAAAACCACTATACTATGCACAAGGGAATTTGATTCATGATGGGAAGTATGGGATCATTCCCTTTGTTATAAAGCAAGTAGCAAAGAAATCAAGCAAAAATAGGGTTGCCGAAATAATAGAATCGAAGGCAATGCAAAACGTAAACAGAGAAGAAATTAGGAAGATGTTGCTAAATGAAGTTATTCCAACTATCAAAAAGCAAGTGGCCTAAACAAATTCCAAAGGATGTATTGATCCAATGAGATAATTCTAGACCACATTAAGTGCCTAAAGATGAAGATTTTTTGAATGCAATTACTGAAAAGGGTTTCAACATCAACTTTGCGTTCCAAACCACACAATCTCTTGATTTATATGTGCTAGATTTGAGTATTTTTAGAGTTATTCAATCAATACAACACCATTCTTTTCCTGAACATTTGGATGAAATGATTGAGAAAGTGAAGGAAGCCTATGATGAATTTAAACCAATTGTAAACAAATACACTTGGATTACATTACAAAGTTGCATGATTGAAATTTTGAAAGTGGAAGAAGGGAAAAAGTACAAGATTCCACATATGGAAAATCAAAGGCTGGAGAGACTTAGCTTGTTACACGAACTACTAGAAGTCACTCGGGAAGTGATAGACCAAGCAGTTAACTTCCTCAATAAAAATTTCATTCAAACAAACCAAGACCAGCAAAGAGGAATAGAATTTGAGGTTGATGCAAGCTAGATATTGGAAGTGCGTATAAAAAAACACAAGACTGCCACACATAACCAACATTTTAATGTTATATTGGGACTCAAAGTTTGTAATTATGTTGGTTAGGTGTACTTTTGTATTTTGCGATGTATAGTTTTGAAGTAGTCATGTTATTATACATTTTGTAATGGGACTCAAATATGTAAATCAATTTCGATATGAATGAAGTATTTCTCAATACATTTATTTTGAGGTATGAGTCCATTGAAGGGTTATTTTTCTTCTAAAGCATTATCAAATCATATTACCTCGACAATAAAGTGTGATACACTATAACTAGAGCAAATCACTATTTGAAAACGTAAGAAATTTTTGAGTCCTTTCATCATTTGGACTTGGGTACTAACAAACTCAAATTAATGGACTCAGTACATCAAATATGACTTAATATAGCACAAACTGTAATACCACGTGTTTTTGACATTATATTAAAACATTTATATGCTAAATTGTATTTAAAATTATATGTATATAATATTTTAGCATTTTAAATAAAATTATTTTATTTTAGTACAAATTAAATAATTTAAAGTATTTTGGCATCAACCATAATTATAGAACGTCATTTCATATTTATTATACAAGTTTATTAAGAAAATTGTTTAATAAATATTTAATTCCTTAATTATTCAATTAAATTCTCAAAAAGCCCTCCAAAATATCCCGAGCATCCTCTTTCATTCTAGAATATTCTAAATTTTTTAAAAATATATATTTTATCCTAATTTAAAAGATAATTTTATTTAAAAAGATAGTTTTATTTGAAAAGATAATTTTAATTTAAACACAATATATTTTTTTAAAAAAAATATACCTCAAACTTATCATGGCCGGCTGCCATGATAAGTGTTTCAAAAAAAATTATTAAGTTAAATTATTTATTAAGTTTATTTTAATTTAAAATTGATTCTTGTTAAAATAAGATATATATATATATATATATATATATATATATATATATATATATATATATATATATATATATATATATATATATATATATATAATCATGGTTGGTTTTTATGATTAGTATTTCAAAAAAAAATATTTTTATATATAAAATTTATCTTTATTAACTAATTCTAATTAGTTTATTTTGAATTAATGATTTTAATTGGTTAAACTATTTAATAATTAAATTATTTAAAAAAAAATATTTTTCTGAAAATTTGGAGGATAATTATTTTTAAATTCATACTTATCATTTATTTTTTTTTAAATTTTAAAATTTATCCTAATTTCTACTTTAAATAGACCCTAAAATCTCATATAATTCTTCACATAAAAATCATCAAACCCTATATACTTCTGTCAAACTTTCTTAATTTCTCTCAAGCCACTCTCTTCATCTCTTCGGCCACCTTGTGCCACCAACAACCACCATCCTTTTTGAGCCTCCTCTTTCCCTAATTATTTAATTTTATTTATTATTATTTAATTATAATTCTTAAAAAAATTTCTAAATTTAATTAAAGTTTTAAAATTTTATGCATCATTATTGTGTTTTATTATGTTGATTAGTTTATTTTAATTGATAAAAGGATCAACTTGAAATTTAGTAGAGGGTTGCTAGGAAGTACTGGAATTTAAGGTATGTATATGTGTTAAATCTTTTTATGTGAAATTGAATATTTTATTTTGTGAATTATATTGTATTAATATATTTTTATTATGTATTTTTCTAAATAAATTGTAATTGGAATTTTAGTCATGCGCCATTTTTTAAATATATGTATATATATGGTTATTTATTTGAAATTCCGATTATAAAAAAATGATTAACCTTATTTTATTTAATATGTATCATGTTTTAAAAGGGTCGAATGACATTTGAGATTTAATAATTTTCATTGAGCTTTAATAATTAAAGCATGGTCTTTGTATTTAAAGGAGTTATAAAAGAAGAGTTATTATTATTATACATTACCGCTTGATTTCATAATCAAGAAGGGTTCATGCTTCAAATTCCACTTGTTGGCAAATAAAAGGAAACGCGAAAGATAGATCCGTGATGGGATAACTAACTTGGGGGTGTGCACAATTAGGATCTAAGAGGGGATATTAGAAGAGGAAATTATTTTTATTAAGTTCTTTAATAATTTCATTTGTATTAGATTATTATAAAGGAAGGTTTAAAGTTTACTAATTATAAGAAGCATGTTCAAAAAAGAGGAATTTAAAAAGTCAAAGTATTTCTTTTAGCATGTATATGTACACAGTGTTTTTACACTGACACGTATTTTTCCTATTTGTTTTTTGTTCGCCCTACTTATCATTTATGGTGAGTAGGTTTGTAGGAATAAATGTGCATGGGAGCATACATCAAGTGGCACATACTAGTTAGGAGTTTTTTATAATTTTTCTTATTCAACTTTTGTACCTTTGGATAATCAAAATTCCTTTTTTAATAAATAAATCTAGTTTTACTTCCGTTGCAATATAGTAATTAGTTAGCACAGCCAAATTGTGGTAACACGTGGCGGTAATTCCCCTAAGTTACTAAAATTATTATTATTATTATTATTATGTTAGTAATTTGAGGGTGTTACAATGTGGTATCAGTTTTTCAGGTTATAAAGATTAAAATTGAAAATAATAAGCTTGTGGGTAGACATAACAATGGGCATGTAGGATAGAGTTTCGCATTCTCATACATAAAATAAATTATTTTCATAAAAATTATTTTGGTTTTGGAAAGATGGAAGTATTGGTGATCAAGTGTAACACTCTCTGTCTAAGGAAGGTTCGACCAACCTGGGGGAGTATTCCATTAAGTAATGGTTTCTGGCTATGAAAGACTCTCGTCAATGTCGCATGTAACCTACCTGGAAAACCATTGGCTTGATTTACACAGATAGACGTTGAGTACACTATTAATAGTTTCATAAATAAAATAGTTGTAAAAGAAAAGAATTTCAAGCATATTTAAGTACAATCAAGGAAGGTCGAATTAAATGACCAATCTAGATTAATTTTTGCAAGTTAAGGTTATAAATTTTCTCAAGGATAGGAGAAAGTATGTTTCATGTAAATTAAATCAAGCAAATGTGAATTATGTGCTTAAATATATCCAATTTTTTCCAGAAGCATATCTATAGTCAGTTAAAAGCCAAGTATTTTAGTTAAGAAGTTCGTTATATGAGAAAAGATTATTTGAATAAAGTGAATGTTTGTTTTAGGATTTATATATTTCAAGTGTTTGAATACAAAATTCAACATGATTATTTGATCGTTGAGGCAATATGCCGAGTCAAATGCTTAATCAAAATTGTCGAACAACCTGAAGTGGCCTTAAGAGGACAGTCAAGCACCTAACCACATTAACTCAATCTCTAGCTCAATGAATGATTAATCAAATGAATAGGCAGCTAGAAAATGACATCTTTGGAGAGATTTTCAAAAGAATTTCTAGTAGCAAACCTCCGAGCTTTAACGAAAAAGAAGACCCATCAAGCCTAGAAAAATGGATTAGGGAGTTTGATAAGTTGTTTGATGCTGTAAATCTCGAGAATATGAAATTAAATAGTATAGTCATTTACCTTAAGGAATAAGCTGACTTGTGATGATTTCTATCTAAGGAAAACATTGAAAGAACTCCTGATTTTGGGTGGTCAACCTTCAAAGAAGCCCTTAGAAATAAGTTCTATCCACCTTACCTTAAGAAACAAAAGTGCATGGAATTTACAAACCTTAGAAAGGAAGGCATAACCGTTAATGAATACTATGCTAAGTTTATTAAACTAATGAGATTTGCTCCAAAGGTAGTCCCTACCAAAGCCATGAAAGCACATAGATTTGAACAAGGCCTTACCTTAACCGTCCAAGGGAAATTAGGAGGGGTCACTTTTGAAACCTTAGATGAGGTGTATGGGAGAGCCGCCCACTTGTATGGGATTAGATCAAGAAAGAGAATTAGAGAACCAAGTCTTGGAAGAAAAGAGAAAGGGGAATGAAAACTTTCATGGAGGTGACAAAAGGGCTAGAACCAATGGGAATTTTCAGGGGAAAAGAGACTTTAACGGAAACCTTGGGAAGGAAAGAGAAAACCAAGGGGATGGTGGGAAGCCTAAGAGAATTTTCCATTGCAAGAGGTGTGACAAAAATCAACTTGGTAGGGACTATGAAGGTAACCTTGTTACCTGACATTTTTGTTAAAAGTTGGGATATCGAGAGTATGAATGTTATAAAAAGACCTCTAGTGGCCTAGTGTCCCTACCTAAAATGGGAAACCTTCTCAAAATGACCAGTCTAATTTAATCCAACCTATCGGAAATGCTAAACATGTGTTAGGTGCAAATTACAATCCTCTTAAAGGTCGAATGTTTGTTATGAACAATCATGAGGCGGTAATACCCCTAAGTTACTTAAAGTATTATTATGTTAGTAATTTTGGGGTGTTACACAAACTATCTTGCATAAAATTTGATTTGTTTAAAATGTTTCCATTATGAACTAAAACAAATCAGCATATACACATCATTCATCAATAACAGTTTCCTAAATGCAATGCAATAATCATGGCTCAATAGGCATCTACATTAGGCCATAACAACAGGCAATAGAAATAATCAACAAGCAACAAGCCACAACAAAAGCCAATATCAAAAGGCAACAACATTAGACCACAACAATAGCCAACAAAAATAGGGAACAACAATAGGTCACAACAATAGGCAACAGCATCAGGCCACAAGAATAAGCAACACCAATAGGCCACAACTACACCACAAAAAAGGCATCAAGCCTAGGCCATAAAAACAATATGCCATAACAACAACCAATAAAAAAGGCAACAACAATCAACAATAGTCCATCAGAGGGTTACTTTTCTTCTAAAATAATATCAAATCTTATTGCTTCGACAGTAAGTGTGATACACTATAACTGGAGCAACTAAAATTTTGACAATGTAAGAAGTTTTTGAGTCCCTTCATCATTTGGACTTTTTGGTTACTGACAAACCTAAATTAAGGGACTCAATACACCTATAAGACTACCTTGCACCTAATGGGACTCAAATTATGGGAGTGAATATATCACAAACACCAAATGGGACTAAATATAGGATAAACACCAAATGTGTCTCCATCTCCATATCAAATTAAGGGACTGAATATAGCACAAACACTAAATTGGACTCAATATAGCATAAACTCCAAATGGGTCTCTTTCCCTATCTCCATCTTTATCTCAAATTAAGGGGCTGAATATACCACAAACACCAAATGGGACTCAATATAGAATAAATACCAAATAGGTATCCATCTCCATATCACCCACAAAAACAAGGAACAACAATATGCAACAACAATGTGCCATAACAGGCAACAATAACAATAACAACAGTCCGCAATCAACAATAACAATAGCAACGGGCCACAATAGGCAACAACAAGCCTCAATAGGCCCTAACAGGCCACCAACAACATAATCAACAACCATAATTAACAACACCAATCCATAATCAACAACAATAAAAGCAACAACAAGCCACAACAGGCAACAAAAGGCCTTAACAAGGCTCAATAGGCCACCAACAACATAATCAACAACCATAATCAACAACAACAATCTTCAATCAACAACCACAATATTAACAACCATATTCAACATGCAACAACAACAGTTCAACCTGGCCGTTGCTGGCATACATTTCATACATAAATAATCCTCCACCTTAAACATGATACTAATTTAAAAAAACATAAAGTAGGGTTTGGAGAATGTTACCTAGCAAAATCAGTCAGTAAATTATGGGGACTCTTTTTTCACATCATCATCAATGGAAGAAACCCTTTGAGTGGACTTGAAAATCACTTTAGATCTGGGTTTTTTTAGGGATTCAATCATTGTTTAAGTTGAAGAAACTGACCTAGACGTTCCTCCCAAACCAAACCCTAAACCCGAAGACCCAAATTCTAGATCTCTAAGCCCAGAACATAAGTTCTCGTGCATCACTATTCACAGCTGGTGTAGGACTCGTATAACTGAGCACATCACCTAGTGCCATCAAGGAATAAGAATTCAAGATGTCACGGCCTTTGCCTGACTTATACAGGATCTCCCGCCATGATGAACCTTGGTCAAAGGCGTTGATGAGAGCACCAATGAGGCCCCTTTCAACCGCATCTTTTATTTCGAATAATGCAAAGTGAAGTGGGTGTAGATCCATATGTTTTGGGTGAGATGGAGATGGATGGAATTTCGGTGAAGTGGGTGAGTTAGAGAAGGAGATGAAAAATTAGGGTTCAGAAATGACGAGATGGGGATGTGTATGGATGAGATGGGTTTGGGAGTAATGAAAAATATAAGAGCATACATGATTCATTTATATATATGAAACACCACATGTACAATAACATCCTAGTCGTTCCCCACCAAGATCAACTAAACCAATGCTAAGTGTGAAGACTGTCATAGATTATTACGCTGTGAAGAGTGGAAGAAATTTTCGAACATAATCTTATGTTGATGTCTAACAACATTATCAGTACTAGCTTTCGCTTCAACTAAGATAACTCTAATCTCTAAACTTAATCGACAAAGGCTAACCTATTGTATTTGAAATTATAGGTGGGTGGCTATCTTCTTCATATCTTCATCCACATGCCTAATACTAAAAAATCAAAACTTTTATGCGACTTATTTTGGTTATATGTGAATCCATATATATATATATATATATATATATATATATATATATATATATATATATATATATATATATATATATATATATATATATAATCTTTTCAAATGTTATGATCATAAGATGTCTTATTGACAAATATGAAGATAAATAAGTGATAGCCCAAACTATTGAAACCTTAACTTAATAGAATCATAACCTTCAACTTACACTAAACTTCTTCCATCAAATTCACACTGAAGTTTTACTAAAGAAAATTTTACATGAGACTTTCCTAATTCATACTTAATATACATTATATTAGGATATTGAAATCTAGATATAAGTATTGTTATATTAAATATAACTATTATTATATCAAATATAAGTATTGTTATATTAGATATAGAAAATATAAAATATAAAAAAAATGTATCCCAAATTTAGACATTATGATATAAGTTATAGAATTAAAAATAACGAAAATACCCTAATGTATATCAGTTTTACACCAACGAATAAGACATGCTATGTGATATCTAAAGTAAATGATTCAATAATAAGTATGCTTAATAAAGCAAAAAGATGGATGTTGCTCAACAATATGAGAAAATCTAATTAAAAGAACATTAAAAGAAATTGGAATTGTAGATAAAAAAATCTTTTTTTTTTGGGCAGCGACAAATAATATATAATATAAAATCTTAAATGCATAGTATATGATCACTTTAATTAAAAAACAAAAAGTAGAGAAATTTGAAGTTTGACAAGTTATTAAATAAGAATTGTAATTGTAGATGTGCTTTTATGAGAGAAAATGTAAGTAGTACCTACCTCTCAAAAAGTTCTTATCACGTGGACAAGATGTGTTGAAAATTCAAATAGTAAAAGCCATGAGGGAGAAAAGAAAAAGATGGGCCTTATTCCCCTAGGAAAAAAAATATTAGAGAATTGTGTTTTATTTAGAGCAACAATATTTCATTGACATCCTTATGGATGACTCTTTGGTGAGCAATTAAGACAATACTTATGTATATACTTTATTATAAGGATATTTTTGATACTTACATGACATACATCTATACATCCTCTTCAATTATACCAATTCAAGATTTTAATACTTGTCATTTTCTATTGGCTATGAGATCAACTATATAAAAAAAGTCTTATCTTTTAAGAGAATTTGAAAGAAAAAAAATAAAAAGAATAGATAACACTATGGGTATCGGTCTTATGCATTAAATTGTTCCATTACTATATATTTCTTTGGTCCTTAATAATTTGGTTCAGTTTTATATGTTTACTTTATTAAATTTTGCCTTGGAAAAGTCCGTACGAAAGAAATTGAGTGAGAATAGAAATTATATATGTGAAAGTAATGTATGCTCTATGCTTATTTAAGGTATAAAAATATCTATTTTTAATATATAGGATAAAAAATTAGAAATAAAAGGAATACTATTTAATTAGTAATGGACAGAGGAAATGAACACTCCGTAGATCGTGGGCTAACGGAATTATAAAGCAGAGGGAGCAAAAGACAAAAATCAAGCAAATAAGATGTGTGTCCTATTGATAAACCAACAATCTCCTACAGCTCCGTAGATCGTAAGCCCCTAACTTCAAATCTCCCTCCCTTCCATCACCACTCACCCACCACCCTTCCTCGCACGTTTTCTTCACGACCCGACCACCCTAATCTCCCTCTAATTACAAATCTTCCTTATTTTATTAGATTCTGTATCTCTAAGCAATGTTTAATTCAAATTTTATTTTCTCGTTTTTTTCCCTAATTTTCAACTTCTTCATCGCAGCTCTTCAGTGGACTTTTTCCAGCTAACCTGTTCTCTCTCCTCCGTCAGCAGCAATGGCGGCAAAGTTCGGATCATTGAAGCAGAGTTTCGCCGAGCGGAGCAAGGAGAGACTCCTCTCTCGTAAAGAGTACACCTCCGACGGCTACACCGACTTCGACAATCGTGGTGTTGGATGCGGCTGTTTCCGATCGGGTTGTGATCGGGCTGTTGTCCGGTGTTACCGTGTGATTTGTGATGGGATTTTGGGGTGTTTTAATGGGTGCAAAGATTTTATGTCCAATTTGTATGAGATGGGCCGATCAGACCCGAGGAAGGTCTTCTTTTCGGCCAAAATGGGGTTGTGTTTGGTGTTGGTTTCTCTGCTTATTTTTTTGACCGGGCCTCTAAAGGATATCAGCCAGTATGCAATTTGGGCAATTTTAACCGTTGTCGTCTGTTTTGAGTATAGTGTTGGTATGTATGTCATTTTATATGGTTATCTTCAAAATATAATATCAATGCACTATTATTAGTCTATTACTCGTGGACTCGGAATTTAGGTTGCAATAGTTACAATTGGTTTAGTTTGTTTTGTGTGGAATATCAAAATGCATTCTTGTTTGTCAGCTCGGGATCATTGTTGCAATAGATTAGTTTGATTTCTGTAAGGTTCTTATTGCCGTGCTATATAGTAGTGGTTTTGATATAGGGGAATTTATATACAGACAGCAAAATTAGTTAAGGTTATTAGAAAATTAAGGGATTCGGTTATGAAGCAAATACAATGTATAAAGTATTGCTAAGTTGTAGAATGATGATATGAATGATTAGATCAATTTCTCATCTCCAAAATTCTCTACTATCTCCTTTTTTCCCTGTCTTTGTTCCTCTGTTTGCACTGAGCTCATTGGAGCTCCCGTATCAGGTTTCTAGTGAAAACTAGTTACTTAAGCCTGTTCGACAGACGATTACACAAGATGTTTATAGGGAAATCGAAAATGATGAAATGAGCTGCTATGTTTATTCATTCATCGAAAAATATCTTTAGCTTGTTTTGTACAAGATGTCTATTTTGGTGAATGGAACTTGACTGCTTTTTTTTACATTGCCCTTTGAAAGAATAAAAGGTGTGATATGTAATTGATAATTGTAGACTTGTGCTTAAGGTTCTTAATATGAAGCAATGTTTTTTTACATGGTGTAATGTTGTACCTGCACCAAATCGTGATATAACAATTTATTTTTTGTTCCATAGGAGCTTCTCTCAGTAAAGGATGCAACCGCGCTATTGGAACTCTGTCTGCTGGTGGATTGGCTTTAGGGTTAGCAGAAATAATAGTTCATGCTGGAGATTTCAAAGAAGCATTGATTGTAGTTAGTCTTTTTGTTGGAGGTCAGCAATTTTAGTTCTATTCTTTATATATTTGTGAATTTAAGAGCTTCCTTTTGCCTAGTTGTGATTGAATGTTTTCACTTTGTATCTGTCCTCTCTTGTTTGTGATATGACTATTTAAAGACCTGCCTTCATCATTAAAATATGCTCTTTTTGTGTTCAGGATTTTCTGTGACTTATGTCAAACTATACCCCAAGATGAAACCTTACGAGTATGGGTTCAGGGTATTTCTGTTGACTTTTTGCATAGTATTGGTGACTGGAAATAAAACAGCAGCCTTTCTCCGGACAGCTTATTTTC